>JAHLEZ010000001.1:6000000-6600000 GCA_020726505.1 Leptodontidium sp. MPI-SDFR-AT-0119
GGCGTAGACTAGCCGAAGAGCTAAGGATTTGGACTTCTACTTCACAGAGCCTCTTGTAATAAAACTCGTGGGAAATGGCTTTCCTGGCTCTCTACGTCCCTCTGGTCTGATTCCTTCACAGTGTTCGGTTGCAGGGCTGTAAATGCCGCGAGTGACGTAGGCTTGACGACTCGCATCTAAAGGGCTAGCAAGGAAGAACCAGGCAGGCTAAGCCCAGCAAGTCAACATCGTCAAAGGCAAGGCAGGGGACACCATATCCACTATTCAAAGTCTTTCCAGATCCAAGATCACCGTCCCGAATGAAGAAAACGCACCGGGCCGTCTCGCCACCCATCCACGATCCCATCTCTCCGTACAAATATGCAGGGTAAAAGGCTCATACCGAGCGCCAAGAGATGAGGCATGTCGTCCTCGCACTTACTTCTAGAAGCTATAGCCCATCCATGCCCCGAAGCTCGGCGCTTCCTCATACATCTAACTACCAAGGTAGGTAAGCTATCGCCTCAGCCCAATTCTTCTCGATTTCCTACTCAGGTTAGACTCCAAGGGGCACGCCTCGCTCAGTTTTCTGCTGCTTTGTCACAGGTAGTTTCTCCCTAACCATCGATTACTGTCGGTCATATCGAAGGCCGCCTCATATTCTCATAAATTTGTAAATCGGGTGGCAAGCACTTGCTCACTACTCACGTACTCACTCTGTCACTCAGCCAGTCAAAAGAACAAAAAATCGAAAATTATAGCAAGGCAAAAGGCAGGAGGCGGCACAAAGCCAGCTTGTTTTTCTCATTCTGTTCTTCCAACACCACCGTGTCCCCCTCGTATCTTATCCTGTCATTAATCCACACAACTCCATCCTATCAAGTCCCCCTCCCTCTTCATGTTAAGCATAGCACTTCCCAACCTAGCCTCCCGACAAGAAACCTCGGTACAAAGGAACAGCAGCAAAACCAGTAAAAGCAACCAGCTAAGCCCATTTCAAACGCAACGCAAAGCAAGAAATCACAACATGTAAAGAAGAAACGTTCGAAACGCCCGCGCCAAAATTTTCCACACGCTTGCCCGTCGGAAGAGAAACAAGTAAACCCTTGTGTGCCATGTAGGGAAAGAAAAGAAACTGTCCAGGAAAGCAAGTAAGTAACGTAAGTAGGTGAGAAGGCATCTGGCATCATCACCACCGCCTCCACCCGGTCGTATCGTATCTCGTTTTTCTTGATCTGGATCTAGTCTGATGCATTTTTGGTGTCTCGATGTTCAACTGAACCCGCAAAAAAGGCAGTTCCTCCGACCATTCATTCGTTTTGACGATGAGTAAGGTCCCCAATTTATGCTAATGGTACTATTGAAATTCGTAAGTGTCATATCTCATGCCTTTCGTTCGTTCATTCGTCCTATCTCTCTCGTAGATGTATGCAATGCAGTGCGCCCATTAACAACATCGACACGCATCCTGCGCCTCGTCTCCTCGCCAAACCCAATCTTCCTCGTCTCCACGCGTCAGCTAGACTGCTTCCTTACGGGCGGGTCCTCGGACTCAGGGGTCCATTCTTCCGGCTGGAAGTTCGGATTGTTGTAATGAGCCGTGTTGTAGTGACTATTCTTGAAAGTCGATGTTTGGAACACGACGGGTGATTCTTGCCAATCGGTCGCGGCTGCGGCCTCCCACTCGTATCTGCTAGGACGGAATTGACTGGATTTGGTGCTTGGACTGGGTGACGAGAGCTCCGATGTATGGGCCGATAGGGACGGATGAGAGGAGAGTGATGGCCGGTGCTGCTGTAGCGGCGGCGGAAGGTGAGTGTGTATTGGTAGCTGTGTTGTTGGGTTTGGGAAGGATAAGTGGGCTGATGTGAGGGTTGGTGAAGTTAGCGAGCTTGGGGGCGGCGGTTGCGCGGGAAAAGAAGCCGGGATCGCGTTTGAGGCCGTTGCCGAAGAAGCGCCAGGGGAAATCGGAGAAATTGATACAGACACTGGAGATAGTGGGTAGGTGTCGAATTGGGCTGAGTATTGTGAGGGTAGTCCGTGATGTGAGGGTTGAGGAGGAAGTGAGAAGCCAGGTATGTAGGAGAGGAGGGACATGTCCATCTGAGAGTAGCCCCTTGTCGATACGGGCGTACCTTGGATAGGTTGCGGTTGGCTGAAGTTGGTTGCTCTGTTGACTTGGATGTTTGTGTTTCGTGTGGCTTCCTTAACAGCTTGTATGGTGTTGCCGTGGTCTTTGTACAGGATATCGTAGTGGCTCGGTCGGTACAGAAGATAGATCATAGGTCCATTGGGGTTTGTTGGAATGCCATTGGCATCTTCTGTTTGGAAAAGATAGGTGTTGGCTTGTGATCCTGGACTCCGGTCAAGGTAGAGAATCTCCACCGCAAATCCAATTGGTTTCAACAGAACATCGATCAGAAGGGTCATTCCCAAGTGATCTATCTCCTGGTCGGGAATTAAAATGCCGTTCTTCAGATACTCGTCGATCCCAACATCGGGAATGAAATCTTGATACAACGGAGGGTTACCCTTCAGACATGAACTTGCCAGTAGTCTGAAGTGGTATACGATTGCGTTGGAGATTTCCTTGTTGTTGAACCGCTCCAGCAGCAAATTCTCCGCTTCTCGAGGTGACGTTTCCACCAGATCCGCTATGCATTTTAGAAGGTCCGTCGTCTCCTCTACCATGTCCTCGAACATCCAGGAGTCAAATCCTCCGACGGTTATGAGCAAGTTGTTCAAGGAGATCATGCGTGCTATCTCCCCCTCCAGCTGGTCCTTGTCTCGTAATCGTAGCAGCGTCTCGAAATAGGCATACCCGGCAGCTGCAGATGCAAATTAGCAATTGATCTGTACTACAATGTGCCGTTCCGAAGGGGGTTTCTTGAAGCTTCGTCGAGTTGTTCATCAGGGAGCTCTTACCCCGCCATCCACAGTTCCCATCTCCCAGGATCGGTCGATAATGCGAGTATTTCTGTGGTAACACCTAGCACACATCAGCGCAGGCCTAATTGAAGTCTGCGGACACACTCACAGCTGTCTTCGCCACGTATATGGGGTCTGCCTTTGCGTACTCCTCGGCGATGGCCAGACTGCTCCTCTTCTCCCCTACTAACGGACCCTACAAGGCGATTATTAGTATTGATCAGGCCGCAGGATCTGCTGTTGAACTTACCTCTAGAGCAGGATTGTATTCCCGGGCCAATGCCTCCTGGGCATCGATGTCGTTCATCTTGTTGCGTTGGGATGGGTGGTGCGGGAGGCCCGAGCCGTTGATGGTTTGAGTTCGGTGCAGGTGGGGATGTGGATGGAGATGGGGATGGGGACGTGGACGTGGACGAGCCGCCGTTGGTTTGTTTGTAGGGGTTTTGAGCGAAGGATTGATTGTCTACAACAGCAGCGGGTGCATGTGCTTGGCTTGGAGTGAGGAAGTACTGAGGTACTGCCGATATTGATGCTGAGGCTGAGGTTGGTTGATGCTTCAGACAGACGAACAGAAGCAAGCAAGCAAGCAAGCAAGGTGTGGCTTCTGAGTTGTGGTTGGAATAAATAGTCCGTAAGTAAAGCAATTACTTTATGCCTTCTTCGGCTTCGTGCCTGCCCTGGCCTGCGCCCCTCAAAGAGCTGCACAGCAGGTAGGAGGTGGGTGCAGGTAAGGTGGGTGAGGTGAGGTGAGGTGGTGGTGTTGTTTGTTGGAGCTGGTTGTAAGGTAAGGTAAGGTAAGGTAAGGGTATGGGTATGGGTATGGGTATGGGCATGGGCATGGGCTTCGAGCTTGCAAGAAGAGTAATGCCGTGCTTTGCCTGTGATATGCTGTAATATGCGCTATTGTGCTGAACTATACTGCACAGTATAATATCGGACTACTGTACGCCCAGTGGTGTGCCGTGAAGAGTGCTGCTGCAGGCTCCCGTTCCCAAGAAGCAGGACATCAATCAAATGATACAAACAAACTATTTGGCAGGAGCAGGTCTAGGGGAGGTCGGCTGAGTTGTGGCAATATGATTTTATTCTATTCCAGCTATATAGAATAAGAAGTAGAACAGAGGAGCAGTGCAGAGCAAAACTCCCCTTCACACTTTTTCCGTCTACGTGTCGCACAGGAATATCAAAACACATACAAAATCAAAGCGCCTCCATATCCTTGTGGAAATGGGAGCGGAAACGGAAACCAGCAGCCGGACAAGGGAAGTGATTGGCTGTAGTCATGGGCCGCCATCCTCGTCTCCGTACTTGGTATTGCCTAGGTAGTATCCGAGGTGCGGTGCGGTAGGGATGGTAGCGTAAACAAGGGCCTGACGTGCAGTCGTAGTTCTTTTTTGCCAATCCCGCACATCAAGCGGTTCCAAGAATCAAGCACTTGATTCGTCGTACAGTAGCTGTGGATGAGACGAGATGAGATGGGCAAGTGTTAGCTAGGTGAGTTACATCGCAAATGTGCTGCCATGGTAATATTGAAGATACCAGTTGACAAGAGCTGACATTCAAGCATTGACCAAGATGTCTGTTGATCATGAAGAGGAAGGGGTTCTGTCAATCTAAAATACAAGAGTGAGGATAATCTAGGTACAGGAATGCAATGTATGCGTTAGGGTGATGAAGAGCAGTCGAGTGATCACCTCCCAGCACCCGACGCCACGTATCTGTATACCCATACATCTTCCTATACGTATAGACATGGAGGCAATCATCCTCGGCACGCGCCAGAAGTGAGGTGGTTTGGAGCGAGGAAAGGGAAGGGAAACCCTTGTCTATGTCAAAGCGATTTCTCGCAGCCCAACAACGGGACCACCAACAACCAACACAGCATGTAACATTATCCGGAGCTCCGAACCCAGATGCCATACCACCCGGCATTCTTCTCATCCTCAGTCGTGAAGTCCTTCAACCATGTGAGACGGGAGAACTCCAACCGAGTGAAGCGTGCACACTCTAACCAACGGGGCGAAGTAAGTAATTGAAGATGTGGACAAGGCATCATTCCTTCAACCTCTTCATCGGTCTCGAGTCGTCCGGCAAGCCACTGCGCTTCGTACCAGGCAAGCTACTTGTACGAATATCATTATCATCCTGGCTGACCCTCCTATGCGGATATTCCGCCTTGATACCCTCGAAACAATTGCTGCTGACTTTATCACCTGTGTTGAAGAACGGGTGTTGCAGTGCTTGTTGAGCAGTAAGACGTCGCTCGGGGTCGTATTCAAGAAGAGATGAGAGGAGTTTGTAGCCTTCTAATCCGAGGGAGGCATTGGAGGAAGGGACGTTGGTGCCGCCGTGCGCGTTGATGGTGGCATAGTACCACTTCTCGAGGTGGGACCCGGATTTCGAATGAGAACTTGAGAGAGTGCTCAATTGGTTGTACTCGGGCATGTTCACCAAGTGTGGCCATTTGTCTTTCGTCGGTATGCCCATGATCTCCACGATCTTTTGCATCTGGTTTCTTTGGAAGGGTACCGTTTTCTTGCTGTCCATTTTCGCCTCCTCGCCCTTGAAGATTGGTCGAAGCGAGAGTAATTCTGCGAATATGCAGCCAATAGCCCACATATCGATGGCAGGCGTGTAATGCCTCGATCCTAGAAGTAATTCTGGAGCTCGGTACCAGATAGTAACGACCACTTTGTCGCCGGAGAACAGGCTGTGTAACGGCTTGTGGAACAATCGAGCCAAGCCGAGATCTCCGATTCTGACCTCGCCACTCGAGGTTACCATGATATTAGCTGGTTTGAGATCTCGATGGAGAACCCAGTTTGCGTGTAAGTATTGACAGCCATTGAGTAGTTGGAACATGATAGACTTGACGGTTGATGGTGGGATAGGATGCCGAGTAGGCTGCGTATGATGATGGATGATTTGGAGCAAGTCATGCTCCGCGTATTCGAACACCATGAAGATACATTTGTCTTCCAGGATGATCTCGATCAGTCTGATGACATTCATGTGACTGAGTTCGGAACACAGTGCCATCTCTCTCACAGCTGACTGAGAAATCCCGGTATACTGGATTTGCTCGCCTTCCTTATCTGGACATCGACTCAGTATGCTTTATCTGGATTGCGCAAAGGACACGTACCCGGTTTGAACTTCTTAATGGCAAACTCGCCAGGCTGGCCATGACGGCCAACGGCCTTGTAGACTCGTCCATAGGTACCACTGCTGATGAAGCCGATAACCTTGTAGCGGTCAATGACCCGAACTTTGCTTTGATATCCCACGTTTGGCCCAATTCCTCGATCCGCCGGGTCTGGGGTTCACATCAGTAACAATCCAAAATAGAAGTAAGAGCACACACGGAATTGAGGCCGTCTGGCTGGAAACATTGAAAGAAGAGATGCTTCAAGAGGGGGGAGGGCCAAGTCAGATGACCCCGCCGGCCTCGATTTTCCGAAATAAATAGCACTCTCAGGTACCTAGGTACCTAGTATATAGAACGTAGCAGGACGACACACGAGAATGAGCATGAGCACGAAAGCATCAAAAGAAGCGAGGCGAGTGAGCAACAATCCACACACAGATAGACAGAACCATGAGTAGACGTAAGTAAGCACAGCAGCACGACGACGACAAAGATGCTACGAGAAGAGGTGTATACCGTCAAAGGCCTGCTGGACGCTCCTCTTCAAGGTCTGGGTCTGGGTCTGGGCCCGTTGCTGTGCAGCAGCCGAAGACAGGCCACCAGACGATGGTGGATTTGATGATGCCAGGCTCATGGATCGCGAGCGGGGATGGGCAGAGGGAGTGGATGTGGATGTGGGTGTGGATGTTGGTGTGAATGTGGGTGTGGATTGGGGGGTGGGTGAGGTGAGGTGGACTCGTCCAGTCGTCCTCCTCCAGTCGGCAAACGGCGTTTGTGAGGCGAGGTAGGTAAGGTAGGGCAACCAAGACGCTTGACGAGGGCGATCGCAGAGTCGAGTCGAGTCAGGTATGCTTGAGATGTGGTCCGCAATAACCGTGTGTCCGTTTCCACTCGGACTTTCTCCGTGTTTGTACGTTGTTCTTGTGGCGGTTTGAAGTGGAGTGAAGGAGCTGGGTGGCACTGGGAGTGGCGGCGGCAACCTTTGCGAGTGTCGGATCAGGATTAGGTAATCTTGTGACACCAGAATTGACGATTTCGAACGCTGTCATAATCCCCACCAGCAACAACAATTTAGGCATTCCTTCAAACTCCGAAAGCGCTCATGCATCATTCATTTCCCTGTATAATGACTCTTAACGCATGTCACCATTGCCCAGGAATCATACTTTGAAATTCTGAATACAACTACACTTCGTCTTGAGCTATCTCTCGAAACCGAAACATAAACATTCTCTTTAATACCCCACGCCTCTTTCTAGGTGAGTCTCCTAGCACTGGGAACACTCGCGAGATGACTCCCAAACCAAATCGTTGCTATTATACATTATTTTTCATGCCCAAGCCCAGCTCAGAAAAGATAACCACGGCAATTCTTCGCACCGCAAAGACACACTGTCACAGTCGTCGCCCATTCCTTGTCAGTCAGATCATTGATATTCCTCTCATCCTTCCTATGGCTAACACCATCAGTGTAGTCAAACGTCAACTCGGTCTCCTTTTCAATATCCTTCAGAGCGAAGAAAGACAGGCCATGGAACGGTTTATTAGCATGATCCGTGACAACAGCGAAGATACGTAGGTTAGGATCGCAGGAATGGTTGATGAACCTGGTTGGGCCCGAGAAGAACTCGCCGTCGATCTCGTAAGGGTCGCCTCGAAGTCGAGGGTCTTGACTGTCTGGGTCGCTGAACTTGTCTAGTGCGAAGAGGTAGACGTCCTTGTGGGAGAGGCTCGAGCCAGCTTCGCGACGTAGCCGGGCTTCAGTCGAGGTGATGAGCTCGCCGACGTAACTGCCTACGAATTGGCCACGCTTGATGTCTTCTTTTGCGCGAACGCCTTGAACATGTCAGTTCTCGGTTTCCAAAGTATTGGTGGTAGCATTCGAGTAAACAAGGAGATGATTACATACCCCAGCCACGATTGTCCTCTGTAGGAAAGACTTGTAGATTGACCTTTCTTCCAGCACCAACTATTCTATTAGGACAGTCCGCGCTGCAACCGCATCTCGCATGGCATTCGTAGATCGGCTTCCTCGACGTGAGCATGTGACCTCTCAAGCAACCCTTCCTCTCTCCCACAACATGATAGGCATTCTGCTTCACGCCACTCCCATCATTATGAACATCTTGCAAGCAATGACAAGTGCCAAACATGCACTGATGGTCATCGTCACACTCGCAACCTGATAGAAACATCTCATCTGCAAGATGAACACCCTTTCGCAAGATGTTTTCCTCGATAAAAGTAAAGTCCCTGGGGATTGTGCGGCGCTCATGGTCGTCGAAGACGATCGAGACGGGGTAAAGGCTGTGCGTCGAGAACTTGTTGAGCTGGCAATATTGACATTTGGTCTCTGCTTCGGCTTCATTGGGATCGTTTTTGCCGTGGAAGAAGAAGTGGTTGTAATGCCTCCGTTCCATGTAATTTACATCTGGGCCATTATCCACGAATGATACCTCCGTGGGACTCGGCGTAGGCGACGTGAGATCCATCATTGCGAACGATTACGGAATTAAATATTAAACCTGAACGTGTTTGTTATCATCTTCAATTGATCGCGGAATTGAGGTGAAGGGCTAACTAGCTCAATCTCGGATTAATGCTTCTCCGTGAAAAAGGCACGTATTCAGCCTTTCGCTTAGCAGTGAAGTGAAATAACAAAGAATGATCAAAGTACAACTATTGAAGTAATAAGTGAGCGAACTTGGAACTTGAACGAAAACCGAATCGAACCTTCATAGGCGATTCAGCACGGAACAAATCCACTGTTGTTTTGCAATTGATTTTTGGTTGGAGGAGACAGCCCTGCATTCTTACCATGACAGGTTCAGTTCCTCTCAGAAGGCGAGTAAGTACCATGACAAGGCATCATGTGTTCATTCAAATACTACATTTAATAAATAGGAAGAACAAGGTAGGAAGAGTTCCTTAAGTGGGCTCTCCTTATTGACAGAGAGGGACGTGAAAGGGGAAATCTACGTCTAAATCAAAGTTGAATCTTACAACAGAACAACAACAAGACAACTAACAACCATCAATACAGTACTGAGATTATCCGCGGCCCCCAACCTAAACGCCAAACCACCTGACTTCTTCTCATCCCCCATCATTGGCACGCTCTCAACCGTCGGCGTTTGTCGACGAGGTAAATGCTGGCTCCTTCCACCAATCCGGCCCAGCTGGCCTCTCGAGACCCGTAGGTGTATGTGTCGATGGTGGAGGCAAAGACCAGGAATCTCCATTGCCAGGCGGATAAGTCCACAGCGCTTCTTCTTGGTAGTCAAACGCCGAGTTCCAGGTAGTTGTTATGGTGCGCGTGGTTGTTTCCTCGGAGATGGTGACGGTCACCATTGACACCGAAGAGGTGGCTGTTGGAGTCACAGTGGTACTGGATGTATAATCGGGGCAGTGCGCCCAGTATTCCTCTTCTGGGTACATGAACGCAGACAGCTTCAGACCACATGGTGGAGGTGGGAGCTTGTCTACCGAGTCTGTGATTGTGTGATTTGTGCCCTTGTCAGTAACAGTGACGGTCACTATCGAAGCGGAGGAGGTGATCGCTGGGGTAGGTTCTGGAGTGACCGTGGTGCTGGACGCGTAATCGGGACAGTGAGCCCAATACGCCTCTTCCGGATATATGAAAGCGGACAGTTTCAGCCCACAAGGAGGAGGCGGCAGGTCATCGATTGGTGCCGTGATAGTGCGGGTTGTGCTCTTGTCGGTCATGGTGATGGTAACAAGTGAGACGGGGGAGGTAATGGCTGGCTGTGGCGCTCGGAGTGGCTCTGCTATCACGGGTCTTGTCTGCTCTTTGACCATAGGCATGGGCCCGACTTCCTCGTGGGCGGTGTGCATCGGCATGGCGATAGCCTTGACCTTCTCATGGGCCTTGTGCACAGGCATTGCGATGGCCATGAGTTCCGAAGCAGAAAGTTGGGCTTGGTAGCAGTTGTCTTCGTTGCAGATGAAGGGGGGGGGGGTGGTTGGCAAGGCCGGCGATGTGCTTGATGAACTGGCCAGCGCCACTACGGAAGTTGCGCTAGATGCAATTTCCGAAGAAGAGAAAACTTGAGACGCAGATGATTGGGATACATAACTTGCGGTACTCGACGTTGAGATTCCTTGAGAGATAGATGACTGCGACCCAGAGCTCGCGGTTCTCGATTCCGAAGTCTCTCGAGAGCTTGACACCTGAAATCCAGCGCCAACGGTGCTCGAGGACGACGCTATAGAGCTAGCACCCGCGTCGCCGGATGTACTTTGAGCTCCCGCAGTCGAATTAGAATCGACGCAAGTGAAGCACGAAAGATCGAATCCCTGGTAGCTGCTCGCCGTGTTCTCTGGATCATTTTCTGGCATGAAGCCAACTTGTCTCTGGGTTCCTGTGTGGAGCTCACAAAAAGGAGATTCCCTTTCTTGAGTACGGATGTTGAAGGATTTGCAGTTTGATCGACCTGCGCATTGTTAAGCACAAGAGACGACAGAGGTGAACTTAGCATCATAGAGGTCCTCGACAAAGTAGTCAAAATTGGTGATGGCACCAGTTGGGCCACATATCGAGCCAGCTAGAGCTAGGTCTTTGAGGGTGCAGGTCTGGGAGGCTGCTTTTCCAAGAGAGGGAAGAGCAGCGAGGAGGAAAATACCCGCACTCTTGGTGACTGAGGGAGCCATGACGGTTGATGAAGATGAAGAGATTGAATGTGGACTGACGGTTGAAGGATTGTGGGAGCAGGGCAAGACTTATATCATAGTTGGATGTCCAAACCGTGTTGAGACTGGTGTATAGAGCATCAAATCTCTGGTGCGTTTAGGGGACTCGCCGTCATCCCGTCGCTCCCAAATATACTTATCCATGGTAACTTCCAGATTCGAGGCTTGGGTAGAGGAAATCCATGGTACCGGGCCGGAATGGCCTACCATCGCACACTTGATCCAAAACTTGCCTGCACTAGCAGTTTCGCATGCACTAAACGTAGGGAAGAATAGGAAGTGATGTAGAAAGTAAAGTGAAACGCCGACATTCAAGTTGTTTGCCTATGAACAACATTATACTGATGGTTCAGTGCTACTCAAGCTACCGCGTTACTCGCAATAACATGTTGGCTACTGATAGCTCAAAATTCCGAGTATATAAAGAACGGCGAAATCACGACTAAAAGGGCGTAGCAGGTCTGAGTATTTATCGATTGAACATCGCAGAGTCTCTATGTAGAGCTGCACGACAACTCTACAAATACATTGGTATTGGAGTTGTCTAATGCCCTGTCTTAAAACTAGAATCCTATTGCCGCCCATACCCTATAGACACAAACCCCATCTATCTACTGCAACAGAAGAGAAGGTATCGAGTGATATCCATTTACTCGTCCTTAACCCCACCACGTCCAGCCTTCTCCGCTGCGGCAATTGACTTCTTGTCCTGGGCTTGGGCAGCTCCTCCTTGGAGACCGCTCATCAATCCAGCTGGGGCCTTGAATGGTCGCTTCAAATCTCCAGCAGCTGGCTGTCCGAAAAGGTGGATCTTGATCATGTTGCCTTCGAACGCGCCCTTGAGGGGAATGATGGATTGGATAACTAGTGGGTTGGTGTACTTGAAGTACAGGTGCATGACACCCATCATACCAACGCCCATGAGTTGTGCCTTGTAGAGAGCCTTCATTTGTGCGACATCGTAAGCGTGGACCGTGGTGGTGATAAGCTTTGGCTCTTCGGTGGATCCCATTTGCGGTTGCTCGACGTATTTGAGAGTGGTCATGTCTGCAGACAGTCGATATTAGTCAGTCATCTTTTGCCTTGCGCCCATATCCGCAGAGCTTGTCCAATCTCACCCTTCTTCTTATTGATCTGTAGATGCACGTAGGCATAGACGGAGATGATGATCACGTTCGAGAGGATGTAACCGGCTCGGATCATATTGAGGACACTGGGGTCCTCCATAGGGATCTTCTTGGAGACTTGCATCATCACAAGGATGATGATCAAGTTGGAACTGCGCAATCACTATCAGTAAGTATATCTGCAAAGATAAAGTGGGTAGTGGTGGAAGGCGTCGAGGGGCGTCGAGGGGCGTTCCGCACATTTGAGGGCTAATTCCCGCCATTGTGAAGGTAATCAATTCAGATCTTGCAGAGTTGCTCTGATAACACGGATGAGAAGTCGTAATTAAATGCGACACGAAGACGATGTAGGAGAAGGTCGTGGGATTTCTCTTGCGCGGTGGAAAATGGAAGATCGAAGCAAGAGGTAGAAGATAGGTCGCGCTCACTAAGTCCACGACGCTATTTATTTTTTGACACTAGGACAGAACAGGACTAGAATTTGGGGCTGATGCGATCTGTTCACAATTCTCAGAATTCGGCTCGCTTAGGACCCTTTCCCTTTATTTACCTTACTTGATCCCCGACTAGGTTGTGAGTGATGTGAACATCCACCGGTCTGGTCTGGTCTGCTCCGGACCAAATCCAACGATATAGCATTTATGAGCGAGAAAAAAGCCCCGGGATTCTGTTCTCCAGAATAACTCGCACCTCTCGAGGAAACCATGTTACGGGGAAGCCATCATGTGCTGAGCGCCAACCTTACACCAGGGCTTCACCTCGTTCAGTATCGTACTTGAACCACGTCAGAGTTTCTATAAACGATGGAAGGCCCTTCTGTACAGACCCTAGACCCCCCACTACAAACGGGCATTTCCAGAGTTTCTCATGGTTCCCAAATTCAACTAGATCGTGGACGGCCAGGACTAGCACTCGCCATCACGCCGGGCCTAGAAGCACTAAATGGAGCTTCAAGCTTGCCGCAAACTTATGCTACCGATTCCTATTTAGAGACCTCTATCGTTTTCTGCTAATTGCATCCATGGATCATCTCAGGTAGCGTTTTGTAGCTAGATAGACGAGTGCAGACATTTCGCACTTAACAACACCTGTGTGCTAGCAAGCTACCACGAGCCCCTCTCTTCAATTGCACTTTGTTTAACGCGAAAAATTTTCCCTTCGGTCACATGACAGCGACTCCCACACCCCGCCTGACTGATCGTTCGGTGGTCGGAGTATTCCTAGTGTTAAGCGTATTCAGCTTGCGCTGAATATTGTGATCTTTTGGTCCAGTTAACGTAGTTGGTGAGAGCTTAACCTCAGCCGCATTACACTTAAGGGCAGATCTAGCGCTAGACCTGAGTCCCTTTCACTCCAAATGATAGGTGTTCCAAAACGATAGGCGATAATGTGCTCCTCGGACCATGGAAAATTCCTCCAACCTTCGTTTGCAAGAACCCCTTGTAACCATCAAGAACAGTGTTAAAGACATTCGCCGTTAGGATTCCATGTGCCATGTCCCACTATATAAACTCTGGTAGGGGGATAGTCCGGCCCAATATGCCAAACAGTATTCGATGAAATGGCGTTGTGGGTAGGGAAGGGTCATTTGAGCTCCTCGTTTCGAGAAGGAAGGGCAGGCACAATGTGATTCGGATCGTAGATGATCAGTATGCGGTTCTGGTTATTAACCACCCCGACCCATCCTACCCAAGCGTGAATCAGTCAAGTATCTGTTATTGGCCGGATCTCCCAACCTAGTTCCGTGTTGGTGACGTGAAAAGGGCAAGTCGGTGCTGCGCTGGTCCGTTATCCAAATGGAAAGTCCCGGTATAAGTAAAGTGTGAAAGTGTCTTGAAATTCTTCATATCCCTGATGGAATTTGCTTGAGCATTATTGTCTTTGTGAGCGAAAGGGAATTGAAACAACAAGAAGTTGGACGTTGTTTTGATCAGACGAAAACGCCGGTTTGTAGTACTCAAAGCACCACATTAGCTCGCTCGCTTAATAAAATCAACAAAGCCAGGAGAAAAGGGGGAGATCTTCGTCGATCAATATCAATGCAGGGATGTTGAGTATGAGCAAATGAGAGGCTGGAGTGGGATTTCATGCATTTTTTCCGCGGGGCAGATCTAGCGTCACTCGCGTCGCAGAAACCACTCATTGATGGCCACTGATTGGTGCGATAAGGTGTCACTGAGCCAGCCCAGAAAATAATTTGACGGACCCGTTATCGGGATGCATCATCAACACTGTCTGTGCAGGTGCTTCTCCGACTCCATGGACTTGCAATCCACTGCCTAGTGGGGGGAGAGGTGCGTTATTATATTTGTCTTATATGATTGAGATATATCAGTTTTGGTTCGAACGGTTCCTTCGTTACATTCCTTCCATTAAGTTCATTCAAGAAGTGGACTTCGATTACATCGACTGCGCGATTGTTCTTTCCAGCCATCGCCACTACGACCCCTCTATTGTTCCACAAGAAGAGCAAATCCCGAGAAAACAACAAAAGGTAACTCCTCCACGACTGGGTTGAAGATCAATTCGACCATGGCGACAGTTTCCCTCCTGACGTCAATTGATGCTACGGCACATATCCACCTCGTCGTGGGCTCGAATCCTCTTGCAGCAGCACGATGCGCCAAATCACTCGAAGTCGGCGCAAAGCCCCTTCTTATTGCCCCCGAAACGGCAGAGCTACACTATGCCTTGCAGAAGAGGATAGATAATGGGGAGGTAAAATGGCTTAAGAAAACATTCGAGGACGAGGATGTGCTGCGACTAGGGAGGGACGAGATCAATGGTGTCGTAGACGCCGTTTTTGTCACTCTTTCTCCAAGGGACCTATTGAGTAGATCAATCGACGACCTTTTGCCAGGGCATAGCTGACGGGAGCAGGCTCACATATATCGAGACTCTGCCTTCGAAATCGAATACCTGTTAATGTAGCAGACTCTCCCTCCCTCTGCACTTTCAGTCTCCTGAGCACACATACCGACGGCCCCCTCCAAATCGGCGTAACGACCAACGGACGAGGCTGCAAACTCTCCTCTCGAATCCGACGAGAAATCGCCTCTTCACTCCCTCTAAACCTAGGCGCAGCTTGTGCACGTCTCGGTACAATCCGCAAACGAATCCAAGAAGAAGACCACCTCAACCATCTCGCACTCACGGATAGCCTCGAGGATGACTCTACAGACCAAACATCTGCATTCAACGCTCTAGTAACTGAAGCAGACCTCGATGCCGCGAAGAGCAGACGTATACGCTGGCTCTCACAAATCTGCGAATACTGGCCCCTCCGCCGCCTCGCAAACATTACAGACACAGACGTCGACTCAGTGCTAAAATCCTACGCCGCAAACCCAACGACTTCCACACCACTCGACACCGCACATCTCGACCACGTCGAAAAGAGAGGTCGCATAATCCTAGCAGGCAGCGGCCCCGGTCATCCGGATCTCTTAACACGAGCAACCCACAAAGCAATCCTCAGCGCTGACATAGTCCTCGCCGATAAACTCGTGCCCTCTGGCGTACTAGACTTAATCCCCCGCCGAATACCCGTTCACATCGCCCGCAAATTCCCCGGCAATGCCGAGCTTGCGCAGGAAGAACTTCTCTCTCTCGGTCTAGCAGGCCTGCAGGCCGGAAAGACAGTATTGCGTTTAAAGCAGGGCGATCCGTACATCTACGGGCGTGGAGGCGAGGAGTTCGAGTATTTCCAGAAAGAGGGGTATGCAGATCGAATTTCGGTCTTGCCGGGCATAACGAGTGCGTTGAGTGCACCACTTTTCGCGCATATTCCTTCTACGCAGAGGGGTGTGAGCGATCAAGTCTTGATCTGTACGGGGACGGGGAGGAAGGGGAAGCCGAGCGTGCCACCTGAGTATGTGGATACGAGGACGGTGGTTTTTTTGATGGCACTCCATCGTATTTCGGGGTTGGTTGCTGATCTTACGACATATGACTCTGTGGATGCGAAAGTTGTGAGGGAGGATAAGACCGTTGATGAGAGTAGGAGGTTGTGGCCGAAAACCACACCTTGTGCTGTTATTGAGCGAGCTAGTTGTCCTGATCAGAGGGTTATTAGGACGACGTTGGAGTTTGTAGGAGCGGCTATTGAGGAGGAAGGATCAAGACCGCCAGGATTACTTGTTCTAGGGAATGCGTGTGAGGCCTTGATGAAGTGTGATGTGAGGAGGAAGTGGGTTGTTGAAGAGGGCTTCAAAGGCTTCGAGGAGTTTATAGGCTTGGGCGCGAGTGGCATTGAGGAGTTGGTTGTTGGTAATGATAAAGTGAAGGAGGGGTTAGAGAGTGTGGTCCCGTTGGTGAGGAGAGATAGCTTTGGGAGGGAGTTAAAGGTCTGATTCATGTCGGAATGGAGTTGGTGTTGAAAAAGGGGGGCATATTTGGAGTTTGTTGCATTTTCGCTTGTATCTTACATAGTCTAGCATGGTAGTAGAGTAGAATATAGACCGATACCCTCCTCCTTCGTAAGCCTCCTAATACCTGCAGTGTATCCCTCGACTGCTCCATGAGCCACCAGCAGTTCCCACCACCCTCTAACATCAATCCATAGCCGGAGCCGGACGTCTTGACGACATGTATCTCCACTCTCTGCATCAACTTTCTCCTCAGGCGCAACCTCGACCAATCCACACCTTCGGCAGTCCAACTCGATTCATATCCCAAGCATCAATCCCCCACCCCAACCCCTCAAGTAGCAGCAACACTCATCCTCAACTGCCTCTGCCTCTGCTGACTCTGCAACGTCAACCTCTCAACCACATACCCCAACCTCTCCTTCTTCCCTCTCAACGCCTTCAACCTCAGCGCTCTCTCCTCATTCCCTCCACCTCCCATCCCTTTCCCACCCATCCCCATCCCCCTACCCTTAACCAACCTATCCAAACTCCTCTGCTTCCTCAGTCCCTTCGCACTCTCCCCCGCCCCTTCAAGTCGGCCCTCTAATAACTCCGACCGTGCAATGAGATTATTCTGTTTCCGCTCTAGTTTCGAGATATAGATCTCTGCGCGCGTGAGGAGCGTGGTTATGGCGGGTGAGAGTTCGGATGCGAGGGACGATTGAGCGGATTGGAGGGTGGTGTGGGGGGTGAGTTCGAAATGCTGTGTTTTGGTGAGATATTATCAGCTAGAGATCCTGCAGTGGAGGTTGTGTAGGTGTAGTGGAGTGTGTAGGGAAGAGGGGAGAGGGATGGAATGGAGAGAGGGGGGACGAACTCGTGTGCTAGATAGGACTTTTTTTAGGCGTGGGAAGTCGCTGATTCCTGAGTCGAGGATCGATATTGAGGAGTCGAGGAGGGAGAGGGAGTTTCGGAGTGAGGAGACGGAGGCGGAGAGGGAGGAGAGGGATTGAGATTGTGCGGACATGGTTGTGGTTAGGTTCTGGAGATGCGCTGTTGTGTTGTTGTAGATTGGCGAGAAGCAGTAGAATAGCTTTGGACTATGCGATCGGGAAAGAAGCTTACTTCCTGGTTGCTTGTTTTCGTGATGCGTGAAGCCCCGGGAGGAGGGGTCGCGTTCGATTGTCAACAACGGAACGGACGCGGGATGTTCCGGTGGCCACTAAATTCCATATAGCTGAAAAAATCCTGAAGTTCTTCGGGCAGGGGAAATAGAATCCACGTAGGATCAATCGCGTCACCAAGAGCCTTCTTCTCTCCCTTGAACATTCGTTTGAGCCGAAAGAAGAGACCTCTATTGTATTTGGTAGTGAGGTTCACACGATTGAAGGCCGGCCTATGAAGTGCAGCCAATCACATCCGACCTCGGCCCGCTCCGAAGCTGCTGCTAGGATGCGATTCGAGACGAGAGCATGTTTGAGGTATTATACTTAATCTATCTAGACGACTCGGACACGAATCGAGTGGCACAACGAGAGACAAGAGAGCTAGAGAGTTAATCAGTCCCACGCAACCTACTCCCATTTCAAAGTCCTCTTCATACTTTCATCCTATCTCTGCAGATAGCTCAAATCGAAACCCGCGCCTTCGAAGTCCGGACAGACATCACGAAGCTTACGACACACTGCCAGATCAACAACTTGGGAAGACCGGAACACAGGTAGTGAAGCTTCCAATATGGATCACTCGCATATGGATCACTCTGGGATGGGCCACGGCGATATGGGACATGGCGGTATGGACGGCGGAATGCCTGCGTGCGATATGAACGTGAGTTGACGCCCACCCATCGAACGTCATGATCTCCCCATCTACGGATGAATGAAGCTGATGGATGGATTGGCTGGCAGATGCTGTTCACATGGGACACCACGAACCTCTGCATCGTCTTCAAATGGTGGCACATCCGAACGACAGCCGGTCTCCTTTTCTCCCTCCTCGCCGTCGTGGCCCTCACCGCAGCCTACGAAGCCATCCGGTCCGCGTCACGCAGGTACGAAGAATACGTTACCAAGAAGACCGAAGAGACGCCCAGTAAGCCCTCCCTTCCCTTCCCTCACCTCACCTCACCCCACTCCCTCAGCCACAAACCCCCCTAGAAGTACATCCTTCACATGCGAAGTTTTTGTTTTCTTTCATGTCTATGGCTGAATGGGGATGGAAAATGGGAAATGGAAAAACACGAAGCTAAGTCCGCGGCCATGAAGTTGGAGCTGTTACTGAGAGGACGCCTTTCCTGTGGACAGGACGCAATCAGGTGGAGGTTAGCCAGAAGGCGCATGTTGTCAAGGCTGTGCTGTATGCGGTGCAGACGTTCTATGCTTTCATGTTGATGTAAGTTATTTAATCCCTTGCCTTCCGGATTCGAGATGGAGGGATGTGGATGGCTGACTGGGGGAATGTGCAGGTTGCTCTTCATGACTTATAATGGATGGGTGATGGTTGCCGTTGGTATTGGGTCCTTCGTTGGATATCTGGTCTTTGGTAATAATACAAGTGCGACTAAGGACTCGGCTTGTCATTGAAGGGGAGAGAGATATCGGAAAGCTACGGTTGATATCAGTTGAGGAGCTGAGAGAGCCAGCGGTGATATACCAGCTGTTGGAAAACATCATATGCAATGGGTTTACAATTTCACGCAAGCGTATTTTGCAATAGAGTAGTATGAAGGGGAAGAATAAATATCAATTGAAAACTATCAAGGAATGAAATTGTCATTTTGGTTGCATAGCTTATGCTACGATTTATTCCAAATCTGTTTGGCATCCAAAGGCTGCCGCAACCTCATATAAGGAGAGAACTGAAAAGCCACCAAGCCGTGTCGACAACCGTAAAAAACCCCCGCTGTGCAACATCCTTCTCGGTGTTGACGTCCGCTCGCTGAACCAAAATCCAAAACCATCCGCTCCAAAGAGTCCCACGCTTCGTAATCCCACTTGTCATCAAAAACACACTCTATAATACAATCGTAAAATCGTCCCGTTCCAAAGTCGTATGTTATCCTTGCGCTTTGCCCGCCCTCTCCCCCTGTCAGATATTAGTACTTTTGACTTGCTCGACCTGACTTCTGTTGATCTTCACCTCGTCTACTTCGTCGTCGTCATCCTCGCTTGCATCAGGTGTGCTCCTGTTCGTAGCCAACCCCTCTCCCGTAACGCTCCTCGTCAAACTCGAGTTCCTGGAGTAGATACTGGCGCTCCTCTCCGCATTGGGTGTGATGACCACCCTGAAGAACTTCGCGTAGCTCTCGGCCAGCTGACGCTCCTCGAATGTCTCATCGTCTCTCTCTTTGACCTTGCCTGGCAACTCTAACCCAACCGTGAAGCCCTTCTGCCTGAAATGCGCGCTCCACTGCTTCATCTCCGTCTTGACATCCCCGTTGAAATCCAGATCGCGCTTCAGCTTATCAATGACATCCTGTCTGACCAGCGGCCACATCAGCTTCGCCCTCTTGGGCAGCGCCGCGGCATGGATGACGTCCTCGCTGAATTTCTCCCACTCGCGCTCCGAGACGTTGTATTTCGTGAGCTTGGGGTCCCAGACAAAACCAGAGGCTAATGAGGCTGTTTTCGTGGGAATTCGAAGTCGGCGCTGAATCGACGGAGGGGGTTCCGTTGCCACGAAGGAGATTCGCCGGTTGGAGACAACTGAGGGCGAGCGATCGCCGCCCGAGGACGTGGGGGGCACGAGGCTGTTGCCCGAGCTCTGAGGGCGTGTTTGTGATCGTCCTGTGCGCTGGGATCCAGAGCTGGGATTGCCGCCGTTAGCATACTTGATCCGATCTGACGGGAACCAATTTGCCAGGAGATCGCTACAACATGAGGCAATGGAAGTAACAGATAAGCAGAGATGGAAGAGGGGGTGACATACGTTGACTTTAGCGGATTGACAAACTTCTTGTTTGTTGACTTGACGGGCTTCTTGGACTTCTCCTTCTTCTCCAAGGCCTCGAACGCGGCTAATATGTCGGCCATGGCTTGTGTGTGATAAGATGGGCGGGGGTTGACGATGATGTGTATAATTCGAAGCTCGATGCAGGTGGACGTTAGAGATGTGCAATGCTGTGTTGAGAGATGGGAGAGGGGGTAATTGATGGGATATACTTTTGGAAAAGGCTAGAATACAAGAGGTGGTGGCTGTGTTCGATTATCTAAGGTAGATGGATTGAGGTATCATGTGAGAACGGTGATGCTTCTTTGAATGAAATAGACGCTAGACAGTTGTGAGTTAGTGTAAGTGGCAGTCCACAAGTCTACCTACCAAGGTAGGGCCAGCAAACACCACCAAATAATGCGGATGTTAGCCAAACTCAAGACATCTACCACTTACCTAGGTAGTGTTTTTTTCTTTGAAGACGACCTACGGTAGTCGTTTGCCAAAAAGGAGCCAAGACACATACAAACCCATATCTCGACCTGTACACTTCGCTGGTGGAGGCAAACTACCTACCTAGGTAGGTAGTGCAACTACTGCAACTACAACGCGAGCAACTCCCTCTCTTTCTCATATTCCCTTTCCAAACAATACCTTCATGTTACTGTACAACAATCTCACCTCCACGTGTTACGACGAGCTTACCTTTGCTCACTCTCACTACAATCTCTGCCTCCGCACTACGAATCGTGACGATTACATACTCTTCTTCTTCTCATACAACCTGACTCGGGTCAATTGGCGCCATATTTGGCCCCTGATCGTCTTCAACTTCATGTAAAGTGACCATCCCTTTCTCTTCTTCAAATACCTCCCACCATGATATACCTCACTGCCAGCGAGCCATCTTTTGATCAGGCGACCTTGTGCGATCTAGCAACCCAGAAGCGAGGGAGACTTACTTGGAGATCAATAGATCCGCTTGTAAGCGTTTTCAATGTGAAAACCTCACATGCTGGTCGCTCCAACCCTTGGCGATGACGCCTTAACTCAAGCCTCAATATTCAGGCTCCCATTCCACCCCTCCAAAATTTGCCCCGCGATCGCAATTTAAAGTAAAACCCCACCCAGTGAACAGTCATTCTATCGTCAATAAAACAAACAAGTACGCATCATATATATCCTCATCTTCAAATCCCACATGTTTGTCTGTTGGATTGAGAAAGTTAATTTTGATTTACAGATAAATAAATATGGCAACGATTGTGTTGGGTGCTCAATGGGGCGACGAGGTATGATTATCTCGACTTTTCCTCCATCTACAATTATTTGCGAATGAACTGAGATGGGTCCTGGGAATATTGGGGATATGATATGGAATTGGGACGGTTATGGGGATTGTACTAGGGCATTGGCAGATTATCGTCACTAGAAGTCTTCTAGGATCTGCGAATGTCCTGTGGTAACGGGAATTGGCTGCAAACCAGGTCTGGTATTAGCAAGCCTATCTTCTCTAGGTTCTCATATACAAGAGAGAGGAAGAGGTTACGAAGCAGAAGTCTTCTTGAAAAGTTTTTTCAGTGTCGAGCATAGGCTCAATTTCAATTTCGGAGAATTTACTTTATCGCAAACAACTCCAGGAACCTTTAGCTAACTTTCGAATTTTCCAGGGCAAGGGAAAGCTTGTCGATATCCTCTGTCCGACAGTCAAGCTCTGCGCCAGAGCACAGGGAGGAAACAATGCTGGACACACCATCGTCGCGAACGGCATCACCTATGATTTCCACCTTCTTCCATCCGGCCTCATCAACCCCGACTGTGTCAACCTCATCGGAGCCGGCGTGGTCTGCCATATCCCAGCCTTCTTCAAGGAGCTGAACGATCTAGAAGCAAAGGGTCTACAAAATGTGAGGTCACGAATCTTCATTAGCGATCGAGCTCAAATCGTTTTCGACCTACACCAAATCGTCGATGGCTTGGAGGAGGTGGAATTGGGTGGGAAGAGCGTGGGCACAACGAGAAAGGGCATTGGACCATCATACTCTACCAAGGCAGCGAGAAGTGGTATTCGCGTATCTGAAATCTTCAAGGCGGATTCGTTCAATGAGAGGTTACGAAGCCTGGCAGCTGGCTATAAGAAGAGATACGGTGACTTGTTCACATATGATGTGGAAGAGGAAATCTCGAGATATAATGTATGCCATTGTTGACTTGGGGATTTAGAAGTTGAGATGGCTAATTATCTGCGCAGGAATATCGGGAGAAGCTCGCACCATATGTGGTCGACCAAGTACCATTCATGGATTCTGCACAAAAGAGCGGTGCACCTATCTTGATTGAGGGCGCGAATGCCCTCATGCTTGACCTGGATTTCGGCACATATCCATATGTGACTTCAGTAAGTTATTTGAATGTCCCGAAACCGGTTTGGGACGCTGCTATCACTGTGTTAACCACCTTTTTGAATATTTGCTGATCATCCAGTCCAATACCGGATTAGGAGGTATCTTCACCGGGTTAGCCCTCAACCCAACCAAAATTTCCAATATCTTTGGTGTTGTGAAAGCATATACGACACGAGTTGGTGGTGGCCCATTCCCAACCGAGGACCTTGAAGAGGCGGGAACGAAGTTGCAAGAAATCGGGCGGGAATTTGGTGTCACAACTGGCAGGAGGAGGAGATGTGGATGGCTTGATTTGGTTGTCGTTAAGGTATGTTCTCAGTCCCTAACGACTTTTTGGGACATTCAGACTGAATTCCTGGGGATACGATTCGCCCTGGATGAATGCTAACGGCCCTGCAGTACTCGACTGCCATCAATCACTACACAGCCCTTAATGTCACCAAGCTTGATATCTTGGACACATTCCCAACAATCAAGGTAGCTACGGCCTATGTCGATCCAGAAACAGGAGCCGAGCTCGAATCATTCCCAGCGGATCTCGAGCTATTGGGTCGTGTCCAACCGAAGTACGTCGAGTTGAAGGGGTGGGAGAAGCCAATCACAGGAGCAAAGTCATTCTACGACCTACCCAAGGCTGCTCGGGAGTACGTCGAATTCATCGAGGAGTTCGTAGGTGTCAAGGTCAAGTACATCGGTACAGGTCCAGGGAGAGAAGCCATGATCACTAGATGACCTTGGGAGTTCAGTAGTGATGCTATTGCTTTTCTTCGTTGTCTTTCGCATCGTTTTGTATGGGTTTGCTCCATCTGGCTAGACATCCCGGTTTGCATTTTCAATGTTCATTTAACACAAAAAAGAATTCATAGAATGTAAATACGTCCATAATTGTTCGGTCCCGTTCGACGCCCGTTGTCCACAAGATAGCTCATATTGACGTTTGTTGATTTAACAGGGAATTTGATTGACAGAGCGACGACAACAACATACATACAGACGATATCACACTCTCCATTATTCGCAGTCGAATTTGCCACTGGCGCGGCCGCAACGAAGTTGATACACGATTAATTGATGGCCAAGAGGCAATTGATATATACGAATATACACACTTAAAGAAGAAGTCGAAGATTGCAGTTGAATGGTCAGTTGAGAAGTGGGAGGACGTTGAAGGCTCGAATCTACGCCAAAAATCTACCCTGGACGAAATAATCAAAGCTTCTGGAGCTCTTGTATACGGAGATCACTCACTCCATCTGGGCGCGGAGTCTACCAAACTGGGTGTTGAGGCAGTGCATAAAAGATCCTCCGAACTCCAGACGGGAGATTGCGCCAATTGGTTGAGTGGATACTCGTACGGTACGGAAGTACGTACGGGGGGAATGGGTACTCTTGATATCAGTGGATCTGGGTTAGATGATCAAGTGGAGTGCGAGTGCAGTGCAGTTGAGTCTCCGAACCACCGAAGTCCCAGTTGTAATAATAAGGGCATGGTCAATTATTCCACATTTCCACAGCATGTTCCCCATTCCGATATCTTTCTTATCTTCAGTTACGCAGAGGGATAGATAAACTTACCATGGGAGGATGATAGGCGAAGAGCTGGGCATGCGTCCTCAGCATCGCTCAATCGTAGGTACTAGGTAGGTGGGCACTACGGAGTACTCACCTCAATTGCATCTATCAGTCAATTCAGCTCTCTACAGTATGTTCTTTTCTCATCCATTCATCATAAGTTCATGGCTGCTGACGGGCTTCTCTGCTGAGTTTGCTCGCTTGTCAGGAGTGGCTGGCTTCTCTTCTACAAGTACTACAGGATGCGCCAATCGTGACCATCTCGCATCACCACCATCACCACCACCGATGGGACTACAAAGTAGATTGGCCACGCGATGAAGAACCCAACCCAGCAGTCGGCGGGACCGAGCACTAGACCTTATCTGACGTCGTCCCATGCCCAGCTACCAATCAAACGCTACACCAAAGTGCGTTAGCAATCTCATCGCGGGCCCAGCGTCTTGGCGAGTCTTATCCATGTTCTTTCCGATGTTCCCCCTCCGCCTTGTCCATGTCTTTGACAGGACAGGGAGTCCCTTGCCCTTGCCTATCTCGCTCACCCAGCCCCGGTCCATGCTTCATCCCAGCAACATCTCCCCACCCCACCCCGCCCCACCTCTCCGTCCGTAGTCCGTACTGGACCAATGGATGGGCTTGTCCCTCCCTTCATCGCCTCGGCACCAAGGGGGGGGCCAGCTAGTCTTCCATATGAGGCAGTAGCTTATCCTAGTGAAGCCGCCAGCAAACAGCAGCCACTGAACGATAAGTTCGGCCTTTTTCTGGAAATCTTCTGGCCGCGACGACCTACCTACCCAGGACTGGCATTGGGTCTGGTCTGGATAGACAGACTAGGCAAAGTATGTATGTAGGTAGGGCTTTCTTTCTTTCCCTTCTCTTTTCCTTCCATCTAATCTTGTCTCTCTCTTCCACCACCATCTTTCCTTTTTCCCACCCCAATCCTCCTCCTCCTCCTCCTCCTCAAGCATATCCTCGACTCATCGTTATCCCCCGCATAGGTACTAACTGACAACTTCACCGGCGACGTGACGCCATGGAAGCCTCATACAAAGACCAGGACAAGGAGGTCGTCAATGGCAATGGAGAAGGCATACTTCACCGTCCTGCCACCCGCGAGAAGGCGCGCAATGCCAGCGTCGAGCTGGGCACCGACAACGCTGCCGATGACCTTCTCGAGGCAATGGGCTACGCCTCCGAGCTGGTGCGCAACCGATCAACCCTCCAAGTAGCCTTCATGTCCTTCGTGCTGGCATCTATTCCCTACGGCCTCGCGACTTCATTCTTTTACCCTCTCGCTGGTGGCGGCCCTACAACTGTTCTCTGGGGGTGGGTGGCGGTTTCGCTCATCATTCTTTGCGTCGCCGTGTCACTAGGAGAGATCACCTCGGTATATCCTACCGCTGGTGGTGTCTACTACCAGACCTTCATGCTGTCCCCCATCTGGTGTCGTAAGATCATGTCCTGGATCTGCGGATGGTCATATGTAGTGGGTAACATCACTATTACCCTCGCTGTGAACTTCGGTACCACGCTATTCTTCATCGCTTGTATCAATGTCTTCGAATCCGAGCCGGGGGTTGGAATCTGGCAAGCCGAGACCTACCAGATCTTCCTCACCTTCGTAGCTATCACAATTCTCTGCAATCTTGTTTCTGCTCTTGGAAACAAGTGGTTGCCATGGTTAGATGTAAGTACTGAGCTACTCCAGTCTTGTCCGAAAGTGCACAAAACTGACAAGTACAGACCTTTGCTATTTTCTGGACCTTCGCAGGTGTCATTGCCATTGTTGTTTGCGTCCTTGCCTTAGCCAAGGAAGGAAGACGATCTGCCAAGTTCGTCTTCACCGATTTCGAGCCATTGTCTGGCTGGACTCCAGGGTGGGCTTTCTGTGTTGGTCTCTTGCAAGCCGCATATGCAACGTCTTCCACTGGCATGATCATTTCGTAAGTTCTTTATAACACCTGCACGCGAGCCTCGCTAATTTCAAAAGCATGTGCGAGGAAGTCCAGAATCCCAGCATTCAAGTCCCAAGAGCTATGGTCGCAACCATTATTCTCAATACTATCTGCGGTCTTGTTTTCCTCATCCCTCTCCTCTTCGTCCTCCCAGATCTCGAACTCCTCTTCGGTCTCGTCTCCGGCCAGCCAACACCAGTCATTATTGCCACAGCAGTTGGAAACAAGGGGGGAGCATTCGCTCTGCTCGTCCCCCTCATCGTTCTCGCACTCTTCTGCGGTATCGGTTGCACCACTGCCGCTTCTCGCGCAACTTGGGCTTTCTCACGTGATGGTGCTATTCCAGGTTTCAAGTGGTGGAAGGTTGTCAACACCAAGCTTGATGTCCCTCTCAACGCCATGATGCTCAGTATGGCTGTCCAGATCGTCCTTGGTGTCTTGTACTTCGGTTCCTCAGCTGCCTTCAACGCCTTTTCTGGTGTTGGTGTCATCTGCTTGACTGTTAGTTACGCTGTCCCAATTGCCGTCTCTCTCCTCGGTGGACGTACGCACATCAAGTACGGAAAGTTCGACATGGGAATGATCGGTCTCATTTGCAACGTTGTCTCCCTCGGTACGGACTATCCCCCAACACCCCCTTATCCACCCCCCTACTAACACCGTTTAGCATGGTCCGCTCTCGCCGTCCCTCTCTTCTGCATGCCTTCCTACCTCCCCGTCGCCGCCGCAACCATGAACTACGCCTCCGTCGTTTTCGTAGCTTTCTTCCTCGTCGCAGCCCTCTGGTACTTCGTCTGGGGCAAGAAGAACTACGCCGGTCCACCAGTTCAAGAAGATGCCACTATCGAGCGCCGCAGATCCGAGATCTCCACCGCGCATCAGCATCCTTTGTGAATGAACGTTCCTCTTGTGTGCTTGCTTGCCGTGCATTGTAGTGCGAAGAACATCATTTGCCCAGAGCGATTCCGATTCCGAATTTCGTTTGCAACCCCGTGCGAAAACCTTTTGAGTCATCGAATACCCGGCATTTAGAGTTTTCTTCAATAAAGTGTTCCATTACATATTACACAAATTTTCCTTTGCTGTGGAAGATAGGTACTTGATTCAACGACGTGTGTTAGTAATCAGAAGCTGAGGTGACCCTCAAACAAAAAGCCAAATTTAACCCCCAGGTTTTTATGCCCCATAATCGTCGCTTCGTTCCTGAGCCTACTACTTGTACGTTTCGAGGGAAAGCAAGCCCACCTTCGGTGGTTGTTGTGAGGCCCTACGTAGTAATTATGACGGCGACAATTAATTAATAGTATACCATCAAAGCTGCATTGACGTATTTGATCGCCAGTGGAGTTTTTGAGGTTGGTCTCATTTCGGTAAAGCTCGGCCAAGCCAGATGGCCGGAAACGAGCCCAAGGCTGAAGAATGATTTCCTTCGGCCCCAAGAAAAATATTCGACGAGGCTGCCAACCCCTCCGCACCATTATGTCTCAATAACCTCAATTCCCACCCCAACTTGAATTCCCTCTTCCATACCCCGTTCAGTGCCATCACACATCTGCCATGCATTCCCTCGTCGAACCCAACGCATGGGTCGTCCTCCGTCTCCCATCAGACACCCTCAAAATCCTCCAAGTAGCGCCCAACACGTCCGTTCCCTCCCCTCCTCTGTTAGTTTCCCTACTAATCCAAACGCACAGAATTGTATCTTTAGGAAAATACGGGACCTTCTCATCCAACCTCCTTCTTGGCCGACCATACAACAAAACCTACGAACTCCTTGACCGTGCGCCTGGCCAAAAGGACTCTGATCTACGAATCGTACCCGCGTCGGAATTACACGCCGACACAATCGCAGAGGAACAAGCAGCTGCCTGTACAAGTAACGGGGCGGGCAAAGATGGTAATGTTACGATTGGAAGCGATGGCGTGGAGTTCCAGCTCGTGGGCGAGAATGGGGAGGTTATCATGCGTTCGAATCGGGAGACGATAGATGATGCCGCGCAGCAAACACTCAGTATGGAGGAGATCGAGGAATTGAAACGAGAAGGGACTGGAGCTGGCAAAGATCTCATTGCGAAACTCATGGCGAGTCATCTGGGGATCGAGCAGAAGACAGCGTTCAGTTTGGCCAAGTACAAGTTGCTGAAGACGAAGAAGTATCTCAGGCGCTTTACGGTCCTGCCGGTTGATGTGCCGATGCTGATTAAGTGGGTGATGGACGAGAAGGATGCGAGTAAGATTATGGACATGAGAGAGGAGATGTGCGCCTTGGTGGGCAGTTGGGCAAATGTGCATTTTGCAGAGAAGGTAGATGGTGCCGTGGGAGGACGATGGCTGGTTGTTGATGAGACAGGGGGATTACTCGTTGCTGCTCTAGCAGAGAGGATGGGGATATTACATCATACATCCCCTTCTTCAGACGCATCGAATCGAAGTCAAGCACCAGAGGGAGAGCAAGGAACAGAAGCGGAAGAAGAGTCAACAAAACCAACACATCACGATCAACCCCTCGCAACATCCAATACCATAACCCTCATCCACAACAACGCACAACCCAACCTTAGCCTCTTGAAATACTTCTCCTACGACCCAACTACAACCACACCACCCCATCCAAACCACCCACTAGCAACGCATCTCCACCCAATCTCTTGGCTTCAGCTGGTTTCTCCATCCGAAGACACCACCTACTCAACGTCCATTGCACCCCTCTCACCAACCTCACTCTCAGCTCTGAAATCTGGAAGGAGAGGAACCTACTACCGCAAACTACGGCGCCACAACCGCGTAAAATCCATAGTGGACTCCACACTCGCAGGAGGTTTCGATGGCTTAGTAGTAGCGAGTCACATAGATCCGGTATCCATCCTTCGACACACAATTCCCTTATTACGAGGCGGCGCGCAAATAGCTATCTACAGCCCAACGATCGAGTCTTTAGTCAAGCTCTCAGATGTTTATTCCACAAGCAGACGAACGGCTTTCATCCAAGCACCACCCAAATCCTTCCTCTCCCTGCCACTCTCTCTCCCGAACCCACCGAAACAACCACACCAGAGACCCAAGACCAAAATCAACAAATGCTCACGCAAACCACCTGGCCAGGTGACGACGATTTCCCCTTGAATCCTACGTTGTTACTGAATACGGCTGTGCAATCCGCCCGTATCAGAGAATGGCAAGTTCTACCAGGCCGTACACATCCCGTTATGACGGGACGAGGTGGAGCGGAGGGATATCTGTTTACGGGAATTCGGGTCATCCCTGCGAGAGGACGGGTCGCGGCTAGAGGGAAGTTTGCGAAGAAGAAAGCTGATAAGATCGGGAAGAGCGTGGAGATTAAGGAGGGTGTGGATGACGGCGTGGTTCAGAATGGAGCTGAGTTGCAGGTAGATGTAGTGGGTGGGAAGAGAGAGCTGGGGGAGGACGAGATGAGTCCTACGAAGCGAGTGAAGCTTGCCGAGGAGGGCGAGCGTGAGATATGAATATGAAGAAAGGATCCATCAGTCTATCTCACTCACGGAAGTTGAAGTAAAATCCAGATTGGGGAGGGATACCCAGTCACGCGACAGTTAGTATTAGCTCATGCAGCGAGCTTTCGTACACGAAGCGTGGTTTGAGCTTGATATTGACTAGTAAACTCGGCAACCAAACAAAAGCTGAATGAAGAAATTCAGGTCATTTTTGCAATCTGGCATACCCAGGAATGCCGTCACATGAGACGAGTTCATGAATTCGTCGCCGCGATCTTGCCAAATGACAAGCTAATACCGGGCTAAAAGCAATATGTACAACAAAGATACTGTACATCCGTACCAAAAAGAAAATTTTCAGTTCAAGTAACCTAGATTATATTAGGACACATTCCATCCCCATTCTTAAGCGAGTCAATAAACCCATCCCACCCCCCCCCCCCCCCCCCCCCCCCCTCTTTCAACCTCGGTCTCCGCTCCCACCCCGTGGCTTTCGTAGCAGTCGCCCTGGATCGGTTTCATCACTGTTATCTTTGCCTCTCCCGACTGCGAACCTTGTCGCCAGCCAGACGCTAAATTATACGGTGATGGCGGTGGAGAAAGAGAAGCTTCAGATGGGTAAGAAGGTTGGTTGTTACTAAGAAGTAGGCTGGCTAGATTGTATTTGGGAGGATTACGAGGTAAGCGAGGATGGGAAAGAGGAGAGAGATTTGACTTTGAGAGAAAAGATGACATGCGTATATGCCCAAATGAAGGTATTTCGATTGGGTTGTGACATCTATTAAGGTAATAATTTATTTCTTTGTACCTGTTTTGATGTTTTAAGACGGCTCATATTGCCATCGAAGGGTCTAAAGAAATAAATTGGAAGCTTGGATAGAATAGAAGGAGATATAGAGAAACGAAATGATATGGTATTGGCAATGACGAAACGAAATGAACGTGATACTTACTAATCTCGTGTTTGGTTCAACCCCAAATGTTCATAGCTAATATGGCTAACCTGTTTGCTTTATTTATTGGTAGATGTCCTTAGACATTAGATTTCATCTATTCACAACTTTTCCTTGCTATCTTCCTTCCCGTGTAATTCGCAAAACGCCTTGAATGTCGTGAAATCATCACTCTCGCTCTCCAATACCACCTCGGCTGTCGATCCAACGAAGTACACATATCCAGGCTTGACCTCCTCAACCTTGGGACCTACACTGATCTTCCCACTTCCGGTAGTGCAGATGAAGATACTTGGACCAGCGATCGCTTCGAACGTTGCCTTGGCACCGTTCTTCTTCAGGTCGGTCTTCACGACGCTGAACTCCTCGATCGGGGGATCGTATAGGATGGCTGCTGAAGCAGAGCTGTATGCGGTTGAGTTGAGAGTAACATATGGGTAATCGACTGGTTCCATCTTCTGCTCCTCGATTGGAGCGTATGAGTATGTTAACATATCCACTAATGTATCGACATCCTTGAACTTTGGAGTGAATCCTGCTCGTACGACATTGTCTGATGCTGCCATACATTCGATGATATCCCCGCTCAAATACGCATGAATATCGTCTGCCTTGAGAAACATGGCTTCTCCAACTTCGAGCTTGACGTAGTTCAAGAAGAAAAGGACAAAAAGTCCAATGTCTCCTGGAAACTGCTTGTCAAGTCTAATGACAAGATCTGCCAACTCCTTTCCTGATGTAGATTCAAGTCCACCGCCTGCAAAATCTGCCCCCTCTGTTTTTGCGGACTCGATCAATTCCTTGCTGGCCTGCTCAACAACTTCCTTCTTCGCGTTCATCAATGCACCAAATGCCGCTTGTAGTGCCTTCTTATTCTTTGCCTCAGCCTCGGGCTTGTCTGATGTTTCCTGGCCTTGGATCGCAGATTGAAATGCTTGGCCTTCTTCTCCAACCAGGCTCTTCAGTGTCGGTATAGTCGAGAAGAAGTGTGATATTTCTGCTAGCGGCCTAAATCCACACAGTCCATCAAAAGGTGTGATTGCAATGGTCATCTCGGGTTTGTGGTTGTCATCAGGATAGTTCTTGCTGTCCCTCGCATGCAATTTCTCTGCCAGCTTCTTGTTGGGATGTGCTTGGATACTGAGCGCCTTTCCGATTGATAGGACTTTGAAGAGGAATGGCAGTTTCTGGCCGAACTTCTCGCCGATATCTATGGACATCAGGGCTTGGTTGTCTTGGACGAGGTCCAGGAGGGTTCGTTTTGTGGTGACATCTTTGGAGGGATTCGAAGGGTGGGTTCCCATCCATAGCTGGAGGCTGTTAGGGAATCTCCATGGATAAGAAAGGAGAGAAATACCTCGGCGTAGGGCTTGTCTTCTTGAATTGAGAAGTCATCGGCGGGGGGGTAGCGGCAGCAAACTGGGCTGCTGCTGAATCCTTGCCCACCTTGCCCCAATCGTAACTGTTGACTCCGCATTGGAGTCTGATCAATGGAACTTGCATCGTGATGAATGGGATTAGGGACGGGATAGCTGTACTGTGGAAGGTGTTCGGATAGAGGGCATTCGAGGGGAGACTGGACTTGGGTTGGTGGGGTTGGGCATTTCGTCACAGCTGTACCTGACGCCGAATTGGAAGTTGGTGGCTCCAGTCACCCTTTTGGGAGCCGACTTTAGCCTTCACCACCGAAGAATACCCGATAGCTAGTGATAGCCTCGCCTCGCTTCGCTTCGCCTCAACCTCTCCCGTACCGAGATATCTCCAAACATTCAGTCCCCATCCGGTCTCCCACTTCTCAGTTCTCTCTCCCCCTTGGGACTTTGCTCTGCTACACTAGCGGAGATATGGCGGTGCCTAATATAATAGGAATTCATGGCCGCCAAACCCTAACTTCCAGCTCCGTCATACGATTGCTGTGACCCCTTACAAGTCGATATGGACACGGTGGAGCATCATGATCACGATGCCGCCGATTCAGATGCTTACCACTTTGCGTCGCTGGCAGCATTAGGCACTTCACCGAGCGTGTTGGGACTGTCTACAATCTCTAGCTACGACGAATATTCGAACGATCCAAGATTTGTCGAGTCTCAGCGGGAGTTGCGGGATCTTCTCTTCACCAGTGCACATTCTCTGGCTCCTACCAGGGCGGCCAGCCCAGAAGCCGACTTAACGGGCTCTCTTTTACCCCGTATAGGTGTTGACGAAGATGCTGCTATTAGCAAGATCGTTTCAACTGGGCCGAGAGTTGCGTGGCTGAGAAACTATCTCGATGAGGTTGCACCATGGGTTCGTCATTGCAATTCGTACGTGGTTGTCTCACTGTACTGATGCTGTGCAGCTTGACATGTTTGATGCCGCTCAGCACTTTGGAAGAGTGGTCCCGATTTTCGCGCGGTCTTCTGTCTCGCTGGCGTTCGCTATGTTGGCAATCTCGGCGCGACAGATGGAAAGGAAAGAGAAACTGCGAGGAGACTTGGATAGCTTGCAACTCTATCAAGAAGCCATTGGTGGGCTAACACCACAACTCCTTGCAAGCGACCCCGGTGTTTTGGCTACCTGTGTGATACTCTGTGTCTTAGAGATGATGTCCGCCTCGCCCTGGAATTGGCAAAAACACCTTGATGGATGTGCTGCGTTATTTTCAAGCTACTCGATTCATGGTTTTAGTGGCGGTCTTCCGCAGGCTGTATTCTGGTGTTATGCAAGAATGGGTCGGTTTCCTGTGTGGCCATTTACTTTTCGTGCTCGCTGACATGCCATTCAGATGTATGTGCAGCAATAATTTGCAGCGGCAACAGTACTCTGGTCTTGGATCTTAAAAATTGGCTTCCTCCTGGAGTTCCACAAGAGGATGCCTCCCACTATTTCCTCGCCGCTAAAATGCCAGATATGTGGGCCAACTATGCGGTATATTTGGCTGCACGATCATGCCACCTCGTTTGGCAGCGAACAAATGCTACTCCTGCTGTGACCGAACAACCCCATGAAGATCAATTTACAATTACTTGGCGTACATTATGGGTAGAACTTCAAGCTTGGAGGCAAAACCGACCCCTTGAGCTATTGGAGATATCATTTGGTGAAGAGTCACGAGCATCACAAGATGGGCCATTCCCATTTGTTCTATTTGCTGCTTCCTGTGCTATCTCATCCAATCAACTCTACCACGCAGCTTGTCTGATACTTCTTGATATAAAACCGTTCGCTATCGAGCGTCATCAGCTCGGTCACCAAGGCTCCAAACTTTGGCATGCTAGGCGGATATGCGGTATATCAACAACAAATGAACACCATGGCTGTCTTAATAACGCCATCCAGCCACTTTGGCTAGCTGGCAAACTGCTCAGCCATCCAGTTGAACAGAAAGCTGTGGTCAATTTGATTAAGACGATCGAGAACACGACTGGCTGGAGTGTGCAGTGGAGGATTGGGGATCTGAAAGAAGCATGGGGATACGATCGTAACGCCTCAATCTAGTTTACAAACACTACAGCTCTCGACACTCCCCAACAACTGCGCTCCCATCTCCTAGTCCACCAAAGTACTTCTCTACTTTTTTTGCTATCACTCCTCCATCAAATCCAAAGTACTGATATGCATCCTTTCCTGGCAGACTCTTGTCAAAGCTCTTCATTGAAATGCTGGCATAAGCATATCTCTCCCAGCTGTTTGCTGCGTATGCTTCAATCACAACTGCTGGAATTTTGCCACGGTGAAGGTCAATCCTTCGATAATCCAGCTTTGACGCTCGAAAAGTCGCTGGCATGGGAAGCTCACTATCCTCACCACAACACCCCCCTCGGCCAGTTGACCAGCTGCCTCGACGGCGAAGTACATCTCAGCTCCAATCCCGATGATTGTGACTTGGGCTTTATCCGAGTCGCGAAATACATATGCTCCGAACTGTACAGCGTCACGCATACTCTCGGGCCACTGTCGCAAGTTTTGCCGTGAGGTAGAGACGATGGTCAAGTTCTTCGTCCCTTTCAACGCAACTCCCATCATATTCATCCCAATTTAGCTACGACAATACCAAGTAAAACATAAAGAAACTTGATGTTACAGGAATGAAGGTGCCACGATTGTATGCTGAGATGCCGTTGGCAATACTCGCCATGGCATGTTCTCGGATCCCATAATGCATGTACCGTCCAGCGTAAGAACCACTGCTTCCACACGCCGTTTTAAGGGCAGGCTTCATTCGTGAGACTTATGTCTCAGGCATAGAGTGTTCTCTTACATTTTGGAAGTCCACTGCTCCTGGCCAATACATATGTACGCTGGGGGACAGATCCGCTGTTCCGACTATGAAATTCGGAAATTTTTAGTGCCAAAGTGTTGCAGACGAGGCCTGCCGATTTTCTTGTTGCTGTTGCTGTTGCTGTGGATGGAAAGAATTCAGGAATGAATCCGAATGATGGCTTCCCAGTCTGCAGGTAGTGTTCCGCCAATTCTTCCCTTCAACTCATCGGATAAATTGGGATACTCATCTGAGTAAGCATCTAGAAGGTCTGTCCACTCTCGAACTAATCTATCGCCCCGGGAAGGGCCTCCTTCCTGGAAAAAGTCATGTACTCTCTCTGGAATTACGAAACGTTCCTCAGTGCTGAACTTAAAGACTTCATGAACTCCTCTGCACCTCAAGTCTCTCCAAACGCAGCATCATGTGCTCTCGCATCTCCTGCCACCGAACTACCGGTTCCAATAATTGTACGGCAATTGATGAAAGTAGGGCTATTCTGGCTACCCTTAGCGGCTCTCATGGCTTCAACTATTCCCCTGATATCGTAAGAACCGTCGTGAACATCGATGACATTTCAACCACAAGCAATCATTTTCGCATTGATATTTTCGGTGTTGGCAATATCTGCAATTCCATCACATGTTATATTGTTGTTGTCGAATATGAGTACCAGATTGTTGAGCTTCCAGTGGCCAGCAAGTGAAATAGCCTCCAACCCAACTCCCTCTTGCAAACAAGCATCTCCGACCATGCACCACGTCGTATTGTTTATGATCTCGTATTCAGGGCGATTGTAGGTTGCAGCTAAATTCTTGGTCGCCACTGCCATGCCTACTGCATTCGCAATTCCCTGTCCCAAGGGTCCTGTTGTAACCTCAATCCCAACATGTTCGATTTCTGGGTGTCCAGGGCAGAACGATTCGCGGGAAGCCGAATGATATGTTTTCAGCTGCTCCATTGTCATGTGCTTGTATCCAGCAAGATGGAGGAAAGCGTATTGAAATAGACAAGTGTGACCGGCCCGTAAATCGTAAGACTCTTGCAGAGGCAAACGGAAAAGTGTAGAAGTCACCATTACTCAAGACAAAACGATCACGATTGAACCACTCGGCATCGTTTGGCCAATACTGCATGGCATATTTCTAAAGAGCCACGCTGATAGCTGCCATTCCCATTGCCCCCTGGATGTCCACCATTGAAGAGTCGGACGAGATCTGCTATCAGTACTCTGAATGTACGCAGTACCAGCGCATGGTGTTCTTCGCCCTCCAGTGGAGCAGCTACAGCTGATTTTGAATGCAGAATTTCTGCTTCGAATGTCGCTCAAGGTGCCGTACTTAAAACCGAATGAGTACCTGTGAATGATCGGGAACTGGAAGATAGAGTCGTACGGTTCTCAGCGGCAAAAGTTTCAAGATGACGACGCTCTTGACCAACTTACCATAGGTGACGAACAAAGAATGCTGACCAGACGAAATCAGAAACATAGCTTACTGTAGCATCGCCTATCAACGATATGCATTCGTGGTGCCTATTCTTGCTTCTCTTTCATGGCCAGCTTGGCCTGGGTGCAGGTCTTAGTGCCGAAGTTCCCCCCTCAGCTTTCGGTGCTTCGCCCTTCTTTTCTGAGTGCTGCCCCTCCGCGTTTCGGTCAATCACCCAAGCCATCCCGCACTTTGTGGAACGAGCTGTGGGGTTGTCAAGGAATCCAACTTTTATCCTCTCTCGGCACGGAATATCAGTTATCTCGTTCGTTTCGTTCTATCCCGAATTTTAGATGATGCAGAACTCATTGCTCACAAAATTGTGCATATTCGCTGGAGTTGCCGAATTGGCAACTCCTTAGCTCTAATTCTCTACTATTCTGCAGCTACTGCAACGCTAAATTTCATCTCTATCATCTATGACATGTATCTTTATGCTTCCTTTACTGACATCGGAACACAGCTTCATGGCATCGATTGCCCGTTCAAGAGGAAAAGTATGAGTGATCAGCTTATCAAGATTCAGGACTCCTCCTGACAATGCGCTGATACCTGCTGGCCAAGTATCAGCGTATCGGTTGATAAATTTTAAGTTGATCTAAGTTATGGTCAGCGTGTTGATGTCGCTCGTTACGTTTCGCAAATGGTGAGTCTTACCTCTGCAAGAGAAATATGCATGAAAGGCAAGTTATTCATGATTGCCTTTCCCACTCCGATTACTGTTAGGTCGCCTCCTTTCCGTACAGTGTAAGCCGCCGTGACAACGGAACTCTCCACTCCTGTGCATTCCAAGATAGTCTCGGGTGCTTCATACTCCATCTCTCCAAACAGACTCCTGATAGCTTTCGCATTTTCTTGAGCGTCGATATCTCGGCGAACTTGATAGGTCTGGCAACATGGCACGAACTCTTTGGCAAATGCTAGGCGACTGGGTTCCAGATCTGTGATCACAATTGGGTGGGCGCCTGAAGCTCTTGCAGCAGCTAGAGCAATGAGGCCAATTGGGCCAGCACCACAAACGACGACTCCTCGGCCGAGTGAGAGGTGCGAACGTGAGATGCCATGCATAACGACAGACAGTGGCTCGAGAAGCGCCCCCTGAGACAATGTCATCGTATCAGGGATCCTGCAATATGTCAATATCCTCGCTATTAGCAGATAAAGACTGAGGCTTACTTGTGAATCCATCTCGCGGGATGAACCTTGAACCTCTGCAACGAGCCGTGATATGGATAAACACCCGAAAATTTCACATCGTCACAGAGGTTGTATCTCCCTTTCATACAGAGGAAACAAGTCCCACAAGGAACACCAGGTTCAACGGCAACTCGATCTCCCTTGCTGAAATTTGACACTCCCTCTCCAACTTCCAGCACAATTCCAGCTGCCTCATGACCTAGGATACAATCTCCATCCACAGTCAAGCTTCCAATTGCGCCTGTTTTCCAGAAATGGATGTCTGAGCTGTAAGAATTCTGTCAATGTTTATTTCCAACAATACCGGATTTGAACAAAGAGACATACCCGCAAATCCCAGTAACCTTGATATGTAGGAGGACTTCGCCAACCCCCGGCTTTAATCTTGGAGCTGAGACCAATTTGATCTTGTGATCGGCTGTTACTTGCAAACTTGGGTTCTTGATTCTCAATGCCTCTTCATATGTGAGAGACTGGCTGTCGATATCAGTGGGGCAGCATAATGGCGAGCCATTGGATTTTGAAGGGACAACTGGAGGCGCTGTGGCCGTGACCGAGTCTCGAGACGGCGACATTACAAAGTTTTAGTTGTGAATGATTTTGGGACGCTACAGAAAGAGGAGAATCTCTGGAATTGTATGATTGCCTTTACAAAGGTCCAGATGATTAATTGTTATGTCAAGAGGGGGTGATACGGACGATAACGACCCTGGGGTTCGGACGGTAGGTTAGTATTCCCAAATAGGAAGGTCTAGGCACCGACTTCTCCTCCTATCCCACGCGACAATGGCCAGCAGTCGAGTACATGTTAAAAGCAAGAGAATTTTGGTTCTTGATTTTCAGACTTCCTCAACAAGGCCAAATTCTCAAACCCACATACCAATTCCTATATTCAACATCAGACCACCACCCAACCTCGGATCAACACTCAAAAAATGGCACAGACCGTCAAATTAGCTTCCGGCTACGACATGCCCCTCGTCGGCTTTGGTCTCTGGAAAGTCGACCGTAACACCACAGCCGATACTGTATACGCTGCTATTCAAGCTGGTTACCGACTATTTGATGGGGCGTATGATTATGCGAATGAGAAAGAGGCGGGAGAAGGGATTAGGCGTGCTATTGGTGAGGGGTTGGTGAAGAGAGAGGAGGTGTTTGTTACGACGAAGTTATGGAATACTTATCATAAGAAGTGAGTTCTTTCGAATCTCATTTTGAATTATTGAAAAGACGAAAAATCAGAAGGGTCGGAGAGAAATACTGATTTAACACAGAGAACGTGTTGAGGAGATGGGGAAGCTACAGTGTGAGACATGGGGGCTGGGACATATTGATCTCTACTTGATTCATTTTCCTGTAGCCCAGGAGTACATTGAGCCTGAAAAGTTACGGTATCCTGTTAGTATATTATCTGACTCAATAAAGAAGGAGAATGATGCTGACTGATTCTAGGGTTGGTGGCAAGACGCTGCTCATTCCGTTGTTTCTCTCGCTAAAGTCCCGATTATGGAGACATGGCAAGCTATGGTTCGTATTTCCTGTCTGTCCCAACTCTTTTCCTCCCTCGTTTGCATGCCTAATTTACACACAACCAGGAATCCCTCGTTGACGCCCAAATCTGCCGCTCCATTGGTGTCTCCAACTTCTCGACCCAGCTCCTTTACGACATGCTCTCCTACACGCGACACCCTATCTCCAGCCTGCAAATCGAGCACCACCCGTATCTCGTGCAGCCCCAACTCATCGCTATGGCGCAGGAAAATGGCATCGTCGTCACTGGCTATTCGACTTTCGGGCCCCAAAGCTTCTTAGAATTGCCGGAAGAATTTAGAAAGAGGGCGAAGGATGCGCCGTTGTTGTTTGAAAGCGAGACTGTGAAGAAGATTGCGGCGAAGTATGGGAGGAAAGTGGGACAGGTGTTATTGAGGTGGGCGACACAGAGGTGAGTTTAGTTCGCTATGGTTTTGCTCCTGAACACTTCCTTCTCCGAGAAATAGAAGGAAAAGGTATTTGTAAGGAGAGTGGCTAATGATGAGGTGGTAATAGGGGCATTGCAGTTATCCCGAAATCGAATAATAAAGCTCGATTGGCGGAGAATTTGCAGGTTAACGACTTTTCTATGACCAAAGAGGAGCTGGAGGAGATTGCGGGGTTGGATAGAGGATTAAGGTTCAATGATCCGGGCTTCTATTTGCCAGATCATCCTATTAGAATCTTTGCTTAGTGGTCGCCATGCTGAAGAATGATAATGTATTGCAACTTGATCGAGAACTATTCTGTGTTTGTTTCCCTTTTTAAATTTTTTGTTTCTTTTTCGAGATTATTGACTTGATCTAGCAATCGAGCTGTGAAAGTACTATATCTTTTATCTTAGAGACTGTTTAGTGACGGCCAAATTTCATGACGTAGTTCGTGGCCACTGAGACTTTGAGGACTTCGACATGATGTGATTTTTTTTTTCATGTAGTCTAATCATTTATCATCAACTTCCACCAATATCCTCCTATAACCCCTCATAGGATACTTCCCCTTATTCACAACCTCCAAAATCAAGTGATATGTTTTCTTTCCCCATGGTATAATCTTCCCATTCAAAGGAAACACAAATCCTTCCTCCTTAGCTGGAATCTTCACCGTCACTTTCTCAAAGGTCTTACTCGCGGAAACATCTTCGAACTGCAATTTAGGGACTTCAAAGCCAACCGACCACTGCGTAGCTGATGGCTCTTGATAATGCATCCACTTGAACTCAAAATTTGAAGTAGAATCGGAGTGCCACGTTTCTGACGCGTCAAGTTCAACAACACTTCCGAATGTCGCCTTCAGTTGGATTGGTTCTAGGCCTGAATCGCCGTTCACAATAACGTGAGGAGAATGAGTAGCTGAGCTGAAGTCGGATGAGAGGGTCCATTGCATACGTGCGGCGAAGTCATCTTGATACGCCTGTCTCCAGCGCCAAATCGTTGCTTGGTTGCCGATATGAGTCTTCCCATCCATGCCAACCACCGCATCCGCCGCATCACTGTAGTGCAAACTCGCTCCAGTCGCATCCGTAAGCTGATATCTCCCTCCCCATCCACCCCATTCAGGACGAAGTGGATCAGTAAGCCCATTCTGGATCAGAGATAAAAACGTAGGTGTATCTCCTTCTGGAATGAAAACCGGGTCAGGATACGCAATTTTGCCATACGGCCCAATCTGGATGTTGTTCTGTAGCCACTCTTTCGTCACGAGACTGCTATCTGGTCCACCGAGGTTGAAGCCGTAATAAGACTCCCCACTGATGCCGCTCCAGGCTGCTAGACCATACATGTTGAAAGCGTGCACGCTTGCGATGTAGAAGAGCTTGGGAAAGTTGAAGCGGATCCACGGTCCTGCATCGTCCTGGTCTGAAATAGCATACACACGTATCTTAGACGTGAATAAGACAACCTCACTCTCTGTTCTTGTCTTTTGGATCTCGAGAAGCGCTTGAGCAAGGACATTCGCCCCTCCCCAAATAAGTACCCAAATGCAGCCATCGGTCGAGATCTGATCGATAGCTTGAATAAGCAATTCCGTGCCTTCACTGAGTGGACCACGAGCTGCCTCCATCCCATACGAATCAAGTCCCGATCTCACAATTGCACGCAAATCATCAGCACACGGAAATTGGCGAGTAGGCGGAACATGTGCATTTAAATTTTTCTCGACGGTTGAGTATGCATTGATGATTCTGTGAATTTCCTGCTTGTGCGTTGAGGTGCGTTGCCATGTCGAGGTCGTGGCGACGAGGGCATCTATGGTGAATTCATTGGCGTAGAGGAGGAAACGAGTTAGGGATTCGGCGTCGTCGGGCTCGTTGCAGATGTCTGTCAAGACGACGATATGGGGTTTTGATTTGAATGCGGGGATGGTTTGGAAGGTCTTGGAAGCCATTTATTTTTGTGTTTGGCACGAGATAGAGTCAGTCTAGTTGAAAGTCTGGGGAAGGGTGGCTGGCGATGAAGATAAATAACTTAATTAAGATGGTTCTTTGTGAATATGGAATAAATATGAGGGTGGGTGGTCTGGTGGAGTCCTAAATAGGAAAGTGGGGCTTGTAGTTGTTAAGCTTCAGAAAAGGGAAGGAATGGAAGGTAAAGGCACTACTTCGGCAGCGGCAGGAGACGGATGGAATGTTTCTACGTTACTTGAAATGAAATTTTTTGCACAGAAAGGGAAGGCAAAGGCACTACTTCGGCAGCGGCAGGAGATGGATGGAATGTTCCTAGTATCATCTATAATCTGCGTTACTTGAACTGAAATTTTTGTACAGAAAGGGAAGGCAAAGGCACCACGGCGGAGTTACTTCGGCGCAGGCAGGAAGGAATTCCCCCACATCCCCGCATCCCCGCCTCCACCTCCACCCCTGTTTATCCCGAACCTTCATTCAATCCAATCCCAGCCCATGTCATTACTCGTAAAACCTACCTATGTATGAATTCTCGGTCGAGACCCAAATGGTTGAAACGAGGAATATAAATATATACGTTACGATCCCTCATAGCCATGGCCACATTCCATCCACCGCGATCAAAATTTCAACAATTCCATACTATACCCATTCCCCCCCAATTTCGCTCATCGGAATACCTGAGACAACTTCGTCATGGCTGTTGATGAAGCCCCCGTAGAGAAAGGCAACACACACTACCTCGAGAACGTCGATGAGCAAGCTGCCCACATCGCTAACCAAGACGATCATGATATCACCGCCATCCAGGCCTTGCGAAAGAACCCAACAACAGTTCTCTGGTGTGCCTACGCCATTTGGATCCTCGTATTGAACAGTTTCGAGAATCAAGCAGCTGGCAGTGCCCTCGGTATACCTCAGTTCAGGTAGCCTACCCCACTTCATCTCATCTTTTGACAGGCTCTGCGTAATCATCAATACTAACAAATATCCCTTACAGGAAAGATTTTGGGTACGCATTCGGAGGCGACTATGTCCTCCCAGCCGATTGGCAAGGTGCTTTCAGTGGCGGCCCAGTTGCTTCGTAAGATGTTCAAAAGCATATGATTCCCATCGGCTCACTAACTTCCCAACAGTGCAGTCTTTGGCTCTTTCGCTGCAGGCTGGATAGCTGACAAGATTGGACGCAAGCTGACCTATGCTATTTGCTTTCTGTTCTCTGTCATCGGTATTACACTTGAAGTCGTAGCCACAAACTCTCCCATCTTTTTCGGGGGGAAATTTGTCAATGGATTTGCTATTGGTGGATTCATTTCTGTTTCTTTTACCTACATTGGAGAAGTAATTGCAACCCTCTGTCACTTGAGGAAGCTCTGATCTAATCATCCCCTCTATAGATCGCACCAACCGCTCTCAGGGGCATTCTCAGCAGCGCCGCCGCAATTGCATTCACTTTTGGACCTTTCCTGGTTGCACTGATACAAAAAGGCGAAGGGTCGAAAACCACTCGGTGGGCCTACAGGTCTATCTTTGTAGCTCAATACGGTGTTCTAGCAATTGGTGTTGCAGGGTGGCCTTTCATGCCAGAGTGAGAATGATCCCCCGTGCTATTATCAGCATCATCAACTGACCGTCCCAGATCGCCTTGGTGGCTACTCAGCAAAGGAAAGGAAGCCAAAGCCGCGAACGCCCTTCGTAAGCTAGGCTACACTCCCGAAGATGTCGAAAAACGAATGGCTGCGATTGTTCTCACTTTGGAAGAAGTAAAGCGCGAAACCGAAGGGGCAAGCTTCCTAGAGTGTTTCAGAAAATCCAATCTTCGTCGTACCATGATCTCAATAGCTCCGCTTTCCATTCAAGCATTATCGGGAGTTTGTATGTCAATCCCAATGCATTTCTAGTCATATATACGTATCATGCTAACATCATTCAGTTTTCGTGTCTGCATACAGCACATACTACTACCAAAGCGTCTACTCCTCAGATATGAGCTTCATCTTGCAAATTGTCCAGCAAGTTCTCTCTCTGATCGGAAACGTCTGCTCCTGGTTCATCATCGATAGAATTGGACGACGAAACAGTCAATTCTATGGATTGCTCCTCCTCACAGTCATTTTAGTCGTGACTGCGGCTCTTGCAACTGTTGGGTCACTTCCTGCACTGAAAGGTATCTCCAGTCCTAATGTGAGACCGAGACTTGTCGACTGACTTTTTCTTGTAAGGCTCTTGTGCGTTGATATTGCTGTACTGCTTTGTATACAAGTAAGTGAAATTTGCCTCTACTAAGTTGCCCATTCTAAAAGAGTTTGCAGCGTTACAATCGGAGCAACTGCGTTTACTATCCTGACTGAGTCTTCAACATCACGGCTCCGAGTGAAGACAATTGCCATTGGAAACGCGCTTCAGAACGGCATTTTTGTAAGAGATACCCCACACTTCATTCCAAAATCGTGCCAATTGCCCCTAGCTAACATCTAGAACCCAGACCATGTGGTCATTTGTGATACCTTTCGTCTTCAACCCTGACAAAGCCGCTCTCGTAAGTTCATCTTGATATCGTCAATTCTGTAACCACATACCTAACACCAGATTTCCAGGGAGGAAAGACTTGCTTTATCTTCGCCGGCTTGGCTGTATTTTGCCTGATCTATCTTTGGTTCTGTCAACCAGAAACAGCAGGGAGAACATATGAGGAACTCGATGAGATGTTTATTAAGGGCGTCCCGGCAAGAGAGTTCAAGACTTATGTGACGGATGCTCAGCTGCGGGGCGAGCAGGCTAAGGAAATTCAGCGGGGTAGCTAGAGTTGGGTATAAAGGAAGGGAATATGAGCACATGAGCGTAGAAGTGCGTCATATGCAGAGGATAGAGATGAGATGTAGCAATTTTTTCGTTGAGCTGTTATTGCAAATATTTGCTCCCAATTAGTATGTCCGGTATTTTTAGCCTTATCTTTATTTTTCTATCGTTCATGACTCGGTTCGGAGGTACTATCATCCTTTGAATCGTTGAATAGCACTTGGCTCTCTGAGTGCAGCTCATCAAAGAATCAGAAAGTCGAGGTCGGATAAGCAAGAGTCAAAATACCAAGAATATCGGTGCGAGAATCGTCGATATCCCAGACGCTGAATTGGTAAAGTGAGATTATAAACATGTAGACCCTATATCAGAAACCAATAGAAAACATGTAGAAAACACAATTTGACCAACGTTATCGATTAATTTTCTAGCAGCACATGTGATTTGATTTCAGTTGTGGGGGAAACCCGACCCCGCTTTCCAAACCCTTGACCAACTCAATCTCACTTCCCATAATCGCTCAACTACACCATACAACGTATCAATGCTTGATACCAAATAGATGCAAGTACTAGGATCAGCGCATCCAAACCCATCTTCATTCGATCATGGCATCCACACGTAGTCCAGCCAACACGCCAAGGCTAAGGACAAGAAACGGATGCTGGACATGCAGGAAACGCAGAAGAAAATGTAAGTCGAAGCTTCCTAGTAAGAGGCTAAGAACAAACATCACTAAGAACGAATAGGCGACGAAAGGAAGCCACGATGCCAGAACTGTATCGACAAGGACCGCAAATGCCAATATGGTCTGCAATTGACCTTCCTCGACGTGAACATGCAAACTTTACTATCGCATGATTCAAATAATTTGGAAAGAAACGCTCCTGGGAAGTATCAAAATCTTCAAGTATGAAATTTCCATTGAATTCTTTGCCAGGATTCTGTACTAAACTTGTGTAGTTCGTTGATGGCTTAGAAGAGACGCCTGATTATCCTGAGACTTTCCAGCCCGAGGCTGAGAGAGTGGAGGATGCCTTTACACAATCGATCCCCTCGCAGCTTCAAAATCCAGCGGCCAATTTAGATGAGCATGTATCTTCTCCGAGTGACGTATCGGATCTACCTGATTCGGATTTGCCCTTCCTAGATGACGTTCGGAGATCTTTCGAGGGCGGGGTTCCCCAGCCTGAAGCACGAATGGGTAGGCATGCAACACCTAGAAGAATATCGAAGACTCCCAGAATAACGCCATCAAGTCCAATGCCAGCCATAATGAGAATCGAAGGTAAGTCCTAGCGCGTCCCAGGAATATTCCAGTTGACTTACAGCACAAAGCAGGAACCCCGCTCTCGGGTTTACACAGGCCTCCAAGTTTTGAGACAGGCCAGTCACCCAAGAGCTCTGGAGTAGGAGCTATGTCTCCTTTAGCTAGAATTCAAAAGCCGAATGATATTTCGTCCAGGGAGGAAAGGGAGAACACAGTCTCGACACAGAAGCTCCTAAAGATGTTCATAGATAAGGTGATACCGTGGGTAAGTAAAGTTTCTTAAGATGTTTAGATAACTCTCGTTGTTAGACATTGTGGACTAACAGCAGTCAGCTTGACATGGACTGTCCGGGATCATCACACAGCGCTTACCTACCCATCATAACTTCCCAATATCCACCACTGAAATTAACTATTTTGGTCCTAGCTGCATACCAGTCACCACGTCTTGTAAATTCAGAAATTTTTTCTCAGCTTAGAACGCGAGCAAATGAAGAACTGGATTTGGAGCAAAATGTTAAAGAAAGGGATGATAGCGCGGCCCGGGAGCTACTCGTTATAGCTCATTTACTCTCAGAGCCACTCCACACGTGGAGATCGACAATGGCGGACCGGCTAGCGGCCATGGATGTATTAGCGCGACAATGTACTTTGCTTGAAACCTTCAAAAGAGTTTCATGGTGGGCATTACTCCGCTTTGGTGAGCCAATATCGAAACTGCTCATTATACAAACAGAGCGAGACAACCAAACGGAAAGGCTAACTTAGATCATAGATCTCGGTATTTCTATCATTTCACATCAGCCTCCTCTCACCAACATAGAGAAATGGACCAACGCCGATACCTCCTCCTCATCCTCTCCCAGTTGTGGAGATCTCCAAGTCACCTACCACGATAAAACATTGCTACTCTGCCTAAATGTAGTCAAATTTCGCTTTTCCCAAGATACCTCCCACGCCGAAGACACCTGGACTCGTCTCCACACTCAGCATCAAAGCCTCACAGCATCTCATCCATCTCAATCTCAATCTCTCCTCACATCATCAATCGGCCACATCTCTCTATCCGCCCCAGACACTTCCACCAGCACCACAACCCCCCTCTCCTTCCCTTTCCAACTTCACACCACACGCCTATCCTTCTACGCCACGCTCCTCACGCACCTTACCTCCCTCCTCCTCCTCCAATGCCTCCCACCGAGACTCAAATTAAAACTTAAGCTTACTCAGACCGCCCTTCTTCAGAGCCTGAAGACGGAGACTTGGCATGCTGTGCAGATCTGTTCGCTCGCACTGAGCAATCGCGTAATATGGTCGTACGATCCTGTAGTTATTGCAGCGCTATTGTTAGCTGGGAGGATGCTTAGCTATGAGGCACAGCAACAGGAATTGATAAGATTCTTAAGGACGCTGAGGGTAGTCACAAGTTGGGTGTTTGATGCTGAAATTGCGGAGTTGGAGGAGGCTTGGGAAGACGGGTATCTTTAAAAATTTTCCCAGAGTGTGAATGATAATGAGGCTTATTCTTGAAACAGCGGAAGTAAATCAACAGTTAAGACTTTAATGTGAGGTTTCAATCAGCCATTTCTGAAATCTCAAAAGTCAAAGGTGGAAGAGTCGTGGAGGTTCGTTTCAGGGGTTAAGCGAGCCCTTGTTTATGCGCTCCAGGTATTCCACATTTTCATCTTTACTGATGGGCATTTCATCCGAAGTGTAATTCCGAGCAACTAGTAACATGTAGTACTGAATTGATGTCAAAAATTTTGAGCCCTGTTGTTGGTATCCCCCGGTCCAGGTCGACAGCCCCGGCAATCAGTGCTCACTTTTGGACCGCAAAATTCCAGGTCCAATTTCGTTCTTTGCTATATGACTTGGGAGCCAACATGAATCTCGACGATCGCATCGTCCCTACTATTATATTTCGCCAGGGTTCCCGACCGAGCAGATCAACTTGTTTCCTAGCGTGATATTGGTTGTCACGCCAAAACACTGGCAAACGTTGACCCTCTCGACGAAGAATCCGATTTCAAACAGGCCGGACTTGCATTCATTGTTGTTGAGCTCCCAGCTGCTTTCGAAAACACAGAAAAGGAGCAGAAAACTGGCGAGATGGAGATTGATTCTATGAGCACAGCAGTACTCGTCCCACTTTCTTCAATGATAGCTCAGTTATGCAGAAATCCCGAGCTACTATGCCCTTCTGGTCTATTAAGAAGCCAAGAGCTGGCAACGGTGTTTTTTTCAGCAAATAAAGTCCCGCCGTACTCTCTAGGGAAACGGACCTTGTACTTAGTGATACCCCACGCTGGAATATCATCCATGCATTGGTAGGATCTAACGCCTGATACCGTCGACGAATATATCGGATGCTAAAAAGAGCTGTCGGGTGGTTGTTGATAACATCTCTTTGTAGATGCACGGTTTAGCGGAGTAGTGTCGTTTATGGAGGGGTCACTCAAAATGTTTGGTACCGTCTTCGTTTTAATGGCATGCTTGTTGTAATTGCTCGAGGATTCAGGGATTATATCTGACCCTTTATGTCCATAAGCAAGACGGGAACAGGTCTTGCGTACACTATAGGTGTACCTAAGAATGTACCTATGAGTGTACTTAAGTGGTCCAATTCGGTAGTAACCTTACGTGCCCAAACAAGAGTACAATCCTTTGTTGCAGAGACGCCAAAGGCCGTACTAGTATGGTCAAAGAGAGTAGTATTCTAAGGGTATCAATCCAGGGTGGTATGAAGAGGAGGAGACACCGAGTTTAACTAACTTATGCCGTCGTGGTAGTCTTGCTGGAAAATCATCCACGCTCTTCCATCGTCCTTTACGCCACGCCCTCGCCGAGAGAGACACGGGTTATAGAGCGTAGCTGGGGCTGCGATTGGATACATTTGCCGGAGATGTGCAGTAAGTAGCTAATGCTTGTAGGTGGACATAGATAGATTGTGTGTTATCGTGGGCTGTGGCTTCTAAAACTCAAATATCAGGAGGTAAGGACATTTATATACCCTCCAATGACAGAGGCATAGTGCAGGTCAAGCATAGCTTGTTTAGCGCGATAGGGTGAAAACTGTTCGTAATAGTAGAGGTGCGAACGTCCAACTGGCGTGCAGTGTGCAACTAAGGTTAGAACAGGAGAGACATGAGAGTCATGGTCATGCACATACCATCCAGTGAGAAGCCATGTTCGATTCCTCAATGACCACCACGTCTTTGTCGTTATGAGGGACAACATGAGCTTCTAGAATGACGAAGTGGACGTTATGGCTTGTAACTACTTCCAGGCGTACAGTAATATCAAGCGCTCGATCCGGTATAACCCTGACAGTCTAGAAGTTGCTGCTAGCCGCCACAGCCTTGTCCGGTTCCGTGACCTGGGTGGGAAGTTGATCAACGGCCCAGCTGGAGCAACACCATTCTTAGAGGAGCTCCTTCTTGACCTCTGGATCCCACAGATGGTTGCGTATATAGCCATCAGCTCCGAAAGCGGCTTGGTCTGGATGGTGGGAAGGACGGAGATGTGTTGTCAGAATAATTAGAGGTAAAGCAGGAACAATGTCCCTTGGTGGAGACTTGGGAGACATGTCCAAACCCTTTCTCGTGGAGGTTTGCCTTTTCCCCTCGAACCCGAAATCTCCTAGAGATGCCACTCCACACGCGTTAGCCACGCGGGCTTTCAACCAGAATTTGTTCAAATCGCGAGAAAAATGTTCGTGCACGCGAGAACCGCAGGTAGTGTTCGTCTAGAGTCTATCAAATGCCTTTCAATTTATTATTAACACATTCGTGGCATTCTTCAATTACTAGCCTTTATGCAATTCACGCTCCTAGGCTTTGAAACCCAATGTCCAGCTCTCAAACACACTCCCCAGCCATAATCTAATCCGTAGGCGCATGAGTGAACAGGAAACTAACACTCTCGCCATTATGCGTCCGTCTAATAGCCTCAGCAAGCGTAGGACTAATATCCATAACCCTCAACTTATCACACCTACTCTCCTTGTCCTGGAGAGGCACGGTATTCGTGACGACGACGCGGCTCAGCTTGCTCTTGTTGAGGATCTCGATGGCGTTGCCGGAGAGGATGCCGTGGGTGACGATGGCGACGACTTCGCGGGCTTTGTGTGTGATGAGTGTCTCGGCTGCTTTGGCTAGGGTGCCGCATGTGTCGGCCATATCGTCTACGAGGATACAGGTCTTGTTCTCGACGTCGCCGACTAGGACCATCCGGGATACTTCGTTGGGCCGGGCGCGCTCTTTGTGGATCAGGGCGAAACCGAGATCGAGACGGTCCGCTATAGATGTTGCTCTAGGAGATGATTAGATTCCAATCACTTGGGTATATGTTCTGGGATGCAAAAGGAACTTTCAAGAAGCAATCTTCCATACATTACCCAAAAGATAAAACACCCAGATAGAGAAATGAAAGGAGAGAAACGAACCTCTTGGCACCACCAGCATCAGGACTAACAACCACACACTCCGAAATGTTCAAATTCTCTCTAATCCACCTCAGGGTACTGGGCTCGGCATACAGGTTGTCGACGGGGACATTGAAGAAGCCTTGGATCTGACTAGCATGCAAATCCATAGTGATAACATGGTTACAGCCGGCCGTCTGTAGCATGTTGGCGATGAGCTTGGCGGAAATAGGAGCGCGGGATTTGTCTTTCTTGTCCTGGCGCGCATACGGGAAGTTGGGGATTACGGCTGTGATTCGACGTGCGGAGGCGGTCTTGCAGGCGTTGATCATGATGAGGAGTTCCATTAGGCCGTCGTTGATGTCGCCGGGAGCAGTGGATTGGAGGATAAATACTACATAAGGTGATCAGCTTGATATTCTCCTTCTTTCAAAGCTTCCTCTTCAATTTCCCTCTAGCTCTTGTGCATCTTTACTACGGGAGACCAATTGAAATCCAAATTCAAATGAACAGAACGAAATACTAAAAACGTACCATCTTCATCTCTAACACTCTCCCCAACCGTAACACTGGTCTCCTGGTTCGAATAGTTCAGACTCATAGTCTTCGCAAGCTCAATGCCCAATCTGCAGACAGGTTCATTAGCCTTGGCTCTTTGTATGTCCTTCTCGATCCCTTCCTTTCTCTTTATTCTGTCTTCCCTCATTATACCATCCCATACGCCCATCCAGAATCCACTCAATCCGCGCTCTTGAATCAAACTCCCCAAACGTCCTCCTCGGGACACCACACGACTCCACCACGCGGCGCCACCACACCAAACGAAATCAAACCAACCCAAACCGAACCAGAAAAGACAACACAAATGAGACACATAAACAAACGTACCTCTCAGCAACCAACTTCGCCAACTGCGGATGGCTATTGCCTGTAAGCAACTTGATCGAATTCGTCGCCATGTTGTCCGTTTATGTCCTGTCCTGTTCTCGTTCTTCTCGTCTCTGCCTTTCCTTCCTTCAAGTTCCTGCCCTCTCTCGTCCACTCCCTTCTCTTCGTCCTTGACTCTCTTTATTCCCTTGTGTAATCGTTGTCCTCGTCTTCGACCTCTTGTGTCCCTTCTCTTGTATTCCCTCTGGACACTGCCTTGAGTCCTTCCGCCTTGTCCTCGTTCTTCCCGCTTGATTTCGTAGTATACCAAATCAATTTGACGTAGTCTTAGCAAGTCGCAGGTCGTAGATATTCGTGGTTCCTTGCTTCAGCCCGCGCGGTTGAGGAAGAATTCGCAATGAGTTGTATTCAAAGTGACAGACAACGATCAGGGGGTGAGGTTGTGGTTTGCGGTCTGTCCCAAGCAGCTGTGCTCGAAAAATATTTGCGGGGCAGAACTCAGATATGGGGCGGGGGGGGGGGGTGGCCTTGGCGTTGGTGGGGGTTTGTCCGCGAAAAAAATACCAGCTACCCACCCGCCTCGCTTCAGCTGGATTTGATTTGTGTGATGTGATCCAAAGTGTGGTCAAGCACTGCGAGCAGTTTAGGTAGAATCGAAGTGATTAATTGCTGTCTAAATTACAGGAGGAAATCAAGAGAACGAGCTGTTCTCTTGAAAGCGGTATACAATTGCAGAACCCAACCACGAGGTGCAGTCTGAGAGTCCCGTACATACACCAACACCAACCAACCTGAACCTGTGAATCATCGTCGACACGGTCCTCGACCCACTTGCCTCGACAACATCACTTTGCTTCCCTTTGCTACCAGCTTGTAACCCTAAGCTACACCGAAACATCTATGTAGCTCTCGCCCAAGCTTGACCTCACCTCACCGCCGTAGAGGTTACTTGCTCCCCATGTGCGAGAAGAAGAGGCCAGGCCAGAGAAACCAGAGAATTAGACTCCATCCCATCCCAAACCTAACCAACCAACCAACCAACCAGCCAGCCCAGTAATCAAAAAGCGCAGGATGAAATACGCAAAGGAAAAGGAAAGAGTATACATCGGAACGCCGAAATGGGAAACGCAATATTTATACTCCGGCCATCCCCGCAAACCTCCCAGAAGAATTCGTCAAGATCAAATTACCTGTCCGTCAGTCGCTTGCTATAGCAACGGTCAACTGTCGAGTAACATGCTGTCTCCTTCGCCTTTGGTATCATCGACAATCTCGCGCTTTGGTCCCACGCCCCCATTACTATCACTATAGTACCCAACCCCAGCACCGCTTTCTCTCTCCGTGCCTACGAGTCTCAACTCCCCGTCTTCCTTTCGCTCAATGATGCCTTGCTCCAGGGCCCATCTTGCCAGCAACTTATCAACACCAAGTCTACCAGCCTCTCCCTTCTCCATGTGTCGGCCTACATGTTCCGTCCAGTCATCCCAACTGCCGGTGCCCTCAAACACATTAGAACAATCGGCCTTAGGGCAGGCGGATCTCTGCGGTGGTTGTCGACGAGTGACTAAGCAACTGGTTTGCATATCTTTCACATGTGTCTCCCACTCTAGCTGTAACTTGCTATCACCCTTTGCAATGGCCTTCTTGATGGCAAAAGGAGCATGCATCCGACGAAGATGTTGTGTGAAGAGATCTTTGCGATTGAACTCGTTGCCTTTGCCTTCAACCGTACTTTGAGGACACGAGGAGCAGCGGTAATAAGTGAGACAAAGATGCTGTGATGCAATGTGGCGTTTCCATTCGTTCTTTGATCCGAAGGTACTGGTACAGCCAGCGAAGGAGAAGGCGCAGGGGAACGGTCGAGTGTGAGCGGCGGCAATGTGCTTTCGTAGTGACGAGGAATCTTTGAAAGGAGCATGACTACACAAAGAGCAACGCGTGTCTTGTTTAGGACCTTGCTTCTGGATCGATCTCCTGGGTTTTGGTCGCGGTGAATTGTATTCAGAGTTGTACATTTGATCTTCTCCACCAGAATCATTCTGATCTTGTGATGATGCAGACTCCTCTCGGCCGCTTCGCAATCCTGGGGAGTCTTCGGATGGCATATGCGATTGGTTTCGCTCACTATTAGCATGATCGTGACTCAAGTGACGGACGTGGCTAAGGGCCTTGAGTTGTTCTGCGGCTTCGTGCATCTCGACAGAGTCTTCGACTTCATCTTTGTGATCAGGTATAACAGGCTGATCCACATTTTGAAAGACGACTTGAGGTATCGGGTTTGGTGTTCCCATTGGTACGCCTTCCTGGCCCGGGTTTTGGCGCATTGGGTCCTGTTGCAACGATTCCGAGCGAGGTTCGTGGCGCTTCATGACAGGAGTGGAGGTAGCAGCCTGCCGGGCCTCGAGGAGAATCTTGCCGTCTTCAAGCTCTTTGAAAGTTGCGGTCTTTGCAATAGGTGAGATGCCACCGACGAGACGTTGGTATTCAGTCGTCATGTTGTGTGAGTTGACATAGCCCAAAAAGGCACATGTACGGTCTGCGGCAACGACATTCCAAATGGCTATAGGCATAGATACCAAGAGTACAGTTGGGGGTCCATGAAACATGCCCTCCACGGCGATCTTTGCTGCCGCAATGGGAGTGTTGAGAAGCCATTGCTTGAAGGAAGCCATCTCCTGACTTGGCTCACCAAGAAAGGTGGTGCAAACTAGAGCTCTCATCTCTTCAAAAGTGAGATCCGAATTTGAGCTAATCTTGAGCAGTTGTTGCTCGTTGTGAAGGCTTCTTGAAGGGAGGAGGTCGTGACCGGGAGAGCCTATGGGGGAAGCCATGTGTGAACCGCCCGGTGGTTGTTGATCAATTGGCGAGATCGTGATGCTTTGCATTGCACCTGGAGTCAACGAAAAGACAACTGGCATTCGTTCTCGGCCTGGTGGAGGTTTACTTGACCCATTAGTCAGGCCAGAAGTTTGCAAGAACTTGTTGTGTTGCATGGATATGATTTCCTCGTGGAGACGTTGTGTGTTGAAAGGACGGCCACTACTGAGTCTATTCAAGGCTTCGATAAGGTTGAATGTGAACGAGCGTGCTCCCGGCTCCTTCGTCATCTGGTCGGGGCTGTATGCTGCAATAGCCTGTTTTATGCCATGGCTTCCGGTAGTAGGAGCATCGGCAACAGCACAAGTGTCGAGTAGAAGGAGGATATCGGTCTGGGCGTCTTCAAGAAGGCATTTAACACCATCCCATTTAAGCTTAGAAGAATCTTCTCGAGGGTTACTATCACGATATCAGTATACGTCGTAAGGCTGTGAAATGTAATCACTTACCAAGCCCAGTATAGATTATGATCTGTGCCCATAAAACCATAGCCAACGTAGTACACGATCCAAAGATGATCTGGTCTAGCATATTCAAGGTGTTGTGCCATCTGCATGGTGAGTTTCATGCTGGGGTTCGGACAGCTGGGTATGCACCAAGACTCAGTTCGATAGTTGAAGCGCTCGCGGAAGAGCTTTTGAAGTTGCACCATATCCTGCTCGACGCTCAAATCATCCTCCCACCGTAATAGGAGCACCGAGACGCTCGTATAAAGGGATTGATTCGCTTGCGCATAGATGAGCATCGCCGCATCTTGAAGATGACGTGCGAAGGACTCGAAGTCTTTCCGCTCAGGAGGAGGTACGGCATCTTGAGGAGGAGGAATGGATTTGTAGTCAAATCGAACCTGCTGCGGCTATTGATTCTGTCAGTTTATACGCCATGAGAGCGTTTAGGAGGAGATAATACCTGTTCATGAGGTTGTTCCGCGAGTTTCGGGGCGAGTCGTCGTTTCTTCGAGGAAGGCTCCATGTCGCGAGGCCGACACAATCCAGGTCAACGACCGGTAATTAGAGGCGGCAGATGGACAAGCGATAACGCTAAGTGCGATGATGTGATTATCGTGATGATTGAGTCGCTGGTAGTTGTGGTGAAGATGGGAAGAGTCGTGGTGTTTTGCAAGGCTGTTCTTTGGTGCAGCCTCCTCTCGCCAGTTCGAGGCTGGCGACCCGACCTGAAAGCGCCGGGCTAGCCTTAGGCTTCAAGTGGGTCTCGCTTAGGTTGACAAATTCGAATGACCTCGATTTCAGCCGAGGCGGAGCGGACTGGTGAGGTGGCTGGGTGGGACACAAAAGCGGTGTCAAGCCATTATTTTTGACTACCTACTTATGGGGTTGTTGTTTGAATAGGATATGAAGAGTAGATACGTTGAAGAAACGAGTTTGAGCCTGAATCGGGCTATTCTCAAGCATAAGTATAAGTACCTAGTTATAGAAGCTCTCTACTTCGTACAGAATACGACAATCCTCCTCAGAGCGATCGATGTCCAGTAGCGTGGTGCCGCTTTTACAGCCAACACGAGGCGGAATAGCCTCGTTATTTGTTGTGTGTTAGCGTCACGGCATCTAACTTCCTCTCTGCTCCCTTTCCCTTCGTTCTTCTACGTTAAATTCCAATCTGAATAGACGGAGCTTTTTAGTTCAATAAGTCTCCAACGTGCGAGCTCGAAGGGCGCTGAATAGCATCATTTGATTTGTGTTTCGTCACTTCTCGGCAATGCCAAGCCAAGGAAGGTGTGGCACATCAACTGCCAGCTCGACCCTCTAAGCGCCAGCACAATCCAACCTCACTATATACCAACAATGGCCCCAAAAGACCGCGACAACGAGGTGGAGCAGCGGCCGAGTGAGAGAAGACATCGATCGAAGTCTGAGAAGGATCCCAATCGACCTGAGAAGACGAGAAGCTCCAGACCAAAGGTGATCGACCCCGAGACAGGCGAAGTCATCAAGTCATCCCACCGACGTAGGAAGGAGAAAGAAACAGAGAAAGACAGTGAAAGAGGCTCTGAACCATCGACATCTATGGCCGACCTAGTTCCTGAGTTGTCTCGAACAGCATCTGCCCCCGGTGCCACCTCGAGGAGCAGTCTGCCATACCCAAGTTTCAATAAAGCATTCAGCAAGGAAGCGGTCAATAGTAGGGACGACGTGCGGTTACCGGCTACAAACAAGACAAGTCCATATACGCCAGAATCAACCGATCTAAGCTCCAGCGACAAGAAGAGATCGAACTCAGCAGAACAAATTATTCCTCCGAAGTCTGGAAATATCCAAAAGGATAGCAGACCACCCAGCCCTCCCGAGACCGATATCTCACAGCAGAGGAAACAAAGTACAAGTCGGATGTCGAAAGTCCAGGAGGATGTAGAAGGTGAGCTAAGACCGGCTTCGAGCACCTCTTGGTTTGGCAGGATGGCGAAGGATCAGATCAAGGAGACTCGCTCGAAAGTTTCTGTAAAGTCAAAGAGCTCCAAAGCTAGCACCATCAAGTCACCAAGAATGAAGGATGAAAGAGGATCTTCAGAGGATCTGCGTGTGCGGGACTCAGGTATTGGATCTGGGGTGGATTCAAATGTCACCTCTGTTGCGCCAAAACAAGACCAGGAGAAGAGGGAACCAAAGGTGCCTTCGAAACGACCGCCAGTCTTGGATACGGATTCATCCCCTGATTCGGCACAAGATTCATCACCTCGAACTCCGACCCAAACTCCACAGTTTCCCCCATCAGTTGTGCCCAGTGTCAAGCCGACTCCTTCGCCCTTCATCCACTTCGAGGACCACGGTGCAGTGTCAAGCGCATACGACTCACCACAGCCTCCTCCGCCTCCACCTCCTCCGAATGTACCTATTAATGTTCCTCGAGTCGACTACTTGATGCAAAATGGTGGATTGCTTCGTCCAGTGCCAAAAACTTTACTCACTGCGGCGCCAACCTCCATCTCTCAACAAAGCGGATCGAGAGAGGCTACACCAATTCCTTCGGAGATTGAGAAGATATTTGGGCCGTTCTACACCGTTCTGGATCAATACGAGGCGGTTATAAACAAAAATGGATCTATGGCTGTGGCTACAGGATATCGGTCTGTTGCGAGAAGATTGCTTGATCGGTTGGAGAACGTTTTCAACAGGGATCTGTCGTCTGAAGGTTGTTCTTGTGTTATGTGCCAGCATCCAGATCTTGCAAAGCACGAAGGAAGTCGAGGACTCGGATGGGGAGAAGTTTTGGAATGGGTTAGTGGTCGCCGTGAGCTTCCTGTCTGGCCTGCCTTCGATTTTGCAACATTGGGAGTCAGAGCAGGGGAGGATTTGTCCAGCGGTCTGGGAATATCTGCAGAAGGTGGTCCTGAGAGACCCAGATCACCTGTCAAGATAGATCCCGATATTGCTGAGGAGTTCCGTGAGCACTATCTTGCACAGACCAAGAAGACCAAGCATGCTGTCGATAGATGGCTGTCTAGCTGCCCCCAAACAGCAGCTACTCCACCTCAGGAAGTCGACGACGAGACTCTGTCATTCGCTATCCTCACTCACTTGGACCAATATGACCGGCCAATTTTCAATGCATTGGTTTCTGGCTCTACTATTTTGCAACCCGTATCACGGGCACCTCAACCAAAGCCTAGATCTGAATTTATGATCAAGACTGTGCATTCGATACAGCGACTCTACCGGCTCGCGAACCCTCCACGAGACCCCGAAGCTGCAATCTATCTGCTGAAGCACCCTGATCTGCACAACCTTCTGGCTACGATGTCAAGTATCAACGCTTCGGAGTGGGAGATTCTGACCTCTGGCCGATTTGACGGTTTCTTGTGGTCTGGAGCCGACGAATTTACCAATTCTTCGCCAGCTCCATCCCGAGGACCTACACCAGCTGGTGGATTCCGAGGCCCAATGTCTCCTCCAATGCGTCAAGCCAACCCATCTCGAAACAATACGCCCTTCTCGCCTATGCGCAGCCAGACCTTTTCCCCTTCAATAGGTGGATTCCAGTCTCGTGGCCCGACACCCTTTGCTCAGATTCGCCAACCTGTTTCCAACGACGAGGAGACCGAGATTGCTGTGCTCGCTGAAGTTGAGCGTGAGATATACCTCGGTATGGAGGCACTGGAGGATGCATTCGAAGGGCTACATCGCAAGGCTGAGTTGGTTCGACGAGCTCTTCGAGAACGCGGAGCTGGTCTTTCAATGTCACTTCAATCCAGACAGCCAATCCAGCCAGATATCATCAGTGCAAGCACACCTGGTTTCCCTCCATCTGGACTTGGGCCAGGCTACGAGAGACAGAACTGGGGAGAAGGAAGCGAAATGCTGAGCGAGAGCGACTGGGAGCCGGAGTCTGAAATGATGAGCGAGTTAGCACCCGATGACTCAGCGAGTAACATCAGCAGCTCAAGACACAGACGACCAAAGAGAAGAAATGAGAGAAGAACCCCCGCTCTAGTCGAGGAGGAAGATGAGGATTGATGCGATTTGCGTTTCTGACAGCATTTGCGGTTGTTCTGCACCTAAATTGTGATGACAGCTGTTGCTACGAAATTTGACGACGACGACGACGACAGAACTGGACGAGAGAAAGGACTCGACAGGGCGGATACAATTAGAATGAAAAACGAACCTGTGTTTATTTTTTGAGCGAAATGTTTGGGATATGGATCGATGCAATACTGGATGGATACTTAGTATCTTTCAAGTCTATGTCCATGATGAGATTGATTTGGGTGCGCGGGATTGATGGCTGGAAGCGAGGGATGGAACAGCAGGATTGAAATGCATTGTTGGCGTTACGTTGCATAGCGGTGATGGGGTTTGCAACTTCTATGGTCTCTGAAACATAGGTAGACAGACAATTGACAGTGATATAGTAACTCTGGTATGGGCTTTTGTCTATCATACTTCTAACTTACTCCCCTCATCACCCCCGAAAACGTGTTTGAGTTCCTCTCCATGCCTCATGCCCAACCAGTTACCCCTTCGCTTAAAGACGTAAACATAGCGACATTTGTACCTAGGTAGCGAGCCTCAACTCCATCCCTCAAAATAAACAGGATCATTCAAAAACACATTGAAAGTCCCAGGAATTCTTCCTCCATCATAAGATATATCATGTACATTCGGATTCGTCATTAAAGATTATCTACATATTACTCTATTTCCCAATCCCACCAGACACTAATGATAATTCCACTCCATCTTCCTCATTAACAGATAACTCTCAATGGGCACACCCCTCCACTGCGTCTTCTCGCCCGTACTCTCCTTATAAAACTGTGGCTCGAAGCTCACAGAAGCCCATCCCCTAATCAACTGCCTCCAATAGCATGCTTCCGCAGCAGGCGTTAAATACCTCTCTCGGAACGTCCGCACATTATTCTCCGCGATCTTCTCCGCCTTCAGATTCCTCCCCTCACCACTCAGTAACCCTTCCATGACCTTCTCCAAGTCCGAAAAGTCCTTTGCGACCTCCACGAAATTCTGATTCGGGCCCGAGGACACCATGAGATGGTGGTGGTGTTGTAGCCATGACAGCTTATGCGCAACTATCACACTCTTGCAATTCTGCAGGTTTTGCAAACGGGCCGAGTAGGATACTCCCTCGGTATGTGCCACGAATTTGTACATGCAATGCTCGTCCATGCTGACAGCATCATGCGCCTTGCCCTTTGCATTGTCGCTCCAGACGATCATCTTGACATCTGCCCAGCTCTTCCCCCTCGAGGCATTGACAAGCTGTTCTCTAACCAACAAATCCAGACTCGCGCCTCTCCAGATCAGCTTATCGATCTTGCGCATCCACGGCACTTTGGCGTCCATCTGCTCGGCCTTCATCTGCACCTCGCTGTACGAGCCTATCTTCGGTTCCGGCCAGGACCAGTATCCGAAATCCGGCATGAGCCAGAGACTCGTCATGGACTTCTCGCGCGAGTATGTCCAGCGTGGGTTCGCGGATTCGGCGAGGTCGTCTACCATCATGGTGAATTCGATGTTGGGGAGGGGTTCGGGTGATGTGAGGATTGCGCGGTGGAGGGCTTGGAGGGAGGCTTCGCCGCGGGAGTTGATGCCAGTCGTGGCGTTGATCATGTATAACTGTTTCTAGTCAGCTACTTTTCTCCATCCAATTGACCAAGGCCTTGGGAGGTGAAAGGGGTTTGGTTTTCCGCGGATATGAAGAGGGGAGTCTGTACCTGTTGATCGTAAATCATGGCCCGTATATACCCATCTGCAACGGGCATCTCATCAGTCTCCTTCAGTGTAACATGATTACTCCTCCTATCCTCAACCGCCCTATCAATCTCATGATACAGGTCTGGAAAGGCCAACATGCACTGGCTCTCGCTCAACATCAGATTCCTCGCATCGCGCGTGTAATTCCACGTCCCATCGAAATTGCCCTTCCCTCTCGGATGCGCGTTCCTGGGCGGCGGCGCGAACGGATGGTACCGATCGTTGTAGAAGATCGCTGTGAGGAGCAAAGTTGCGAAGATGATCAGGGGGAATCGCCGGCGCCGTATCATAGATAGCGAGAATGCCGTGCTGCGGATGAGCATCTCCTTCTTCTCGTCCCAGGCCACAGCGGGCGGGAGTTGCTCCCACTTCTGGGTCTGGGTAGGGAATCCCTTCATAAAGACTGGGATGAATGGTTTCCTCTCCTGGGTCGGCGTTGGTACGAACTTCATGGGTTACCTAATGATGGAGGCAGGCAGGCAGGCAAATAAGCAAACAGGTAAACAAGCGCGCTGGAAAATCAATCGTGTCCAAACATGCGAGGAGGTTTTTCAATTTGACGGAGACATGTACTTGAAGAAAGGGGGTTGGCTAGTCGTCGAGTCGCTGCCGCAATTGTACATAGACGATAGACAGACAGATGGGTGGATAATAGATGTTCGTGTTCGTGGATGAAGAGCTGTATATCTTGTCTTTCTTTCTTCGAATCCGAGCTGTCAGAAGGGGAAAGGAGACGAGGAGCAGTCCTTCTGGAAGCACCGGGACATTTTGTGGATATGTACTCCGTCCTCCGCACTGTGCAATGGAATTGCCTTTCCTTGCCTTGCCTGCCACACAGCCACAGGACAAGAGATCGGTTGATAAGAAGAGAGAAGGAGGTGGAGGTGTCCGCAATGATTAATTCATCTCGGCGTGCCTGGGGGGGGGGGGGGGGCCAAGTGTTTGTGGTATGGATATAACCGTGCCAATTGGATAAATGTGAATGGACGAAATACTGGTATGTATGGGCAAGAGAGTAGGTTCCACAGTGAGCGGGATTATTGACGGCCATTTCGGCGCGATAAGAAAAAATCAACAGGGGGAGGCAGGGCACGGCAACCACACCACGATGCACACCACGACTCGTACAGTGCCTAGTGTAGTGCATCAAACTGATGGACCCTTATTTCTGATCTTGGAAGCTCGCCCTAGCTAGTGGGATGAGGGAGGGGGTTACCCTACAGCCTACCATACTAGAGGATCTAGATTGCCAATGACAGTTCTAGCGCAGGAGATCTAGTACAGTAACCCTGTGTGCACAAGAAGCAGAAGAAGCAGAAGAAGCACCAAGAACGTATAGAATTTAGAATTCGAAGCCGGAAGCTAGGGACACCCACCTTCTGCTGTAATTCCGCCCAGCTCAATGGAAGCTCGACTAGAGGTCGCGTGGCTGACGCACCTACAGGAGGTAGGTGAGGTCCGTACCTTCCAAGTTAGGTACCTAGCGAGCCAGGTTCCTTGACCTTCCACCCTGAACTGCCAGGCATCGATTTCAACGATTGCATTAGTCAGCCGAGCTTCCAGTCGTTCCTCAGCCTTGGGAGAACTTGATGCTAAAGCCTCAGCCTTTTCGCATCTGCGATTTCACGATTCTACGATATAACAGCCTCACCACATTCTCATCAACAAGACGTCGAGATAAGACTACACAATGGAATCCACAGAATCAACCCCTCCTGCTCCAGTAGCACTCTTCAAGAAACGCGCCGGCAAATCGAACTTTCGCAAAAGAGCCGCCACTCCACCCGCTGCCTCAGACAGCGATTCAGGCGACTATTCCTCCTCCGAAGACGAAGCAGGGCACAAGATCAAACGGAGAAAGAAGAATACCGGCGTCGTAACCGTATCATCTAAGAACAATCCCGGTTTAAAAGCCGATCACACAACGACCAAGTACACTGCAGACCGCAGCACCACGATCAAGAGCTCGAACGATGCAACCAAGCAGTCGAATTGGTACGATGAGAATGCCACAGATGCCTTATCCAGCAAGAATCTGCTTGGATCGACGAGAGCTGCTCCAGAAGGTACATACAAGGGACTGGCGAACGCAACGTCCTTCATTCAGAAGAATCCCGATGCACCAAACCGAGTCGTCGGGCCCGTGAAAGCACCTACGAATATCCGAACCATCACAGTAACAGACTTCGCGCCGGACGTCTGCAAGGATTACAAGCAAACGGGCTTCTGCGGTTTCGGAGACAATTGCAAATACCTGCATGCTCGAGAAGATTATAAGGCGGGCTGGCAGCTAGACAAGGAATGGGAGAACGTCACGAAGGGGAAGAAGGTTATAGGTGGGACGAAGATAGCAAGTGCAAACCGGAATGCGGAGGAAGAGGATTCGGGGGACGAGGATGCGGCGTTGGAGGGTATACCGTTTGCGTGTGTTATTTGCAAGGACAAATACAAGGATCCAATCATCACGAAGTGTGGGCATTACTTCTGCGAGAGCTGTGCCTTGAAGAGGTATAGGAAGGACCCTAGTTGTGCGATCTGTGGAGCTGGGACGGGAGGTGTGTTTAATGTGGCGAAAAATCTAAAGAAGTTGCTAGATAAGAAAAGAGAGAGGAATGCGAGGAGGAGAGAGAAGGCTATTGAAGCTGGAGAGGAAGTTAGTGAGGATGAGGAGGAAGAAGAAGAATAGCTAGATGAGTCAAAATGTTAGAATCAACGCTATACTGCATTTCTTCCGGCTTTCATGTCCTTTGCCTCGGAGGGTCTATCAGATAAAATTACATCATACAAACAACAAACAACCTCAGGTCAGTTGTCACTGACTGTAGTGTAGACCACAGAACCGCAGATTAAGACCTTGGGGGAAGCTACCACTCGCAACGAGGTTGGAGTTAAAGAAAGGACGTCAAAGTCAACAGGGCGAAATTCACATCTATGAATAAGAGCCTGGTTGAAGTCTCTAAATGATTTCAAGATACTAACTTTAAAAAGAGCCGAGCTCGGGTTTAAGCAGGCTTTGGTTTGCGTTATTAAAGTGAATTGTATAAGTAGTAAAGTAACTCGCTTCACCGGGGACGAATTGGGCCCGCCTCGATTGAAGGAGGTCATGCTATCGATGCCTCGAGAATAGCTCTCCTATTCGCATCTTCCTCCACCCACTTACTTATCCTCTCACCAACATCCCCAACCAAACTTTCATATTGTGGACCAGGAAAGAAAAGACCGCAATGTGCTCCAACCTCATCAACTCCTTCCATATACACCCTGATCCAACACTTGTCCCTCTTCCCACCATACTCAGGGGGAAGCATGCAGAACTTCTTATCTCGCTTCGGCTTGTCATCGGCTGATGCAACTGAAGCTTGTCTCGTCCTCGGTTCGGGGTTGATGGTAGCTTTCCGTTTCTCTTCTTCTCTCTCCTCCTTCAGCCTTTGCTTCTCTTCTTCCTTCTGCTCCTTCGCCACCTGCTTCTCCTTCCGCTTCTCTTCTTCTCTCTCTTCTTTGATACGCTTCTTCTGTTCGGCTGTCTGTTCTTTCTCACGTTCTTGACGTGCTTTCTTCTCTCGCTTCTCTACTAATTTCTGCCGATCCTTGATAGCACTCTCACGATCTTTGACGGCTTGTTGGTAGGCTTTCATGACACGCTTTTGTTCTTTCTCCGCAATCTTCCGCGAGTCCTTGTCAGTGTATGCATCCAGATTGACAGCCTCTGGTTCGGTAGGCATGACCGGAATTGGGGGCAAAGATGGTTCGGTGGCTGAGGGTTGACTGTGGAGTGACGGCTCCCCAGGCGTTACCTCCTTTGACTCTTCTGTCTTGACAGCACTCGATGATTCTGGAAGGTCCTCATCATCTTCAATCGGAATCGAATCGATATGCTGCATCGGCCCTAACTCTTGAATATCATCTTGAACACCCGAATTCTCGCCAAGGTCTTGCATCCGAATCTCGATCGGTGATGCATTTGGACCATCTTCAAGAGGCTGTGGGGTGATAGTACCATCGCCATGCTCATCTACAAATATCTTGGGCGTTGAAGGGCCAGGAGTAAGTCTGCCTTCTCTTAGGCTCATATCTTCCATCTCAACTTCAATCAGCTTCAAATTGCCATCCTTGTCCAACATCTGTCCGGGAGGAATCTTGGGCTGCTTTGGTCTTCCAGTGCTGGCGGTGTAGTAATTGGCAAATCTAATGCGCTGGGTTGGTGGTCGATATCCTGGGCCTGGTCTTGGAGAATCATCAACATCTTCCAAAGCACGAATCCGCTCATATCGATTCTTCAATCCTGGATAATCCGCCATACAACCCCCGAACTCCAAGTGCGACATAAAGTACTGCTTCGTAGCAGTAGTGAGACCATCAGAGTGTTTGTTCACGAAATGTAGAACGTTGGTCCATCCTTTGCGTTCAGGTAATCGTACATCATTAGGGAAAGGTGGGTTAAAGAATGGATCGTTTGGCGGCGGGCTGGCGAGTGGAGAGGTGATGCTTTGTACGAGACTAAGTGAAGAGTCATTGGATGTGATCGTCGAGGGAGCATAGCTCTGAAATGAACCACTGTCAAGTGATGGGGTAGTCGTTCCACTTCCAAAGGATGGTTGAGGTTTTGGGGGCTCTGGCGCAGGGCGAAAAAGACTACCAATACCACTCACAACGACACCAGGATGCATTCCGAGAAATGGGGTATCGAAGTTGACAGTGCCCAAGAGTCGATGCCGGAAAGGCTTCCCAGTTGCCGGAGACGAGGGTTTCTGAAGTGCCACTTCCGCAGACAGCAATCCTCCCATGCTATGTCCAAGTAATACGACATCTGTATTTCTGTTCTCGTGTGGTTCGAGCCTACCCAGTAAGAAAGTGTCTTCAAAAGAGGCATCGACTTACCATTTACTGAAATCATCTCGAGCAAAGTCAATCGCGTTCCTCGACTTATATCTAGGATAAATCTTTGTATGGACGACATGAGTCTCCGAAAGGGTGATGGTGAGAAGATTATGAATATGTGCTGGAAAGCTCTGAAAGCTAGTCTCATTGCCCATAAATCCATGAATGAAAACAAGGAGCAATGTTCGTCTGCCATCCCGTCCCGACTCTGAAGGTACCAGCGAATGTGTGGAAGATGATCTTGGATCTTCTGATCTCCATTGTTCTGATATTAACTCGCTCCTTCTTGCATCATCGGAGTTGTATGGTGGTGGCGGATTGGTTTGGTATGAGGGTATTCGTGGAGGAAGAGGAGGAGGACGGCCGCGAGTTTTCTCTGCTAATTGAGCAGGAGTCGCATACTCAGAAACCGACATTGCTCTTATGCTTGCTATCTTACCTACCTTGTCTTGATGGGCTTTCTTGGCAAGTTGAGTTGAAGCTCCAACAGCAGCGGAGTCGCAGACCAACCCACAACTCTATTATAAGATATAGAAGCAATCTAGACCGAAAGCGAAAGCGTCTATTCGCCAGATCATGAAGTTAGTTCAGTTGATGCGTGGATTAGTTGGCTCTCTAGGTTGGCGACCCCTCCAAGTTACTAGGGAGGTAGGTAGGTGGCGCGCTAAATGTCTAGCGGACGGAAGGGCTAGCTACGATGTAGGAAGTGTGACCAGCCTTGGCACTCGCTGTTTGACTCTGATTGCCTCCAGTTTCAACCACCCAGGTTCAACAAATCTAATACCACGAACCACCGCGAAGATGATACCCTCAACATCCCTCCTCCGCACAGCACGCCTAGTGTTTCCCTCCATCCGACAATGCACCGCTCAATGCGCCCGCAACACCACGAATAGCGCAGCGGCAACGAGAGCCTTCTCAGCGCTGAGCTTGACTTCTACGAGGCCGAATATATTGGCCAAGGCTGCGGTAAAGGGACAGATAGGAAAGGAGATGCAGAAAGCGGTGGTGGGGAGTGCATTAGGACAGGTTAGGGGGATGAAGGTTAGGAGTTCGGTGAAGAAGCTTTGTGAGGGCTGCAAGGTATGTTTTGCAATTGGGTTTCTTCTCGTTGTTTGGGGGCTTGAGAACTCGGGATTGGATATGGTTAGGGAGGCGATTGTATTCTATGGGAAAACGAGGCATCTGGGGAGTTTGGGGAGAGAGGAGAGGATGAGAACGAAGCATTGCGTTCTGAGCTCCAAGGATTGGGATTGGAATTAGATCTGCCTAGGGCCTGGTATTGGTGCTATGATCGAATGGGCAAACACTGGAAGAGGGGTCGATGGTAGAGAAAGCATTGCAGAACATTGCACGAGAAAGACAAGTAATACTGCAGCTAACTTTACCCCTACAGAGCGTACGGAGGAAAGGAGGAAAGACTGGCAAGGGACATGTCTATATCATTTGCTCGCTGAACCCGAAGCATAAGCAGAGGCAGGGGAAGTAGGGGTTTGCAACTGGAATGATTCGAGCCACTCGAGAGGTCTGCATGGAGGGTGAAAGCATATTTGCGGAGGAGGAGCCCGAGACAGGTGGGAGGGAGAGGAGGCTGGGCGATGTACAATTACAACACTGTATGCATAGGCTAGCGTTTGGGAATTGGTTCTTCATATCTGAGTTGCTAGAAGAGTGTATGTGTACCAAGATAGACAAAACAGTCCAAGGGGGAGATCCTGGATTGGGAATGGAGTGGACAGTTGAAGGGGTGGATTGCGGCAGAGATCAATATACCCCCCTACATTTCATCACCCTCTCCTTCCATACATCTCCAGTCCTCAGTCTTGATCTTTCAAGGAGCCAGGATACCTTACAACCCATTGATATACCTCTCCATTGCCTCCCATTGTGTCTTGCCAGTTGAAATGAGGTATCGGATTTGTGTCTGCCAGTCCATCATTAGCCATGGTTTCCATCATTACCTCTGGCGGCATCTGCCAGTGCCGCCCCGTCCCTCTCCTCACGGCAAAAGAGAAGACGTACAATATCCTGAACGCTCTTATTCCTGACAAACTCCTCTTTCGAAAATCGTAGCGTCTCGGCTCTGGTGCTGGGATCAGAGATCTTCTTGCTTCCTCTGACGATATCGCGCCAGAGGGAGAGGGCTTTGGTGCGTTGGAGGAACTGTACAGCGTATTAGTAAGTGCTGTATTCAATTGACGCATATTAAATTGTCTAGAACTTAGCTTAGGAGTGGCTAAGGAAAGGAAGGAAGCCGTACATGATCTAACGAAATCGTACTCTTGAGGCCTGTAGGTCTTTTCCTAGCTGCTTGTGATGCGTAGCTACGGCATATTAGACGCAGGAATTGCAATTGCGGTCGCATTAGGCATCGCATCTGCTTGCGGTTGGGGTGTGCGCTGCTGTGCCTGATCGCTGGTGGGCGTTGTATTGTATTTACACCCCGGTCCAAAAGCTGATGATGGAATTGAAGCTTGCAGGCGAGACGCAGTAATGCGCTGAAGCTTGGCGCGAGTCGGTTGGATAAATGGAAAAATCGCGTCTCCCAACGCGTCATCTTCGAGATATTTACAACGCTACAAGAATTCAATTCGATCCGAGGATCTGGATCAGAGAAGATATGACCAAGAAGGATGATATAGAGGTTGCGAACAAGAAAACCTTAGAGGAGTTTGTGGAGAGTTACTTTCCTGAGTATGTTTGACCCCCACTATCACCAAGTCACACAAGAAGCAGACATTAACAAGTGTTCTGTTTGCTCTACACTATATAGCCTTGTACTCATTATCTCTCTAAATATTACAGCGCAACTTGGAAGACGTGGACTCATCCCATAACCAAAACCACATACCAACTGTCCATGCAAACAGCCTCCGTCCTCTCATCCTCCGACTTCACGGCCTGTTTCAACCTCATCGAGTCAACCAGCTCTGAGGACTACCGAAAATCCAAGGAGGGATGGAAACCTAAAGCTAAGAAACGCGAAATGAAGCTACTGGATCTGAAGTATCTCCTTGTAAAGCGGGATACGACGGTTGAGGGGTTCATGTCATTCATGCCAACTTACGAGGATGACTTTCCGGTGGTGTATTGCTATGAGATACATCTTAGAGAGGAGCTGAGAGGGTGAGTGGTTGATGTCCTGATTTTACTCGCCAGACTGTTTCCTTGATTGATATGTAGACAAAGCTAACCGAGGAATAGAACTGGCCTCGCAGCAACACTCGTGGAACACCTCTCCACGATTGGACAAAACATCCCCTCAACAGCCAAAGTCATGTTGACAGTCTTCACACGCAACGAGCGGGCTGTATCATTCTACTCCAAGCTCGGCTATACGAAGGACGAGTTCTCACCACCGCCACGGATCCTTCGAAACGGCACGAAGGTGGAGGCCGAGTACGTTATTCTAAGCAAGGCCATCTCATGATTTGCTCCTGGCTTTGGGAACTCAATATAAGAGGTTGGGTTCCATGAAGCTGACGTTGGAGCTGTATGCATGGGTTCGGAAATGTTTGGCTTCCCCGAGTTCATTTCACGAACACATGGCAAACGGTATATGCCGCCAGGTAACCCCCTTACTTAGATTTGGTCCATTTGGGCGACTGAGAAGGAAGGACAGCTTCATCGGCAAAGAGGGTGTGTGTTGAAAGGGGATAGGCTGACGCCACATTTCTCAGCCGTACGACCCGTACCCCTGTCTACTAGACTGCAGCTACATTCTTCTCCCGTGATATTGGGATTCCTTCATTTCACAGAAGCAATGTATCGGGACCATGCTGCGGCTGTGGGAGTGAGCACGGTAGTGGAGGAGCAGCGTTGTTTGGGTCCCGTTACTTGGCGAGGAGCTATTCTGGTGCGGTGGAGATGAAGTTGTTCGTGTTACTAGGCCCGTTATTGGGTGTGTTGGCGTCGATCGTCGTGGTTTGGGGTTTGTGGAGAGGAGGGCTGAAACTGGGGGATATTTGTATAAGGCTGTGAGATTTCGCTCTTTTGGGTTTGCATTCCTCGTGTCTCTTTGTCCCTCCTTTGCTCCTCTTCGATTCTGCAACTTCGTATTTTTACACCCGAACCTGTACTTCAAATTTTCAAACTTTACTCACTCAACCGTCAAGATGAATGACACCAAGGCCCCCATCACTGAGCAGCCAGCTGGTCATGCTCAGCCTCAGCCCACATATATGAAATACAAGGAGCAGACCGGAACTGAGGAATGGAACAATGACATCTGGGATTGCTTCAAGGGCGCAGATAATCTCTGTGCGACTCTCTGCCCATTTCTTTGCCTCATAATGACCTTGAAGAGATGAAAACTAACCTCTCCTGCTTTTAGGCCTCAAGGCAACATTCTGCTCTTGCTTCGTCTATGGACGGACTCAAGCTCGTTTGAGAGATCCTACTCTTGCGGGATACGAGAGGATTAACAACGATGTACATTTCCCGTCTTGATTGCTGTGACCTTGTGCTGATAGGCCCAAAAGTGTCTCATGTTCGCTGGTTTGAACTGCTTCGGTTTGGGATTCGTGTACGTCTTTTCTTTCTGCTCAACTTAAACCCTGACACTATTCCTCAATCTTATCAACACCTACATTCACCTCTCACATTTCAAGTCTCCTATCTCCTGCCAGAATAACAAAAGCTAAAATTATAATCTTATAGTCTCGAGTTCCTCAAGCGCTCTGAGATCCGCGCCAAGTACGCTATCCGCGGCGACGCCTTGACAGATGGTCTCCTTTCCTTCTGCTGTGGATGCTGCTCGATCATCCAGGGTGAGAAGGAAGTCATTGGACGCCAGCAGACTGCGGGTATGGGCCAGGGCTATGTGGCACCTCAGGGCATGAATGCTGCACACCCTCAGTAGAGGATGGTGTAGCTCTAGCTGGGAGGGATAAATTGGGATGAGATTACATGCGATGGAGTATCGACGCAAGACGATCAATGTAGTGGTTTTCGGGGGTTTGTTTCATTTTGCTTTTGTGAGGGCGATGATACCAGTTTAATATCAGTCGGGAATGCCTATTGCTTTGATCAAATTTCGTTCTCGCGTTCGGTCTTCAGAGCAGGCCACTGTCTTTCCCGACTTGTTGCTGAAATATCGTATCTTTTGAACGGGCCTGAACTCCTAATAGGTCGTAACAACCATATGTCAGCACTTGGAAACAAGGGCTATGAGTCATACGTTATTAGTAGGGTACTGGTCTTAGGCGCAAATGGAGAACAAACTTAAACGCGAAGATCATGAAGAAGACCTAGTAGTAAATAGCACAGGATGTCAAATGTACACTAGTACTGAGGGAGAAGGATTCTTAATTCCAAAAAAAAGAGCAATCGACACTAACAAAACGCCAATATCAATGCAGACTTTCAAATATTTCCGTCCCTGCACCATGCCTTGTAGGGTATTCTCTTCCACCCCCTTCAATTCAACACTTAATAAGTCAACAATAATTTGCACTAGCAAAATACCTAAAGAAAAGTAAAATTTCAAATGCACTCCGTTCTTGAACTGCCTTCCATTTACTGGGTATCCCTTCCACTTCTCATTCTGCCAGCCCTCTTGCACAGATATCAAACTCCCGCCTCCACCTCCACCTACTTCCACGTATACATCCGTCTTGTATATCTGTCCGTTCTCACAGTTGTCCAAGACTTGAAGCTTGCAACAACCCGATGGCTCGAGTCATAATTCGTCCATATTCATTATCTTCGTATCGTACTCCTAATTCTCAAGTCTCGCTCCCTCCTTGCGCTCTTTGCTATTGTCCTTGTGCTTGTCCAGCCGCAGATCCAGCAATCGTTTCTTCGCCTAGGACTTTACTCGCTGCCATGAACCTGCGATGTGTCAGTCCGTGTTGCTGATATACTTCTCCTCTCCAATCGCTAATATCCAGCCCTTGGCTCTCCTTTATCTTTCTCCTCCCCTTCTCCCTGCTCTCTACCAACGATCCATCACACTCCTCCAGCCCAAAAGGCCAGAAGTCCCAGGAACGTATGAATTGTGAACTTACAATCCACCATGCCAAGCTCCCAGCCCACGTACACTCTCAGCCTGCACACTCGTCATCCGCAAGAGATTTTCCAGATCCGCAAGATTGGCGGATAGTTGTGCGAGTTGCGCATGGAGATGTGACTGCGATACGCTTGTTAGCTACACTATCTTTTGTTATTGTGCCCACATTGCTAGCAGAATCGATATTGTGAGGCTTTAGACATGTGCGATCGTATGAAAGGGGCGCAATGTACCAGTTGTCGCGGTTTAATGCTGCTCGGAGCGGTAGAGAGACGCGGCGCGTTTGTTGTTGGGAGGCGCGACGTCATTTTGCGGTCGGTTTGGGATATGCAGTGGAGTTGTCGGGTCTGATATAATGCGCGGTTGTGTTTGCTTCAAAGAGCGGGAGTGTGTGTTACTTGGGTAGTGGTGGTGTTGTCTATTAAGAGGGAGTGGAGCTGATGTTGACAAGGGAAGAAGTGTGAAGCGAAGCGGGGTCTTGAGCATTCAAGTCAATAAATGCACGGGCCACATCAGCCCTTATTAAACCCTCCTAGGAGGTAATCTCCGCTTCTTGCATATTAGGAGATCTCTCTCTCTCCCAGCTTTTTGTAGCTTCAGATTCAAGAGACTCCCGTCCTTTTGACTTTCACATATCTTCACGGTATGTGAGGCAGAAATCCCCCGTGAGCCCCTGTCCTGTCTACCTGCAAACCTGCCTTAGCACCAGGAGTCACAGTAGCTAACTGGAGCACACTAGATGACGGCGTTGTCCGCTGCGACAAAGCGACAGCTCGTCCAGGAACTCTCCCGATCCTCATCACAAAAATCACTCGTCCGCTCCAGGCAATATTGCTTTTCTGCCGCGTGGACATCAAGATCTTCAGGTGAGTGATATTATTTTTCAAGTCAGGCAATGCGGACGAAAGGGCAGGAAAAAAAGAAGGAAACTTCCGACATCGGGCGCAAATGCGGGATATGCCTATCTATGTACCATGGTGGGGGCATGCAAGCGATGTGCTGGCCATTCTTTTCTGACTTTTATATTTACTTCTAGACAATCCCCCGCGAGCTTCGACTTCCACTTCCACCACACGTCTTCCAGTACAATCTCAGCTCCAATCCCGCGCCATGTCGTCCACAACGGCCCTCCGCAGCTTGAACATCAACAACATAAACCCACATGTGGTCGAGGCCAAGTACGCTGTTAGAGGAGAACTTGCTGTTCGTTCGGAGGAGTACAGGGCGAAGCTTGCAAAGGGCGACACCAGCCTTCCTTTCGACAAGGTCATCTCTGCGAACATTGGAAACCCGCAGCAATTGGATCAGAAACCAATTACATTCTTCAGACAGGTGTTGAGCTTGTTGGAGTACCCTCCCTTATTGGAACATGAAGATGTGCTGTTGAATCAGCTGGGCTACAAGGCAGATGTTGTCGAGAGAGCTAGATGGCTGCTGAAGACAGTGGGGTCTGTTGGTGCATACAGTGCAAGTGCTGGAGCTCCAGGTATCAAGGAGAGCGTTGCCAAATTTATTGAGAGTATGTCTACTGTCGAACCTCCCATACCTTCCACACCTCCTTTTTGCGATTGACTGACAAGCTTCACTTCAGGACGAGATGGCTTCCCCGCTGATCCCAAAGACATTTATTTGTCTGCCGGTGCCTCTTCGGGAGTAAACACTCTCCTGCACATCATCTGCGCTTCGCCAAATACCGGAGTCCTAGTCCCTATCCCACAATATCCGCTCTACACCGCTTCCCTCGCCGTTCTCGATGCCAAGTGCGTTCCATATTACCTCGACGAGTCGAAGGGATGGGGAACCGATCTCGAAGCGATCAAGGGTGCACACAAGAAAGCCGTCTCCGAAGGAATTGATGTCCGATCGATTGTCATCATCAACCCTGGAAATCCAACGGGTGCTAGTCTTTCAGCAGAGGATGTGAAGGCAGTCATTGACTTTGCAGCCCAAGAGAAGCTTGTGGTGATGGCAGATGAGGTCTACCAAACCAATGTCTTCAAGGGCAAGTTCCACAGCTTCAAGGGTGTCTTGAGGGAGATGCAGAAGGCCGACCCAGAGAAATACAAGTACGTTGAGCTGGCCTCGCTACACAGTGTTTCGAAGGGCATGGTTGGCGAGTGCGGACACCGAGGTGGGTATTTCGAGCTCTGCGGCTTTGACCCAGAGGTCCAGGAGCAAATCTACAAGTTTGTTTCCATCAGCTTGTGTGCCCCAGTTATTGGACAATGTTTAGTGGAGATGATGGTAAACCCACCTCAAGAGGGCTCCCCAAGTTACGAGCTATACAAGCAGGAGTGGGATGGGATCTTTGCCGGTCTCCAGAAGAGAGCTACGGCGCTGTACGAGGCTTTCAAGGAGATGGAAGGTGTTGAATGTGACGATCCTCAAGTAAGTATCTCCTATCATGTTCATAATTATATCTTAACAGTCTCTAGGGATCCATGTACCTCTTCCCCACCATCAAGCTCTCCCCCAAAGCCATCGAAGCCGCCAAGAAGGAAGGCCGCTCCCCAGATGAGTTCTATGCCTTCCGTCTCCTCGACGCAACGGGAGTCTGTGTTGTCGCTGGATCCGGCTTTGGCCAGAAGGAAGACACTCTTCATTTCAGAACGACTTTCCTTGCACCAGGGACCGAGTGGGTTGGCAGAATTACGAAGTTCCACAGTGAATTCATGGAGGAATTCAGATGAAACTAATACCCGATCTAAGTTGAAGCCGAAAACGGACAGCTGGGAAACTGGGAATGGTAAATGGTAAATGGAGTTCTGGGTAGAAAACCATGATTGGTTGGTTGGCTGGCTCGCTGATTTAGAGATCCTGGTGGTTGGACAGTTCTTGCTTGTCTGTACAAAAAATTCTAAGATATTTCCCCACTCAAGAAAATTTTGTCTTGTTAGATTATTATTCATTAGTCCGTCGAGAGAGTGAAGTTACCTAGCTGATCCCAAAACGAATCTGGCAATCTTCCACGTGGCCTCTGGTCAAGTCATGAACGGGTACGTCTCACTTCCCTGGCCTGGCAATTGGTGGGCGGTGTTTACAAAATCTCCTGACAGGGGGCTCCAGGACCTCTCTGCTACCCATAAGCGAAGTGTGCTTCCCGAGCCGAACACGCCCTCAGATAGTTCGGTAGGTATGAATGGCGAATCGATTGATAGGTAGCGGTTTCTGATGTGAGATGTGAGATTTAGGTGTCAAGATAAGGCCAGTGAAATCGGGTAGCAACTTGCAGGAGGGTCATTCCTAAACCACAAAGATGGGTGGGTGGTCAACGGAGAGGGGTTTGATGAAATGAATTGCTACTTGCTAGATATGTGCATTAGTTTCTGGTAGACTGCATGAAGGAATCGTTATTCGACTATCAACTGAAATTTCGAAGGCAACGATATATCATCAATTGCTAAAGATCTCACATTTTAAACCGCTCAAACGCCCCAGATATCCATTCATACTTCAAAAATATCCAAACACCGCAGCACCGACCAAAACCAAGGGTATCAAGACCAACGCTCCCATTCCCTCGCCCCTCCATCCCATCGTAGCATCCCCCGTATTATTGTAAAGCAGAGCCGGTGTCCCTGTAACATTAACCTCCTCATCAACTCCACAAACGACCTTGCATCCCGGCACACCTTTCCTCTTCTCCAGAATTCCCCAAGCCCCAGCCTCATCCCTCTTCCTATTCCCCAGCCCTCCATAGGGTCCACTCGTATTATAGACCAGCTCAATCCACTGAATCTGCAAGAACGCCTCATCAAATAGACTCATATTCCCCGTCCACACACCCCCATCACTCCACATGTTCACAATCAACCCCGCTGGATCCTTCGGTGTTTGGAAACTGATATTAGCCACACTCTCCCCATTCACATACCAGCTAGTCATCTTTGGCATCCAATCCACCCGATAAACATTCCACAGCGTCCAATCCCTCTCCCCCGGGTTCGTGCCATTGATTGTTGCTTGCGGTACGTCGTCTCCAGCTTTGTTCACAGACGGTTGGTTGGTATATTGAACCCTGTTTCTCGGATCCCGCGTGAGGATCTCAATATCCGCTTCTTGCACATCTGATGCAGTATTCCCAGCCAGATATGTAAATATTCCTGCGCAAGCGCCAGGGGAGCCGATCACCCGGGCCATGAAACGCGCAGACATGTAATGGAAGTCCTGCTCGTTGGAGTCGATTTCGGCGACGGATTGGAAGGTTTTGTGACGTGCAGTGCGAAGGGTTAGGTAGGATGTATAGTCGGACGAACTATCGTTGCTTTGCTCTGTTTCTTGTCAGCGTCGTTGGAGGGGTTTGAGTAGGTAGACGTACCAATATAGACGTTGTTCGGTGTATTCACCATCAAGACCGAAGCTCCAGACGAGGCCAAGTTATCGCTATTGTTCCAATTCTGCACCGCCCACTCACTTCTCCATGCATCTTCGAGGAAGAATGAAGATGTCGCAAACGCATTCGTAGCATTCGTTGCATTGGTGGTCAGCGCAGGCGGACTCGAAGCTCCAGCAACATTTCTGTAGTCGTGGAATTGATGGTTCAGGAAATAGCCTCTAGAGGGTCCGTTCGTTCGAAAGCAAGAACACTCATCCCCGTTGTCTGTTGCTGCCAAGGTGAATTGAGGGAGAGAGAAGAGCAGCATTAATATAGAAGCCGGTAAGGCTATAGTAGATTTCGCGCGAGACATGTTGAATTGAGTATTTAGAGATTAGGAGTTTTAGATATTCGCAATCGAGGAATGGGTCGAAGACAACCGAGGTGACCGCAGATTGAAAGAAGGAAAGAATAATAAAAGCAAAGACAGCGAGTGAATGAGTGAGTGAGTGAATAATCAGCGAACGAGAAAAAGGAAACAAAACTAGAAACAAGGAGACGCAGACGATAATACGAGCTACATCCAAGAGGAGGCTTCTATTGTATTGGCTTCAGCCCTCGGGCTGTTCATGAGGCCACTAGAACACTAGCTGTGAGTCTGCGACGTGGCACCAGCCTATATCAGACCTGGAGGACGGTCAGGGCGCAGCATATGCATCAAGATGTGGTGTGTCCAGCTGAAGAGGGAAGCGAGAGTTGGGAAATGTGTATTAGGACAAGGGATTTGTTTTTGGTACGATGCGATTTGCATGTGGATTTGGATTTCCGTAGATGATGACGATCATCTCCAGGGGATGAAGAAGGACAAGGCGACAAGGCGGTCCGTCAGCTCCGCTTGTGAAATCCGGCTGAGGCCATTCATTCTTGGTTCCAAGTTCTGTCAATGGAAAGCCCGGTGGTGTTGATTTGGACCAGTCTCAAGTGTTAGAGAGCATAGAAGTGGAAATGTGAGGGAAGCTTGAAAGAGTTTCTACATCGGATTCTGAAATCTCGGTAGATTTGTGGAATGTACTCGGTATGGAGTGTATAAATATAGGAACGATGATTTAAAAAGGACACCCCTCGATGTGGCTCAAGAAGACTAGCTTCTTGTGGCTGGTAGAAAGACACATGCGTACCTGGATGAATGAGATAGCGAAAATGGATTTGGATGTCCTACGAAATGTAGTAGGTAGAGGAATGAATAAGTGAAGATGCTAATATAAATATATCTAGGGAAGTCAACTCATAGGTACCTACCTTACTTACCCTTTCGTAGTATTGCCCAATTCATATGAGGTTGTGTATATGCGGCCATTCGACTCTCCTCGAGTCCACCGTAAACTTCGGGCCTGCTAATCTCATATCTGTAGCAGCGATTACTCGCCAAGCCTTGCGAACACGACCCCTATCGCAGGTCTGAACCTCACGTCGTCCTTTTTTTTTTTTTAATTTTCTCACCCATCTCATCTCTGCCTCTCCTTCTCCCTACGCCCCTTACCTCCAGCGCCGCATCTTTTCTCCCTTCAATGGCATGTCTTCTTTGTTGAATACTACCTGTTCGCCCAGTAATATGTTACCACGAACTCCTCTGCACCGGTGGCTTGCTGTCGCCTTCTTCCTCCTCCTCGCTTTCTGGTTCCATCCCACCTTCACCGGCGAATTCACCGAGCCAGGCGTTCCCTACTCCAGCAATGGCGTCGACGACCTCTCCTACGTTAAGAAGCTACTAAATGACCACAAGGTCGGCCCCGAGATTGAATATGCGTCGCGCACAGTCAGATACGTCCCGGATATGCGAGAGCGCAAATTGATAACGGAAGTCGACCAAGAGCTTTTCCCAACATCCTTCAAGAACATTACCATCACGAAAGAGTCTGTTCTGCCAGCTGGCACTATTGTAGACCTTCATATCAAGCAATCACCTCGCCCCGATCAGGTCGACGTTTCTGATATGATCTTCGCCGCATCCACCACCTATGGCCGCTTCACCGATCCAAATACATCCCCGATCAAGGAATGGACACGCTGGTTGACAGATGGGAATGGGCAATCCAATGGCGCCGGGCTCATTCTGGCCCTCTTCGATACCACCAGTGAAAATCTTGCAAAGGCGGCGAAGTCTCTGGAGGATGCAGGCATCAATGCCACAGTCCTCCCCTCGAGCAATGAGCTGGATATGGCTGGCAGATACGTGGATCTCGTACAGATGATGTATAACCACCCAACCCGCCCGAATCGCAAATATCTCGTTCTCATCGACGACGATACTTTCTTCCCCTGTATATCCAACTTCCGCAAAACCCTATCCCGTTACAACCCAGACAAGCCATACTATATCGGTACCTTTACGGAACGCGCAGATTGGTTGATCAACAACCGGGCACCCTTTGCTTATGGTGGGGGTGGTATTGTCCTGACTACGCCATCCGCAAAGCAGATTGTTGAAGCTCCATGCTTGGCGAAGAACAATGAAACAGGGAAATACATTTTGGATTCAGACCAAGGAGACAGACTTCTCTACAACTGCCTAACGGCCCATTCGAGCCTCACACTCACATACCTTCCTACACTCCACCAGCACGATGAATTCGGAGACCCTTCTGGAATCTACGAATCTGGACAATTATTCCACTCTATCCATCACTTCAAATCATGGCATAAGGCCACACCGGAGAGGACACACGTTGTAGCTGATGCATGTGGAGAGGAGTGCGTGTTCCAACGCTTCCAATTCAAAGACGACTTCATAATTTCCAACGGATACTCCGTGGCCCATTACCCCCAGGGAATTGATTTCGATCCTCTGCAGATGGAACAGACCTTCGATTGGGGCAATCACGACGCAGGAGAAGCTGGTGCTGAAGTGGTCTTCAGCTACTACTTTGGCTCCCTGCGGAAATCCCTAGCCAAAACCGGGAGGAAGCAGAGCTGGGAAATCCTTGGATCGAGGAAGGAGGGCGATGGGAGAGTGAAGCAGGTTTATTTGAAGAGGTGGAGTGATGAAAGGTGGTACAAGGATGGGAAGACACCCATTGTTGCCGATGATCCTAGGGACAGTGTTGTGGTCTTGACTTGGATACCGTGATTGGAACTCTCTCTTCCAATTTGGGGAGTGGACCATCACCATGCCCAAAACATAGAGCTGCATCTGAAATACTCCGGATTCGGGCATCCAGGTGAAAAGATTCTACGGCATGATAGCGTTTTTTGTATGCATGATACACCGAACTTGCATTGTCTGTGTATAACGAATGACCTTGGGCTAGTTGGCGTTTTTGTGGATTGAGCTGAATTGGAATGGACGTACGATGTCGTTGGTACAGTTCAGTTGTGTATGATACGATATGCTGTAAAGAGGTGGCTTCTTCAAGTCTGGGTCTTTTCTATGTTCATTTTCTGTTGGGTTAGGAGCTGTGGATAGGTAGCTTTGCATTGCCTGCGTTTGTGTTGGAATCAGAGGCCGATTCCGTACTTGACGATGTTTGGATCCCCAACAACACTTTATATAATCTAATTCCATGTCACATACATCCTTACTTACTTATCTATTTGCACGGTTTCAGTCAGTAGTCGACTTGGTTAGCCTTGGTTCCTGTGTCTCTCCGTTCCTCATCCCTTTGATCAAGATTTTGATCTCAGCCTTAACCTCAGAGTCTTATTCTCAAACCATCCTGTACTTTACCATCCCATTAAAAAGGGTTTTCATTCGTAACCCAAAACTTAGGAACAAACCGCTAGCACGGACTGAACTGAAGCTATACGTGCCTGCAGCTCGCCGCCGGCAAAGCACGCACGAGAATTACTCTTCCCGTCTCCCCTTCTATCTCTGTGTCTGTTTCTGCATGGACTACCAACCCAACATCGAGCTTGGTCCTGGTCTGTCTTGCCTTGTCTCGGCTCCTAATATAACACGCGACACAAGAAAGGACATGCTCTGCTCTGCTCTGATCAACCAGCATTTTCTTCCCTTCCTCTCGAAGAATCTTCATTCAGCTTTATCGACTTTTGAACGTTGTCATTTCAGCATGTCCTCTGCGCCCCGCACCTCCTCTCGAAACTCCATCCTGTGTTAAATTGTCTAGACATCAGAGAGAGTGAGAGTAACTTTAACACCCCATATTTACAACTTTACTTTTATGCTAGCTTAGCTAGCATGACCCCGAAATCCTCTCTTCAGCTTTTTAATTTAGCCCTCAGACTCCCCTCCCAACCCACTTTGGGGTTGAAGAGAGCTAGGGGTTACGAAGTAATCTAATTGGTCCCCGTTAAATCGAAGTCAATAACTCTATCATATGTAGTCATTGTATGCAGAGTCATGAGTGCTTTTTAAGCCAATCAAATGCTAGTGCTAAAGGGTTCCAAGGGGAGATATGGAAATACGTACAATTTCTGGTGGGGTCTGCCCCTCGCGGCACCATTACAGGAACCTCTCGCTTCAGTCTTGCTTTCGGAATATAAGTAGCCTTCAACTTCAACTTCAGCTGACTGCTGGCACAAACGACTTCTCTTTATCTCTTCAACCTCTTCCCGACCTACTCAATACCTACGCAAATATGGAAACAATCGACCCAGCAACTGGTCGTTCCCTCCCCTCCGATGCAATCCAACGAATCCTCTTCATCGCCCAATCCGTTCACGTCTACAACATCCCCCCTCTCACCAGCACAAAAGGCTACGTCGCCGCCTCCTGGACGGCCGACAACAACAAAAGGCAGATCTTCACAGCTCGTCTCCGAATCCTCGAAACCGCAATCCCTACATCCACCGGCGAGACGTTAAAAACAGATATCCTGCTCGAAGACCCCAAGAATGGACAACTGTTTGCGGCGGCTCCTTACACAGCGCCAGGGATCGTGGAGCAGGTTTTGGACTCCAGTCGGTTCTTTGCAGTAAGGGTTGAAGGCGAGGGGGGGAGAAAGGCCGTACTTGGGATGGGGTTTGAGGAGAGGAGTGAGGCCTTTGATTTCAGTGTTGCGCTACAGGAGGTTAGGAAGACTTTAGGACTTGAGGATAACGCGAAATATGGGGGAAGGAAACCCATCAAGGAGGAGAAGCCACCGGAGAAGAAGGATTTCAGTTTGAAGGAGGGAGAGATGATCACGGTCAGTATTGGAGGGAAAGGAATAGAAAGGAGGAATCACAAGCCAGAACAACAAAGTAGTAGACTAGGAGGATTCTCTTTACCTCCTCCGCCAGGAGGTTCGTTGGGATCATTTCTACCTCCTCCACCGAGCGCACAGGAAGTCAAGGCTCAGAAGAGACTCAGTCAGAACTACGAAGCCCCGAAACCAGGTACGATTGAAGACCTGGGATTTGATGATGGGGAGTTTGGAGAGTTCCAATAGTAAGAACAAATCAAATGCCGTCAAAGCGAAGATCCTATACTTGATTCCATCCTATCTTCACATCATTCACTAATGCTCTAAAACCACCCGCCGTGCAATCAACACCATTCTCACGCTGTGCTAACTAGGAATAACAAGGGCTGCCTTCGTTCTGATTCTAATTCCCGCTTTCTCTGGCCCCAAACTCCATGCACTCCTGAGACTAGGACAAGGAGAGGAATATATAATCTGATTTGACTCCCTACGAAGGTGTTTCTCTTTCTTTTGTTTAAGTTTAGAGGGGTGGATGAATGGACAGGGCTGGCTGGCTGGTTAGGAGTAAATATATCAACACTAAGTGAGTGGCTGATGGATCGAATTTCAGGAAGCATACAAATAAGTAAGCAGACATATCTACACTAATTTTCTAGTCGTATTACAATTACTTAATCGTGTGCCACAGCACAGCTTCGAGATGTTAGTTGTTAGTGCGGGGTAAGTCAGTAAGAAGAGAAGCATCCGAATCGAGCCCCAACTACCCGTCTCTTCCTCCTCCTACTCCTCCTCCCAGTCGCTGGAAGAAGCTAATAACGACTCCCACAAGGCACTCTCTATCAAACAAAAAACAAGTCTTTCCCCAACATCAATCCCTAAAATCCAGAGAAAGATATCGATCGCTTAAGAAAGTGGAGAAGTTCCTCTCGGATTTCAAAGCGACACAAAACCCCCAATTCGTGTGAGTGTAGGGATGAAGTCATACAGCATAGATGCCGATTTTCCCGAGACATTTTGTTACACTACTGTACTTATTGTACCCCGCCCCTTGCTGCTTTCTTCTTTCTCACATCATACGAATGCAAATACACAGGTACAAGTACGGAAGCAAGAATACAAGCAAGCAAGTAGTTACTACTTGACGCGCTCGAGGATGATGAGAGGGTTGAAAGCGAGGGAGGCAGATTCTCTTGCATTGTGGTATCTTTATCCCGATCTCCCCTCCGTTTCAAAACACAGATCCAGAGACAAACAAGAGAACTCTAAACAAACTACCAAGAGCCAGAGCCGCTGTCTAGTCTATTATTCTTGTCTATCAGGAGATACAAAAACAATCCATCAAACAAATCAGCCCATCAATAGAAAAAACGCCAATTCCATCTACAGGAAGGAAGATCCTCGACTCTACTCTATCCATCTATCTGTCTATCGCGAGCTCTCAAAAGCACAAACGATATACGAAAAAAATCACACTACCCAAAGTATATTCAACCATCTGCCAAAAGAGGAAGGTTAGCTCTCAACTGAGCAGATTGTGATAATCTCCTCCTAGCATCCAAGTTACGAGAACTCGACATGGCCGTAGCCATAGCGCTGGCACTCTTCTCCTTCGTCTCCACGACGGCCGACGCATCCACCAGAGCAATCGGTTGAGTCTCGCCCTCGCGCTTGTATAGGTTCCGGAACATGTACACGCCGCTTCCCTCTGCGCCCTTGGTCTCCTCGACGAACTTGCATGTGCGCTGGTTCTTCCAGAAGGCGGTCCAGAAGGGGGTCTTGACGTCGGCGATGTAGTGCTTGCCCATGACGCGCTTGATGTGCTTGGATGCTTCGCCTGCGTGGTAGAAGGGGATTGTAGAGATGAGATGATGGCAGACGTGCGTGCCGATGATGTCGTGGAAGAGGTGGGTGTCGATGAATCCGAGATCACGATCGATTGTTGCGGTTGCGCCACGGGCGAATGTCCATGTCTTGTTGTCGTAGTGAGGCATTGCTGCGTCGGTGTGTTGGAGGAAAGTGATGGCCACTATATCAGTCAGTAAGGGCACAATTCTATCAATTGTTCAAGACTCACCAATCCAGTTATTCACCCACAACCAAGGAACACCCCAAAGGACAATAACATTCCAACTTCCAAACATCTGACCAGCGAGAACAAGTCCAGCAATCATAACAGCCACGCCGACATCCGACAACATGATCAAAGGCAACTCATTCTTCTTGAAGAAAACGCTATCCTCGCCATAGTAGAAATGGGTGATCTTCGCACCCTTTGCACCGTTATACTTCTGTCCTGTAAGGTTGAAGAGAAGGTACCCAGGCCATCCGAACAATTGATGTACGATATCGTGCCAGAGAGCAACAATTGGGGAATCCTCTGCCAGCTCTGCAAACTCGACCATGTTTGCCTTTGCCTTTGCACCGAATTGGGTCTTGATCCACGAATCACGCGTGTGTGGCACGAAGGCCGTGTCCCTCTCCATATTCCCCGTCGCCTTGTGATGTTGAGAGTGCGAGAGACGCCATGAGTGGAAGGGGACCAGCAGGAAGGAATGCATGATCAATCCCATGGTGTAGTTGAGATATTTGGATTTTGAGAAGGCGCCGTGGCCGCACTCGTGGGCGAGGATCCAGATACCGGTGAAAACGAAACCTTGGACGGTGGTGTAGGCTGCCCAGGCTGCGAATCGAAGGTAAGGGTTGGGGAGGAGAGGGATGTAGGTTACAGCGAGGTAGATGAGGGTTGCGAGGTAGAAGTAATCGCGGACGACGTAGGCCATGGAGCGAAGGATTGAGGGTTTGAAGCACCATGCGGGAATGGCATCGTGAATTTCCTTCATGGTGAAGGTCGGTAGTTCGAAGACATTGCCGTGGAGATCGAGATGTGTCAATTGCTCTGCAGGAACTGATGCTGCTGGTGCCGGACTGGCAGCTGAGGGAGCCATGATTGTACTGTGGTAGCGGGGAGGGGAGGTGATGGATGGGTGGTGAAGTGAAGCCAAGCCAAGCAGAGAGGAGTGGAAAGAAAAAGATGAAGAAAAGAGGGAGAGATGGCGATAATATTTATTTTATTTCCTCCTTTCGAATTTACCGGTTGGTTTCGAAAGCAGCTGGACTGGGACTGCAATGGACTAGACTAGGCCCGGGTAGGGGTCCATTTTAAATTCTCCCAACCCTTTTTCCGCATGGGCCACGTTGGTGGTATTGAAACATTCAGTTCATTTGGATTTTGACAGGAGAGTTGGGCTTTCGAATTCGATAGATCTGAAGCTATCTATCTATCTATCTATCTATCTATTTATCGATCTATCTCTCTTTTGATATCTTGACAGACATGTGTTCCATCAATCAATTGATTAGGTACTGACTGTATGCTCCCATCTTCTACTTGACTCTCCTCTCTTCTCCTCTCTGCACTCTCTCCTCCCCCGAAACTAGGTAAGTAATCTGCCACACAACTCAAATCAATTCCCTCCCTCGTTCCTTCCTTCTGACCGCCCTCCCTCCCGAGTCCTCCCTCCCCCCAATGTCTTGGCGTTACTTGGAAATCTCCTTCACAGCCCTCCCACATGTCAAAAGTCTCTCGTCCTGCCCCCTGTCTTACTCGCTTCGGTACGCAGATGCGAGTGCGACGTTCGTTCGAAACGTGCGACGGCCATCTGCATGAAGGGTCCGTCGCTATTCCTCATCAGGAGGTGGCTTGACTCGCTAGGTTCCCGAGGGTACGTGTGAGGGTCGCTGATTGGGTCAGGGTGTTCCCAGAGCGTTGTTACTGGCTCGCTGGGGAAAATAAAGATCTCAACATTTTTCTATCAACTTTATTTCATTCTGGCCAGGGTCCCTTGTCTACTGGTTCTGTGGTGGACTCGAGAGAGCCAGTGAGAGGAGGGGAGAGGGGTGGGGAGGAGGACTGGATCTCAGGTACCTACTGTACCTATTTTACTGTATTTCCTTTTATATCAATAACGGGACAGGATGGAATGGGTTGCGTTGGGACGATCAATGCTCTCGACAGCACGATGTATCTCCGGATCAATCACATCAGATAGATAGATCAGCTAGAACCCGCGGGGAATCCCCATCTGTCCCAAATCCAAACTCACATCTACCTCTCTAGTCTGGTGGCGTATCAAAAATCCAATATGTCGGGTGTCAAACATGTGTCTGACTAGTGTGCAGTAGTCTTCGCTGCGTTCCCAAACCTTCAATTGTTGGTCCAGCATCTTTCGGGGAAACGTAAGCCCACCTCCGACCGGTGGTGGCCAGTACGTGGGCGGAGTGAGCAACGATTATCTTACTCCTCCTTTTAACTCACCCTAATCTGACGTCTCACGCTATCTTTCTCTTAACTACTGTACCCCTCCATCTCTGAATCCCCTCACTTCTTCACACACTCACACACCTAAATAAATAGGTTATCCGATCGTGCATGCTTGGGTGAGGAGTGTCTTAGGAGATTGAGAAGATTTATGGTTTGGATGCGGGGCCGAAGTAGTTCAGGTGAGGGGTCAAGGGGTTTGAATTGATGAAGATGGGATTAGAAAGGATAAGCGTTGCACCTGATTACTACGTGGTCCATTCGACAAATCATGTAGCAGAACAAACATTGTACATGCTCATAGATATTTACTCCTCAAAGCCTGGCTAATTGAGCTCATCCTACTTGCCATTCCACCTCCAGCTTGCATATTACTAGCCAACGCTTCCTCCAGAGCGGATTGGGTCACAGAGGCATCTATTTCGTTAGTCTTGAGTGCACTTCTAGACAGAAATAACGTACCATCCAAGTCGCTAAAACTACTCCCCATGCTAGGCGTCCCATCACTTCCCTTTCCACTCCCCTTCCCAGTCCCAGCCAACTCAGCTGTTCGTCGGGGACTCAATGGACCTACCGGCCTGTCTCTACCATGCATGTCTCTCCGAGGAGCAGCTATAGCAGGTGTTGAGCTAGCCGATGAATCAGATGTTTGAGATTGTACCCCCAAGTCTACTTGTCTCTTGCTCGTAGTATGTGTATGACCCTGTCCTTTCTTTGCGATGTTTCGTGGATCACCTCGAAGTGTAGCGCTGGGGTCCTGGTGCAGAATAGGCATGAATGCTGGCTCATCATCTTCTGAATCTATAGGATTGGGTGAAGTTGGTTGACCACTCTTCTTCGCATAACGCGGAGGGCGATTGCGGAGAAGTCGGGATTGATGGGTAGGTATAGAGTCGGAACTAGACGAAGAGCAAGGAGATAGAGGTGGCGATGATGGGACAGGACGGGATTTGGGAGTTGGTGAAAGGGATCTTCTCAGTGTTGCATGTTGTGGTCGAGGACTGGTTTGGGCAGGTAGATTGCGAGATGTGACAGTTGTATTTGCTGATGAGGTACGAGAGAATGGTGGTGCCAACGGTCGTCCAGAACTTGGTGGTTCGTTCTTTGGTAGAGGAGAATCTTTTCTTGAGGCTAGAGCTGATGTAACTCGCGGACCTAGAAGATGTGAGCTTATGTATGTAGACATTTAGGACAGCCTACCTCCACCTCCTGATCCTGTCCTCCTCATGCCTTCTCCCCCAACTGATTCAGAATTATTCCATGGAACTGGAGATGGGGCCGCAGATCCCTTCGATACACCAACTTTCCGCATCTGTGCCCGCACTTGAAGAAGTTGTCTTTCGTAGAGCCATGCTGCTTGTTGGAGGAGGAAGGCGAGAGTTACTTCGAATCTCGTTGCTCTGAACAATCAGTTTGTTTCACATGAGTGATTAATGAACCTACAATTCGTTCCCTAGAAATGTCAGATAAATTCAAGGGACATGCGACGAGAACTTACAGTCTATATCACTATTCCTGGACGCTTTGGAGAGGATCTTCCACAGGGCCTTGTCTTTCGAGGCATCCCATTCAACCTGCAAGTCAGCATGGTTTGGTATTGTCTTGTTGAACTTACTGATATTGGATCTACGAAATCCCCGCGGGCAAAGGGAAGTCTTATAAAGACCGCGTAAGATGGATCTGAACTCATGATGGTTGTTTATTCAGTGACGGGTGTTGAGGTGTTGAAGTACCTACCTAGAGTGCGTTTGGGGCGTGAAAGAGTGGCAGCATGCCGCGGCATCGTCGCTCGTGAGTGGTTAAGATTTGTCGCCTGCAGCCGCCCCCTAAAGGTGATAAGCACGCAGGGAGGATTATTCTCCCCATATCCCCATTCCTACTAGTAAATCAGGAACGAGCCATAGCCCGCATAGGTGTTTTGCATTTATTAGACTATCGCACTATCTCTTAACGTCGCTGTTATTACATGGATTAAACTGAATCCCCCGCAGTCCGCAGGAAGGTGTCCGCTTGGGATAAGAGACATGCAGTGATAGTAACTATGTAAGCCGCTTGATTGGGAGTCTCTACTGTGGGTCATCATAGCTGTGATCTAACTCCTGCAGTAGTCCTTTGATATTATAGACATGATCAGGGATATAGTATCTCACCCCACGCAGCAATTTCTTTTTGATGTTAGTTGAATTGTGATATTGACGTCGGACTTTCTCTCCACGAAGATACATTTCTAATTTAACCCAAGATCGTTAAGTAGTACCAAATAGCTAAGTCCCTGATCTAGCCAGAGGAGAAAGTCACTCGCAGACCGCTCTTGTGCCACAAGACAATTCTGGAATATAGAGCCAGCCGAGCCGAGAATGTCGGTCATGATGTGGTCGGTACTAATGGTAGGGCCTCTGAGTAAAGGGCATGTGCTTTCATAGGGAATTAGAGGGTGGAACTGTCTAAAGCGACGAAGTGCGTGCGACTTCAGCCCTACGCTTTCGGATTGCAGTGCTACTTATCTTCGAGGCAAAGTCCTCGGCCTTAGTCGAACGATCTTCGACGTCTTCGGCATCTAGAACATCAACTTCAAACACCTCAAGAGCTTTCCAGCCCTTCTCTAGTCTCTTGTCATTAACTGCTTGCCCGCCCGATCTCGTCTCTCCAGAAACAACGAGTGCTGTCACACTCTCATCCGTAATAGTAGGGCCAAAGGGATCTTGTATTTCGGCACATTCAATCGTGATCGAACAATCTTTGATGGTAGTATGGATCGCATGTCCATTGGGAACGGGTTCATTGAATGAAGTGATCTGGATTGCTTCTTCTCGGTTGGAACGTGTAAAAGAAAGTACCGACAGCAGGAACTCGACCACATCTTCTTGTCGCTGTTTCCAACTGTTTAGATACTCGGCATACTTCTTATTCTTGAGTAATTCGTCACCCGTGATACCAACAATCAATCTTCGGTTGACCAAGGAAGCACCAGTGTCTGGTTGAAGGAGAAGAGCTGTTGCGGTAAGCAGAAGCTTATGGCCCACATGGAGGTGATCAAATGTCCCACCAACAGCGACAACCCTGTGAGCTGTAGATGACCCTGCTACAGGATGTACAGGCGTCGAGATCTTCTGAACCATGCTAACTCCTCCTTTCACAAGTTCCACGTTACCAACGAGTGGCGGGCTATTCCTATTTGTAGCTTCCACATAGCTTGCAAGGAGCTTTTGGCCCTCTTCCCCCTCGACGGAGAATATCTTGTTCCAATGACGCCGTGTCAAGGCAAAAGTTTGGAGGTCGACAATTGGCCCAGCTAGGAAATCTCCTGGCCCGGCATCATCGTCTGCACGGGAGGACGTCGACTTGGTGTAGTCTAACAAGATAACACGGGCATCTATAGAACCAGGAGTGTCCGAGTCGACATCGACGCCCAATTTGGCGCAGACAATACAGATGAGGCTGTACACGCCACCAAGTAACTTCTGAACCTCGTCATAGATTTGGCTTCTTGGAAGATCAAGGCGGCGATGGAGACTTGGACATGGTAATACCACGAGGAGTTGGCTACTGGAGGAAAGCTGTCCTAAGGATGATACTGTAGCAGTGACTGAAGGACGGTACGCTGCGGAGAGAGTAGCTGCGGAGACGGGCGAAGGAGGAGGAGGGAGGAGGAGAAGTGATTTTAGGGCTGCCGGCATATTTCTGATACGTGATGGCCAATTTGGAGGTCTGATCTGGGTCTGGGTGTTGTTGTGGTTGTGAGTTGTTAATGTTCAGACCTCAGGTGTTTGGTGCCCCTTGCCATAATCAGATTGCTAGCCGAGGAAGACTGTACACGAAGCTAAGGCCCAGAAATACCTATCCTAGGTAGGTAGATACTCAAGCTCAAGTCTTACTGAAAACGCTCCTTGGCCGCAGTTGTTGATGCTGATGATGAAGAAGGAGAGCAACGACGTTGAATAGTGTTCGGCAGAACAGGGAAGTCTCGCCTGATATCTGTCTGGGTGGAGAGGCAGCGCTGCCCAGGAGCTGCGGCGATTAGAGCTCCCCAGCCTTGGCAACAGCCCCACGCGAGCCACAGTCACCATCCCAGCTTTCCAGCCACACCAAGGAAACTTAGTCCATCCCACCAGCCTGCCTCTCATCATCATCTCTGAATCCCCTCATTCCACAACCAACTCGCCTTTGATAGTCGTTGTCGCCATTGTTGGCAGCTGTCATTCTGACTGCCAGCCATGCAGCGTTCGATACCCTCATTTCTCTCCTTCCTCGTCGGCCTCCTGGTTTGCATTGCGCCTTTGGCTGCTGCCTTCGCGGTTCCATGGACCACCGATAACAACCAATTCTCTACCACCCAGCGGCAACATACCGCAGAGCATCAATCACACAAATCCCACAGTACATTTCCTAAATTGACATGGCTACGAGATACAGCGATCCAGAAACTCTTCGGTCTGCCCCCAACAGTCACCCGACCCAGCATTGAGAAGCCAACAACCTCAGGACCGATCACTTCCCAACTTCCAGCTACACTGCTTGCGAAATATGGAGGAGATGTGGTTCTTCGATTCAATCTGAGTTCTGCTGCGGAGGAAACGGCCTTGGCAGAGGCCGCGGATACGTTGTTCTTGGATGTTTGGGAATTTACCAATAATTGGGCAGACATTCGCTTGAGAGAAGTCGATGTAAGTTTGGTAACTGCGCAAGAGAAGAATGGATGTTAACCTCTGCAGATCCCTTCTCTCCTAGGACTGCTTCCCAAATCGTTACAAACTGCCTACTCGAATTTGATGCCCGACCTCGCCAGAACCATTTATCAGTCCTACCCTTCTCTCGCCTTCTCAGAGCCACAACCACCTCTAGTTCGTTCGGATCGTTCATTCACGCCAAACCTAAGGGCATCCGATGGTGTTGACAACATATTCTTCCAAGATTACCAACCCTTTTCGGTCCTTGTACCATGGATGCGACTTATGGCTTCCATGTTCACCACCCATGTTCGTAAGATCAGTATCGGGACGTCCTATGAGGGCCGAGATATTCCAGCACTTCGAGTAGGCGTTTCGCCCAACCTTCCACAGGACGATGACGATCAAAGGAAGATAATCATCATTTCAGGGGGTTCTCATGCTCGGGAATGGATCTCGGTGAGCACTGTGACATACATTGCTTGGTCTTTAATCACTTCTTACGGAAAGTCACCAGGAATCACCAAACTTCTCCAGGAGTTTGATTTTGTATTCATTCCTACAGTCAATCCGGATGGGTATGTTTATACCTGGGAGAATGATCGCCTATGGAGGAAGAATCGACAACAGACCAGCCTGAGGTTCTGCCGAGGACTAGATCTGGACCGTACTTTCGGATTTGAATGGGATGGGACGACCTATCAGAGCAATCCTTGTTCGGAAAGCTACCCTGGAGATGAACCATTCCAAGCCGTTGAATCGCATAGATTTGCCGAATGGGCCAAGAACGAAACGGAAAACAATGGAGTCAAGTTTGTTGGATTCTTGGACTTGCATTCATACTCGCAGCAGGTCCTATATCCCTATTCGTACTCGTGCAATGCCGACCCACCAAGCCTGGAGAATCTTGAGGAGTTGGGCATGGGACTTGCCAAGGCCATCAGGATATCAAGTGGCGAGCAATACAGCGTTGCATCTGCCTGCGAAGGAGCCATATCATCCAAGAAGTTCAAAGGTGCAGGCGGATTTTCCCGCATGGAGACCGGTGGTGGATCAGCAATTGATTGGTTTTACCATGAGATGCGAGTACGATACAGTTACCAGATCAAGCTGCGTGATACAGGGAGCTATGGTTTCCTGTTGCCGAAAGATAACATCGTGCCGACGGGAGAAGAGGCATTCAATGCCGTGAAGTACTTCGGGGATTTCTTACTTGGGAATAAGGGCATTGAATCTACGCTCTTCCCTGAATCCTACCAGGCCATGGAGAACTCCGATATTGGCGACAGCAACCAGCTCATCGAGGTTGAGGATGAGGTCGAGGACTATAATTGGGATTTGAGAAGGAGGAGAAGGTAGACAGTCCTTGTATGTACGATTGGTGTTATTTACGAGACTGGCCGTATAGTACTGGCTTGGGGTGGTGGATCTATGGCGTTAGGTGTTGGTTGAATCATGGTTCTCCTTCTGGTCGAGGGAGGTAGATTATTGGATGGTGAGGTTATAGCACAGTGAGCTTCCCGAAATAAGCACGTACTGCTGAAAACGAAGGTCTCAAATATAAGAATCCAACCACATACTCTCTGACTCTTACACTCACTCACTCACTCACTCACTCCAGCAGGACGGGTGTGACGCTCTGCTGACTCCCACTGACCACCTGCACAGCTGATACCTTGTCACGTGTGGATTTGGTGGGGCCAATTGGAACTCGCGTGGTGGTGGGGCAAGGCAAGGCTGTGAATCGCCTCAAGTCCCGTCAGCTCTCCCACCTCGCATCCTCCTTTGTATCCGCCTCCGTCACCTTCAAGACACTACGTCACACAAGGACCGAGTACTTATTCTTCACACCATTTCAAACCGGAACCTCTTTGATCGCGATCTCGAAGAAGAACACTCGATATCGAAACTCTATCAAAGTAAACATCCCTTCGAACCCCGCTATCAAGATGAACTTCATCCACAGCACCCTCGACCGGGTCCGCGAGTGGGCGCCTGTATCGCACACCTCAACCTTCCGACAAAACGGACAAATCACACCTGAGGAGTTCGTCGCTGCGGGCGATTACCTGGTCTACAAGTTCCCAACATGGTCTTGGGCAGATGCTTCCCCTGCTTCAAAGCGCGCATCGTATCTGCCTGCGGGCAAGCAGTTCCTTGTGACTCGGGGCGTGCCATGCCATCGCCGACTCGACGATAACTTCGCGGGCGACGCGGGCCATGATGAGACGATGGTGGGTGATGGAGAGGATTTCAAGAGAGCAGGTGGACACTCTCCGGGCGATGATGAGGATGGCTGGTTGAGAACTGGGGGCTTAGCTGCGAGCCAGGAAGCTAGAGCTAGAGATGTCAGAACGGTGGATGAGAGTGGTAACATGGGCGAGAGGGAAGACGATGATGACGATATTCCAGATATGGAGGATGAGGAAGATGATGAGGAGGCCATTATCCGGGATCCCAAGGCGGATGGAGCAGACTCGTGAGTGCATCTGGTTTACTTTTGGAGTGACGGGACTGATGCCGTTATAGATCACGACGAACCTACACACTTTACATCGCATATACACCCTACTATCGAACTCCACGACTCTATCTCTCAGGCTATCTTGCAAATTCACAACCTCTCCCCCCGCAGTTGATGATGGAGGATATCGTCGGTGATTACAAGGACAAGACCGTCACTTTGGAGGATTTCCCATACTTCAGTAATAACATCAAGATGGCCTCCGTGCATCCCTGCAAGCACGCCAGTGTTATGAAGACATTACTCGACCGTGCAGATGCGGCTCTCAAGATTCGCCGGGAGAAGCTGAAGCAAGGAAAGATCCTACCTGGAGCCAAGGATGCTGGTATGGAGGGTCTGGTTGACGATTTCACAAAGACCAGCTTAGGACCTGATGACAAGAAGGCTATCTTAGAGGGTGCCAAGGCTGGTGGGAATGGAAATGATGAGTGGGAGGTTCTGCAACATGATGCTGAAGCTCCAGACGAAGAGGTTGCCATCCGAGTTGACCAATATCTTGTTGTGTTCTTAAAGGTATGCTCATTTACTTTGCAGATGCTGGTGAAGCTAACGAGAAGTAGTTCATGGCGAGTGTCACTCCAGGTATCGAGCACGATTTTACCATGGGAGTCTAAGGGGCAGGTAATTTGATTGGATTGATAGGTATGGTGGCAGTCAGAGCAGTCAATTGAAGCTATTAAGCTACTTCTGGAGGGGTGCGTTGGTGTTTGGGCGTTAGGAAAGGTCACGAATGCATACGAACATGCCATAGATAAACTCGATGAATAGGAAATTGATAAACACAGAACACTCGACTCGCATTTGATGCAGGGATGAAAGGGAGATCATGTTGGGTGGTATAGAACATGTTGAACTCGTTTCTGTTCTATAGAGGGTTTATTGTTTGTTGTCCGTCCCAGGCGTTCCCAATGTTAGTTAACAAGTTAAACTAAAGCCTCTCTGCCAATCGCGATGAACTTCTCGAGCTCTGCCTCCCGACTTCCTGTGCCTAGACATCTAGTCCTCTCTTCCTTGCTCGAGTATAAAGGAGACCCTGCGTCGCTGACTGCCGCGCTGCTTGCCAGGCCGACTCCTCCTGCAAGTCTTTTGAATTCGGCACCATGACATCCGGTGGTGGTCAAACTTGCCGTCTCTTCTCCGTCGCAGCCTCTTCCGTTCCGGCTCCCACCAATAACCAGAGCCTCGTTGTTTACGATGTTGACTGCTCTGTCTAAACCAAATGACATCGGCAGTAGCAAGAACGGGACTCATTAGTTTGATGCTCTCCTTCTCCTTGCCTGTGTCGATGGTTCCGGATTTAAAATCACCATTTACTTTACTGTCATCGGTTTCCTTTTTTTTTCCTTTTTTTTTCTGTCGCTTACGAGTTTATTTTGTTGGTAGCATTGTGGGGCATGTGGGACGGAAAACAAAAGGGGGGTTTGGATTCGCTTGCATTGTTGATTTTGCTTGATACATGGCGAGCTTTGTTTGTCTGTGTACCACCATCTTTACCTCCTCAGAAGGATGACTCTAGACCTAGATTCAGTATGTAATTTCATTATTGGCCATGTTTCTCTCTCCTTTGGTCCACCGGGTCTTGCCTGTAGTGATTACTCATGTTACCGACTTAATAGAACGAACGACAAGATTAGCAAAGACGGGACATAGTGAAGTTACTAACAACATTGCTCTTCTTTTGGACGCGAAATTCCGCTTCTCTTGGTTCGTATACCACGTTTACAATGCGACATTTGCATTAGACGAGACATCTTCGAGAAAGAAAGTGCGCGGCTTGCCGTAGACAAGTTCGAAGACAGCGGGAAGACAACCCAATCAATAGCACTTATCCCGTGTTGCAAACTCCGGCTCGGTTCCACCGTTCCGAAGTCTAAAAATCCTGCCTTGCAAACAGCCTCTTTCCAACAACATGAAACACTTGTCTACTAGACTAACGTCCTTCCAACCGTTAATAAGACACCATAAAACGCCTTAATAGGTGACGAAAAAGTATCCCGCATTTCGGAAGCTCTTCCGGCGGTACACACGCCTCTGCATATAAATCTATAAGCCACTCCTCGACTCCCGGTATCTGCATCCGCGACGAGAGTCAGAAATTGGGAATTCAGGCCCGCTGCTGGCGCCGTTGGCTTTTCAATTGTTAACGAAGTGGACCGTTTTTATCGAAAAAACGCCATCCTACATTGTTCTTGCTAGCTTAGCTCATTTCTTGATTTCCGTAATTCGATTCCGGGGAACCCTAAGCCTGTCTTCCTCCTGTCCCCTGGTCCCTGGTGTTAATCCCCCAGAAATCAGACGGAGCGATACCCAATCTTAGCTCGTGGTGGCGCGGCAGATCAGGGATTTGAGAAGCGGGGGAGGAGCAAGCGAGGCAATAACCTTAAAGAGAATTTCCCTGACGGAGGGACATCCATGTTTTGAAATCGAGACGCAGGATTTTTGAGTTCAGCTTATTGATGGCTTGATAGATGATTTCTCGATCATCGACGGTTGGATTTACGAAGTACTGGTAGAAATCGTGCTCTAGAGAAGAACGTAAGGGATGAAAGTCTAGGGAACATAGTGTAGTGCACGGGCCGTGCCATCGGGTGCGGGTACGGATACAAGCACTAAGTGGATATTAGGAGACGCTTAATAGATAAGATGAGAGTTGTTTTGAACTTAACGATCAGTAGATTTATTAGCTAGGCTTATATATAGTAGCTTAAAAATTTACTTTATCTGAGAGTATCTGAACTCATTAATACCCTCGTTCGGAATCCGGCAAACCGACGCTCGAGCACTGTTTATTCAGCATCTGACATGTCTTAAGAGGCAGAAGATCAACCTGACTCGAGAGCAGTTGTTCGAATTAGAGTTTTCGCCAATGCCCCAAGGACGCCTTACTGCGTAATGAAGACTCCGTCTCTGTCCCGGTGTCAAGCTCTTTAACTTCCGGTCTGCAGTAGGGATCCTTGCACTAGCGTGGAAGTTTATGCTCTCTGTAGCTAGACGGGTTAGCAGGTGGGTTAATTAACGTCTAGGCAAGCAGGCACATAGGTTTTCTACTATGATCTCTCGATTCGGAAGACTGTGTCCTTATAATTTACTGTAGTAGGGTTTGCTCAGGGATTATGGTGTCTTCTAGAGGATTATTTACGGGGGATTTGGAGGGTAAATTGCACTATTGGCTTGCGGAAAGTGAAGTAATCAACTCCTTGAAGGTAGAGAGAGTTGTGGACATGGAGATAAAGGATGGAAGGCGAAGCGGCACAGAGTGTGATGTGGCTTTGACCTCGATGTCGGTTAAGGAAGATGGAGCATCCCGTCGCTAGCTAATACAAGTGTGAAATACGGCAGGCATAGTGGCGTATCATTCCCTGAACAATGATGTGGAGAGACATGCCATGTTGCTAGACTCGATACCTTTCTCTATCTCGATGATTATTTGTCACTTTCACAAGCCAAAGCTATACCCAGCCAGATTCCGCGAAAGCGGGAGGAATGTCAATTCATGTACCTTGTCATACTACTGTAGCATGGCGGATGAACCGCCTCAGGAGAACTCTGCGGAGTAAAGTTATATCAGAGGTGATCCCTCCTTTGCTAAGAGAGGAGTTCGAGCAATCTTGAAACGAAACTCACCTCTTGTCTGCCTGTCAGTTTGTCGTTCAGACGAGAAGGCTGGAAAACTCAATCTGATTTCTCGATCCTAGACAAAGGGAAGCGAGACGGCGCAACATAACGCAACGCAACACGATACGATACGGCACGATGGCTTCGGGTTCGAAGGGGATGACTGTTCTGGTTACAAGTGTTGTGTTCTTCGTCTTTGCCACACTGTCTGTTGTCTTCAGATTGATTGCTCGGGTTGGGTATTTGAAGAATGCTGGAAAAGACGATCTTGCCATTGTAATTGCTCTGGTATGTCTTTTTTGGATTTCGGTCTTGATAAACAGACTCTGACATTGTGTTCCAGCTCCTAGTCAGCGCCGTGATCGTGGCAAATTTTTTCGGTAAGTGTCCACACGGAACCTCCCTCCATTGCCCAAATACTAACTCGACTGTCAAACAGAGGTAAAGCACGGCTTGGGAAAACGCTTTACAGAGGTATCTCCCCAAGAGTTGTCCAAGATGCTAAAAGTTAGTCTCTATCCAGAACATCCAAGCAAGCCCGACATCTAACATCTCATGCAGTACCTCTACGTCGCCATCATAGCCTACAACATGGCATTAATCAGCATCAAAATCTCCATTGTTCTACAATACCTGCGTGTTTTCGTGGGCAACAAAATTCGATTCTGGTGTTGGGCAACCATCGGGCTCGTTGCGGTGTATGGCTTGGAGGTAGTCATCACGGTCATTTTCGCCTGTATACCAGCCAATGCATTTTGGATGGGTGGCGGGAAGTGCATTCCTAGGCTGTTCATCTGGTTCTTCAATGCTTCGTTCAACATCTTGACTGACGTTATTATACTGGTGCTGCCAATGCCGGTGTTGTCGAGCTTGAGATTGCCGTTGAAGCAGAAGATCGGGTTGATGTTTGTTTTTGCACTCGGTGGATTGTAAGTGACCTGGACACCTGTGTTTAAAAGTGAATAGATGCCTGACCCTTGAACAGCGTATGCATCGTCAGTGTATTGCGGCTGCACAGTCTGTACATTGCTTCGATTTCGGTAGACATGACCTGTAAGTAGCCGACTCGAACCCGAGAATTCAGAACTGACCAGTGTTGCATAGGGGACATTACCAACATAGCAATCTGGTCTGTCATCGAAGCAACGACCGGCATAATCTGCGCGAGTATGCCTGCAACGAAAGCTCTCATCTCACGCTTCTTCCCGCATCTGCTCTCCACAAATCACAGCAGAGAGCCTACGCTGCCATCGCAAGGCCATTCGCACAACTTCCGCTCTGCGCTCAGCCACACGACGCCTGTGCGTCTGACGGATGTGAATGCTGATCATAAGACGGTGACGAGGGTGGAGGTTGGTAATGCTGTGTATAGGGAGAGGGATGTAGAGAGAAACTCGATGGGGAATGATGGCGGAAGTCCTGGGCATGGGAAGGACATTTTTGTAACGACTAGCATGACGCAGGATGTTGAGAGGAAGAGCGAGATGGGAAGTGAGAAGGATCTAATCATCCAGCACAATTAGCGGACTGTTCTTAACCTTGTAATTGTATCGCATTTTCACCTGCCTTCTGGATTGGTAGTAAGAAATGAGGTGGAGACTTCCACTGTGAATTTGAAGCATTAGACGCAAAGAATGTGCGGTAAGAATGGTGCTGAAGTCGTCATGGCATTTGAATGATGGTCTTGCCATCCCCTCCTATCCAACAGGCTCCGGCCTTCTTTATCGTGCCTTCGCTTGCCATGTATAACAACAGATTAATATGGCTTGCCGCCACGCCCCAGCAGTAAATCCGGATGCTCTTGAACTCCTTATCTCGCATACACCAAACTACCCATCCAAGAAGATCTCTCCCAATGTGCCTGCCAAGTGTATTCCAACACCTTTGCTGCAAGTCTTCATCCCAACCCTCGCATTCCAAAAGCCAGTAGCCTCGTTCCATCTCTCGTAAATCACGCGTCTGTGAGACTGGGGAATAGATTCTCGACGGCATCCTCTTGGCAATTTCCTTCAGGTGAGGAGTGATGAACGTTTCCGCTTTGAGCTCTCCTGTTGCAGTTACGGGTGGCTTTGGCCGTGGAGGAAGCTGGTCGTGAAGCAGCATGACGACACAGCTCGGCTCGGCTGCCAATGAACAGTTCCAGCCACTCCTCGCCTCTGTTGACATGCGAATTTAAAAGTTCGCTAGTTTGTCGACGAAAAATACGGTCGCACACAGATAAATACAGAACATAAAGAGTCCTATCCTTGCCATAACGGTCGTCAAGTATACTGCGATTAACCTAGAATAGACTCGATCTACGTCTGAGGTGATGATAGTTCAAGTCTGTTTTCGCACGCCAGCTTCCCTTATACTCTTCTCATTCAGTTGCATGGCATGCGGCTTAATTCCAGAATGGGATGTTTATTCTAACAGAAGAACACAGTAACGCACCTATCAGCAAGAGAAGAATAGTCTATGCTCGCAACTGAGAATTCCAACCAATCATGATTGGAGTTGAAGTGTCTGAACCATTACCCAAGACTTATCCTCGATTTCCTTAACCAGACCCTCCTCTTCCTGCTTCTCTTTCTCGTATGTGTCCATATTCCAGTGATGTCATCTCCTTTTCTAACCCCATTCTCAAGTCAGCGTAGAAAGCGGCTGCCTTGGGCCAGGATTCAGAAACCATGCACTCTGCCCTGTTGCGAAAGCTCATAGTCCTTAGGATCCTCGCCCTTTCATAACCGAAATCCTCCAATTCTTTTGCGGTAGGTTCAGTGGTATCAGAGACCGCTTGGGTGATACATTCAGGGACCATTTTATGGAGCATGTTCTTCAACCTTGGCAAATACGACTTGCGCACAGGAAGCTCCCATGACTCATCCTCTAACTCCACGATACTGAGAATGTCGTCCAAGCTCCCAAGCTTGTCAAGATTTTGTGCGTATTGTCCAAGATTAGACACGCTCACGAGAGTGTATAAATCGAAGTTGTATCCATGCATTCGAATACGGCCCAAATTTCCGATCATTTTCGATTCCAGTCTGTTCGGGAAAAGCAAGAGAATCCGTCTTCGATTGTGCGACCGCTGCCCTCAACCATGTTGCAAACAGATGCAAGACTCGGTCGATACAGATCCAAAGCCCCTTGTCGAGCCTGGTTTCTCTTACATGGGGTCAACTAACATTCTTGCAAGCGCATCGACCTTTCGATGTTGTGCCTCAACGAGACACAGCAACTCCACATCTTCCCTGCTGGGTTCAATATTATATGGAAAGCATCTCATATTGAGATCCTGTTCCAATATTGAGACATATGACTTTCGCACAACTACGACTGAGGAGTCGTTTGGTAAGATGACCGTACTGAGAATGTCTTAGTAAGGCAGAACTTTAGGCAAGCACACGTAGACGAGCTTGTATGCTTCCAAGTGAAATACAGCGAGAGGGAAAGCAGACATGTGATGTTTATCGTCAGACACGCAAAGAGAGACAATACATCCCTCCCATTGTGGTACTCCTGACTCCTGCTCGTTTTCAGGGTCGAGTGTGGCCATCTCCTCGACCATCGCCTCCTCACCACGTCTCCCCCTCATCAAATTGTCAAGCCCAGCCATTTTGAAGTCATGAAGCGCCGGGAGACCAGCGGGGCCTGTACGGAAGTATACCGACCTCCCTTAGTAGATACATAAAAATTATCCCGTAACTGAAATATTTCCCTGCTCGTAGCAACTCCACAGCCTGTATATGAAATCCCCCCTACTCAACACGACGTTGACGCTGGTTTCCCACATTCAGAGCGTTCCGATCTGTAATCCTCCAATGGGACGCTACCGGTACAGCTACTTCCTTCCCGATTCAACTGTTGTTCGTCCTCATGCCTCCCTAGGATCGATCGGAAGTGGGACCTTTGATCCGTCCCAGTCTTACCGCTGGTAGCAGAAAACGTAGTCCCAAGCACCTTGGGGGTATATCGTCTGAGGAAGGGCTTGATATGTGTCAAGCATGCACATGTTATGGAAATATTGAGCTCCAGAAGTCTATATAATATTAGCAACATTACTGCAACTTATATTATACTCACAGGCGAGTTACTCACATCCAGATAACTATGCGGTAACCCTCCCAGGTAGCATCTGTCATAGAGAACATGCCAAGAACAAATTTCAGCCTCACAATACTTACGGAAAACACACTATTACCAGTTAGCCAACGAATATTCCAGATAGAGGAAGGAAGGGTCAGATACAATCCTCCGAGGGCCAAAATTAGACCAGCTCCAAGTTTCTGGCGGAAAGGGAGTTGTAAATTCTTAAGCATGGGAATTGGAAGGAGGAGAATTGCGAGGTCGGTAGCAGAATTAGAAGCAGCATTGAAAAGAGGAACAACGTTTAGAGGAATGCAGGAGCCGTGTGTAATGGTGAAGTCCCACATTTTCTCTAGTGGTCGGCAGGCGTATGTAAATAGCAAGGATCCGACAACGCTGTATATAACCACAATAACCATGGCAACGTAGAACGTTCGCCTAAACAGCGGATATGGTGTGATTCGCAAGAAGAACATGAGCATCGACAACTTCGTGAACATGGTTGAAAAGCCATAGAATAGACCGGCAATGCTGCCCACCTAAGTAAATTTTAGATTAGAATAGTACTCTCAAAACTTATAAATTATAAGTATGAGGATATACGAACCCGCATGTAGTTTATATTAAAAACAGCAAAGGGGACATCCCATACGTGAATGCCTAGACCGTAGTTTGACACTAGAACAATGTTTACTTAACTTATTACACGATAGTAGGATAAATACTTACGGTGAATATAAAGGCCAGACATTATCCAGGAAAGGACCTTCAGGCAACGTGAGCAACTAACAAATATTGGTTAAAGGAGGTTATACCCCAGCGAATGAAATCATATCTACCGGATTAGTTATGCATATGACTGGAATTTAAGGCGGTACGCACAATCTTCCATTCCAACGACCCTAGTAATAACACATCTTGTATACAATCGTAACAAGATAGCTAAAGTTGAGAGTAATTGACATACAATACATGCAACAATAAGATCATGCGTATGATTCTCCGGATTCTTGAAGTTTGGAGTTACTCCCAGCGGTGGTGGACCTACTCCGACGATTTCCTGAGACATGGTATCGGGGAAGAAAAGAGACAGAAGTGAAAGAGAGAAGAGATGTGTGTTACGACAAGTCAGATGGAAAAGGTAGGAAATCTAACGATTTATAAGCGGAAGGGATTGAATCAATATCAGAATAATGGAAAGAGCTGTGTCTAAACGTGAGTCTAGCGATAACCTTGGGAAAGAAAAGCAATATAGTATGAACCTAAGCTAATACTAACTCTCAATGACTGATAACGCTTTTACAATAACAGATCACGGACTTTTTCGTACAGCCAAAAAAATAAAAAAATAAAATAAAAAAGGGGGGGGGGGGAAATAAAAACAAAGCATGATGGATTGGTCTTGTGGAGCTGATCTCTGAATATTAAGAAACGAAGGCTCTTTGAATTCAGATCGAATCGAAGTCAGAAGCCAACATCCATATCTGTATCCTCACATCAAATAACGCCACAGGGTCAACGCAGGTGCTGGCGCGGTTGTAATGGGTGCTTAATCCGAGGAAGGCACCCAGCCAATCAGAGATTTGAGTGCTTAGGACCCCTCTTGATGGCCACAACAAGGACCGAAAACGGAAGATGCCGCCAAGAATCACACCACATAGCCCAAGCCCACCTCACATGTCTCCGACGAACGCCATTGCCATCGCTGGATGCTTCCCTGCGAACCTTGTTAAGCCACCTCTGCGCAAATGGAAGCAACTGCATCTTCCTCGTCTTGATCGAAAATGCGGAGACAATCGATGGTCCGCGGAAGCCGGCATCTCGCAAGGAGCACCCACAGCTCGCCCGATCCAACATCGAGGGATCGACGGGCTGATTTTCCCGCTTCGCAGACAGGATCCTAAAACACGGGAAGGCTTGCAGAAGACGCACAGATCGTTTTTGTATTGACTCTTTGTCTTGCTTCTACGTAGCCCAGGTAGAAGTGATATAGTATTTCAGCCACGTATTGTGCTGATTCCAGAATTCAGGCGTCTTCCGTCACATCATCTCAAGATCCAGCAATGCGAGTCCATCTCGTCCTGCTTTTCTAGTCTCTGCTGTCTTCCTTCTTGCCCTCGGGTCCGTTCGAAAGGGGCTTCGAGAGAAACTAATGGTCTGTCTACCCATGCTCTCCTCTACCACTGCAAAAGGAAATAAAAAGGGTGGAAGACAGCAGTCTGGAATTTGGAATGGTTCACAAGCTCATCGTCTTGTTGTACTTATCGCTGTCCTAGCCGGTTGTGCGATTGTCGTGAAGACTCTTCGTGGTGAAGGGAGCTTAGCTGCTGAGAAAGCTTAAGGGTTAGGTTAGTCAGTTAGTCCGTTTGCGCATGTATAGTTGCACAAAACATACAAGGACAAGTAGATGGAGGGTCCTTGGCCACGTTGAAATTTCTTTTCATTACGTCCTTTCTGGCTTGTATCGGCCAATCAACCAATCTATCGGCCAATCATGAACTGCCTTTTGCTCTCCCTTTTGGTCCCCTTGCGGCCGTTGGGACGCGCTCGTTGACACCGTTGACAATAACAACAACAATGTCGGCCGACGATCGGGACGACAAGTGGTTTTGTGACTGGTCATCCGGCTCCGAACGCCTCACAGGTGTTGAAGTATCTCGGCGTCCCGTACACAAAGCCGCTGGTAGGACAGCTGAGGGTTCGCGCCACCAGTGGCATTTGTGAATCCTTCAGGAAGAGTGGATGGGACAAAATTCGTTGTAAAAAACAAAACACTAAATACTAACTCCACCTTGCCCCAGTCTCCCTAACTCCTAAGAGTTAGCATCTTCTTGCATTTCAAGTATGTGATAACCTTCTACCATACTTTCGTCAACTTTTACCACAAGCAAGTCCCTTCCCCTTAAGTGTGGTGATTTTGTCCAAATATTTCTTGATAGGGCCCAACTTGGTCAACTCCTTATTCTTTATCCCTCGCCTGAAGGTCGCGATTTCTTTGAAAGGCCGCAAGCTTACTCTTCCTAATAACATATCAAAAATTGATATCAAAGTATTGCCAGGATCGTTAGCAACACCATAGATTCCCAGTGCGATGTTGCCGAGCTTTCGAAGTAGGTGACTTTGATGTTAGCCGCAGGTTTGCCGCTGGAGACGATATCCATGCCAAAATTGGCAATGCACCAATTAGTGCCGATGTTCCAGGTGCGCCGGTTTCCGACTTTGAAATGACACAAAAGTTTGCCGTTGTGCCACATTGTCCCCAGGTATTGCAGCAAACCTTTAGTGGGCATAGATTTAGAGTTGTTAGATTGGTCCCAGATGCCGGCTTTTGAGTCCTAGGAACTGTCGGTCCGCATACTGCATTCGTAACAGGGGCTGGCATGGGTGCGCTACCAGTGCTCAAACACATATTGACGCCAACCCAGAGCAGCTTGCAGCCGTTCCAACTCCATGTATTCTTGTTAAAATCTTCCAAATTGGTGACAGTGAGACCGTTGGAGGCTGCAATCTTCGAACAGTCATCGTCTGTTTTCGTTTTGTACACGAAACAGGACCCATCAGAGTTCGGTTTTGGCTTGATATCCGGCAGAGTACCTTTCCCACAGCACGCAATGCCTCCTGAAGCCAAAGTTGAGCAAAGTGATGGATTGTTGTTGAATTCTGTGAATTGAGCTGCTGTTATGCCACACTTCGATGCGAGCGCACCACACGAGTCTCCGGATTCAACTTTGCGTGTTTGACAGGTACCATCGGAGTTGGCGGGGGAGAAGTTGAAGGTAATGTGCCTGACGAGCAGCACACGATCTCGCCAACAGTCAAGGTATTGCAAAAATTGCTGCGGGTGTTGTATTTAGTGAGATCGCCCTGAGATATCCCGCATCGTGCTGCCACTGCAATACAACCATCATTGGCTACCACTTCAGCGGTCTTGCACTCAGCTCGGACGACTAGTAGACCCCGGAATGATTGGAGATCTGCCGATCCTCTGATAGCTACAGTAGTATTGCTTGTGCTGTTGATCGCTGCATTGACATTCTGAACATTGAACTGATGTCGTGCCAGTCTTCCCAAGTCGTTAAATCCAGGTGCACATTTGCCATCATTCCAGGCCTTGACCGCGTCCTGTACAAAGGCAAGATCCCCAGACAAGCTTGCCACGATTCCAATCGCATAGTCAGAACCACGTCCATCCACGTTACAGAGTTGGGCAACCAAATACTCTGAAGCACCTCCCTTCTGCACGTAATCTTGGAATCTGTCGAGAGGTTGTGTTGTAACGCCTTGCTGGTGTACTGTACAATTTCAATGATGGCGCGCTAATAAAGCTGAATGAGACGATTAAGAATGCGACAGATCCGAAGGGTGTTTTTGCTCCGGGTAAGAATAGCATTTGGCCTAAGACTTATAATAGAGAGAGTTAGAGGTTGGATAATAAATAAACGGGAAAAAGGGCTTGACGCTCCACGGGGCACATACGGTATCACGTGCTGATATAGGTCTCACCGCCTTACAGGCGTTTACCCAACGGGAACAGGGCATATTTTTCTGCTGGCTTTAAAAAATAAAAAGTCCATCCCCTCCAAAACCCAAGGCCTAGTTCATCTCGAAGTCCTAAATCAATTGCAGTCCGATACCAACACCAACGCCATTCCACGTTACCGCGATGGGGAAAGCACGAACAGAAGCATCGCGCGCCGAGCGCAAGGCCAAAAAGCGCGCCGCCGAAGACGCAATCCCCGATGTGCCAGATTCTTGGACTGCGGATACCGAAGTCGAGTCCAGTAACGCGACCGAGAAGGAATCAAAGAAGAGAAAGAGGGACAGAGATGAAGACGATAGCGTAGTTAAGGACGAGAAGGAAAGTAAGAAGGAGAGAAAGAGGAGGAGGAAGGAGGCCGAAGCAAATGAGGTAGACAATAACGATGCGTCCATGGAAATCAAGGAGAGGAAGGCGAAGAAGGAGAAAAAAATCAAAGGCGATCCTGTCCACACCGAGATCAAAGACGAAGTCCCTGGAGATTTGGATACGAAAGCGGCAGATACCACAGTCGGCGACGCACCGAAAAAGTCCAAGAAAGAGCGGAAGGCAGAACGCAAAGCCAAGGAGGCTGCTCAAGCAGCTGCAAATGGTACAGCAACCACAAAACACTCCCAGGCTACAGAAGCAGCTCTCGAAACCAATGGATCCGCGAACAAGGCTACCGAGAAGATTGAAGAGGGTGAGGAGAAGAAGTCCAAAAAGAACAACCGCAATCGTGAGAAGAAGCGCAAAGGTGTGAATGCTACGAAGGCGATCAATGGGGAGGTTGCGGATAAAGATGCAAGCTCGACAGCTGCAAGGTTTATCGTTTTTATTGGTATGATTATCTTATAATTGCTTTTTTGGTATTGTGAACTTTTCACTAACAATCGAGGTCAGGCCAGCTTCCTTTTACTGCAACCAAGGAGTCGGTAGAAAAACATTTTGCTTCTATCAAGCCAAAATCTGTCCGTGTCCCAACCGAGAAGGGCCAAGCAGGCAAGGCAAAGGGGTTTGCCTTTGTCGAATTCGAGGGTTACGACCATATGAAAACCTGCCTCAAGCTCTTTCACCATTCCTTGTTCAACGATGGCATCAGTGCGGCAAGGGAGATCAATGTAAATTTAACGTGAGTTACCGCTTCCTCCGCACCTACTTGCCTTGATATGCAATGAGTATCGTATTTGTTTGTTTTAAAGTATGCTGACTTTTCTGGGGGGGAAGTGCTGGAGGCGGTGGTAATACAAAGGAGAGAAAGGGCAAGATCGAGGAGAAGAACCAAAAGTTAGATGAGGAGCGTGTTCGTCGCAGACAAGAAGAGGAGAAGGCCAAACTCACCAAACGAGCTGAGGGGGCGAAGAAAGAGCTTATCGATGAGAGCGCTATTCATCCTAGCCGGAGAGGAAGAGTACCAGTCATAAATTGACCTTTCCGTAGTTATTTCGGTGGGAATTTGACTTTATATAATTCATAGAGAAGTCTTGGGCTTTTCGGGTGCGATTGCAAAGGGCACTTCATCTTTAGATTATGGGATTAGATTCTAGATTCTAAAACAGAAGGACCGACTCCCAAGAAGTGGTCTGAGAAGATCACCTGGGGTAACTGAAATAAAATACGAGTACATTACACCGCAATCCGCCCACTGGGAGCTAACAAGCATCATTCTCACCGTCACTTAACGAGCCATTATACATACTTAAGGACATTTAACAAGCACCACATCTCATGTCATGTCCTATGGAAACTTCCGAGAGAAGATGTATCTGACATCTGTAGCCTCGTGAGGTGCTTTAAGCAAGGCTCTGTGGAGGAAATCCCATCGCCTAGTGCCTCACAAATGGACTGTAACATAATGTAGAAATTAATGAGTGCTTACTCGTTCGCTTGGAATTACTAGATTATAGAATATTTATGCGAAAGGGCGCCGTGATGTTAAAGTGGGAGGGAAACGTCATGTGGATTTGGATGAACTAGCACGGCCTCATCTTTCCACAACGACCACGTCCCAATTTGCCTGACAAAGACTTCATTCAAGATCATCGTAAATACGGGTATACTAGAATAAACACAGGTCGCGAAACCTTTACCTCACCATGCTGTAATATCTTCCACCTCCGCCTCGCCGAAAGTGCTATTTTTCGTTACGGCACCAACGCCATCTTCGGCGATAACATCTTCCCTTCCTGGAGCATCCATGATATCTGGCAGCACATCCCGCAGAAATTCCAAGATATGGTAATTGACCTGCTCAAACTGTAATAGGAAAGCGTCATGTCCTTCAGGCGAATCAATCTTCCGTAATCTGGCGTCTGGAATCGAGGCAGCGAGTTCTTTCTGCTCGTCGAATGTAAAGAGTCCGTCACTCTCAATACCGAGGACTAAAGTTGGTTGTTGGATCTGAGCCAGAGCGTCGGCTATAGGTGTTGTTGATTCGGCAGAAACCCTGTATCGTGATACGTCGTGTGTGTCAAGCTTACGAGTAATAGCTATGTAACAGTTTCCATCGAACCGCTTGACGAATTTCTCGCCTTGGTATCGGAGATAAGATTGTGCTGAGAAGTATGTTGATGTTCCTCGCTTCCGCTCTGACAGGAGGCTACCCACGCCAGGCGATGTAGATGCGGTGGCGCCGTGAAATTGAGGATCGGTGAAGTTTAAAGGATTGCCGTTGCCGTTTACTTTAGAAGCAGGAGCTGTGAGTTCTGTTGAACTGCTAGGTCTTGATAGGGGCGATCTTTTGGAATGGTGGCCATCGTTGTGGATCGCCAAATGTATCTCTGAAGGCGTTGAGGGGTATTGATCCTGGCTAATAGTCTGCTTCTTCGACGCATCAGGTGTATTCCTCCCGAACCTTGCCTCGAAAGAATTCCGACTTCGGTATGTAAGAAGAGCTGACATGCGGGCCGCACCGAGACCAGCCGTAGGAGGATCTGAGAAGGAGTAGTATCCGTCGTCGTATTTCGGGTCGGCGTAAATGCTTTGTCTTTGTGCCTCTCCCCAACTAATACCCCAAGCACTGTGTCGACTAGATGTTGCAATTGGTACGATTGATCGAACGTAGTCTTTACCAAAGTATGCCCATTCCAGAACTAACATGCCGCCCATAGATCCTCCAATAACTGTAGCAACTTGTCTGACTCCTAGATCGTCCAGTAATATTTTGTGGAGACTGGCATATGATTAGCACCGTTCTTGCAGGTCAAATGATATACCCACTTCACATCGTCTCGAATCGTGGTGAGGGGAAACTCCGGCCCGTATCTCTCGTTCTTCTGATCCCCGTCTTTGCAAGTGACAGGACTTGCACTCCCGTAAGGACTTCCCAAACTATTCATGCACACCACAAAGAATCTAGAGATATCAAAAGCCCTCCCTGGACCTCCTAGTAGAGGACCCCACCAATCCCCAACATCCGCACTGCCAGTTAAGGCGTGGCAGATTACCATAGCATTGTCTCCATTCGGGGAGAGTTTGCCCCTCGTACTGTATGCCAATGGAACATTCTGCAACGTAACACCTGATTCGAGCGTAAAGGATGGAATAATCGCGATGGTCTGGTCGGGTATCAAGGCTGCGAATGGGTTCTCGGGCTGCTGTTGGGTTCTTTCTTGGACGTATTCAGTTACTGGTTCTTGTTGGAGGGGTAATTTTGATAAGATGACTACTGACCGTATCTTGGAGGAGTCGCTGGCTTCTCTGCGCCATTGAGCTCCGAATTGCTAGACATTTTGAACGTGAATGTGAAATTGGGAAATGAATGCCACCTGCAATGGTATTCTGTGGAGGTGGGTGGGTTAATAAAGGGTTGTTGATAGTTGTGTCCAGTCATAGATACGGAGGAGGAGGAGTCAGAATCGTCATCAGCAACCAGTCGGGAGCCAGCACTTTTTTTTCGAAACGTTGCCGGTATCGGTAAGTGTCGCTGGGCTTTCACACCAACGCCGACGCCGACCCCTCCTCTCCCCCACCCCACCAGCCCACCAGCCCACCAAGCCAACTCGAGGCTGCAGACTCGAGACTCAAGTCCCTCTCCGTCCCATTATTGTGCTGCACTGCACCTACTAGGACTCCCGTCCCTACTAAAGTATGTACTAGGTAGGTAGTGAGTAGTGTAGTCTCTGCCCTCCCACAGGAAAAAAAAAGCGTTATTGGTTTTGTTTTGTCAGCCATCGACTATCCGAAATATCTCCCCCTCGTCCTGTCCTCTCGTCGCCATCTCCTTCAGTTCTTCCAGTTACTTGTCTCGTGGGGGTGGAAGTGTGACAAAACATCCATCCACGAGACAGCCACGAAGAGGTGTGCATATTACGTGCTTGAAACACGGCTCTCTCACTGGCAGTTGATGTTTACCGCGCGAAGCCGTGGAAAGTCAGTCTGCCAGAGTAACGGGGTTTCCTGCGACTGCGGAATTCTATACGTTTGTCTTGCAGAAGTGCATAGTCGTACTACGATCTACTCGCCGACGGCAAGTGGGTGAAGCTACTGCGACTGCGATTACGTTCTATTCTTCCTGGCGCAGAGTGGAGGGACCCGCAAAGTCAAACAGTACTCGAGATATTTGTTTCTGGCAGCCTTCCCTCCAGCCTTAGGACGACCTGCGAAGCCGATCCAGAACAACTTGCGCTTCGAAAGCACGACAGCTGGGCGAATCGGATCGCACGGTCTAAGAGACATACATACAAAAATAATTTCGAGGACGAACTTTTGGGTATACGGATCTGCGAGAATTTGCGCCGGCTGGGCAGAGCAAGATGGGGCTTTTGTGAGTAGTTACCAGCAAGGAGACAATGGTATGCAGTTCGAGAAAACGAGAGCAGATGGCTGATCTTGGGTGTTTCCATTTCGCAGAGCTTTAGGAACGCCGCTCGATTGGCCAGAGGCGAAGAAGAATGCGAATCACGTCCGGGAATGGGGGATTGAGGTGCGAAGATTATACATTTACATTTCCGCTGAAAAAATATGCTGATAATGGTGTTTCTGAAGCAATTACTGGCCATTTGGAATAGGGCCAAAGGGAAAGAGAAAGATGCTTTGCTATGGGGTGACGAGGTTGGTTTGATTGGATGTTTGGTCAAGGAGTTACTGATGGTTACAGGTCGAATATTTGGTCGTGACATATAAGGATGAAGATCCTAAGGTTCTGCTGTCTTTGAGACAGGCGGATATCTTGACAGCGCTTGCACAGGATGAGAAATTATGCACAGAGGGTGGATGCGTGCCAGCTCTGCAGGATGTGGATGGGTATGGCTTATACTACTTCTAGAAAGGTTTTTCTGACTTGAACAGAGCGAGTACTCTTCCAATCTTCCATCCCGAGTTCGGCCGGTTCATGTTGGAGGCGACACCTGGAAAGCCATGGGGAATTGGCTTCAAGGATCTATTGGATGTGGAGACAAATATGAGACTGAGGTAGGTCTTGCGTCTCTATGCGTTAGACTAGTCTGACAAGAGTAGGCGAAAGATTGCAAAGGAACATATGCATCCAGAGGAATACCCCATCACATTAACGACATACCCACGCCTTGGAAGTCCCGGCGTATTTACAACTCCTTACTATCCACCATCTGGCTGCAAGCTCCGGTCCCAATTTGTACCTGACGAGATTGCCAATCCTCACATCCGATTCCCAACATTAGCAGCAAATATTCGCTCTCGACGTGGCCGGAAAGTGCAAGTGAATGTCCCCGTTTTCAAGGATGAGAATACCCCGTGGCCCTGGAAAGATCCTACAGTTAACTATGATCTACACAACTGGCCAGAAGATGATGATGTTCGGAACGGAGCCTCCCCGGACAACTTCATTCACATGGATGCCATGGCTTTCGGAATGGGAAGTTGTTGTTTACAGATCACGTTTCAGGCGAAGAACATCACCGAAGGACGGAAGATGTATGATCAATTGAGTCCGTTGGGCCCGATTCTTCTTGCTCTGACGGCGGCTACACCAATCTATAAAGGCTTCCTGGCGGATACAGATGTCCGGTGGAATCAGATTAGCGCTGCAGTTGATGATCGAACACCCGAGGAGTTGGGAGAGAAGGTTAGCTCCTCAAACTGGCTCGCTTATCAAGCTAACAAACTCCAGCCCTTGAAAGAAAATCGATGGCGCATTCCCAAATCTCGATATGCCTCAAACTCCACGTACATATCGGATGATCCTCGCTTAAGAAAGGAATACCTCGATCCCCACCTCGTCATAGATCCAGAAGTCAAGCAACAACTCATGGATGGTGGTATGGATTCCGTCCTGGCTACTCACTTCGCCCATCTGTTCATTCGCGACCCCATCGTAATCTTCGCCGAAGACCTCCAAGAACTCGACCTCACCAAAACCGATCACTTCGAGAACCTTCAATCAACAAATTGGCAACACATGCGTTTCAAACCACCGCCTCCCAACAATGACATCGGCTGGCGAGTGGAATTCCGGCCCATGGAGATCCAGGTTACGGATTTCGAGAACGCCGCATTCTCCGTCTTCATGGTGCTCATCACGCGCGCGATCCTAAGTTTCGATCTGAACTTCTACATCCCAATCTCGAAAACAGACGAGAATATGCAAACAGCTCACAACCGCGACGCTGTCCTGCAGGACAAATTCTACTTCCGCAAGAACCCCTTCCTAACACGTTTCCCTAGATCCTACTCCCAAAATGGGGACTCGAGATCAGGAACGAACACCCCGATTATCAGTCGACCACCGACACCGACTGGCCCCGTTGAGGATGAGTATACTCTCATGAGCATCGACGAGATCATGAATGGTAGTAAACCTGACTCGGACCACGACTTCCCGGGTCTGATTCCCCTCGTGGAGAGTTATCTCGACAGTATGAATGTCGATGTGGAGACACGGTGCGAGTTAGCTGCGTACCTGAATCTGATCAAACGGCGTGCTGATGGCACTCTCTGGACGGCTGCGAAGTGGATCAGGGAATTTGTGCGCAGCCATGAGGAGTATAAGGGTGATAGTGTCGTTGGGGAGAAAATTAATCATGATTTGATTGGTGCTGTCATTGCTATTGAGAGTGGAGGCCGTAAGGGCGTCAAGGATATTGAAAAGTTCCTTGGGAAGGGAAGTGATGGGTGTGGTGACGACTCGATGTGATGGGGTTTGGTTTTAGGGAGTATGCATAGATGATAGATCGCGGGTCCGCACAGGGGTTTCTGAGCGTGGATCTAAGATCTGGAGCTGGATAATAAGTGGCACCTACCTGTATGGCCACCCCACGTTGATGAGAGCAGAACAACTTGTAGAAGTTTTCATCTACTGCTTTCCAATATCATAAGAGCAGGACTGAATACACGTTCTATGTCATACGCGTTTGATGAACCAAGGATAACGGTGAGCGGATGTTGGATGGTAGCTGCGCAATTGCTTGCTGGTTTACTCGTGCTTCAGACATTGCACGGAAAGCCTCCCAGCGAATCACCCTGAGGAAAAGCATGCCACGGAAGAGAACAAGTGGAAATACGAGCTCTCCAGATGGCCTCAAGTTGGGAGCAGCAATGAATTGTAAGGGGAGCAAGACATGGACAATTGGATTGTTCGAGGTTGCCGTGGGTGCTCTAATTGATGCAAGTCGAGTGAGGATCGTCGCTATTTTTCTGTTGCAAGGAGCTCAATACCATGACTCAGCCTTCCACTCTCCAAGTCTCGAAATCCTCATCGTCGAGAACGTCAACATGAATCTCTACCCACCCCTGAATTTCCTCGCGACCCACGCAGCACCGTGTTCCTCGTATTCTTCCTTCGTGACGCTCAGTTTTCGCAATGTGTCTTCGTCCTTCGCCATGTTTGCACCTCCTTGCCATGTACTGATGATCGGATCTGTGGGTTTCGCTACCCTTACAATACACTCTGCGGGGGCCAATGCTCGTATCTCTATCTGTAATCTCGCCACGAATCCTTCGATGTTTGCATTCCCACCAACAACAACAATATTCGCCAAAAAGCCTGGCCACAATCCAGGCGGCATACTTGAAAGGCTGTCTAGCACCTGTTGAGCAATTCCACTTTGCCTCAATCCGATGTTGGTTGGGTTAAACAGCAGTTCTGGGACCGTGAATCGTTCGTTTCTCAGAGTAACCACATCCTCTGAGGCCCCAATTGATTTCCCTCTCGTCAGCTCCTTCAATTTCGTTGCAGCTTGGGGGTCGTGGTCCCGCATGAACCCAGGTGTCTTTGCATGGTAGTCTGGCAGGACATAGTCCTTGGCGATGCCTCCTCCAGTCTCATACTCCGGCCTTCTATCTCCTCTCGGCCCCTTCCATGTCTTTTCCATATCCCCATTGAAGTCCTTGGAGACATACAAAGCAGCTTCCTTGATTTCGTTCACGAGATATGTTTCGTTCGCCAAGTCGTACTGTCGGATGCAGATCTGTCGATTGAGATAATTCGTGAGAAGCTTCCCGCCAATCTCGAGCCGTCTGATGGACTTTTGAAGGGGTCGGCCCAGAAGCAGGGGTGTAATTGTAGTATGCGAGTATCCAGAGTCGATTAGCATCAGTATTTCTGCGGGAGGAGTAGAGACGACCTCTGCAGGACGAGGGGGTGCTTTAAAGAAAGATTGGATGTCGTTGTAGGCGTTGAGGGCAGGTCCTAGTCAGGATCAGTGAAATGTTCATGGACATGGCTGCTACTTTTTTCTGAGGTTTTCTACTGTCTGCCTATCGTATCCTTCGACATATTGCAGAAGTTGTACGTACGTACATACCCACAGTCCGTAGATATCTCGCAAATCCAAACTCCTCAAAGACGATCTGATCGCAATGACTTTGTAAGACTGGGAGGGCATTGGGAGCCTCGGTGAGAATCAATCCAGTCTCCTTCGGGTCACAATGAAGCTTCGCTTTGGTATCAAAGAACTCGTTCTCCCATATTTCCTTCTCTGCCTCCCAGCTCACGATGTAGCCCTTCTCCACTGGTCTCCGGAATGTCATCTCGCTGAAGTCTTTGCATGACGACACCTGGGACCCGATGTAGACCTTCCTGTCCCTGTCCTTTGCCAGGCAGTTTGGTATAATGCTTTGCTCCGGAGATTCAATCGAGGGCGACGAAAATCCGGCCTTGATTGTGTACGCGCCGTTGTCCACCACGAGTGTTTTGGAGGGCGGAGCAGGACCTGACGGCGCGGTGTGACGGTGGGCAGGTGCCATGATGATATCACAGAACTCCGTTACTCTATCCACAGTACCAGTGATGATTGTGGCTGGTGGAGGGACAGGACTCGATGTTGAGGCTGCTGACGTTGATGTTGCGGGTGGATGTTGAAAGTCCACAGGTCGCGTAGAGATGAAAGATAGGGCCCCGTTATCAGACTCCCTCTAGTAATCACTACCAGCTTCGTTTGAATAGGCAGAAAACGGGCTTCATCCGTGGGACTAGATTCCTAACTAGTAAAGTTAAACTCAGTAGACAAAGCCAGAAATCTAAGTCCAATTTATGACAGCCCGAAAACTAAACAATAAGAGCTACCTATAAGAGGACCCTAGGGAAAACACAACTAAAGCGTAAACATAATAAAGTAACACACAGCGATCTATGCATTTAGTAGTAAAAAGATAGTAATTAAATGTAAAGTAAGTACCTATTAGGGCAGTAAAATGTTTTGTTAATAAAAATAAAAGATGATAGTTCGCTAGGTAATTAGGGTGTCACGATCTGAAGAATCATGTGCGTCTTGGCCCTGAGGCTGGCTGCTGGGCAGCCTTGCCGCAGAGAAGCCAAGACAATGTGTACAGCACTGCACTGCAATTTTGGCGTCTAGAGGGAATCCTGGATCACGTGACGTGATAGCCCGCTGGACGGGCTTGCACTCAGAATCGAAGTTCTATATAAACAGAGTAGTTTCCTAGATAGTAGAGCTTCGTGCTCAAATTCATATCGTAGTTTAACCATTGCTTGTAACGTCTCAATTCCTATTGTGAACCAAATCCCTTGTGACTTTACTTTTTAACTGATACCAACCGACGAGCCTGTACGCCGCGTACCAGTCAGAACCAGGAACATTACATCTATGTCCATTTTCTAAAGCTATGTTTTTAATTTAATACACTTATTATTACATACTCAGACCTTCCCTTTTTGTCTAACCTATTCATCCTTATCCTTTGATCCCTTTTCTTGATTCAAGATCTTTATAACGTCTTTTGAGTAGATATAACTCGCACCACTCCATATTGTGGTGGTGGCAACCAAATACCTATAATAAGTAGAATCATTAGTAATTTGTCTTCCTATTTAAAACTAACAAGAAACCACGAGATCCTGAGTCGACTTACTGCATCGCTGTCATCGCCGCGGTAACATCAACAGTCACCAACGGCATGGCTGTTGTAGCTCCAATAAGAGCTAGCTGTAGAGCAGTATTGTATTTGCTGATGGTCGTGGGATGAACCTCTGCTGAAGGCAAGGAGAAATCCCAGTATCGTGCGAAAGTCTTAGGCGGAGGGAGTGAGATCCAGCGATAGTAAATTGCAGTGATAGCTAAACCAACGTCTCGACCAAGGATGATGGTAGCAAGCCAGACTGTTTTTTTATAGAATCAGTAATCGCTCGTACTTAAGGATTAACAGGCGGAAATAAGGGGCATAATGTATTTACCAGGTAGGGCGCCTTTGATTGCGAGACATATGGTCAGGATTGTCATCAAGGTCTTGTCGGCCATAGGGTCAATGATTGTCCCTACAACGGTCTGAAGGTTCCACCGTCTGGCGATCCAGCCATCGACCAGATCCGTAATTCCAGCATACGCAAATAGACCTATGGCCCAGGCATGATGGTCGTGAAGAACGAGGTAGCCGACGATTGGCGCGGCGATGAGACGGGAAAATGTGAGTATATTAGGAATCGTATAAATATTCTCATGAGGAGTGATCTTAGTGAGGACTTTGAGGGGCGGCTTCTTGGGCTCGATTTCGGTCGACCTAGGGCTTCACTGTTAGACTTTCTTCTCCTTTTGTTAATACTTCGAAACCCTTCCGTCGAAAAGGGGGATGAGGAGGTCACGTAGTCGGCGAAATGAGCCACGGAAAGTTACTTGGCAATATAAAGTAGCCGTAGTAAGGCCAGCCGGATCAAGTCGTCGAAACAAAGAAAGATACTTTTTCAGCATACCTTTGGGCGTCACCCGGTTGTTTGGACGTTGAGTAGGGGAGTCCCTTGTGGCGCAGGGAATTGCGCTGAGGTCTGCTACTCGAAATCAACATTCGGCTCGCCAAGCTTTTGGTCTGGGCAATTTTGTCTTAGGAGATAGGAGAAAAGGTGAGAGAACATACAGGTGCCAAGCACGTTCTAGGCTCTGGTAAGATCGTGCATACGTCCACAGGGACGAAGTCAAGGAGGCCGAGGTAGTCTGGGGAAGGCACGCCGAGCTTCGAAAGAGCATGAATTTCGAGTCAATAGGTGAGGGACATAACTGTCTGCTGTAGGCGCGAGTTACTCCCCGAGCCCATTGGTGGCAGGGTCCTGGTTTGCGAGGGAACATCATAGCCATTATATGGTTGCTTGGGCACGTTGTGATGTAAAAGGGGTTAGGTAGGCAGTTGGGCGGGTAGAGGAGAGGACAGCCTAGAGAGGTTAGGTTAGGGAGAGGAAAGGAAACTCTAGAGTCTAGAGACAGTGGAGAGCAAAGCGAGAAGTAAGGCGAACAAATAGAAGAGTGTTAGGTGGAGAGAAGGGAGGTGCCGGCCGGTTTCAGAGCGGCAGGTCGGTGGGTACTTGACTACCTGCCAAACCCAACAGGTTGGGTCACGCTGGATCAACCTTCTACCTTCTGCCTTCGCGCTTGTACCACCCGACGACGGGAACGCAACCCATATATTTCTTGAGAACATCGCATGCAGTATGTATGACATCAATTTCTACTAAGAAACAAACGAGATGAAATAAATAAATAGTACCTATTCATTTATTGATCAATTACCCCCACTAGTAGCTCGCCAGCTCTCGCTCTCAAGGCCCCACCCCGTCTCCTAATCTGAACTCTGCACCCAAAACCAACCACTCTAATCAAACTCTAAATCTACTTCTTCTGCCAGTTATACACCAATCTAACCTTCAACACCTCACTCCCCTTCGAGACCACAACTCGCCTCACATAATACCTGTGACCATCCACAATAGCGAACCCCCAGATCTGCCTCGCCGTCCAGCCCTTCTCCTCATTAATCGCCAGACTCTCAATATGCTTCTCTCCCTCGGGGCCAGCAACCTCCTCATCGCCCTCCAACCACTCCTGCTTGAGGTAGTCATCATCGATCTCCTGGAATGTGCTCCAGCGGGCGCGGCCCTTGATGTTGCCAAAGACGTGGTCGGAGTGTGATCGTTCCTCCCAGTCGAGGGCGCGCAGCTCTGTCGTGCCCTTCACGCCGCCCGTGGCCGTCTGCTCGATGTCGATGTGTGTTATGTTGTCTTCGACGTATTGCTTGGTGTGGAGGGTTACGGTGGCGAGGCCGATGGCTTTGCGCGTCCACCAGCCGATACCTTGGAGGGCGAGGACGGCGTCGGTGTCGTCGGAGAGGGTTTTGTTCTGGGAATGTTAGCTTGGTTGAGATTAGGATGGAGGGGGTTGGTGGGCAGATGCTTAAGAGGAGATGGATTAAGTACATACCATGACCCATTGACCGCTGAGGTCTTTGAGAGTGATTTCTGCTGGAGCGGCCATTGTGATTGATTGTTGGCAGATGTTGGAAAAGAAGCCCGGAAGAATCGAATCCTTTTGTCCTTGATTCAGTAGAGAGCGGCCGAGCAAATCGCTATTACCTAGTCTATTGGTAGTGGATGATGGACTTGGTTGGAAGTGGTGTCAGTTTGCTGGAAGTCTCGACTGGACAAGAATGCGGAGTACAAGAGATGATGTTAACGCCAATGCAATTTGGGTAAGCAGTACGCAGGTAGACAGTAATAAGCAATCGATTAATTGTAGGAATTGGAGACAATTGCAAAAGAAGGAGGACGTCGGTGGTATTTATGCTCAACTCAGCCTGACGTTTCGAAACCCCACCACCTTGACCTTGAAGCCGAGGTGCGTCGCTGGTTTGTTTGGGTGGGTGGCAGCGCAGCCTTGCTCACATGTGTCGTCGCTTCCCCATTCGCTTGAATTGGTTTAGTGCCGGTGCCAAGGATATGCGGAGGCAGCAGAATTGGGAAGGCGCGGGCGAGGCTGTGGGTGACTAAACCTTGACTGCTGACTGGTCAATGCAGCTGCAGAAAGTGGGGAAAAGCCAAAGCTCCTAAATGCCGACCGCCGATGCGAGCGAGTCACTCAGGTCAGGGCACTGGAGCGATATCGCCAAAGCAAAGAGAAAGTTTCATAGAGAGTACGAACGGGACGGGCGAGTGTGAATCATACAACAACACACCTGCAGTCGGGGATTGATACAGCCAGGTCAGTGCAGGTCAAGGCAAGGCAAGGCAAGGCATTGGATCGCATCACAGCTTCTGCATTGTTCAGCTGCGCTTGATTGCTTCACAATTGTTTCCTCTTTCCTTGGGGCTGGAAGGCATATCAAATCAACAAACACTCAATCGGTCAGTCAGTCAGTCATAAGGAAGTCAAAGTCAACATGTTGCTCCCACAACTCAGGACCAGGGCCAATGCCTCACTTCTCACTTCGAGGAGGACTTCACAATACATGTAAGCCTTCTCCTTCTTTCCCTTTGCTCTCTTTCCCCCATCTCTGCAAGCTATTCTAACATTCCCCAGACGTTCAATCTCAACCACCACCTCCCTCCGCAATGACGAACCCAAACTCAACAAAGTCTCTGCCGCCATCACACAACCCAAGTCGCAGGGAGCTTCGCAAGCTATGCTGTACGCCACCGGTCTGACCGACGAGAGGCGGAACAAGGCACAAGTAGGAATCTCGTCGGTGTGGTACACAGGAAACCCATGTAATATGCATCTCTTGGATCTCAACCACCGAGTAAAGGAGGGCGTGGAGAGGGCAGGCTTGGTGGGATATCAATTCAACACCATTGGAGTCTCGGACGGAATATCTATGGGTACGAAAGGAATGCGGTACTCCCTTCAATCGAGAGATTTGATTGCGGATAGTATCGAGACTGTTATGGGTGGACAATGGTATGATGCCAATATCTCCATTCCGGGTTGCGACAAGAATATGCCGGGTGTAATGATGGCTATGGGAAGAGTCAATCGTCCTTCTTTGATGGTTTATGGTGGTTCGATAAAGCCCGGTTGCTCTGTTACTCAAAACAACGCTCCTATCGATATTGTCTCTGCTTTCCAAGCTTATGGTCAATTCATTACTGGAGAGATCACGGAAGAGGTTAGAGACGATATCATCCACCACGCCTGTCCCGGTGAAGGAGCCTGTGGAGGCATGTACACAGCCAACACTATGGCTACAGCCATCGAAGTCATGGGAATGTCCCTCCCCGGCTCGTCCTCTAACCCTGCCCAATCTCAAGCCAAGTACCTGGAATGTCTTGCTGCAGGAGGAGCTATTAAGGTCCTATTACAGGAAGATATCCGTCCCCGCGACATTATGACCCGTCAAGCCTTCGAAAACGCCATGATCGTAGTAAACATCACCGGTGGATCCACCAACGCTGTCCTGCATCTCATCGCTATTGCAGACAGTGTCGGCGTCAAGCTTACAATTGAAGATTTCCAAGCCGTATCAGACCGCACACCCTTCCTCGCCGATCTCAAACCCTCCGGAAAATACGTTATGCACGACCTCTTCAACATCGGCGGTACCCCCTCACTCCTCAAATTCCTCCTCAAAGAAGGCGTTATTGACGGCTCTGGCATGACCGTCACAGGGCAAACACTAGCCAAGAACCTCGAAAGCGCACCCGACTTCCCTTCCGACCAAGAAGTTATCCGCCCCTTCTCCAACCCTATCAAAGAGACAGGGCACATCCAGATCCTGCGCGGCTCCCTCGCACCAGGCGGTTCAGTCGGCAAGATCACAGGCAAAGAAGGACTCCGTTTCGTCGGCAAGGCGAAATGCTACGACGCCGAAGACGACTTCATCGCCGCCCTCGAAAGAGGCGAGCTCAAGAAAGGCGAGAAAACCGTCGTGGTCATCCGCTACGAAGGTCCTAAAGGTGGACCCGGCATGCCGGAGATGCTCAAGCCGTCCTCAGCCATCATGGGCGCCGGTCTAGGTAAAGACGTAGCACTCATCACCGATGGGCGTTTCAGCGGCGGCAGCCACGGTTTCCTTATCGGCCATATCGTGCCTGAAGCCCAGGAAGGCGGACCGATTGGTCTCGTCCGTGATGGTGATGAGGTCGTCATCGATGCCGAGACGAGAGTGTTAGATCTCATGGTTCCTGAAGAGGAATTGGTTAAGCGGAGGAAGGAGTTTGTTCCTAAGCCAGCGAAGTATACGAAGGGTACGCTGGCGAAATACGCTAGGTGCGTGAGTGATGCTAGTCATGGCTGTATCACGGATGGGGAGTTTGTCGCTGCGTAGGCTGTAGATGATCATTGGGTGGATATTTGATTTTACAGAGGGGAGAAAGGGGGAGAGGGAGATGGTGATGAAACAATTGTATTGTATATCTAAAAATGGGAATACAAAAAGTCTTTACGTTACGTTACGTTTACGGTATCTAGATGATTTGCAATTTTTTCTGTTGAAAAGACTAGGGGTGATGTTGCTTGTACGTATCATCGTCATGGTTCTAACCTTATTTGCGTGTGAAAACCCGGTAACGAAAACCCCTCCCTCTACCTCATCCCAACTTGCTCGGTAAATATGAAGATACACCCCGGCTACTATCTACTCTTTTAAGCTCTAGACCCAGCTTGACTTTTCTTATTTCGTTCTCAAGTTCCCGCTAGCACACCTGCCGGTACCTCGTCTCAAATACATCTATCTGGATTGGATCTGAGTCTGGGAATTCTCCAAACATCAACTTGAGGCTTACATCTTCAACCTCCAAACTTCAAGCTCCCCCATCTCCAACAACAACACAACACAACACAACACAACACAACCCTCACTCCCTCAAAATGCCACCCCTCCTAACCCCCCACGCCCTGCTCACCCAAACCGGCGATCCCCACACCCAAATCCATATCACCAACCTGCAAACCACCCTCCCCCTCGCCCACGACGCCTGGGGCCGTCCCAACCTCCCACAACCCATCCTCCTCTCCTGCACCATCTCCCTCCTCCACCCATTCACAACCGCCTCTTCATCCGACACCGTAACCCCGTCCACAGTCCACTACGGCACCCTCTCGAAAGCCATCTTAGCCGCCACGAAAGAGTTCACAGACCTCTGCACTGATGAGACGTGTCCGGTGCCGATGCATCTCCGCGCCTTGGTGCAGTTTGTGCATTTTTACCTTACGGGGTGGGATACGTTGCCGAGATTCCCTTGTCAGGAGAGGGTGGTGGGCGACGTCGACGAGCTTAAGCCTTTACTAAAGGATGTCGCGATGAGGCTTTTTGAGCTGGAGGTGCTGTTGCCGAAAGCGTCGCTTATGGGGAGTGGTGTTAGTTTGAGGGCGGGGTTTGGGTATGATCATGGGGTTGGGAGGGAGATGAAGGGACCGAGTGCGTATTCGATGGTGTTAAGGCTGAGGGATTTGAAGGTCCCGACGTTGGTGGGTGTTAATCCTAATGAGAGGCTTGCGAAGCAGATAGTGTACGTGGACGTGGAGATGCAGAGGTGGGATTGGATGGTTGATGGGTATTGTGCGCTGGAGGAGATTGTTGTTAAGGTTTGTTTTTATTTTATTTTATTTTTCTTTTCAAGTCTTTATACGCATGCTTCTTATTTATGCTTACCTCTCATCTCCGCCTTTCTGTGTTTGAGAGAGGGCTTGTGATATGAGTTCGAGTTTTGGACTTCGGGTTGAAGTTTGAGGTTGAATATAAGTATCTGACTAACTAACACCTAAACAGAGCACAGAAGAATCCAGCTTCCAAACCCTCGAAGCCCTCGCGCAGCACCTCATTGAGCGCATAATCCAATACATACTAATCCCACACTCATCTTCCTCAGCCCCCTCAAACCCCTCCCCCCTAACAAAACCTCACATCCAAAACCATTCAAAGATCAAGATCTCCCTCTCGAAACCCACAGCCGTCATGTTCGCCGACGCACCGACGGTAGAGATGGTTGTTGATTCCGATCCTGAGAAGAGCCAGGTTGCGAGGGGGGTTTGGGAGAGGGTTGGGAAAGAGGGTGGTGGGGTTGGGGTTAGAGAGGTGCCGTTTCCGTTGGTGGGGAGGCTGGATGAGTGGATTGCGAGGGGAGAAGGAGGGAAGTGAGCTGGAAAGGGAGAGAATTGGAGGGGAGTGAGAGGCGGTGAAATAGATGGGTTTAGTGGTGGTGCAATCGAGATGTGGATGTGGGTGTTATCTGCTATGGAAGGGAAATCAATTGATTCGTATAAATTTCCTGGTAAGCCAGGCATCTAGCTAACATTGCTGCGCATATGAAGGGCAAAATAAAGAAACTCGGCTAAAATAGGGGTCAGAAAATTCACTATATTTTTTGGGGCGCTTGCAAACTTAACAGTCATATCTCAGATGGATATTCACTACCTTGATCCTGATGTTTGAATATAACTAAAGACATATCAAGCACCTGAACAACTGGCTAAATGGCATAAAATCCCACTAGCGTAAAATAATCCACACCACCAGCAAAAATTCAAACTCCATGCTATGCCACGAAGAGGAAATTTCCAACCCAATATAATATCTGCATCTGCATCATCAATATCCAATGATTTTATATCCAATGGTTACAACCTGTCAGGACTCTTAGCACCAGGCATGACCGTCTCGGTGGTATGTTCTGCCTCGATCTCCAACACTTCTCGCTTCATCTGATACGACCTCACACCAACATACACACAAAGCATGCTACCGACCGTCAAGGCAATTGCTAACAAAATCAAGTTCACAGGTATTGGGTTCCCGTCGAAGACTTTGTGAAGGAGCGCATCGAGACCGCTTTGGCTGAAATTGAAGAGACCAGCGAGACAGATGATAAGGCCATAGACAGTGCCGAAAGTGCGGAACCCAAAGACTTTCGCTGCGAAATCGGAAACAGTAGTGTAGTAGAAGGGGCGGTAGAGCACGAAGATAGAGACGTTGGCGTAGGCTGCCCAGGTGTATGGCAGGCAGCCTAGTATTCCGATTGTAGTTGCGATTGTGACGAGTGCTGAGAGGACGAAGGTCGTGCTGGTGTTGTCGAGCACAAGACCGATGAAGGGGATTGAAAGGATACCGCCGAGAGGAAGAGCGACGTCGAAGAAGGTGTTGATCTCTACGGCTTTCTGATACGATCCGAGGATGTATTCGTATTGTGGACGGATGGTAGCGACGAAGAAGTTGATTCGAGTCATTTGGATCATGGTGAAGAGCGTGATGAGGATGAACCATGGAGAGGTGACTTGTTGCATAACGGTCTTGTTGTGCATAGCTCCCCAGACTCCGGATATCTTATTCTTATGTTCTTCTTGCTTGAAGTATTTGGCTCCTGATTTTGACCCGAGGAGGTCTGTGATCTCGGAGACGACTGATTGACGGTGTTGACGACGTTCCTCGCGCAGGAGAGCGGTGTTCTCGCCGACTTGGTCCTCGAGTACATCATCTGCATCTTCCACCTCCTTGACTAACTCTCCAACAGTCTTGTAAGATGCCTTGGGCATAATGAATAACTGAACAACCAAAATAAACACTGGTACCACCAAGTATGCTAGGAAGAACTTCTTTGGCCAGAAAGTGCCATCGCTCCACTGGTACAAGATACGATATACAAGGAAAATGGCACTGGAAGAGTCGAATGCCCCCGTAAGTAGAGCCAAAATGAGCCCTGAGTGCTTTGGGAAGGCATTCGACAACTGGAAGGAGGAAATAAACACAAATGGCCCAGCAAGAGCTAAGAAAAGATAGCCAGGTATGTAGCCATCAAAGGGCAATTGCCATGCAAATGCAAAGAGAACAGCACCAATGGCAAGCAGGAAACTTCCTATCACTCCGCATACCCTTGGGCCGAAAGTATCAAGGATAGCTCCTATAGGCAGAGCAGCTACATTTGTTCCCACAGCCGCAACTGTAAACATCAAATTGAGATGTAGCTCCTGGGCATAACATGTCCGAGACCCGCGGTCGATTTCATCTTGTGTACAGAGATCTCGGTAGACCTTTTCGCGAATGAGGACAGGTTTGAGGGCGGCGTAACCAAAAACAATACCGGCGGCGAAGAGACAGTAAATGACTGCTATTATGACTTGCGCTAAGTAGGCACCCCGCGAGTCAGTGTTGGCGATCTCGAATCTCGGGGAGGAAAGGCAAAATAAAAGGCATTGGGAGGAGGAAACTCAAAGAGGAACCGGAACTCACAAATTCTGGTCGACCGAGGAATGTCCATCCTTGTAAAGAAGGCAACTACATCAAATCCCTCGTATCCGATCCGGATCTATCAACTCTTCAAACCCGCCTCGCTACCCTCTGACAGTGTAAGGTCTGGGGTAGGACTCTAAGGGGAAACTCAACCTGATTCAAGTTCAACACCTTCGGGGTACGTAGAGAAAAGTATGAATTGATCCTTGTGTTCTCTCGAATCCATAGGAAAAATGCGATCGCCTTATATAAAGGCTTATCGTCGCGCTAAACCTAGTTTGGGGTATTGCCACCCACTTACTGCCCTCAGGCCGGAAAAAAAAATATTAAATGTCACCAGTTCCAGTGGGACGTTGAGCGTGGATTGACCAATCACCTGGTGATGATACCAGATCTTGGTGTCCAATTGGTCCGACCATTTAGCATTTATCGAGGCCTCTAGAGAGTAGCTCACCGCCTTCCTATCCGGCCCACAATACCCCTCACCTCACTAACACAATCCTCTCGCTTATCCCCTCGGCTGGACCCCTCCCCCTCCTCGCCCTCTCTCTCACCGATATCCTCCTTTAATCTTGTCGCCATAGTAAAGCAACTTCGCTCTTGCAGGCCCAACTCGCAAAACCTTCCTTAGCTCTCCTATTCTTAGCGCGATTTCATGAACAAAAAACTAAAATGCCAATTAACGGGGAATGTATCCTGCAGGCTCGCATCACGGCTATCGAGACTGCAAGGCCGGTTTCTATACAAGTGTATAGAGAAGGTAGTCTCGATTTATTATATGCGAGGCATAATCTTGCGGAAGCGTGGAGGATAATGGGGAATAAGGAGAGGGCGAGGGAGATTTATTGGGAGGTTCGGGAGGGGAAGGGACATGATAATAGTTCTACCATGGACTCACAGAATGGGAGTGAGAAAGAGAGAAATGATGTTACTAAAGGGGAATTATTAAAGAAGTGGAGGTGCGAGGTTGGATTGTGAAGAGAAAAAAGGAATAAATATTATGTAAAGATATTAGGAGTAGGCTCGTTCGAAATTCTAAGTTACAGAAAAGTGTCACGAATAAGGCCTTCGAAGGTGAGTAGCAAAGCCTTGATATAGACAAGACAAGCTATGGAGGAAGAGGTCCTTAAGGGAGCTCCCCTATTATATATCAATCCATAAGCGAGGATTATTAGCAAGTCCGAATAACAAAAGATGTTTCCCGGCAATTTAGTATTCAAGAGTCAGCGACAGAAACATTGAAAAAGCAGCGGGCGTAGAAGTCAGGTACAAGACCGGGCCAGTTCCCATTCTTCTGTACATGAAGCTTATCTCGCACTGGTGATGGAAATCCCAGAAAGTTCTGACTGCACACATGTAGAACTTCGGAACAAACGAGTGTATTGAACAAGAATTTATGTAATAAGTTGGCGAAGAAGGAAATGGGCATCTGAGGCGGAAGATATGACATTTATTTCCTTCCCATCCCCCTAGAGTCCCTTGACCAACACCAACAATGCAAGAAAATACACGGTGCTACTGACCATCGTCGAAAGTGTATTGGAGACATAAGGAATGACGTCTATGTACAAGTGCTAACCGCATGCAGGTACTTAAAAGCAGAGAAATCAACAGGCTTACAGATCAATCCATTACAATACCAATCCCATTCCAGCCAGGACTCCTCCCAAAGTGACAACGACTGGGATAGTAAGCATTGCCATTAAGGGAGGGATGACAACATTGCCAGCAGAGCCAGCAGAGGAAGATGTTGCACCTCCACTCGTTGTTCCGGAACCGCTGCTGCTGGCTGCCGACCCATCCATTTCGACCATTCCAGCGGAGTACGACTTTCCTCCATACTGGCTGGGGGTGACATTGTCTCCAAGTCCAGGTCCCTTTCCAGCACCATCGTCCATGAACTTCTGGGCAAGAGCAGGCATAGCTGGGATCAAATCATTGGTGACTTCCCAGTCATCGCTCGCAGGCGGGCATTCAGAAGCAGTGGTCGTGGCAGAGTATCCTCCATCGCCGGTTGGGTTGGGGGTCTTCTTATATGCGGCCTCGAGACGGGTGAAGTCTGCGTTGGGGGCGACATTTCCGTTGGTCGTGGACACCAGACCATAACCGTTCGCTTCAGTTGTGTACTCGTATGCCAAACCACCCGAGTAGACGGATGTCATGTTGGAGCTGTACAAAGCAGCTACTTCGTTCCAGTCTCGTCTATTGGTGATGCAACCAAACTCAGCCATGCTTGCCAAAATATTAGCAAAATCTCATAAAGCTCCAAAGCTAGCAACTCACAAGATGGGAACTCCGTAGCCAGTGTAACGCGCAACCTTCTTGTCCCATCCGGCTCCGGTGAAAGTGTTTGGGTCGCACCAAGAGTAATCGTTAAGAGCAAAGAAGTCTCCTCGAACTCCGGCAGGTCCGCAGTCAAAGTATGCAAGCTGCTGGTCAACATTCTCGGCGACATCGGCGGCGGCATAACCAACAGGGATATTTCGATAGTCTCTGGCCGAGATGTATGCCTTCATGTCTCGCTGAAGGGCCTTGATGTATGGGGCTGCAATCGTGTTGTTGCGCTCATTGATGACTTCATTTCCGTTGATGATGAGGAGTAAGTTCGAGTACTTGGCGAAGGCATCGATTGTCGCGAAGATACTCTGGAGGTAGTTCTCATTGTACGATTGGTACAGAGTCTGGTTGTTCTGACGGTTGAGAGAGAAATCGGGTGTGTTCGCGTCCAAAGCAAGGTAGATGCCAGCGTCTGCCAAGAGCTTCATGCCTTCGTCATGGGATACGGAGTTGTCGACTGTGTACACACGAATGGTGTTGATACCGAGCTTTTTGAAGTTGGCAACATCGCGTCGGAGGTTGGGGATGTTAACGAGAGGGTCTGCTGCGTCGGCTGCTCCACCAGGTCTGGGAATTGTTAATATGGTCGAAATATACTGGATGGAATTCTGGAGAGACCAACTGGTAGGCGACGCCACGGACATAGAATCTCTTGTCCCCCGCAAAGAATGCATTTCCCTTTACTATGACTGTTGGCAAAGCACCAGAAGAAGTCTGTCTCGCCTCAAGGTTAACTGTGGGAGTTGCAAGTGCAATCGTAGCGAGCGATGCTATAACTGCTGTGATCTTCATTTTGAACGGACGTGAATTCAATGTGGAAATAATTAGAAGGACGATGACGAGAGAGTAAGGTTAAGGAAGAAGAATGCTGGAACAACTCTCTGAACGAGTGAAGAGAAGTTCGATCCGGTTACAAGTTGAATAGTGGTCGTTTTATGAAGAGACGAAGAAGTCAACAAACGGATAATCAGACAAACAAGAAGTAGAAGAAAGGGAGAAAACCTAGCTGGGACGCACGAGCAGATATGGCCGGTCCATCCAGTCCGGCCAATTCTGCCCAAGAACCCAAGAACTCCAAGGGGCCAAATCCAAGAACCTCCGTGTCGCAATAATTTTATCGTTTCCTTGGAGTTCTTGGTGTTCGTGAATGCGAGTGAGGTTGAATGCTCCGCCACTGTTGGCGGCTGCTCGCCTAGACACCAAGGCCCTTGGCTGCGGGCACCGTCCAACCAGTGCCCGGAGGTTTCACTCTCTAATTACCGCCAACGTCTGCTACCGAGATATATTTCTTGGGAGTTACAGATCTTTTACCCACTCTGCTTGGTCACTTGGTCGCTGACGCATGTGGGATTTTCAGGGGCTGGACGCCAAGTTGGAAGAGGCGAGGCGAACCACGAGAGAGATATGCAGTACTTGAAATAGTCAGCATCCGACAACATAAAGATGGATAGGTGGCAGGTACATAAAACTCCAAGAATAATATGAAATGGCAGAACCGCCAAACCAGGCGGAGGATTCCAAGATCCTGGGAGGGGACTAAATGAGAGCTTGCTATCTCTCGAGGACGGGGAACCATCATCAGAGAGAGACGGACGTCGGCCTTGTTCTGAATAGAGCGATAGGGATTCGAACAACGAAACTCTCTACGACAACGACATAATTGCTTGCCTGCTTGCTTGCCCCTTTGAAAACCCTCTTTAGTGGGGGTTGGGGACTTTTATATACAACCCGAGCTCCGAGTAAGTCTACCAAGAGTGAGTAGATCCCCCGCACTGGAGCTGAGCTGTGGTGGATTTTCGCTGGAGCAAGGTTCGCCGCCAATTGACTGATCTCCGCCGGATGATGATAACATGGAGTATTTGATAGTATAAAAAGTAAGTGGTCGAGAAGTGTTAGACTTTGTTGTTATACTGTAGCTAGAAGCACAATCTATTCATCGTCCTCATCTTCATCATCCTTGATAGGCTCCACGATGAGATTGCCAGTTCGTCCAACCCGCTCTCCAATTGTCTCGCCATCTTCCACTCCATAAACCACCCTAGGCAGCGTCTGAACCAGCCGAAAGTCAAATTCGTGCTTGTACCCCTTGGGCTCGACTACATTCTCAGCAGCCGAGCCATCTTGAAGGAATTCGTAACAGTCGACAAAAGCGTATAACTCTTCAATCCCATCACTTCCCTTGAAGCGGCGCATAACTCGAGCAGCTTCTGGCATCTTGAGTGCAATTCGCACAATGTCTTTGGAATCGGCACTTGGTTCGGGATCGATGCGAGTTGCTCGCCATTTCCGCCATTGCAGTTTATTCGCCGCTAATTTCGCCGTCGCCTCCTCCGCTTCCTTCTTTCTACGTTCTTCTTCCACGGCGGCGGCTTCTGCTTCCTTCTTCAATCTTGCCCGCTCTCTATCTTGGGCCAAACTTCGCTCGTAGGCAGAATCTTGCTCTTGGCGCAGACTTCTCTCGAAGTTCTGAGCGGAGCGGGATACTCTGACAGTAGCTAGTTGCTCTTCATGTGATGATATGGCACTTCGAAGCTTCGCGAGATATGTTGAGGCATCCATAGGCCCGACTACACGAGCAATAACCGACATTGCTGTGCTACTTGTCTTGGGAGTGTGTGCCACGAGGGCAGTAAAGGGGAATTTGTTGCAAGTCAGAGCGGTAGAGACCTGATATGCCTCCGAATCTCTCACATCCCCAGTCCAGAGTATTATATTATTTGCAGGATCGTTGAGGAAGGTTTGAACTTCCGGAGTCAGGAGAGTCTCGCGGATGAAAGATGATGTGTCGTCGTGCTCGGTTGAAATAAGGAGAATGACTAGAAACTTGAGGTCTTTCTTTGCCAGATCCAGAGCTTGCGCATATCCACCTTCATAAAATGGCAGTGTGTTATTCCCATATTCTTCCTCAAATTCTCTCTTTAACCTTGCCACTGAATCTCGTGGTTTCAATGAACGTCTCCCACCCGTGTTTGCTCTTCTTGCTGTTCCGTTTGTGGGATTTGGTCGCAAGGCTCGCGGGAGGAAGGGGAATAGAAAGGAGAAGAGACCGAATGATGGCGAGAAAAACAGCCTGTAGAGTAGACTCAAGGGCGTAAAGAGTATGGAGAGGATAAGATTCGGTCTTTGGATGGCGTCGTTCTCTGGTTGGGGTACGATTCGAGGCGCGGCATCTGGCTGGGAATCTGACCGCAGAGCTCGAGACGAGCCTTGTAAAAGACTGTGCTGTAAATTCTCCTGCCTCGGTGCTCTCGGCGGAGGTACATTCTGCGCTGCTCGAGCTTCTGCGACTGGATCTGGGCCTTCGCCGTCAAAGAACTTGGCAATTGCTATCTGTGGCGGAATCAGTACTCTAAGGAATCAGCAGAGACTGGCAGATAGTGTATAGCCTACTTGTACATTCCACTGCGATCGTTGTAGAAGTGGGATCGCAGCTGCAATTTCCTGGTCTGTAACTGCTGTGTATTGCTGTAAGGCCAGCTGTTGCGACTCGGAGAGCTCGCTGATATCTGGTTCTGGAGTTGCCATCTTGTTCAAGTATCTTGGGGATTGTTTCGTTTCCTAGGTAAACATTTTATGGAAAGAGTTTCGCAGTGCAAAAACAAGGCAAACGAACAAAAGAGGTGGTTTGGTAAGTGAGGCGGAGAGGAGAGGAAGATGATGGAATGAATGTCCAATGCATCTGGCGGGACAAATGATATAATGCCAGTCGTTTGGCCGCCGCCGCTATCGTGCTGTGCTCAAGCCTCATCGGCTCTCCAGCCACACTCTTTCTCCGACGCTAAGAACACGCAGGTTGAGGCTGAGGCAGGGCAGGCTGGGCGTGTCAAACGAATTGTGACGGTCCTTGTTCTGACTGGTACGCGGCGTACAGGCTGGTATCAGCTATGAAGTAAGGTCACAAGAGGTTCGGTTCTCAATAGGAATTGAGACGTTACAAGCAATGGTTAAACTGCTATATGAATTTGAGCACGAAGCTCTACTACCTAGGAAACTACTCTGTTTATATAGAACTTTGCTAGACGTCTTGCAAAGCCCGCAAGCCCGCAAGATCGTCCAGCTGGCTAGCATGCCACGTGACCCTTTGTCCTCGTGATCCGAGCCTTCCCTCCAGGGCTAGGATTGCAGTGCTGGAATATTGACCTATCTTGGCTTCTTTGTGCAGCCAGGCTGCCGAGCCTCAGGGCCAAGACGCACGTGATCCTTCAGATCGTGACATGAATCTTGTGACACTAAGTTTAGCGTGAAAGAGTATTTCTAAGCGTGCTAATCGAATTACGTGGAATGCCTTGATGAGAGCAACCAAGGCAGAAGAGGGAGAATTTGGCCTTGCAATAATACTTTAAGAGATAAACATTTTGTGCATAGTCACATTGGGAAATTAAGCATTAGCTATTAAGAGCAAGTTGTCCCCAATTACAACTGCTGTACTGTTGGTTGTAATATTATCTCGCCTATTTTTATCAAGACAACAATCCCAATTCCACTTAACCAGGAATTCATGTAAAATCTAAGACTGATTGTGTCCTTGTCGCGAATGATATATTAACGCGAGATTATATCGCACAGTACTAGAGACGCCGCTAAGCGCGAGGCAAGGGTGTTAAGGGAAATAAATCCCTATATAATCGGAGACTCTCGAACAGAAATATGTCCACAAGTACTTACAAACGATTTTTTAAAATGAGGTTTACTACGCGATTGAAGAGTATAACTTACATGGGACCTGACTTTCCATCTTAAGCGGTAATGCATTCGCCGTTAGATCTAACCATTAAAAGGAACTGAAGCCTCTTGGAGTCGAAGATATTAGCCACCTTTGGGAGCTTTCCTGGTCACTCTTAGATGCTGCTGACTTCCCCCAGATATTCGGAGGCGTGTGGCTGAGGCTAAGGCTAAACATCGAGATAAAAAGCTGACTGCCTTAATAGGGGTTCATCCAATGGTATTTGTTTTTAGGCATCCGTCCATCTGTCCATCCCAAGATTGAAGAAATTCTAAAGGGGTATTCCAATCCTCTCATTAGCCCGTTCTTGTGTTCGCAATATCTAATACCAAAATATCAACCGCTCCAATTTCCGTCAAGTCGTCCATAACTGTTGCAATTCTCTTCTTCTCCACCATCGAACTGACAGCAACCCATCCTTCCTCCTCCAAAGCATTAATAGTTGGTGCTCTTCTTCCAGGGGTAATCTTAGTTGCGGCGACCAAGTTTATCCGTTGAACGTTGTATTGGCATAGAACGTATTTTTGTGCAGCTAAAATCGGTTAGTAACAGAGATGTGGACTAGTGAGATCGACTCACTAATAACACCTCGGATTCTCGAGGCAATCAGATCAACTAGTTGTGGATTTGACGGATTCTTTGACTTGACAAGAATAGCCGTACTCGACACAACTGTATCAATCGCCTTGAGACCAGCAGCTTTCATCGTTTCTCCAGATTCTAGTGATTGTAAGCCTTTGACCCATACCAAGTAGGTACTTCACTTACCAACAAGATCAACAATTCCGTCCGCTACACCCAAAGCGCATGCAGCTTCGACACTTCCACTGAGCTCAATGATCTTTGTCTTCAATTTACGCCCCGAATTTGCACCATTGGCCTCCCCAGCGGCTGCTTCGGCCTCCAACGCAGCAAAGTAATCCTCAGCTAGGTGAACAAAACTTGTGCCAATATTCTTTCCAATCAAGTCGGATGGCTTGACGTATTGCCCCTTTTCTGGAACTTGGACCTGCAATTTGCAAGAGCCAAATCCCAAGTCCATCACCTCTTCGCAGCCCATTTGACCATCATCCTCGATTGGGGTCGACTTTCCGGACTCAGCTCTTTCTCTCCTCGAAGACTCAACCAATGCGGCATGTTCAGCGACTGTGTCACGTCCAGTAATACCAAGACTGACTCGGCCCTCTCCGACGAAGGTGGGAATATCGGCAGCGGGTAGGAAAACGAGGGCAATGGGCAAGTTCTTGACAAGTGCAATGTCGAGTCGGGATTCTCGTCTGAACTGAATATCTGCACCTTCGAGTAGGTTGAGTGCAGCCTGTAGGAGTCGGCCCTCTGATGCACAAGTCAGCTTCGATATTTCTTGGGTGGCGCATCAAAAGGCTGACTCACTCTTGGGCACCGCGAACAGTAACCGGCCTTCTAGGCTTGAGGGGTTATTAGCAAATGATTCGTGAAGCTCGCCATCGTGAAAAAAAGGCATCTTGAAGTATCTTACTGATTCACGAGATCCATGGTTACAGAAACCCGGGGGAGGACGGGTTTTCTATGCAAGAACAAAGGACCCAGCGCCCGATCGCGGGGTATTCACTCGAATGGCGAGCGCCTGCTTTCACAACGCAGAGTATATGCCGGGCGAAAATGGTACAGGTGAATGGCGGCGTATCACAGGTTGAAATGGAACGTGGATGCAGGTCGGGTCGAGGGCGTGGGGTTCGCAATGGAATGGTGTAACTTAATGATGTTGTGTTGTGTTGTCTCTGCACTCTGTCTGCACATGAACTTTTGCAAAGCCAGCCAGAGGATGCCCCACGTTGACTCTCGAACACTAAGTGAGCTCTGCACTAGTCTGTATTGGGACAAGCGTCAACACTCGCTAAACCTGGCAGTCATAACATCTACACTCTCGAATCCCCGTGCATCCAACCAAGTCAGTCCACCGGAAAGCCGAAATTACAGAGCAGAAGCTGATACCAGTAGATCGCAAATATGGATTCCTCCAAAGTCCCAGTCAAGCTTGTCAAGGTGACCCGAGAAAATCGAAAGGGTCTAGTAGCGCACTTCGGATTCCGCCGACAAGCCATCGAGCCTCACGGCCATCACCCCATTTCAACAACACCAAGACCAATAGGAAAAGCTTCATAGTGCGGCAAAGCGGGCGATCGCCTCCAGGTTACCGGGCAAGCATTCAACCGGTTGCGTCCTAGTCTGCAGTTTCCATTGGCTCTGGGACTTTGGACAGGCTTACCATGGCTGATGAACGAATCAGAGTTGCGGTGGTGTTTTGATGGTTTAGGAGGCGTGGATTAGGTAGTTGTTTTTCGTACCAAAGGTAACATGGGGAATTATTTGAATATCGAACCCTGCGTTGGAGATTGGGTGGGTGGTTGGTGGTTGATTACTACAAGATGAGGGGCAAGGTCGGAACTTTGAGCGCCCATGTTTCCTATCTAAATGATGATATGCTACCCACCGAATGCAGCCATTATTTAAGCGAAGTCTAGTAATTTGGTCTCCTGTGGGAACAAGCAAAGAGGGCTGAGGTCTTTCGTGGGGAAACCTAGATAATACTTCCGGAAACAATGTCTGATGAGTGAGACTCTCTGCCTTTGAGACTGACTTCACAAAGTTAGGATTACAAATAAATCCGAAAGAAACTGCTTAAAAGTGTGGGATGTGTAGATATAAGCAGTTGGCTAGAGCATTACTATTCTATGTTAACTAACGAGTTCAGATCAGCAATGGCAATGCCGGGTATAAAGAACACTCCTGCAGATTAAACTATCCGTCCCTTCACCTGATCTCAAATTCCTCGGTCGCCATCGGATCGTCCGGGTCTCTGCCTTCCATAGCCTCCCCATCCATCTTTCCATGCACATAGCACTCCCCTACCAATTGCCAGAACGTTTCTCCTTTCACCGTAATTTCTCTCAGAACGACTGGTACACTGCATCCATAAAGGATACAGATCACATCCCTCTCCTGAGCAGCCATGGGCGCCAGACCAATCAATCTGCCTTCCGAGACGAGAAATTTGCGGTTCCATATCACACTCTGGACGCGTTGTAGGAAATCGACGACGAGAGTCGAGCCAGCTTCGCAGGCCTTGATTAATCCTTTTGTATTGATGTCACCATTGGGAGTGCTTTCTGCGAGACAGTAGAGGAAGGCGCGGCGGTACCAGGAAGGAACATTAGACCCGTTGGGTCCGCGGTCAGCGACGATGGTTCGCCAGAATGGTTCCGGAACGGTATCAACTTCATCAGAGAGAATACAGCCTCCTAGTTGAAGCCATTCGTACAGAATGATACCCTCGGCGGCACGCGGTCCGAGTCTGGATATGGTGTCAAGACGAAAGCCGCGCACGAAGAGGACTTTTTCTTTTCCTTTTCCTTTTTCGTTGGAAGCGGCTGGTAACCCGATTCTGAAAGTGGCCTTGGTGTTCTTTGCTGCGTTGTACCATCGGTGGTCTGGGATGCCAACGAGGCTGTCGGCATCTGTTCGGTCATAGTCCGTACGCTCCGAGGCTTTGCTGTCGATTGGTGGTTGGAGACTCGATTGGAGAGGCCGGATCCATGTTGGTAGACTTGCTTCTTTCTCTGGCACGCAGGTAGCCCATCTTCGACACATGATGTCCAATGTCTGCGAGTTAGTAACGACATGAATGAAGAAATCTTGGTACACATCGAGTACTGACTTGCCGTAATCGATCCGAAGGCTTCCCTCTGATGTTGCCTTCCAGGCATCAAACAGTGGTGGTCCATCCTTGGCGAGAGCAAGGACCGAATATATCCTGTCTACATGCTTCCCCGAACTCAGATCACTTAGATTGGATACTAAAGCTTCCAAATTGAGTAGCCGCTGAACGGATTTCCCTTGACCTTGACTATCCTGAGGATCACGGCGTAAAGCGTTAGTTGTGATGTCGATGAAGCGTTCCACCATTACAATCTTTTGGTCCGTCAGGGTTCGAGGATTCTTTTCGTCAGCGCGGAAAAGTGTTGAGATGTGTTTGCGACATGACAAGAATATCGTGACGGCATCGACAAAGTCGGTGTAGTGGATAGTTGAGGCGCCGCAATGAAGAGTGACGTTCCAAGCAATCGCAACCTCTTGGACCAACCAGAGACGGCTGAATACATTGTTCTTCAGCAAAGTGACGAAAGAAAGCCACTTTTCGACCATACTTTGTTCATTAACGAGCTTATCAACTTCCTTCAGGTCAACAATCTGAGGAATGAAAGCTATAGCAGCCCTGTAGGAAGGATCATCTCCTAGCCAGAAGCAAAGATTTTCCGCGTTGTAGAAAATGAGGCTCTTCATGGCTACCTGGTGATTTACCTCGTCCTCGTTGCTGCGATTGATACAAAGCGCATCAACCCAAAATCGTCTCAATCTCGTAGGATGGCGCAAACTGTGAAGAGCCGAATGAAGGTTACTCCTTATGAATATGTGATATGATTTTGGTGGCTGCTGGTCGTCTAAGAGCTCGATCTCTCGGAAGGTCAGCTGCTGAGTATTGTTGTTGCCACCCCATAAATACGAAATTGCTTCATAATCTGGATACATGTCAGTTCACTATCGTTAAACATTCAGAGCGAGGATATCATTCTCTAACGACAGTAGAGGAAATTCAAGTAAGACTTAAAAGGGTACTTTGGGACATCTGATTGGGCTGGGCGACTTCCAGACCAGTTCCAAATTATGGCTGCCATGGAAACCGCAGAGACATAACACGGAACGTTTGTGGGCCGAGAATAAGGAGTAGACATACCTAGAGGCGAATTTATTGATTCCACAAGAAACGAGCATTTCAACATTTCATCCTTCTTGCCTGGTTCTAGTTGTAGGATCCGAAACTGGTCTTCCGCCAATGGTAAGCTGGAGGCATAATGTCAGCACCATCCAGATCTCCAAGCGTTTGAGGGACACGCCTAGCCCGGTTTTACCAGCGGTAAAGCAAGGAAGAAATGATAAAGAAGTTATTGGGACTTACTAAAGGACTGCTGGAGGTTGCTCTTTTTCTGCGCTTGTTTCCTTCTTCTCGATGACAGATTCCATCAATGTCCCTTGCCTTTCTCTCTTGATTCTCTTGATGGTTATCGGGACTGGTCTGTTATGAGCGGTCTCGCTATCTACTTTCGAAGTCAGTAATCCGGCCCAGGAAATGGTAATTAAGTCTTGAAATCGCTGATCTCAGAGTGAAGAAATGATTGAATATATCATCGACAAATGATATGTATACCAATCTGCTAGTCGTACGAACGATGGAATGAGAGCAACGTTGACTTCGACTCATTTCGTAAATGAGGGTCAGGACATTGAAGGTAGGCCCCTTAGAGATCAACAACAGATGCGACATTAAATCCTTTCAAAATATTGTTGAGATTGAACGTACCTAAATCCTCAATGTCACTCGCAACTCGCTTTGGCTCTGACCGGTCGGGGGTGGATGCAGTTTTCGATCGTCGAGCATCAAGTGTTGTGTCTTTGTCCTTAGGCACATTTTTCCCCCGCGTACGAGTGTTCATCTCAGGCTTAGAACACTCCAACTCTCCTGGGCGGTGTTGAAGGCAGCGGATACATTTCTGGCCAGGCCAAACGCGATCTTCCGGGAGACACTTTATATATGCAAACCGTATCAGCCTTGCTCATGTTCGCTTTGTGTTGGCTTGCATTGCCTCCACTGCTGCGCAAACTCATGAAATACACGCACCTTTTTCCTAGCCTCGCGACACTGTTTACACTTCCAGAGATTGAGTTTCCGACGCTTCTTGCCAGCAGTATCGTCATTGTCTCCCTCTTTCGCACCATCTACTTCATCTTCCGATCCGGATCCCGCGTCAGGGTCCTCTAAACTGCGTGAGGGCAATGTGACTGAGCCGCCACGAGGTGAGGGTGAGTGGCTCATCAGCTGCGGATCCAGGTTCAAATCTGCCATCGTGTTGTCGTCGCGATGCTCTCGTCCGTCATCAATTTGGTGTGCGCTTGACCGCTGAGGCTGAGAGGAAATGGCTTGGGTCGCCGGCAAATTGCGCCAACGTCCGAGTGGATTAGCAAACGATGGAGCATAATATTGGGTTGCATACGTGGCAGTGCAACACGAGAACGAGCACCAAATAAATCCGGGCGCAGGCAAGCGCCAGCAAAAGACTGATCGGCATGGCCGAAATGAAGAGCAAATTTGGTCTTCATCTGAATGTGACAATGCAGTGTGACGTTGGGTGGGCGCAAGCAAATCGATAGGGATCCGGAAGTCACCGTGTCAATCGATAGGGATCCGGAAGTCTCCGTGTCAACTGAAGGCGTTGGTCCTTGTCCCAGCCTCGTCCCATGTCTGAGATGCAAAGCTCCGTTTGTGAAAGAAAGGTTGGAGTTTTCTTTTCCTCGATCGGTCGGCTCAACCCGTCCGTCAGGCAGAGCTGTCCTGATAAGAGCTCCCTCATCCACCAGCTCCCACTTACTTAAAGGTCAAGCTCCCCCTCGTCTGCCACCACTCAATTCCATAGCTACCAAGCACAACATTGAAGAGCAGACATTGGCAAAGCTACTACACTCCTCCAACCTCTTTGAGATCCATTATAGATCTTATTTCCCACTTTAGCCTCATACGTCACTTACAATGTCTGCCGTGATCTCTTCTGCACGATATGGCAAGGACAATGTCCGCGTCTACAAGGTCGAGAAGGACCAAAGCACTAGCATGCAGACTGTCACAGAGATGACCGTCTGCGTCCTCCTGGAGGGTGCTATTGACACTTCGTACGCAATTCCCCACCGAGTCTTGGAATCCAAAGACTAACAGAAATGGCAGATACACCAAGGCAGACAACAGCGTAGTTGTCGCAACCGATTCCATCAAGAACACTATTTACATCAAGGCCAAGGAGAACCCAGTTACTCCTCCCGAGCTCTTCGCCAGTATTCTAGGCACCCACTTCATCGAAACCTACTCCCACATCACAACTGCCAATGTCAGCGTCATTACCCACCGCTGGACTCGAATGGCCATTGACGGACGGCCACACTCACACTCCTTCTACCGCGACGGAAACGAGACACGAAACGTAGAGGCAGTCATCAAGAAGGGCAGGGGAATTGATATCCGTAGTAGCATTGTCGGTCTGTTGGTGCTGAAGAGCACTGGCTCTGCATTCCATGGTTTCGTACGGGACGAATATACTACACTCCCAGAGGTCTGGGACAGAATCCTGTCAACGGATGTCGATGCTACATGGGCCTGGAAGACCTTCTCTGGGATGAGCGCAGTAAATGCCGCTATTCCCAAGTTCGACAAGGCATGGTCAGATGCTCGTTCTATTACCATGAAGACTTTCGCAGAGGAGAACAGCCCCTCGGTCCAGAACACCATGTACAAGATGTGTGAATCCATCTTGGCAGCTGTTCCAGAAGTCACGAATGTCGAGTACAAGCTTCCTAACAAGCATTACTTCGAGATTGGTACGTTTTTCGATTTCTCCCAAGTTTCTAGAAAAGGCAAGACTAACAGTTGACACAGACTTGGCATGGCACAAGGGCACCAAGAACACCGGCAAAGACGCCGAAGTCTACGCTCCCCAATCTGGACCTAACGGACTCATTCAAGTCACCGTTGCCCGTCCATCCAAGCCTTTCAAGCTATAGATGGAGATCTGGTTGTATAAGTACAGTACATGCATGGAGACCTTATCCTATTTAACGAATTTGCTATCTGGACTAGGCGTTAGTCTTTGAAGGAACTGGTTCCCTGGCGCAAAATTTGATCGATCGATTAGATCGCGCTCACGGTTGTTGCATTGTATATGGCGTTTGCAAATTCTAAGAATTATATTTAGTTATTAATCACTTTTAGTTTTCTAATTGTGATGTGTGATGTGTAATGTGAGATCTTGATATGTGATGTGCCCGGACAAATAGCGAGACCAGCAACTGGATACTTGTCTAAAGTAGGTACGTTGCAAGTGAACGAATTCTCTCTGGCCATAGAAGCATCGCTGGTCAGCTTCTATACTCTGCGCAAAAGCGCCAATATCCATATACAATGGGTAGATAGCCTATGCCAGCATCTGAAGTTCGATCATCAATCGAAATTCCTCAGTGTATTTCGCTATTTTTTGGTGAGGATTCCCATACAAATCGAGCGGGGACAACTCGCTTTCTCCTACTTTCGGGTAGGGTCCTGAAAGTATGGTCGTCAAGACTTACTATTTATTATATTTGGGCGAGGACTTGCCGAGCGTGTGAAGGCCGGTGAGGTAGCGATTAAAATGGAAGATTGTGCTCTGGCTAGGAGTTTAGTCGCTACTCTGTACCTGGTTCGGATGTTGTAACTAGATCCGGGACTCTAGAAATCAAACTATGGCAGGTAAATGTTAAAGGAAAAGATTCAAAATTACAAAAATTCAGAGAGTCTCGAGGCCGGGTATTGTTGACCCCCTTAAATATAACTATCGCTAACAAGGCGAGATTCTGAACTTTCTAGGGCCCTCCGATTCAAGGTAAGACAGGTGATACGAATGTAATGTAGATAGATTGTTCGAACTCTCTTTTTGAACAATTTGCTTTTTTGAATATTTTGAGTAAAGTATAATAGGAGAGTCAAATGTGCTGAATCTTGCCCACTTGGAAATCACCTTGAATCAAGTAAGGCAGACGTTGCTAAAATCAAGTCACGACGTCCGGTTGCTTCGTCTTAAGCCAGCCAATTCTCTTGGGGATTATTGGCCAGCTTCGTATAAAATGGGCTTTGCCAGTCAGGGGTTATTGGCTGTGAATTTGTGATCTAGGCTATTGTTAACAATGGTCTATATTAGAGTCTTGACTTACTCTGGAGTGTTTCGGGCAGCTCTTTCAACATTCTTACAATGCCCATTAATAATTAACAATGACGATGCCGTTGTGCCTGGGTTCAAAGGGCAATGCGAAAGAAAGGGGCTAAACACGTGACTAATATTCCATCTGCTAGGTGTCCTAAGACTTCATCCAAGACACTGGGAGTGTCTGCGCTTCGCTCACCACTGTAACCGAGAGAAATCTCTACATAATTCTAGTTCTAATGCTTATACTTGTGCTCCCAAAAAATATTTCATACCATGCCCAGTTTTCCATTACCAACTCCCCCGAATCCCTACCTAGAGTACACCGGTCGATTATCCTGTCCTGTATACTATGCGCAAGGAAATATGTCCATAACCCTATACCTTTTTATCCTATCCCAGGAGCGCTCTTAAGCCATGACGCCAGCATTCATCTCCATAAACCCATTCCCATCCAACAGACTCTGACTAGCGACATAGCTAAACCCACCAAACGGATTCTCATTCGCACCAGCGGAGTTCCACGGGGCTTTGGTGCTAGTCAAGACAGGACTGAGAGCCAGATCGGTGAAATCAGTCGAGAAGTTCTCGGCCAGTTCCGGATCCGTGATCAGTGGTTGGATAGGTGCTTCAATCTCTCGCCTGGCAAGCTTCTTCCAGTCAATCTTGCGGAAGAAACGATGTTTCTTGATGATCTGCATATCCTTCGGCATGTTGGATCCAAGACGCTTGACAGGCTCCTTGCGCAGAAGGCGCGTCAGGAGATCTTTCGCGTCTGGACCGAGGAAATATGGCATGACGAGCTTCTGCTTCACAATTCTCTCTTGGATCTTTGCGTGGTTCTGTCCCTGGAATGGCGGGGCTCCTGTGAGCAAGTCGAAGCCCAATGCGCCGAAAGACCACCAATCTACTGCCATACCGTATTTCTGTCCGAGGATCACCTCTGGTGCCATGTATTCGACTGTTCCGAGCATGCTATTACATTTGTCGTTTTCGTCCACTGCGACCTTCGAGAGACCGAAGTCGGTCAGAAGTAGATGTCCGTCAGTGTCCAAGAGGCAGTTCTCGGGCTTCAAATCGCGATAGATAACTCCCAAGTTGCGGTGGAGATGCTCGAGAGCCAAAACCATCTCTGCCATGTAAAACGACGCAACTGGTTCTGTGAACATCCTCTCCTGTGCCAGATGTGTGAACAGCTCTCCCCCTTGCGCGTATTCGAGGATCAGGTATAGCTTCTCGTGGTCCTGGAACGCGTAGAATAGCTTCACGACGAACGGGTGACGATTGACGCTTTCGAGGATGGATCGCTCCGTCTTGGTCTGTTCGATGAGGCGTTTGTGGACGGTCAAGGATGCCTTCTTGAACTGCTTCTGCGCGTATAGTCGTCCAGTGGTCTGCTGCTTGACGAGAAGCACGGTGCCAAATGTTCCCTTCCCAAGACAGCGCAACGGATCAAAATCCTCTGCAGTCATCTTCCTCGCGATGGTATCCTGAACAAGCCCTCCTTCAATCGCACCGTATAGAGGTTTCTCAGCCACGCTCTCACTGATGAATTCGCTCTCGAGGGGAACTTCGTAACTGGTAATATCGGACGTGTCATCATCGCTGTAGCCGTCCGAAGTGTTGGTGCCTGTGCTGCTCTGTGGCTGGCTTCGGAGTTGACTCTTGCTGCGCACAAATGAACTGTTGCGCGAATCATTATCCAAGTTCAGGGTTTCGAGCTGTAGCTTCATCTTGCTTATTCCTCCCATGCCCGGCGACGAGGTTGATCGCAGCATCGGGCTGCTATTTGCGCTGACGATATCATGAATCTGGTGCCTGCGAGAAGGTGTTCTTGGGCCATAGTCCGAATCTTCGTCTCCTGAACCCAGTGTAGGTGTATTAAATCCGCGGACGGTCATCAAGGCGGGGGTTGGCGACTTCATGGTGCTCCACGGCGCCTCTCAGCATCTGCCCTGATCTGGGAACGATAGTTTCGGTGCAGCTTCTGGTGGTTCTTCGCGGTTCGCATCTGGGTCTGGCCGGGGAAAGAAAGGATGTTCGTATTGTTTATTTCGATATGCATTTGTTGGGCTGGGTTTATGTGGGAGAGGAGGGTCGTGGGTGTTCTGTCACCGGTGGTGTGAGGAAGAAAGAAGGAGAGAAAGGAGAAAACGAAGGGATTCAGAACCTGGCTCTGGCTTTGGCTTTTGCCTTGGAGACTCGAATTTCTATTGGCGGGCATGTTGCTGCTGCTGGGCTGCTTCGGCTGGCTGACTGGACTGGCTCGAGCCTGAGGCTGAAGGCTGACTGATATCCGCAGCTAGGCTGAAAGCGGCTTGGGCTTAGAATGGAGACGACTTCGTACTTCTGGGGTTGAGAAGATCCTCCACATGAAAACCCCCGATTGATCAATTGTCTGATATGATTCATATTCCGGGAGAAAGAAGATTACTAAATGCTTCCTTTACTCTAATGTTATCCCTTCCTCACTTTCATTATGAGTCAAGCCTGCGCTCGATGTTTGCAGTGATGGTCTTTTGTACCCGGATTTCTCACGTGGTTAACACGTGAGACAGTCTCACAAGTTGCAGCCGAATGGAACTGGGAGTGTTCGCGCTTCGCTCGCCACTGTAGCCGAGAGATGTTTCTTCCTATAATACTTACACTTGTACTCCCTATTTATTTCCCTTACCTCGCTCTCGACTAGTCCCAGCCCTGCAGGGAGTTAGACCTCGTTCAGTCGTACCTCCTTTCTCTCAGCATAAGGTTTTACCCCTCACATCAACAGCACATCCCGGATCAACCGGTTCACCCATTGACAACATCACTTGTCGCCAAGAAGGACCAGAAGCGGTATAAAAGAGCTGAGTACGAAAGTACGAACCCCTCTCTCTGCCCCTTTGGCGAAGAGTGCCGCTGTCACCACCTAGTTGCTGTGGAATTACACGCTGTGGTAGATAATGCCAATGTTGTCCGAGACATCAAACGGTGTCTCGAGAGCGAATTTCCGCTCACTTGGCGGCCCACAACAAACGCTTGCTTGCCTATGAATACGGCGTCCAAGACTCTGGGCATCATCACCATGCCCCCTGAAGAGATTGGCAGACGCGCAATTGTGCCAGTACATAAATGGTTCCGCTGGCCTGGGCAGAACACCGAAGACACTTGATCAGGGCTGTGCTGGAACGTCCCTTGGCGGCTCCCCAGATGTTGTCCCCGGCTGTCCCATGTTTTTTTGGCTTCCTCTGAACTTCGTAGGTTTGTCTCATCTTTCTCTGTCAGTCGTTCTCCTAAAACACAGAGATTTCCATCCATTCTGCAGGCTCTGTGTGGTTTGTTACTTGGTCAGCTAGTCAATCTTTCAGCGGTCTCCGAAGCCTCCCTTTTTCTTTATTGTACGTCGTCTACTATCGTTAAGCATCCGGCATCTTCGACATCATGAGGTGGAGTACGTTTGTATATACGGGGTTACTATGTGTGGTGGGAGTTGATGCGGCAATCACACTGGACCTTAAGTCGAGACAATCGATTATCGACGCTGCCGGCACCGTTGCATACGATTTGATGACCTACTACACGGGGAACAGAACTGGAGACACTCCTGGGAACTTGCCAGATCCATACTACTGGTGGGAGGCTGGTGCTATGTGAGTTGCCTCCAAAATCAAAGGGACATCGAGTCAATGGACTGATGGGTATTTTGCAGGTTCGGAACGATGATCAACTACTGGTACTACACGGGGGACACAACATACAATGCGGTTACGAAGCAAGCGCTACTACATCAGGCGGGAGACGACGGAGATTTCATGCCGTTGAATCAGACAAAGACATTGGGAAATGATGATCAGGGTTTCTGGGGCATGGCTGCAATGACCGCTGCAGAGACGGGATTCGAAGACCCTCCAGAGGGATCACCGGGATGGCTCGCTCTCGCCCAAGGAGTTTTCAACACACAAGTACCTCGATGGGACACATCGACTTGCGGAGGAGGTCTCAGATGGCAGATTTTTACCTTCAACAGCGGATACACATACAAGAACAGCATCTCGAATGGTTGCTTCTTCAATATTGCCGCAAGGCTGGCTTTGTATACGGGAAATGCAACGTATGCAGAATGGGCAGAGAAGACTTGGACCTGGATGACTGACATTGGTCTCATCAATGAGAAATTCGAAGTTTTCGATGGAACACAGAATACTGATAATTGTACCTCAAAAGATCACAACAAGTGGACCTATAATACCGGAATTTACCTTATGGGTGCTGCCACTATGTATAACTACGTATGTTCTCCCCTTCAACTATATGACCCTAGCTAATGACGCATTAGACAAATGGCTCTGATATCTGGAAAGGACGAACCGAGTCCCTTATCACTGCTTCGAAAGCTTTTTTCCTCGACGGCATTTTGTACGAGCCTTGCGAACCAACAGGCAAGTGTAACGTCGACCAACGTTCCTTCAAAACGTACTTCACTCGTCAGCTAGCAGCAACAGCTGAACTTGCTCCCTGGACCCATGACAACATCATCGCCGAAATCGAGACATCTGCAATGGCTGCTGTAAAGACTTGCACAGCAGGAAATACCGGAACGCAGTGCGGATTGAAATGGACAACGGGGACGAACGATGGCAGTCTAGGTGTAGGAGAGCAGATGGCTGTGCTCGAAATTATACAAAGTAACCTGGTAGACCAGGCGCCTGGGTGGAAGAGTGATGTGAAGGGTACTGGAACTAGTTCTGGAGACGCCAATGCAGGAAAAGGAAGTAAGACCGATTCATCACAGCTGGCGCAGATCAAGATTACGGCTGGTGACAGGGTCGGCGCGGGGATCTTGACAGCTCTTGTAATTTGTGGCGTACTAGGAGGGAGCGCAACTATGATTTTGGGTGTTTAGGTTGGGGTGGTGGGGTTCTTTTTTTGAGGCGTATCGCATGTCAGCATTGTATTGTTTAGTCTGTACTAACTACTGCAAGGCAGTCGTATATTCCCCCTGTACTTGAACAACAAAAATAGAGAAATTTCTTGGAGTTTTCTTTTCTTTCTTGGATCTGGAAGCATGTTTTCTTCTGCTGCATCAGTTCATCCCATCGTGCTACTACAAAACGTGGGATGGTGTTTCGTTGTGAGGGAGAAGATAGACCTGAAAGGTTGACTTTGTAGGACGGCAGAAATGTTGATGCGGTCCGACGAACCGCTACGTCCAGAATTTATTGGTGGAAGTTCGTCAATCACATCTGATTCTTAATTGCATCCCGATCTCCCTATGTTTCTAATCCTATTATGGCTCTGCGGTATCATTCCCTCCGCATTCCAAGTGCACCACATCCCTGAGAAGTTTAATTTTGCAGTTCCTAGCCTCAAATACCCCGCAGCAGGAAAGTACCTGGTGCCTGGACATCTCCAGATTTTCTAGAATATTTGACATTCGTTCGAATCGTCAATTTAGATTGAACTACTTGACTAACTTTTGGGAATTTATGGGTCAATTCCCCTGCTCAGCCTGCGGAGGGTTAGATTCCGGGTAAACAGACGTCACGATTGAGTTGTCGAGATGTATAAACCCAGGTCCAGCTTGCAGCTTCCCATGTTCTGTTCTTTTTCCTCTCGTCCACGCGGTTCAATTCCTTGACCAATTCATATAGCTACCATGAAATTCTCAACAGGAGCTGCAGCTTTGGCTCTCCTAGCTACACAGGCAATTGCTTCCCCTACGAGTGGCAAGGGCCAGAGTAAACGCCCCAAAGGCTTCCCATACGCTGACGGGGAGCATTTCAAGCTTGATGGCCAGCCATTCCTCTTCACTGGAAGCAATGCTTACTGGCTCCCATTCATCAATGTGCGTATGAAGCTTCGTCTAGATTCGCAGTCACTGACGTATCTAACAGAGTCCCCCAGATGTCAAGATAGCTATGGAGACCGCCGTAAAGGCCGGGCAGAAAGTCATTCGCACATGGGCATTCAACGACAAGAACACAACCTTTGTCCCAGGCGGCCTCCCGCAATACGGAGGTGAAGGTGCCGGAGCGTCACCAGTATATTTCCAATCATGGAAGGACGGCAAAGCTACAATCAACTACGGTGCGAATGGTCTGCAAGCTATGGACAAAGTGGTCAAACTTGCCGAGGAGACAGGCGTCAAGCTCATCATGGCCTTGACGAACAATTGGGCCGACTACGGAGGCATGGATGTTTACACCGTTAATCTCGGCGGTAAATACCACGACGATTTCTACCACGTTCCCAAGATCGTCAACGCTTTCAAGAAATACGTCAAGGCTGTTGTATCTCGCTACAAGGACTCACCTGCAATATTCGCTTGGGAACTCGCTAACGAGCCACGCTGCAAGGCAGATGGTGTACGCAACCTCCCACGCTCAGCAGGAACGAACTGCTCATATGTAATGATGGATGCATGGATTGCCGAGATGGGAGCATACATCAAGGATATCGATGAGCATCACATGGTGACATGGGGAGGCGAGGGCGAGTTCTTCTACGAAGGAGCAGAGGATTGGGCTTATGCTGGATCCGACGGAGGGAACTTCTACGCTGAACTCGCGCTCGACGAGATGGATTTCGGGACCTTCCATCTCTACCCCGACTGGTGGACGAAGACAATCGAGTGGTCTAACCAATGGATCATCGACCACGGCAAAGCGCAGAAGAAGCTCAAGAAACCAGTCCTCTTTGAAGAATACGGGTTCCTGAACCCCGCGGACCGTCTGGCATGGTTAAATCGTACGATGGCTGCCAATGAGACGAGAGTCGCTGTCATGAGCGAGTGGCAGCGATTGAGCCTCAAGTATGAGATGAGCGATATGTATTGGCAGTTTGGGCTGTGTGGGTTAAGCTTCGGATGCAGTACGAATGATGGGTTTACGATTTATGTGAATAATACCGAGGAGAGCACGCCGTTGATTTATGAGCATGCTAAGAAGGTTAATGCCGCTAATCGCAAGTTGTAGGATTGAGCCTTTTTAAAAGACCCGGAATGGTTATGGGTTGCATGTTAGTTTTTGTCAGATATAAGCTACTATATATAATTTGCGTAGGGGTCGGACTAGAGCCTTGGGCAAGCAATATCAACTGGCTACGACGCAAACTCTCTAATCTGCTCAAACAAAAGTAAGAAATATCTAACAGGTTCTATGTAAACCGGGAAACACAGAGCAAAATTCCCATTTGAATGTCGAGAAGAAGTTCATCCTAGTCAGGAACTAGCCTCATCACTAATCTCATGAATACGTTAAGCCCTACAACAATGAGGAGGATTATCCATGTCATGCTTTCCACGCAAAGTCGGTCTTCACTAGGGCCCGCAACTTGACAAAGCAAGTCTCCAACGAAAAGACACCTCGATGAGCCCCAAAGACGAACCTCACTGTTGCAATAATAATTAGGAAGGACAAGAGATTTTTTTTTCCAGAATTACCAAATGGCATTGTTTTCTAGGTCGTGTGATCTCGAGATATCGATGTATCGCAGCCAAAAGATTGCACGTCCGAACATCGACCTTGAGCGGTATGGTGGTAAACTCTGATGGAAGATAGGCAATTGCATTATCGTGCCTAGTGTTAGGACCCCTATGACGACGCTACTACAGGCTAGCTCGAAGATGCGTTGGTCTAAATGAGTTGCTGCATCGCGCTGCTAACGCCGATGGTAGAGAATGGTAGAGCTAATATACTAAGCTTCGAAGGCGGCGGCGACGAGAATTTTACCCGCTATCTTAATGACCCTTTCATAGCCATAAGACTTAACATTTAGGTTACGTTGATCTGAGGCAGGCAAAGCGGAATACATTGGGCCTTTGAGGATCATTTCTAAAGCATTTCCTTCCTAGCAACTACATATATGGTGAATCTATGTGTTGTATATTGAGATGAAGTTTTCCGATCTTTTTGGGCAGGACCAAACAGCCGTACGCAATAGCAATAACTACTAGCCCAGCCGCGTGCTGGACAATGATGTTGAATGGAGTGATGAAGAAGTTAATCGGCCTCCAACTGAGAATTCGCTCGCTTCGGATACTAAGGAGGTGACAGTACGCTGTAATAACTATGAAATGAACAACGAAAAGTTTGATACAGAGCTCTTTTGAAGTTCGGCGACCTTCGATGGCGCAGAAATCTAAGGCTGGGATAGAAGCGTTCATCTTAAGTGACCGTGATGCTCAGACTGAAGCAACGGGCATGCGAGGAAATATGCGAATCTTATAATATCCTGGGAAGGCAGAGACAATCAGAAAATAAGAAAATAAGAAGTCAAAACACAAAGAACTTGTCTGGTCTGTACACAGCACATTCATGATGAGGCTGAAGAGACTCCTAGCATGCCACAGCGGCAACTCGAAACCACAGGCTTAACCCAATTAAAGCACTCAAACACCACAACTCTGTGGTAGAAGTGAAAAAAACAAATAAAGAAAGTCATCAAAGACTCTCCTGACTTAGGACGTCCAAGGACATCAGGCTTTCGTCCAAAACTCGGCCGAAATCCAAACCCGAGTTGACCAAAACGGGGTAAGCACAACAATCCGAGATGGGGCATGGAATCGATGAAAAGGGCAGGTAGGTCCATGAAATCTGGCCATATCTCGACAGATTCTTCGTCCAATTCGTATCGTATGAGGTTGCCAAGTATACAGCTTCCCTGAAGAGGCAGGTAGGTAAGAAGAAATGGCGAAAAGAGGTGTCATGAAAAGGTCGAAGCGAGATTACTAGTGCTCAGAATTACTGGCTCTAACCCTAAAGCCCATGCCAGCAGGCTACCGAGCCTTAATCCATCGCTAGGACAGCAATCCCTACAAACGTAGGGTCTACATGTGTCTCAAGATTATTAGAACACGGAATATAGGGAAGTTTAGTGGATTTCTGCCGTGCTCTCATTCATCACTATCTCGAAAGATGGGAGGGTATCGAACTTGGGATCATGCCTACTCCACATGGCGAAGCATGGGGGAATGTCGAGTTTGGGGGTATGCCTTCTAGAACTGGAGCTGGTGGGGGTGTGGACCGCCAGGTAGAAGGAGAAGGAGCTGGAAATGGACGAAGGCCGCCGGGGTATTTCACAGCGGCGGATTTGAATGTTAATGTGGATGTTAATCTGAGTGTGAGGATTGAGATTCCTGCTGCTGAGAGGTCGCAACCGCCACCGGCGTATGATTCTCCTCCCCCTCCTCGGACCTAGCGGTGTTTCCAACAGGAGAAAGAGATAGAAGATGAAGAAGAGCAAGGAGAGTTTTATTTGTATAATACCTAGAGTGCCTTGAAAAACAAGGATCAAAATCTTGATTGATATTCTCCTCACTTGCGTATCATAAGTCCGTCGCGAGTCTTGCGTTCATTAATTCGTTCATTGATATCCCATACCTCGCTATGCATGCATTTCACCAAGCCCAAAAATTACACATCACCCGATTTACCTCCTTACGTACTTTCTACCCAAATTTAAACCCTCGATTTGGATCCCAAGTTCCTTGCCCACCACTCGCAGGCGGCCATCCCTGCCCCTGGCCTGGGGGACTCTTCTTCCCATCCTGTCCTACCATCCCGCCTGGCGCTGGACCACCGCCGCCGAATTTAATACCCATCTCCGGATTCCACGTCGCTGGTACAACAGGCGGGCTCTGTCTCGCTCGCTGAGGGACTGGAGCGGGGATATGAGCATCGTCGTTGTTACTATTGTTCGCCGCGCGAGATGGAGGCTGTGAGTGTGAGGGCGAATTGTAGGTCCGTGGTATAGGCGGGTTAGCTTCTTGTTGTTGGCGGAGGGTGAGGGAGGAGAGGGGAGGCAGGGAGAGATCGCTATTGAGAAGTGAAATTAGCCGAGTTCTGTAAACAGATGAAATTAACCAGAAATTAGGGGAAGACTTACGATTCCATCCGCATGGCTTCTTCCCTCCTTTCATATACAAACGCCTTCACGCCATCTCTAAACCTCCCCACAATCTTCGCCAGGTCGTTATAGAACTTCCTGCCTACCTCCAAGTTACTCACTATCTCCTTGTACTTGAAATACGCATTTTCGAGTTTCTGTAACGCCTGCTCTCTTTCCCTCGAACTCGTATCGCCTTTCCTAGCTAGCACAAAGGCCTGATTCGCACTCTCGAGCTGACTGGTAAGTCGATCTTGCTCATCGGACTCGGTTTGCAGTCCAGCGATATCGGCATCGTACTTCGTAAGACGCTGCTCAAAGAAATCCTCAAAATGAGCTGGCACGACAATCTGACTGGGATATTCGCGTTCCAAACGAGCTGCTTCTGCTAGAATACTACTGTTGATATCATCTTTCTTGGACTTTTCGCGCAGAGTTTCAATCTTCCTCCTCCTCCGGGCTTCGAGACGTGAGAGTTCGTTGAGGCAGTTTCGCAGGCGCGAGACTTCGCCTTCGATTTTGGGGGGGATGGCAGCGCGACGGCTGCTGGGTACGAAATTGCCAATGTCGCGGTCGGAGCTAGAGAGGATGCGAAGCATATCTTCGCATTCGCGGAACTTGCTGATGACGAGTTGATCGCTATTATTGGCGCTTTTGAGATATCCATCTATCTCGCCAATCTGGGCAAAGAGTTTAGTGGCGGCAGATTTAGAATCAAGACGCGTCCATCTGTCTGATCCGTATTTCATGAGAAGTCTTTCATTTTCTGATTGTTCAGCCAGGAGCAGTTCTCTGCCTTCTGCGAATATAGTATCGTCTGACGCTTTGAGTTTTGCCGTGTCCGAGAAGGATCGCTGAAGCCGATTCAGAGCGTCTGCTTGCCGTATTTCCTCCGCGTGAGATGTCAGAGTTGGAGGTAGACCCAATGGTTTCTCTAAGGCCTGAAGGGATCCGGGAAGGTTGAGTGAGCTCAGAGTATCATGGATCTTGGTTGTAAGGATTTCTAGCTCTTCGATGATGTTGGTGTTGACCAGACGATCCCTCCTTTCTTCGTAGATGCTGGCAGCAACATGGACAGCGAATGGTACAAGCTTGGCGAATAGTGGAGGACCAAATTCTCCCTTGTCTCCGATGAAAGACGCTGGCTCTGATATTTCCTTGGGGACTTTGGCAACTGCCATATTCGCACGTTCGAGAGTCTTCAGCTCTGACTTGGGTGGTACGGGGTCTGAAATGTTAGCGAATGTCAACAAAAGCCACGAGAAATTCATACTCAGATAAATCAAGTCATTGTCTTTCTCCGCTCTCTTCAGATCCTCTGTAACCTTATTCTTCAACCCATTCAAATCGCCAAGCACTGTCTTATTCAAGTACTTCGCCTCCTTCAATGCCTCATTGACGCAAGATATACTATCCCTTAATCGCGCAACCTCTTCTCCGTACTTCCTCTTCTCTAAACAATCGCACGCTTGTCGGTATTGTGCCGCCGCTGCAAAGTGGTGGTGCTTCGCGGTGGTATGGTGTATCCACTCCGAGCTGATCGCCTCGCTCTTCACTCCCCAATCCCCCGCAGCACCATAAAAATCTGAGACCTTTGCAGCTAGCTTTGCAATCGACGCATCTTTATATCCGTCCATTACTGCTTTCTGCCAGAAACATTCTTGCCCTTGTGCCAGAAGCAGCTGTTGCAAGGATTCCAATGTAGAATCATCCATGTCCTCTGGGGGAGTAGACCGTAGCTCGGGAATCACTGAGTTCTTGATATGTGATAACACTCCCGCAGCGAGGCAGAAGTAATTACAAGCCGATCTCAACCCATCTGTAGTCCCACGGTTCGAGGACATAGCTAATTGGGAGTACAGCGCAGCAAGGTTGTAGAGGACGTTTGCCAGTTCGAATTTGAGGTTATTTTGGGAAATCGGTCGTTCAGTATTATATCCCAGCGCCGGATACCAAGTGAAATCAACACCAATCTGCCAGTTCATCAATACATCTCCTGCAAGTTTACCAAGTTGGGACACCCACATCGATAGGGAATTTACCCCCCATCCAAGCCAGCTGCCCAGCATACGCAGAGATCTTCTTGATGCCGCTCGTATGCGGCTCCCTCACATGTACAGCATCTCTTCGTAGAGCATCGATCACTTCCAGGTCCTGCTTAAACATATCTGGGTGCTGGTCATATTTGCTGGAGATGTACTGCTTTATAGCTGTTGAGAGGGACAGGGAATTTGTCTTGCGGAAGGGCAAGGAGAGGATATTACTAGGTAATGTTAGTTCTGGACTTTGAAAAGAAGAATGTCATTTATCTGCAAATATACTTACCTCGCCATGGCTGCTACAAGCAGCTTCTTTAGCTGCGTGCTTTTGTTTCTGCTGTGCACGCGATGCTTGGATATTGCTGCGATGACTTCATCAATTCACGCCTTGAATTCGAGGCACAACATGCCCCTCACCAACAGATGGAGGGGTACCTAGGTAAAGTCACTGTACTTCCAATTCTTGAATAGATAATTAATACCATGAAAAGGCGTCGATTTCATTGAAGGTGATGATTAATTCAACATTCAATCTGCCTTTGATCAGATCCATCAATCTTTTCAATCCTGTTCAGTCTCGAGATTGGCAGGTCGGCCAGGTGCGTATATTTGGTTCCAGGGGCGAGCTACATCGACTTCACCCGACCCCAAGTTCCTTGCTTTTTATCCTACCCCTTTTCCATCATCAATATTCGGTATCCCAAATTATACATGACAAAAAATATGTCGAAAACTATACAGTATCCGCGAGAGGTTGTCCAGCATGCTTATAGCTTCCCCAGTGGACTGGGTGGCCTCCTCAAACAGTCAAACCTCCTTGACGGACTTCTCAGAAGTAACCATCTTGAACCAAGTCCTAATATTGCAACACAGACTAGACAACCAGTGCTATTGTGCCATGATGCATCATACGACCTCTTAAACACAGTCTCAATAACGTTGGAATACGATCCGGGGAGCAGGACCAAGCCCAGCCAGCACCATGTTCCATTTCTTTTATATCACATTCATCGTTTCTAACCACATCGAAACACCTTTCAAGAGATGTCTGTTAATCTCAACTCCTCATTTAATCCCCTTGGCAAGTTTCTCTGTCTTCTTCCTCATTTCCTCCTCCTTCTCTCTCATCCCCTCATCAAACTCGCTGCCGAAATCCTCTGCATCAGCAATTCTTCGGACTTCAATCGTAGAGCCCTATTATTATGGATATCAGTACATGCCCACAACAGTTTCACAGACTACACATAAACAACATTAATCCAGTTTAAGAGAGCAATAATATCGTTGCACTTGGAAATGAGAGTAAAGGGATAGGTAAGTATACTGACCTCCTCCATACAAGGACACTTCTCCGCCCATTCCACAGCCTCCTCTACACTACCAACCTTGATAATCCACCATCCACACACCAACTCCTTGACGGGGAATGGACCTGCCACCACTTCCGTCTTCTTCTCGGATTCAGGATGCCAGATGATTCTTCTACTGTCGTTTGACGACGGGTGGAGTCCTTCGCCTGCGTGCATGATCCCCGCGGCTACCATCGTTTCGTTGTAAGCTGCCATTGCGGAGAAGATCTCGGGGGTTCCGCCTATGGGTGAGCCGTGTTAGCTTGGTACGAAGCTCTTTGGAGGGAGACTTGAAGAGAATTTTATGCTGATCTGCGTGGCCGAATGAGATCAAATAGGGTTGTGTACTCACCGAGACCAGACTCCGACTGTTTACTCGCACGCATGAAGAGGATGAAGCGAGGCATTTTTGTAGGTAGGATTCCGAATCTAAAGTCATCAGCTTGATTCAAAGAATATGGATGAGGTTGAAGATTGGCTATGGCAGAGAATTGAAGAAGCCAGACATACTATGCGAAACTCCAGGGGTAGGTGGGGTTGTGGTGTTTAAAACTGTAAGTATTCTTCTCTTCTAGTTGTCTGAGCAATCTAGTTCGATTCAAGTCAAATGGAGTGAAGAACCGCAAAGCTCAGAGGATGACAGCATTGGTATTTATACTTGGTTGTCTTACATGCCCTCCTCAATTCCAAGACGTCGATCCAAGCAAGCCATCAGGCAGCAAACAGCCCCAAGCCATCTGTTCCAAGGTTCTCCTGTCTTCGCCCGCCTTTCCCCTCACGCTTAAATTCTCACACCTAATTTTGTGCTCTTTTCCCTTACTCGAGTACCCCTCATCGCGAACAGATCGCGAGCTCTCGTGACGAACGGGAGCGGAGCGGGATGATTATGTCCCGAGCTTACATTGCTCACTCCTCTTCCTCAAATAGCTTAATCTGAGTTCACGATAAGATATGCTGTATTCATGCTAACAACTCCTTGGGTATTGTAAAATGCCCCTGTATCAGGAACCTGGTAGCAGCGAGCTACACCTGTGACATTCCACAGAAGGTCTCTAATCCAAAAGACGCCGTTCAATGCAATTCCCGAGATATTTCTTTCTCAACACGAGGTAAATCCAATCCATGCATGCTCACTTCTCCCACCTGTGAGCCTCATCGCCTAGGCTCCAGTCCTTCTCTTCGTAACCGAGCTCCTTCTTGACCTTCTTAACTGTCTCCTGATCACCAGTATTCTTACCAATGTTGTCACTGATCTTGATCGCCTGGTTTCCAGCAGCTGAGCTCAACTTGATGACAATATTGAGGGGAGTTGACTTCAGGCCAGTCTCGAGGTGGATGAAGTCGTTGGTGAAGAATGTCCCAACACCAAATGAACAGTTGAAGCCAGCATCTTCTGAGATCTTCTTGTACTCGAGACAAGTATCAATGTTTAATGAGTCCGAGAAAACGATGGTTTTCTTAGTTGTGATGCCTGCTTTGTCGTAGAACTCTCGCATCACGTTGACAAAATTAGCTGGATCACCAGAATCCTGCCGAACTCCTGTAAACACCTCTGCGAAAGTCTTGGTTGAGCCACTAGTAGTGTCGCCTGATGTTTCCGACACGTTCGTGGAATCTGACAATGCTGGCTTTGGAAGTTCGCCGATAGGCTCGTTGAAAGCTCTCAGGAAGATCGGGGTGCCGAATGTGTCCGTGAGAGCAATGCCCAAAACGCCTTCACCAAAGCAACCAACCCAGTAACTCAATGCTGCCTTTGTAGCCGACTCATAGTTTCCAGTGATAGCCGCAACTCCCATGAACCATTCATGGGCAACGGTGCCGATGGGGGGTATTCCAAACCTCATAGCCAAGTGAACATTGCTCGTCCCGGAGATTTGACCAGGCAAGCCCTTAGCCTCGCCCTCCTTCTTTGCCTTGACGAGTCCACGAAATACCAGCGCCTGCGTATGGTAGTCTCTCCTCCGTCTTGTACCAAATTCTGATACGATACAGCCTGCTTCCAGGAGGCGCATTCCCTTTCCAAGAGCCTTCTCCTCTTGCCCATCATATGTCCAATCTGTATCCATGAACTTGAAGTATGCCTCACTGGTCAGAGCCAACAAAGGAATCTCGTAGAGAATGGTTTCGACCCATAGTCCCTTGATCTTCAGGTCGACCTCTCCAATATCGCTAGCACTCCCCGTGTCAGTCTCAGCTGTGAACGAGGCTACGACTTGCTCGCGCGGGTTCAGGCGGAAGTCTTTGAGAAAGTCGAGGTACGGCTTGTTAAGGTACTTGCACGTCGACTGGAGGAAGCGCAGTTCGTCGTTGGAGAGGGCAATGTTTCCGAGCTCTGTTTGCGCAATTAGTATAGCGCCGGGTGCCGGGTAGATAATGAATTGCTACCTACTATTAATCTGAGTCTGTAGCCACAGGAAGGCTTCTCGCGATAGTTTCTTCTCCGGGGTTCTGTTCTTGAAGGCGTAAGTGACTTCGACTTTGGGAAAATACTTCAGGACGGCGCATTGCATGGTGAGCTTGTACAGGTCGGTATCCAGGAAGGAGATGACTCCCTCCGGGAAGGGGGAGGAGCTATTGAAGTCCATGGTGGGGGTCAAGTAGAGAGGGGACGTAAGATGCTCAAGTCCAAAGTGTCTAGAGTTAGGTAGTATTGCAAGACTTGAGAACAGATTGTGAAGAAATGGAAGAAATGGAAGTGATGTAAGAGATGGAAGATGGACGGTTTCGAATGATAATGTAAGATAATTGGAATGGTAGTGGGGGGAGAGGTGGGGGAGCTAACGAGGCTCCAGGAACGGAGATATTGTACTGTACCTAGGTAATTAACAAGTACGAGTACGGCATTGATTACAGACAGACCTTGCCCTTTTGGGTGAATCGAAATATTATAAGCCCAGGCAAGGCTGCACCTTGATAGTCCGAGATAGAAGTTGAATTATTCCGAGGCCTTTGCAGACTCGGATTTCGGATTTATTTGCTTCATTCTAAAAATGAACCTATTACCACCAGATATGCATTCACCATAAACGAACCTATTTCCGCCTTCGTCCCAGTATATGTATATATCTGCTGTATTCATGCTGACAGTACCTCTGTGCATCACCTTGGAGGGGTAAACAGGGACCCCTCCGTTGCAAGAGCCTGTGCTGTGATTTGCTCGCCAGCGATGTCGGGCTCCACTACTCAAGTAGTACAGTGTGAATGGAATGCCCAGCCCTGCAATCGGATCCCGTCGCCAAAAAAAAACACTTTTCATGCGTCCCGTGAATTGCCTCGTTTACCCCTCCATATTCTCTTTCCACTTCCCTCCCTTCTCCATACTTCCTTCATATCGTACTATCTGTCGATATTCCTATAAAACCTGCAGGTCTTCTGCTATTTCCTCTTCTTCTAAATTACAAGACATCTTCCGAAACCACCCTCTTCCAATACCCTCATTCAAGATGTCTGAAATCACTCACCCCACCATCAAGGGTAAGTTTTTACTTTTCCCTACGTCACTCCACCCACTACTGGGACATATCTTTCAGGAACATATATATGTTCCATTCTCTTTAGTAGAGGAATCCTACGAATTTCAGAGATATGAAGGAATCAGATAGTCTCGCTTTAATCAACTGTTTGGGTCTTTGGACCAATGATATAGTCTTGACGGTGGATGGATGCCCATTTATACTTTGACCGCCATTGCTAACTTTGCACCTCTTCCTCTTCAGATGGCTGGTTCCGCGAGATCTCTGACATGTGGCCTGGCCAGGCCATGACCTTGAAGGTCAAGAATGTCATCCACCACGAGAAGAGCAAGTACCAAGATGTTCTCATCTTCGAGTCCACCGACTACGGCACCGTTCTCGTCCTCGACAATGTCATCCAATGCACCGAGCGTGACGAGTTCGCATACCAGGAGATGATCACCCACTTGGCCATGAACTCCCACCCAAACCCAAAGAAGGTTTTGGTCATTGGCGGCGGTGATGGAGGTGTCCTCCGTGAGGTCATCAAGCACGACTGTGTTGAGGAGGCTATCCTGTGCGACATCGATGAGGTGGGTTGAGGCTACAAATGAAATGGAATTGAAGGAAGATCACTGGCTAAACATCAACAGGCCGTCATCCGTCTGTCCAAGAAGTACCTCCCAGGCATGGCTATCAGCTACCAACACCCAAAGGTCAAGGTCCATGTTGGAGATGGGTTCAAATTCTTGGATGACTACAAGAACGAGTTCGATGTTATCATCACCGACTCCTCCGACCCAGAGGGACCCGCTGAGAGCTTGTTCCAGAAGCCATACTTCGAGTTGCTCTTCGGTGCCCTCAAGGATGGAGGTGTCATTACCACTCAAGGTTGTACGTTCTCCTTCGTCTGCGGAGCCAAGTGGTTCTTTTACTTTCGAATTTATTTCTGTTTTATCCATTTTATTTGGGATCTTGAATTTATTTTAGTCTGCCAAGTTCTCCCAGTATTTTTAGTTTTTCAAGTATTCGCACGCTCAAGTTTGCATTCTTTCTCTCTCTCTCTCCGAATTCATCCAGTAGTGTTATTTTCCAATCTCATTTAATTTCTGTACTTATGAAGGGAAATATGCTAACATCCACTCCCAGCTGAGAACCAATGGCTCCACCTGGCAATGATCACCAAGCTCAAGAAAGACTGCAAGGAGGTTTTCCCCAATGTCGAATACGCATATACCACCATCCCCACCTACCCATCCGGCCAAATCGGCTTCATGGTCTGCTGCAAGGATGCCGAGCGCGATCTCAAGACACCAGTCCGCAGCTGGACAGTCGAGGAGGAGGAGAAGCTCTGCAGATACTACAGCTCTGACATCCACAAGGCCAGCTTCGTCCTCCCAACCTTCGCTCGCATGGCGTTGAGATAGGATGGTTATTTTCTTCTGGCAAATAGGGGCGGTGGATTGGGGTGAGGAAATCATTGGAAATGATTGCTATGATACCATGATGGTGACGGGAGTGGATGGATGTGATGATACAAAAATTCCTTTTGCGGTGCTTTCTTGATGGGAAATACTTCAATCTCACGTAGACTTGATGGGCAGACACCTTGACTCTGCTAAGTGTTGCATATGAATCAGATTACTTCTGAAAAGATTTTTTCATATATATGTGAGCGATGCGATGTTTCGACTAAGGCGCGTGATCTATCTTCAGCGAGAAATCTACATGGGGTACACCTTGATGTATAGAACTCGTCGAGATGATGTCGATATCTGAGTTACGCAGTCAGCACTGAAAGGCATATATCACTTGACTTACCATTGTTAATATAAGTCCCGACATTCTCCGCCGTCAAACCACCACTGCACTCAAGCAAGAACTCCCTCTTGCCAGCCCACCTCTGCTTAATACTCTGGGCCGCAACTTTCAACCCCTCTCCATCGAAATTGTCCAACATAATAATATCCGCACCGGCAGCAATCGCCTCATCAGCATCCTTCTCACTATCCACTTCGACCTCAATCTTCAGCGCAAAACCACCCACCGACTTCGCCGCCTTAACAGCCTCGGTAATACTCCCCTTTGCCCAGATATGGTTATCCTTCAACATAATCATACTCGATAGATCATGTCTATGTCCATCCACACCTCCAACCAACATACCATATTTCTCCACCAATCTGAACCCCGGCGTCGTCTTCCTCGTCCCAGCTAATATGCCTTTATACCCCGCCTTCCTAACCAGCTCATCCACAGCTCTCGATTTCGTCGCCACGCCTGAACACCGACTCAGCGTATTCAGAGCAACTCGCTCTCCAAGTAAAAGTTTCCGCACCGGGCCAGTGACGGTAGCCACTGCGATCTTGCCCGCAGATCCAGGATCAACCACCGATCCTTCTTCCAGGTGCCATTTCACAGTACACCCGGCTTGTGCGAATACCTCGTCGAAAAACGGCACACCCGCGAGCACGCCTTTCGATTTCCCGTACAGGGTAGCGGTTCGTTCGCTGTCGCCGACGACGAAGCCGCCGTAGTCGAAGGATGGTGTGTCTTCTGCGAACCAGGCCGTGATTTGCGATTTCCAGTGTACCGGCAGCAAATCTGCAGGGTTTCCGTATTGCGATGCCATTTTCTTTGAATGTTGGGGTTTGGATTTCGTACTCAGTGGAGAAATGGAGGGGTAAAGACGAGGCTGATGATTATTGAGTCGGCAAGCTTACATAATGCATTTAGCGCCCCACTATTGGCCGGAGCGACCCAGACTTCGAGGTCCTAACTGCGAAGTGCTGTGCCTGGTTTTGATCATTCAACCAAGCTGCAATTGAAGAACCACAGCCTCTCAATTGCGCTCTCAACCATGGCGCCTACATCACTCCGTCTCCTGCGCTTCTCGCAAACCCCTACTCGACGTATCATTCTCTCTCAGTCGCGCACAGCTCTCCTCCCGCGAACAGCCGTCCAATTTTCTCGCCCCGCCTCAACAACAGCAGCAGCAGCGGCAGACGCCAGCTCCCTCGTTACCCGCCTCAAGAATCTGCTATACGGCACTTCGATATCCCTCTTCGCCGTCTTTAGCTACCTCTATATCACCGATACGCGAGCGAGTGTGCATCAATGGCTCGTGGTTCCCACTCTGCGGTTGGTATATCCCGACGCGGAGGATGCGCACCATGCTGGGACCAAAGCCCTCAAAGCTTTATATTCCCTGAACCTACACGCTCGGGAGCGTAGCTCGAAGAAGGAAGATGCGGATTTGAGTGTCGTGGTGTATGGACAGAAATTACAAAACCCGATTGGGACATCTGCGGGCATCGATAAACTGGCTGAGGTTCCGGATGCGTTGTTCGCGCTTGGTCCGGCGATTGTGGAGGTTGGAGGAACGACACCTTTACCGCAAGATGGGAACCCGAAACCGAGAGTCTTTAGACTGCCGAGTCGGAACTCGATGATCAATCGGTATGGACTGAACTCCAAAGGAGCGGATGATATGGCTAGGACGCTGCGGGAACGAGTCCGCGCGTTTGCGTTCCGTAGCGGCTATGGAATTGGAGATGATGCTGAGGAGTTCGTGCTGAATGGTGGTGCGGGTGTGCCGCCGGGAAGTCTGACGGAGGGGAAGATGCTCTTAGTGCAGGTTGCTAAGAATAAGGATACGAAGGATGATGATATCGAGGCTGTGAAGAGGGATTATGTTTACTGCGTTGAGAGGCTGGCTCCTTATGCGGATATCCTCGTCGTCAATGTCAGTAGTCCGAATACCCCAGGTTTACGGACACTGCAGAGGGTAGAACCTCTGACTAGGATTCTGGAAGGTGTGGTTGGAGCTGCAAAATCGGCGAGGAGGAAATCCCCACCGAAGGTCATGGTCAAAGTCTCACCAGACGAAGATCAAGATGAGCAGATTGAGGGAATTGTGGAGGCTATCTGGAAGAGTGGTGTCGATGGAGTGATTGTTGGAAATACGACAAATCGAAGAGACAACATTCTCCCTAGAGACCTGCCCTTAACGCCAAAGGAGAAGGAGGTACTCAGCGAGAAGGGAGGTCTGTCCGGTCCACATATGTTCGAAAGAACACTGGGACTGGTCAAACGCTACAGACAACTCCTCGACCAAGGCCCACCTCCCGAGCCCACACAACCCTCAGAAACAGAAGAACCCGCGAAACCTGTCGCTGTTGGAGACAAGGGCGACCAGCTCGGCTCCAAAATCGCCGAGAAGCTCGAATCGACCAAAGAAGTCGTGACCAGCGCCGTTTCCGCGGCGGTCTCCGGCATCAAAGATTCTGCGAGCGGGAAACCGCATGAGCAGAAAGTCATCTTTGCCACAGGTGGTATCACGAATGGTAAGCAGGCTTTGGAGATCCTGAATGCGGGCGCAAGTGTGGCGCAGGTTTATACAGCGCTTGTTTATGGAGGCTCGGGGACGATTACGAAGATTAAGAAGGAGATGAGGGAGGAGATTCAGAAGAGGTAGAGGAGGGAGGAGAGTGAGGAGGATGGTATGTATATATGTGAGTATAGATGAATTGATTGGCCTTGAATCTTTATGAGATGTTCATGTGCAGATGGGCTTTGGTAAATTTACTTATCGTGGCATCGAAAACAGTTGCAAGTTGTCTTTGTTTACACTCTCGGTTCGAAGCAACCCCCTGCGCAAGCGAAGTCCACAGGCTCCACTTGATTAGAAGTCAGCTTTCCATTTTCCAGTTCAGCAGTCAGTCCAAAGTATAATCCAGATATCTTACCTGTCTTACCAACAATGCCATTCTCTCACAGTTTTCATGTCGGAGTTGAAGTTGATTCGCTCTAATTCTTCCACTTATTTGACCAGTCATTTCAACTTCTACCTCTTATTGCATCTCTTTATAAATGCCACAATCCCCCGGAGAGCCCACCCACTCCAATTAGACGACTCTCAATATTCCTGTCATTGAACACAGTAATTCGATAGCCAGTCTTGCATCCCTAGTGCAATAGTTGGAGGCCTTAACCTACCCACTCAAGACGCCTAGCGTTGCATTGTCGTTGTCTACCTGCCCCTTGTCAACTCGCCTAACACCTGGCCATTTCTCAGACGTCCGAGAACGAGACGCTCATGTCCTTGGTCATGGCCTTGTCTCGACTGGAAATCCCAATGCCTGCCTTGAGTGCGGTACAGTACAACTTCCCACGAAGCATTCAAACAAAGCCCAGTCGCTGTCCCATAGAAGTTACTGTGACGTCCCAAACTCCTCATTATAGGGCAATTGGTAAGAGAGAGACGCTTTTATCCCTACCAAAGGCAGGGCAGGTAGACCAGACCCTCCGACTGGCGTATAAATACAACAATCTAGATCTTCCATACTTTGCAAAGAAGAAGCTTGTTCCGGAAAGAAGTGAAGCATAATTAACTTTATCTGGGGCTGAGTCGCGAGCTTCTTCGCAGGGCGGCGGGTGATGTTTCTAGCGTCGCTCCGGGTAAATTTCTCCATCAATCAGGAAGGAGTGCTGCCCGCCTCCCCTCACAACCCCACCACCCCTCCCCTCCATGCCCCTCTCCCTTCAACGCCGTCGGAAGGAATTCTCCCTTGGCAGGAACCCCAGACCAGACCTCAGACCTAGGTATATAGCTGCAACTCTTCCCTCTCGGCCTTGCTCCCACTTTTTCTTTTCTTTCTTCCTTATTCTTCTGCTCTGTATATCTGCAATTGACAAACTTCACTCACATCCATCACATTTCCACACACATCTAACCCCACCACCCCTCCTTCAAGATGGCAGAAGTTACCATCACCGGCTGGGACACTCGCGATGTGCGGTTCCCAACCTCCCTCGACAAGACTGGTTCGGATGCCATGAACGCAGCAGGCGACTACTCTGCCGCGTACTGTATCCTGAAGACCGACTCCTCCTTCTCCGGCCACGGCATGGTGAGTTTCGAATCCCCTCTCCTCGTCGAATTGCCCCTCACTCACCCCACTTCTCTATCATATGGATGCCAACAAGAAGAGATCCACTAACCCCTTACTCCCAGACCTTCACTATCGGCCGCGGCAACGACATCGTCTGCAAAGCCATTGACAACGTAGCAGACCGCATCAAGGGCCGCACGCTCTCCTCTCTCGTCGCCAACTGGGGCGAGACATGGCGCTACCTCGTCTCCGACTCACAACTCCGCTGGATCGGGCCCGAGAAAGGTGTCATCCACCTCGCACTCGGCGCCGTCGTGAACGCAATCTGGGATCTCTGGGCCAAGACATTGAATAAGCCTGTGTGGAGGATCGTAGCGGACATGTCGCCAGAGGAGTTTGTGCGTTGCATTGACTTCCGCTATATCACTGATGCAATTACACCCGAGGAGGCTATTGCTATGTTGAAGGCTGAGGAGGGGGGCAAGGCGAAGAGAGTGCAGGATGCATTGGATAGTAAGGCTGTCCCTGCTTATACCACCAGTGCAGGCTGGTTGGGATATGGAGAGGAGAAGATGAAGGGTCTTTTGGAAGAGACTTTGGCGAAGGGATATAGGCATTTCAAGTTGAAGGTTGGAACTTCGGTTGAGGCGGACAGGAAGAGGTTGACTATTGCGAGAGAGGTCATTGGGTATGATAAGGGTAACATTTTGATGATTGATGCAAACCAGGTATGTTCTCTTCTATTTCTAACCTCACCTCTCATCAATTCGACGTTCGGAATTCAAGAGCTAACTTTGTCTCAAAGGTCTGGTCCGTCCCAGAAGCCATCGAATACATGCAACACCTCAAAGAGTTCAAGCCATGGTTCATCGAGGAGCCCACTTCTCCAGACGACATTCTCGGCCACAAAGCCATTCGTGACGCACTCCGCCCTGACGGAATCGGCGTCGCCACCGGAGAAATGTGCCAGAACCGCGTGATCTTCAAGCAGCTCCTCGCCTCCGGCGCCATTGACGTCTGCCAAATTGACGCCTGCCGCATGGGTGGCGTGAATGAAGTCCTCGCCGTGCTCCTCATGGCTAAGAAGTTCAACGTTCCCATCGTGCCCCATTCTGGTGGTGTGGGACTCCCAGAGTACACTCAGCATCTGAGTACCATTGACTATGTCTGTGTCAGTGGAAAGCTCAGTGTCCTTGAGTATGTCGATCATTTGCATGAGCATTTCAAGAACCCATCTGTCATCAAGGGTGGTTACTACCAGACTCCCATGGAGGCTGGGTATAGTGTTGAGATGAAGCTCGAGAGTATGGATCTCTTCAGCTTCCCTGGCGGCCCTGGTGGCTGGTGGAAGAGTGACGAGGCAAAGCCTATCTTGGAGGGTATCAAGATCTAGGCGTTTGCCTTGTGTCGGAGGGGTGAAGAAGGGGTCGGAAGTTTTCATGTTGGGCTTCCAGCCGTAGGGCAACGATGGCATCCTATATTACACTTGCTGGAGAAGTGTATTCCTTGGTAGTTGTAGAATGGAATGGGGCTCGAGAAGGTCTCGTGCGCAGTGCAACGATGGCATACTGTATAGCTAGCTTGGTAGGATAGCTATCCCTGATGTATATTAAATTGGAGGAATAGGCAAGTAGGACAAAAAAGAAGGGTGTCAAGAGTTTTCAGGTTGGGCTCTTCGGCAGCAGGGCAACGATGGCATCCTGTAGTACACCGGATGGTGTTCTCCCGTAGCCAGAATTTAAAATGCTCGAGCTACAGTAACTTTTGCACTTCCCAACTATGGTAGCAATCGGTGGCTAATCTCGAATTGAGTCACAAAATACCCCGCGACAACTAAACACTCCGTTTCAAGCTACATTCCTCTCGAAGGATTATTTTTGAATATACATTCGTCATGTACGAGTCTTTTCAAAGTAAACAAGAGAAGCTTAACAAAATAGAAATTCGATAAAAGAAGAGGCTTCTCAAGTCTAAGCGATCGATTTGGGGACGACCATTGCAGAAAAAGATTGAAAGGCCTTGGCGAGTCCATCTCCACGTGACGAACTCCACCACCTCACCCTTGTTTTGTCCCAGCGTTTCAGGCTCAACGTATGGGCGCTGATATCAGGCAATATCACAACGTCTTCAAAACAGCTTGATCCAGAAGTTCTTTGACACTTATGGCTTTATGATCTCTTAATTGACCGACTGTCTTTCTTTTATATATTGTTCTTACAGCCTATTTGCGGCTCGCTTCTCGCTCCCTTTCCCGTCCTTATTCTCACATATCACAGAACTGTCAACATGTCTCGGCCCACGAAAACTTCAAAACCAGCGAAATCGCCAAAATCGCCGTCGCTTCCGAAAGAACCTCTACTCACCCAGGAAAACTTCGAGAAGGAGTTAAAAAGCCTGGCTCTGAAAGCAAAGGAAGAGACGTGGGGGAAATGGGCTGCTGAGCAGGCTTGGATCCTTGCTCAATCGGGGACCCTTCTCACCCTGGCGGCGGTGTACTCGAATGTGTCGCTTCTGAGCTTATCGCCCGTGTATGGCGGGATTCCGTCGTCGATTCTGCATACGAAGGGTGTTGTGGCTGCGTGTTTCCTGGGATGGTCGTCGAATCTGTTTTTGAAGAGGCAATTGCCGGTCAAACCTCAACAGCTACTTCCGCTCATCGCAGCATACATCCCAATGATGCAGTTCTTTCTTTTCAAAATCAGTGGATCGCTTGGAGGAGTGTATGGGCCAGTCATCACTGAGGCTCTGACTTCCCTGCCGCTACTTTTACTTTCAGTGTCGTGCACGGCGACGATCTTGGATGATCTGGAGATGACCCCTGGGAGAGTTCAATGGCTAACCGACGCGATGCCAGGGATGTTATCCTTTCTCTTCTTCAAAGGCGCGGAGCATGTCTCCATGAATAGTATTTCACGAGGCATTGGTGCTTCTTTTCTCCAGACCAGACTCGGTCTACAGATCCTACTCGCTGGGCTCTACTCTATTTTCGCGCCTTCGAAACTTCTCCTTTACGCTATCCCAGCACTTCTACACACGGCGCTGTTTAACGTCCATGTCCAGTACCCGTACACGACATCCGTTCTTAACTCGACTCTCACCAAGCAGAACTGGACTTTGATTGATAGACAGGAATCGCTCACTGGGTATATCTCCATTATCGAGAGTGCAGAGCAGCGATTCCGCGTTATGAGATGTGATCACAGTCTTCTCGGAGGCGAATGGCTCATCAAAAGTTCCCGAAACGGCATGCCAGAGCCCATCTACGGCGTCTTCGTGATGCTAGAAGCAGTCCGCCTAGTTCAAGTTGAGACACCAGTCCCAGACTCACAAGCAAAAGCATTCGTCGTGTAAGCTCTTCCCCATCGAAATCATTACTGTACCACGTGACTAACACATTTTCTCTTTTCAGTGGTCTAGGAATCGGTACTACACCAGCAGCACTAATGGCCCATGGGATCAAGACCACAATCGTCGAAATTGACCCAGTCGTCCATGATTTCGCAACGAAATATTTCAATCTTCCCAAGAACCACAAGAAAGTCATCGCCGACGCCGTATCCTACGCCGCGGAAGTAGCTCGCTCAGATGAGAGATACGATTACGTCGTGCACGATGTATTTACTGGTGGTGCGGAGCCTGTGGATCTCTTCACGTATGATTTCTTGCAGGATCTGAACTCGATTCTGAAACCCGGTGGAGTGATTGCCATCGTAAGTCCCGATATTCCAACCCTACTTTGAACTACAAGTTATAGTCATATACACAAGCTAACTCGCCCAGAACTACGCCGGCGACCTCCTCCTCCCCTCCGCACGTATCATCGTCCAAACCATCCTCGCCGTCTTCCCCACCTGCCGCATCTACCGCGAATCCGCCCAGCCCACCCCCGAACAAATCGCCTCAGACGGCCGCGATTTCATCAACATGGTCATCTTCTGCACGAACGCCGCCTCGACCGTGAACTTCCGCGCGCCGGTCGAGAAGGACTTCTTGGGTAGTAGAGCCAGACAGGCGTATTTGTTGCCGCAGCACGAGGTAGATTATAGCGCTTTTGAGGCACAGGAGGGCGATGGGGGACTCTTGAGGAGGAATGATACGGAGAGGTTTAGGGGGTGGCAGGAGAAGAGTGCGGGGGGACATTGGGCTGTTATGAGGACGGTTATTCCAGAGAGTATTTGGGAGAATTGGTGAGTGTGTGTGTGTGTAGAAGGGTTGGCATGGGGAGAGATGAGTGGAGCGGATGTAGATGGAGGGGAGGTAGATGTTAGTTTTGTATCTTAATAAAGAAATTGCTGTGACGATGGACTATGTATTGTATGATATTTATCGAGAAGCTGAGCAATTCTCTCATCTAAGCGTTGCGGTTGTGTATTTTTGTTAGGACCGACCTTTTTTTTTTTTTCACTTTCGTCCTTGGCCTGCTTGACTCGCCATGCTGCGATGCATTACTAGGAAGGACGTTGCTCTTATTGAGTTGAAGGGGTCGGGTTGGGGTGGTTGGTGTTGTGATACTCTCTCTCACTCGTTTTCGATTATTGATTTATCTTGTTAGCTTCGTTCATTTTCATTTTCATTGCACTACCCCATTTCATTGTTCTTCTTCTTGTCCATTCATTCCGTCGTCAAGACAATCGATCCATTTATTTCTCAGTCCTTCGGTCAGTTAGTCAACCAGTCCGGTACCAATGACCGCACAATTATCATTTCCGTATTTTTTTTTATGGACATGTAACCGTACCTGCCGCTAGATTTCTTGCTTCTTCTTATTCATCCGCCCAATTTAGTCTTTAGATTACCATAGGATACCTAAGTAGTTCACTACCAATAGATAATAATCAAATGAAAATGTAAATGCAAACCGTGCTTTGAAAACAGACGCTGTTAGACTGGGCATACTTCCATTGTCGACGAGGCAGATATAGGAATCACTTGGCAGATGGATTTCAGGATGTCTTTAACTTTGATCGACGCTGGCTTTATTTCATGCCACTTAATAGTTATGAAAATATATTATACATATATATATATATATATATATATATATACTTATTGCGCGCGCGCGTGTGTGTGTATTCAGAGAATTGAGTAAAAATTATGTCGAACAAGGAGTTTTGTTTCAGAGAAGATGTGGGAGTAAGAGAAATTGAACCTCGACCCCGAATGGTGAAGTAGTCACCCCATCCCTCGTCTTTAAGAGAATAAGGAAGTCAAGACGTGGTATTTAAAAAAAAAAAGCTTTTGCAATATCGTACATGCCTTCTACCTTTCCTCCGCCCATGAACTCCTTTGTAGCAAAACTCAGGTCATTGCACGAACCACTCCACTTCACTCTCCCCCAACCTAAGCAACCTCCTCAATCAACTTCCCCCCACCAATCCCTCCCCCAGCCCTAGACGCCTTAACACTATTCCCAAACATACCCCCAACAGGAGCATCCAACCACTCCTCCGGCACCCCAATCCTATTCCCATCCTTATTACTCACCCAACGGACGAACATCGCATTAGGCTTGAATGGCTCGCCGTCGGCTCCGGTGCCGGTGCCGGGGTTGTCGGCTGCGTTCATGCCGGCGCGGCGGGCGTTGGTTTTGGGAGCTTGCTTTTTGAGGAGTTTGTTGATCGTTTCGAGCTAGGGGGTTGTTAGCTGGTTGACTGGGCTGGGAAGTTTGGGGAATGGAAGAAAGACACGGAGGGGGTGATAAGGAGAGGATGGAGTGGGGGAGGATGGAATAGGGGGGGGGGAGTACATACTTTCTCTTCCTCGTTGCGCTTCTCGCTGAGGTTCTTACGACGACGAGCCATTTCTGCACGACGCATGGCGTGCTCTTCTGCAGTGAGGTGTTTCTTGACTTGGACTTCTGGGTGGGCGTTAGTATTGCTTGTTCTAATTCATGTTTCATGGAGAAGGAAGATATACCATCAGGTAAAGCCAACAAATGACCACCGTCGCTCTCTTCGAATCGTGCACGTTGCCTCTTAGTCAACTTATTTAGATCCGGAGTGGACGCTCTGCTCCCACCAGCAGGCGTCTCATCATCACTATCCAGACTATCATCTTCCTCCTCATCACCCTCATCTTCGACTTCAATCTCCTCTTCCTCGCCCTCGGCATCTTCCTCGTTGCCTGTTTGCATGCCCTCTTCCTCTTCGACTTCCTCGCCGAGATCACTGTCCAACTCGCTCAATTCCTCGTCGTCGCTTGCATCCTCGATTTCCTTCTGCTCAACTGGAAGAACCTTGCCTCTGACGGCTGGTGATTTCACGATGATAACATCGTTGGCTGCTTTTCCGCTTGCTCGAGAGACTTTGATGACAGGTGGTGGAGGTGGGACATCGACTTCCATGTCGATATCACCATCGGCATCTTCATCACCCAATCCATCATCTTCAGCATCCATATCCTCATCATCATCTTCCTCAAGCTTAGCATCTTCATCTCCCGCCTCCTCCATCTCCTCATCCTCCTCTTCATCCTCCTCATCGCTGTCACTCTCTAACACATAACTCTTCCTCACATTCCTCGCTCTCTTCCCCTCAATAATCTGGCCACCGATAAACGGATCCCGGGCATTGGTAGTGACGCTGTTGCCAGATGAGCTTGCCCGCGTCGCTTCTCGTAGTTTGCTGGATGAGGTCTTCACGGTGAGACGCATTGATGAGGGACTTTTAGATGAGCCCGATGGAGGACCACGTGAGACGGTAGCCATGGCTGCTACATTTTCCGAGGTGGTGCGACGGGTTCGTGAAGTTCTATCGTGAGATGGTGAGTCAGCTACCTTGATTGCTTCGTTGGCCTTGACAGCTGCTGAGCGTTGGCTGCGACGCGACGACATGGTGGTGGGTTAGTGGGTGATATCTAACTCGATGTGCTTGCTTAAGATGGTGTAGATGTAGGTTCAGGTGTAGGTCTGAATTTGATGTTGGGGTTTATGTGGGGTTATCGCTTGGATAAAATGAGAGGAGGGGGATGGAGTGTGAGATGGATGGATTTAGATGAGGGTGAGGCTGGCTGCAAGGGCCATCGGGACAATGCCTCGATAAGAAATAGAGGATGCAGAGCAGAGCAGTGCAGACGCAGACGCAGACGCAGCGCGGGAAGAGGACAGATCAGGTAGGCGCGCCGCGTAAATCAGCAAGTAAGTGCATAAGATGACATCCATCTATTCATCCATCCAATTCAACAGATAAGCGCGCTTGCCTTCTGACTACCAGCCAACAGCATCGCCAGAATGGAGATTGAGAGTCTGGCAAACGCCGTCCCGCGCTCTTGGTCTAGGTACTGTATGTGGCTTGAGTTGTCTTGTGTTGTGTTGTCTCATCACTCTCCTATAACCTCCACTGACTCACTCTCCTTTCGCTCTCCCCAAATCAAAAGGAAAGGTGCTCTCGCCTCTCCCGTCTCTGTACAACTTGAAAGTCCCAAAGCGACTACACACTGCAAATGAGAAGCGCAACAGGATTGCTGTATAGCCTAGTACATGCGCCACCAAGAACCGATGGATCGGGAGAGTGGACTTTAAATGTGATCCATCCTCTCAATGCAGTGATGGATGGATGCAAACGAACCCAGCAAGAAACAGACGGAGCATAATAGAATCAACTGAAATGAAATAAAACGACCATGTAAAATAACTCACTCATTCTTCCCGCCAGCTGTGGCTTTCTCAGCCCTGCCACCCCGTGAACTTGCAGCTGATCCCTTCGTGCCTGTGCCTGTACCAGCCCAATCGATGGGCTCTTCCGTGCCCTCTGAGTCTGTACTCAGCTTCCGGAGCTTCTTACTGGGTCGTTCTGGACGTCCGGACATAATGGATAGACCGGGTTCGACTGGACTGGATTAAATTGGGTATGGGCTGTTGTGTATCGATGATGAGGTTGATTGGCGGCTGACGCTTACACGCAGATCTGTGTACTGTACTGTATGTGTGTCAAGCTTGACGGAAGAGTTGCAAGATGCAGAGACTTTATACAGGAGTCAATGTGAGTGCAATATAAATTATATTGCAAGGGAATTGTCGATACACAGGGCAAGTTGAATGTCGTCAAATACTTTGAGACTTTGAACAATCCATTCCGATGTTCCAGCCTAGCCAAACTCAAGCGTCAAGTGTCGGTCATCGGAGGAAAAATACGTGATTCTGATTGGTTGTGGTGTGATGACATAATCCAAACCTCTCGAAATCCGGGGCCGAGGCTCGTGAACTGACTTCAAAACATCCAGCCTTCCAGCCTTCAACTCCCCTTCCACCTCTATCAGTACTTCACAATGAGCGACTCCGACCCAGAAAAGAAAGCCGGGATACCCTCATGGCAGACTAAAGCAGTTCCTGAGTCTGCGAAACCAGAGGAATCTGTTCCGGCGCAAGAGGAACAAAGTCGCGAGACAGTGATTGCTCAGGCGCGGAAGTTCCTTGAGGAGGATGAAGTACGAGATGCGTCTACCGACAAGAAGATTGCTTTCTTAGAGAGCAAGGGATTACGGAATGAAGAGATACAAGAGCTACTAGGCATCACACGAAATACAGAAGCTAGCAATGTCGCAGTGGTACGTCCTCTCCAGCCTTCAATGACCTCCGCTAACCTCACTTAGACTCCGGAGCCCACACCAGCACCAGCACCAGCACCATCACCATCACCATCACCAACCCAGACCTCCCCTCCTCCTCCACAGCCATCCTACTCCCCCCCCACAATACCAAGCACCCTCCCAACTGCCCATAATAACCTACCCCGAATTTCTCACCACGCCTCCACACCCCTTACCCTTAATTACCAAACCCCGCCTCCTCACGACCCTCTACGCATTCTCGGGTCTAACAGCCCTCCTCTACGGTACACACACCTACCTACTCACGCCTATGCTCGCTTCTCTAACAGAAGCACGCCTCTCCTTTGCCTCGACATCCAAGACCAACCTCGATAGACTAATAACGCAACTCGAAGGCTTGGTCTCGGAATTACCTGCCAATGCCAAGAATAAAGCATTAGGAGAGAAAGACGACGAGAGTGAGAGCGACGAAGATCCTACTGAACTCTTCCACCGCGATATCGGTATCCAGACTTCGCCGTTTATCTCCCGGCCTTCTTCACCCGTCGATGAGTCTCCTCTCACGGGACATACATCTCGCTTGCAAGGCCTTAAATCCTCTCTCGAGGGTTTGATCGAGGATAGTTCTAGTGAGGGGGTTACGACGGCGGAGTTAGAGGGCACCATGGGGATACTGAGAGAATATCTGGATGGTTTGGCATTTGTCCAACCGAGCTATAGTTATGGTGTTGGTGGGTATGGTGGTGGAAGCAGGAGTGGGAAGGATGAGGATGACGAGATTGGGAGGGTGAAGAAGGAGATTAGAGGTGTGAAAGGAGTGTTGCTTAGTGCGAGGAGTTTCCCTGGGGGAGCGAGGGTTGGTGGGAGGTAATGATCAGGTTATCTGATGATATATTTACGAAACTTATTGTTCCAAACCAGAAGGCTACTCTCCATTCCTTGTTTCCATTTCGGGTCTATGACCATGCATCTGGTAGGTTTATATTCCTCTAACCGTGGTGGAATTGGTGCCTTCTATTTGTACAAGACGAGTTGCGTCATATCGAATCTCTAGTCAGGAACAGAAGCTGCGACAAAAACTCAACCTACTCCCCTCCCCGAAGGCAAACCAAACCAAAAATTCCTCGCCCTCGAAGAAGATTGCCAACTCAACAGAATACAATGGATGACACCCTTTGGAGAGATGTCTATAACTTGCTTATTTGGTTACATAGACCTTGAAAATTTGTGCTTCGCTTACTGGGTAAACTAAAAAGAAAATTAAAAATTAAAAACTTACCCATAAGACTGTAATCACAATCTACCTTGGTACACTTGCGCTTGGAAACGCTAAGCCATCACTAATGAATTATCTACTTTATATTGCCTGTTATTTATCATGAAATTCTATAGTTCTGCTTCACCCCACATGTTTTGATGATAATAAAAATGAGAATTTTATTTGAATGGAACATTAGAAGCGCGATATATGGGGCGGAGAGATTTTGTTGAATTGGATGTTACGATGCTCTGTTGATGTTGAAGAGGGAGATTAAGCGAGAAAGATCCACTCTCCATCACTTCAAAACAAACTCGAACAAGTGGCGTGGCAACGCCTAAGGTAGTCGTGCCTTGAAATAATCGTACGTTTATACATGTTTGAACCAGATGTTACGCTTGAAGTCAATATCATCCTGTCTTGAGTCAGCAAGATGAGATTAATACAGCGGAGACGACATGATATGCAGACATCGTTTGAATGTTCTAATACTTCCGTGATTAGGATTCAGTCATAACCCTTCCCTTGAGAATCACAAGCCGTTATATCATCTACCCTAGCAAGCACACATACGTTAAAGACCAGTTGTAAATAATCAATTATTTTTAGATCAGTCCACTACTGCTAGGGAGTCATTTCTCGCTCGAGCTAGTATTTAATCCGAAGTTCGCCGTTCCTCTACAGTCTTAGGCATGAACATCTATCCCCCTTTAGCTCCATACACATTCAGATATTAGCTTGGAACTTCTTCATTTTCGCTTACAAACATCGTATACCTCAATCTTTCAAAGTCTTTTCTCACTCATCATCCTTCCCGACTCACAAAATCATGAGGTTTCTTAAGTCCCAACTGTTAGTTGTGGCCTCAGCAGTCATCACACAATCCTCCCTCCTCATCAACGCCAGTCCCATATCCGATAGAATCTCAACTAGCATTGTCCTCCCTCCTGGTGGAATCTCAGAGGTACCCACGACCGCCCTCCCCTTTACTCTAGCTCACACACTCACCGCACCTAGTCCAACATTAACACCTCCTCCCTCTTCCCTCACATCCCTGCAACAGAGGAACTATCTCTCAAAGTCTCCTCTCACGAACTCAGCAAACGAACTGACGTAAGTTCTGTTCTTAATCACGTTCTAGTCACGTACCGCCAAGAATAGAGGCTCCAACAGCATTTTTCGGGTGGTGGAGGGAAATAAGTGGTCTCGCAGCCCTGCAGGGAGTACCAAACATTAAGTGCTCTGACGTAGTATCAGATCAAGAAGAATAATAATGCTGAAGAGAGAGCTTTCGGGGTCGTGCTGGCTAGGCTAGCACACAGGTCTGGTACTGACACGGAAACTAAAACTAAAACTAAAACGTCTTCCCCTAGAAGATGTCTTTCATGCATACACAAACGTGCATTCCGCGTTAAAGCTGAAGACCTGAACCCAGAGTAGGTGTAGTTCCAAGCCACGTGCTTAACCCCTGCCACCCGAAGCCAGGGCTCGAAAGCCATTCCATCCCGCCCGCTAGCCCAACGTCATTGCCGTGGGCTGCTTGAGCTCAGCTCAACTCAACGTTCATCCGAATACCTTTAACTGATTCTACTCGTAAGGAAGCCACATTCCAACAATGTTGATACGGACGCCTTTACGGGCAAACCATGGCTCGATCCCAGCTCTGAGAGGTGTATTAGGTGCGAAGAGTCCCAGCTTGACGTGTAGGAGGTGGAAGTCAGGGCCATATGGATATACGCAAGCGAAGGCTTTGGTGTACTCGAAGTATGGGGAGCCGAGTGATGTTTTGTCGTATGTATTCCTTTTCACTCCCAAGATATGCCCTCCTTACCCGCTCTGTTTTCGGTGCTCAATCCGGATCAAGTTCGATCTAATTGAATTGAGTTGTATTTACTTTCGTCGGTCCCACTGCTAATCAACACAATAGTCTACACAATCACTCCATATCCCCCTCCCTCCCCCCCTCAACCCTCCTCCTCCGCACCCTCGCCACCCCCATAAACCCCGCCGACATAAACCAAATCCAAGGCGTCTACCCCTCCAAACCACCCTTCACCTCCCTACTAGGCACCTCCCAACCCAGTGCCGTCGCCGGCAACGAAGGCTGCTTCGAAGTCCTCTCCGCCGCTTCATCCATAAAACACCTCCAGAAAGGCGACTGGGTAATAATGAAATCCACCAACTTCGGGACCTGGCGCACCCACGCCCTCGCACACGAATCCGCCGTCCTAAAAATAGAGAATAAAGACGGCTTGACACCCATCCAGGTCGGTACCGTATCAGTTAATCCCTGCACGGCATATCGCATGTTAAAAGACTTCGAGACCCTAAAGGAAGGGGATTGGTTCATCCAGAACGGAGCGAACAGCGGTGTCGGGAGAGCCGCTATCCAATTCGGGAACCTCTGGGGATTGAAATCCATCAATGTGATTCGAGAGCGTGCAGATGCCACTGCTACACAAGCCATGAAAGACGAGCTGCTAGAACTAGGCGCCACGCACGTCGTTACCGAGTCTGAACTTATGGATAAAGCATTTGCGGAACGGGTCAGGGAGTGGACGGAGGGCGGTCGCGAGGCTGTTAAAGTAGGCTTGAATTGCGTTGGGGGGAAACCGACTGCGGCCCTGGTCAAGTGTTTGTCCAATGGTGGACATCTGGTTACGTATGGTGCTATGAGTAAACAGCCACTTATGCTGCCCACGGGGGCGCTGATCTTTAAGGATATCAGGTTTAGTGGGTTTTGGGTTAGTAGGTGGAGTGATGGACATCCGGAGGAGAAGAAGAGGATGGTCGACGAGGTGTTGGATCTTACGCGCCAGGGAAAATTTAGGGATATTCCCGTGCAGGAGTTGAAGTGGGAGTGGGGGACTGAAGAGGGCGTTTTGAAGGAGGCTGTACAGGGGACGCTTGGGGGGTTCAGAGCTGGGAAAGGAGTGTTTGTTTATGGCGATACGTAAAGGAGGGGTGGAGATGTAGAAATATGTATATGTATATATCCTAAAGCACCTGGTTTATTGTGTTTGGAATGGCACTGTTCATTCTCAGTTCAGTGCGAACGAAGCATGCTTGAGAACCTATTCAAAAAAAGCCACTCACTCTCTCTCACTTACTTAGCACAAGTAAAGAAAGGAAAGGAGGGATCTTCACTTTCCGACTGCAAAGCAAGACAAGCTTACTAGGGAGCGAGGTACAATACACTTGAAGGTAACTTTTACAGTACCACTTCTTTGCTACATATACCGGTGAGGCGGCCCAAATTCGTCTCCGGTGAAGCGACTCTGTTTTTGGCGGTCAAAGCTCTGGCTTCACCGGAGACGAATTTGGGCCGCCTCGCGGTACCTATGTCAGGACGGAGTCCATGAAAGTCAAGTAAGGTAGGTGTACAGTAGAGTTATTGATAACAATGCACTTAATATAAACAATGCCTATTGGTATAAGATATAATAGCGGTATATAAAATCCGAGTGGGCGAAAGCGAATACTGTTGTTGTTGATTATGATGTTGAGTGGATGGATATTGAATGATGACAGAATAGAACAGCAGCGAGAAGGGAGGTGCTCGTTCACCTACTGCACGAGAAAGGCAGGCACCCCTTTGCATAGCCTTATACCTAATCCAGCATGACTGAAGGAAAGCGGCAGTGACACTTGCCAATCTTGTGACGAACAACGACAATAAAGAAGCAAAGCAAGAGGAGATGTCAATAATAACTCGTTTGCTCGCTGCAGGGATATCCTATCTATCGCCGTACGGAACGGTATTTCTCTATCTACATTGCCAAGATGACGTTGATTATCATAAAGCATTAAGCATCGCTCGAATAACACGCACCTCCCGCAACCACCCTCGCCAAATAGAAGTCTACTAAGAAGCTTCTGAGTTTCAAAACCACAGCCTCTCTACACCTAGTATTCCACGATCTTCACTTTTTTGAGTAACTCCTCTGGCAACTCTGCTTTGTCAACAATGCCCAAGGAGATCACATCGCCCCAGAAGAACATAGCTCTATCTTGAGCGTACGCCAGATAGTCGAACTCTTCTTCCTCATCTGCTTCAGAAGCCTTGTCTCCGTTCTCTTTGGTCTCTTGTGCCTCTGATACAATTGACTCACTGGATGCTTCTTCCTTAGAGATCTCCGACTGGTTGTCTTCAAGCCCTGGGACGACGGCTTGAACAATTCCCCATGCAACCCACTGGGCGCTATTGGCAACACGCCAGATTCGCACTTCTTTCAATAATTCTTGGACCTGTCGCTCTGTTTCCTGTTCCCTTTTGGCTTCTTCTTCGTTGTAGTTGGAACTTTGCAGGTCCACTGTGCTGCCAGCTGGAGTTCGAGAATCAAGGTAGAAATCAGAGATACTGTTCCTGCTAGAGCTTTCCAGAGGATGCATCTTAGGAGTTGCGGAGGCTCTTGGGTTGAATTGCGGGCGGTGATTGAGGTACGAACGGATGAAGGTCATTTGCTGCTCCAACGTTGGGTAGCACTGAGTGTTACAAGCCCATGCCTTTGTAGCATCGTGGTAGTTGTAGCACCATTCAGTGAAATGATTAGCAAATTCCAAGCCTGGGGTGTTTGCCGATGCGTATTCGAAGTCAATGACGATCAGTTGCTTGTGTCTGTTCTCTGGAAGAAGAAGGGGCGAGGGGGTAGATCCTTCGGTTGGCTTCTCCGGGACAAGGCGCAAGATGTTTCCATATTGAGTCTGCGAATCGTTAGTACATAGAAAATGTGAAGATGTAGAAGTGAACATACATCGTTATGAGCAAACACCAATCTTCTGTTTACGCCACCCTTTCCGTAGTAGCTGTCCAGCCATTTGCGGTACTTGTCAATAGCAGCTTTGAATTGAGGCCACTCAACTCCACAGACTAATCCTCTGGATCGCCACAAATCGCCCTTCGAATCCTGGCCACTGAGAATCTCCTTATCAAGATAGCTGATGACTTTCTCGCAGTTGTTGACCCACTTGTCCCAATTCAACCAGACAAAGGGGCCTTCCTCTCGCTCATTCTCGAGAAGATCAATACCATCGTGTAACTCTCGCATACGCTTGGCAATTTGTTTGCTCGTGCTCTCCACTCTTAGATCATCGAAGGTCAAAGTCTCAGCGTTGAAGAACTCTTCAAAGCGGCCGTTGGTGAAAGTCCCCAGAAGTCTCGGGCCAATCTTCTTGCGAGCTAGGCGGCGGAGAATGGAGAGCTCGTTTTCGCGATCAATAAGATGTTCGACTTGAGGGCCGTAGATACGGAGCAGGAGCTTAGGCGGTGGCTTTGGTGTGTATGGCTTGCCGTTTGAGTTTTGAATGGGTAGATCCTTGGGCGGTGACACAACATAGACTGCATTCGTGAGAGCGCCACTCAATCTCTTGACCTCAATATCTCCACCACGTTCCAATGGCACACGTCTCCAACCTTTCAGCCTCAATGTATGTGCTAATCGCACAATTTCCCCTTTAAAGGTCGCCCAAGCCTTTCGTTCCTTATCGGCCTTCTTGCTAGTGCTCAGTGTGACGGTCTCGATAGCAGATTCCGAGCCCCCTCCTCCGTACGACATGGTCTTGGAGTTATCCAGCACGACATCGCACGAAGGCACAACGACGTCACCATCTTGGTATTCTGTGTCCGAACTTCCAACATACATCTTCTTCGCAGACGGACGTCTTTTCGCACTATGACTAGGCCGACGTGGTTCAGTTGTTGGAGATGCCGCAACAGGTAGGCTGTCCAGTCCGAAGGAGCTCATGTTATCCTCCAAGATCTGCTGAAGCTTCTCAAGAGAGATTGCACTCCCATCGGAGCTCTGGCTGGAGGTGCGCGGTCGAGAGACATTGTTGCCTTTATTATCTTCTTCTAATTCGTCCCCTCTCTTGTGTGCCTTCTTCGCAGCCCTTTTAGCTTTCTCTGCTTGTAACCACTCGGCGACTTGCGACAGGAGTTTATCGTGGCGATGCTCGTGGTGACCATGATGTTGCGGGCTGTGGTGTTTATGATGCTTTCCTGAAGCTGGAGAAGATGCGTCTGAGGCAGGCAGAGGATCATCAATGCTGCTTTGACTGAGCATTGACAGCCTCGAAGAGCTCGTAGGGATACTGGGACGGCCAGTCATTCTTCTTTCGCTGATTCCTGCTCTGAATTGTTTCGGCCGAGAAGAGTCTTCGGACCCGGAAAGAGGAGTAATGTTTTCTGGTTCTGCAATGGAGACAACTATGCTCGTTAGCTCTTGACTGTTGGTTGTTGAAGAAAGAGAAGTGAGATTGTGAAGTGTGGGGTGAAGTGATAACGCGTCTTCGCCTCAATCAACCACCCCACGCCTATGTCTTTCTTACCTTTCACTGGACCACTCTTTGGACTCGCGGGCTGCTCTTCTTTGAGTGCTGGTCGCAAGGGCAGAGCTGAGCCGCTTTCTGAGGGTGTGAAGGACATAGTGGCGGTCTGCTGCCTATTGGGTGTGTTCTTTGTTTGTCCAGCTTGCTCTTCGTGCCTCGGTGTTGGGTCTCTCGGTGCTGGAAGGAACCTTGGTTTGCTGTGACAACACAACAGGTCGAGCGATACGATATCGCCCCTTTTTCTTGCAGTGCAGTATCAGGCGACTGGCTCTAGTCAGTCGGTCCCTCAATTCGAAGTCATAATATTTCGACCCAACCTAAAGGAGACAAAAGACACTACGGCTATCAGAGCAGACCGCTGTTCCCCGCTTCGAGTCTGCGCCGTCGACGGGATGTCCGTGCGGAGGGGTTGAGATTGTTCCGTTTGAGAAGAGAATTGTGTCTAGAAAGATAATAAGCTCGTTCACTGTGAAATCAACAATGCTATCTTTGACTGCTAGAGATCAGTTGCAACTTGTTGACAAGTACCGAACGCAAGGGCACGACTGAAGAGAGGGCTTAGCGCTGCGGCGCGAGGCATACACACGGAGGGGAGTCTGAGGGGTGGGGCTAGGGCGCCCCTCAGCAAGTTCTTGGCATACCTAATACTAGATTAAAGAATACTATTGCTAAAGAGAAGAGAGGAACTTTCGGGGTAGTGCTAGCTAGGCTAGCACACAGGTGGAGTAATTAAGAGATAAAAATGCGTCAGCGCGATAAGGAATTAATTGACCGACCACGTGATCCGAATAGCTTCACTTCTTGGGTCAGATCTCAAGCCATGCTTCCTCCCATCCACCCCACTATGAACGCTAGTCTTCAACCAGCCTTGTGAACTTCCCTCTCTCTCAGAGTTACACCTCAAATCGAGTATTTTAGGCCCATTATCAAGTGCCAGGACGAGGCGGCAGGTTATCTTGTTTTTCGCAGTCTTCGTTCATTAGCATCATTACACATGGAGGGAAAGTTCTTAGGAGCAAGTTGCATATTTTGTCATGCAGTTTCTATCATTCTTTGGATCGTATATCACTTGTGTTAAGTTGATAAGCTCAATTCTCACAAGGCAAACGGAAGTGTCATCATTCTGTTGCCCAGCAAGTATAGCTCATCCTCTCATAGCCTTTGCTCTTGGCGCGGATACAACTGCAACCTCCCTTGGGGCCATATCAGAGAAGCATAATGTATCTCTTTATGTTCTACAACCATGATCTTGGGTAGTCGATACCAGCAAGGCATCGCTCTGAAGGGTGCAGTGGTGGCATGGAACAAGTTCTTGTTCTTATCCTCTGCTCAGATTACCATTTACTGAATCGACTCTTCTGACTCCCCCAGAATGGATTTGGCTGGAATGATGATCGATCTCCAGGAAGTTTCTCTCCGCCGATTAACAAAGGTGCCGAATGATCATCCACCACAGGAGATGGGACTTTCATTTCACCTGCACTTAGTTAGCATTTGCATCCCCTTCAAAATCCGAGGAAGCCTACCTCGCATAATCTCCACCGCTGACACCAGAGGCAACAAGAGCAACAAAAGCGGAAGCAGTTGTCCAAAACTCCAATCCTTCTCTCCTGTATCAGCCAAAGGCACAGAAGGCGTTCCAAAAGCCTGCGACAACAAAATGACTCGAATAGCAGCACCGATTCCAATAGCTCCCAATACCAACAATCCCACAAGTTGCACAGCCCTCAACCATTTCCTATTCTTCACGTGCAGGTACCAGACTCCAACGAGGAAGAAGATGACTTGGCCAGCCATCACGGCAATAGTTCCTGCGATTGATGTCCCGGCATTGGATGGTGCGCCTGTGGATTCGACTTCCCATACACAAGCAATAGGGAGTGTGGGCTTCACATCTCTCATCACAGACATGAGGATGAAGATTCCCGATACGATCGAGAGAACCAGGTTGACAAACATGAAAAATTGTCGAAGCCATCTCAGAACCCAATCACGCTTGAAATCATTCACCAGCGCAAGCAGCGTTCCAACATGTGTCGCCGTGGACAGCAGTGAGAGCATCCAGACGATGAAGAAGTGGTACGGAACCATCGTCTTCATCTTCGCCAGGGCGACACTTTGAATGCCGATTCCGGTTATCACTTGTTGGTCGCTGAGAGATAGGAGGAGTTTTCGAAGGACTTTCGCTTCTGAACCACGCCGCACTTCATGGAGGACGATGATGAGGCTCATGATGAGAGAGATTCCAGCTGTTATAATAAAAGAGAGGAGGACCTGGGGATGTCAGTCACAGAATTCATAAGGAGTAAAAAGTCCAGCCCAGCAAACTCACCCCTGTGCCCGCCACACCAGCATCAGTCGCCGTCTCAGTAGAGGCAACCGAACAATTGAACGACCCGGCCATGATATCAACAAGGAAAAGGAATGTGGTTATTCAAAGTCAAATTTAAATTCTCTGTCAAATCCGAGAAGAAATACAAACACAACAACAAATCCAAAAAGAAGAAGATCAGAAAAGGAGAGTTCGAAAGGCGAAATAATTGGAATTAAAAACGAGAGATCGTCGCCCTTTCTACTCTGCTCTAGATGGTCCGTCCCAGCTCGAAGTGTGGCGGAGCGGATATCCCTACAGGGGTCTCAGCCATGCAAACGCGAAGCGCCCAACCTATTCGCGACACGCTGCGAGGCTGAAACACGCTTGTTTGTGAAGGTGTACATCTTGGCTACGTCAGTGGTGGAGGGGATCTTTTTTTTGAGGAGAGCGTATCGCTGGGATTGGTTCTGGTGGTGGAAGTGCTTCAGAGACAAGATGAACTTGCCTTTGCAGCTTGGTTAGGATCACGTGTTATCGAAACTCCCGCCCTTCTTTGGACTCAACGTTTGGGCTTGGAGATTTGCATGGATTCAGCACAGTTGAATATGAGTATGAATGTTTCCTTGGAGCCGGGGAATAGCACGGTACGAGGTTGGCGCTGACTGGCTCCCTTCAGCAGAGGACCGAAGGCGATGGGTTTCCCGGCTTTAGCCCAATATTATAGGTAAACAACTACGACCACGATCGGTTTCTTTATCCCGTCCTCCAACTCAGTCAACAGGCTATATCGGCATAGCGCTCGTCTTCACATCCTTCTACTACATGCCCCATCGCCCCAAAACCTGCTCTTCTATCAACAGTCTCTCCTACCTCCTGGATGCTCTCGATGGCCATGTCACGTGATACTTCGATAAAGCGAGCAGATTTTTTTTCTTCGCTGCGCTGAATATGGTCACGGATCGCTATACGACGACATGTCTCTTGGTGTTTTTCTTATTCGCATGGTCAAGATGGTCTCTTGCTTTCCGGGAATTGATTCCCCTCGATCTTACATCATTCTTTGCACATGTGTGCTACATCCGTCACGGGTGGTTGTGGGCGTCATAAAACTGGTCGATCGGAAGAGCAGCTGATGGATGAAGCTGTATTACTCCCGTCTAGTGAGTGTCTTCAATCTCCCACATGAGATAAAGAGGTTGCTCTAATCTACTAGGCTGCGCTGGTGATGCTCTGCTCTTCGAATGACCTCTTCTTCATCGATTTCTACCTCCTCGACTTCACCACAGAGTCTCAAAGCCAGCCATATCCATTCCAAGTTCTCTCGTCTAGCGATCCGCATAGCGCAGGCGCATTGGGGAATTGCTCGAACAAAGAAGACTACTGCTTTCTAACCTCTTCAACTTGCTCGGGTTCATTTCTCCATTATGCCTGCAAACACTAGATTAATTTCGTCCGTTGGTCAAGGCGAGCAAGTAGCTCATAGAGGAAATGTCGAGATCTGACAAGCATCCAGGAGAACAAGGAGGATGAAGGTGCCATGGCTCGAGACTTCGACTCAATGTCAAGAACTCGAGTGTCTCTTTCAGTCAGAAATCTGTGGAGTTATAGTAGAACTCTGAAGCGTTTCAATATCACCTTTGGCGAGTCACTCTGGGGTCAAATACTCGCCTGCTGCGATACTCCAGCCTTCTCTAAATCAATCGCGTTGCAAGTCTGCTGTTATTTTTCCTTCGAGGCTCAAAGAAATTTCTCGCTGTATTTCTTTTCATTCTTTGTTCTCAACATCTCTATCGTTTCCAAAATTCGATGTTCTCAAATTCCTATTGGCTCCCAAGCTACGAGGAAGAAAACTCTCCTTGTTCAATAGAACTAGCGAAAAACAGGCCCTTTTATCCACCCCAACACCGGAATTTCCTCTTCTTGGTTGCTGATAAGGCTTCCACATCAGCCTGTCACTGTTTAGTCGGTACAATAGAGAACAGCAGAATGTTCTGCCTTTCACCCCACACATCATGATGGTGTTCTCTGTTCTTCATGATTAAACAATGCCATTCATGCACCTACAAAAGCACGTCGAGTTTGACTCTCTCAGACTTTTTTCCTCGTCATACCTCGACTACCACCACTACCACTACACACACATACACACACTTCCCAATACCGCAGCCATGCAGTATTACCCAATCCTCCTCTTGAGCATTCTCAGCTCTGTTGTCCTCGGACACGTCCAACTCAGCAGCCCAGCTCCATTCCGCGGTCGATCCAACCCGCATACCAAGAACGTAGACTTCGACAACAACGCACCCGTCGCAGCTGGTGCCTTTCCCTGTAAAGGATACCACGTCGCTGCGATGGCGGATCCTACAGGAGAAGGTACTCCAACCGCGACCTGGAAGACTGGAGAGCAAGCTTCGTTCACCTTTGGGGAAGGGGCTCCTCACGGAGGCGGCTCCTGTCAGGCTTCGCTCAGCTACGACTCAGGCAAGACATGGACTGTCATTCACTCGTTCATGGGCGGTTGTCCACTTGCCCCCGTCTCGTTCACGGTCCCCGCCGACGCTCCTGTCAAAAACAACGTGCTCGGCTCTTGGTCTTGGGTCAATCACATTGGTAATCGAGAGTTCTACCAGAACTGCTTTGCGTTGAACGTTGAGCAGGGAAGTGGTGGCGCCGCTCCAAAGATCCCGTTCTCCCAACGACCACCAATCTTTGTCGCAAACATTGGTACCAACGGCTGCAAAACGGTGGAGGGATTCGATCCGATTTACCCAAATCCCGGTCCCGATGTCACTGGAGCTGGAACTCCCGGTGGACTCACAGGAGACTGTGGTGCAGCAGCAAGCCCCCCTCCACCAGCTGGAAATCAACCTGCTCCTGCTCCTGCCCCTGGTTCTGAGCCTGTTCCAGGTTCATCACTCGCTCCCGTCAGCAGCTCGATTCCATCCAGCTCATTCGCAACGGCAACTGGAGCACCTCCTCCGTCTACCCTTGTCACTGCCACAACCCCCGCCGGCTCTGCCTCGCCAGTCGCCCCAGGAAGCTCTTCTGCCGTCGGTTCCGCGCCCGGCGCTGTCCCGACTGGCGGCATCAGCACGGATGGATCATGTGGTGGTTCAGAGGGCAAGCTATGTGCTGCTCCAAACTGCTGCTCTTCCAGCTCGTACTGTGGCTCTTCGTCAGATCACTGCGGTGTCGGATGCCAACCAGCATTCGGAACTTGCAGTTCAAGCAACGGCACAGTCAAGCGTCGTGGTCTCACCCGCCACAACCGTCGCAACTAAGCACCTCGCCACTACCATCATCAGCACATAGTCTGAGCCCGGACTCGATGTGTGTTTGATTGATTCCTTGGAATTGTGCGAACTTTTCCATCTCTCGCTGGGGGCTACTTTTCAGAACCAGTATCAATTTTTGGGAGAATATTCTTTTATAAAAATAGGAGGGGGAGAGAAAAAAAAACAAAAAAAATTAAAAACACAAAACAATTCTCTTCGTGCATATGTGACTTTGCTATTTAAACTTTCGTAAGGCCTTTTCTTTGCAACATTATACTGATAGAAAGACTAACTTAGATCAAAGTCTGTGATTGGACGCATTATACCACTCTCGGATTCTTGCTAAACCTAATAATGTCCCTCCCTGCGTGCCAAGAAACCCTGCGTGCCGAGAAAAGCCATAGGTACTTTAACTTTAAGCATCTCAAACTCTACGCTAGCTTATGAGTCTACAAAAATAAAAGATCAGTAGCATTACACAGCTATTTATTAGCAATTTGACACCTTCTAAAGAAAATTTTGTATTCGCAATGTCGCTTTTTCGCCTGATTTATAAGAAGCCTCCATTTAGACTTGAGTACGAGTCCTCCACCACAGCTATACTGGCGAGCCCTTATCCCTTACACATCTTAAATCTGAGCTTCAGATCCATATTTTTTTTGTCCGAGACCCTCATAAGCTTTGTGGCTGCTGTGGCGCGCAAACGGTTGCAGGGCCGCCACGCGGTTCGGTACTTCTGATCGACGGAACTCAGCTACAAGGGACTAACTTCGCACCTCCCGTAAAGCTTTGATACAGTAATTTCGCTGTAATCCCGCTTATATAATCAACAAGTAAGTTTGTGGCCCTTAACGTGAGGATCTTCATTATCAGTAACAATACCAGGTTAGCAGTAACATGGGTGCTAGCCTGCGGCTCACACGAAGCCTTCGAAATCCATTAGAGCTTTGGAATTTAATTGAGAAACATTAGAATAAGCGGTGGGTAAGTCGTTAAGTAGATGAAATCGACAAAGTTTCAGACATATCCCCTCAACTGCCAGAAGCACAAATCGCACACTTTTCTCCAGGGGGTTACGGGGTTGCCATCACCCGTGCGGTGCGGGGCTGGGTAAACAAAAACATTAACAACTTTATTTTCCCACTTATTTCCTTACCAAAAGACCTACTATTTAATGTAATAATCATGCCCAAATACTTGAAGTACGCAGTGACAAATCCTACCGATGCAGGGACTTTTCGTCCGAATAAGCTGTAGAATACACTGAATTTGGATGACAGCCTAAAATTTTGGTGTTCTTCGCTTAATTTAGGGTATCGCTACAGGGGCCTTCAGTGGGTCCAAACTCTGGCAGCTGAGGGGATATTACATAATGCTCGGAAAAACCTATGTGCTAGGGAAACGCCAAGTGTAGGAACGCGCCACCAAGAGCGGATCGAAGAATCGCCGAAGGCCGCTCTCTCTCTTCTTGTCGAAGAACCTTCTCTCTAAGCTTTCAGCTTACGTGGGTGCTCGCCTGCGGCTCACACGAAGCCTTCGAATCGAAATCCATTAGAGCATTGGAATTTAATTGAGAAACATTAGATAGAATACTTCGTATCAAGGGCAATAATCTGACATTTTACGTCTGTGCTAAATGGCCCAGATTTTACTAATTACAGATGGAAAAGGACAAATCGGATTGGCTCATTGGTTGATGCCCCTTGTAAAGTGGAATCTTCTAGTATTACGCACAGATGCCAAGTGTTAGAATATTCGGGCATGTACCAAAGTAAGCGGTGGGTAAGTCGTTAAGTGGATGAAATCGACAAAGTTTCAGACATATATTACATAATATTGTTTCGGCACAAAAGGTTTTAAACACACAGGATAGACGTTATATCACGATGTATTATTGATGATCTATATACTAATCTCACGTGTTATATGACCTTAGGTCTAGGGGTAAGTTTAAGAAATGAAACATTGCCTGATAAATGCCCTAGTACTATACTGTTATTCCAAGTAGCCATAGAACTTGCTCGATAATCCGGTGAGAGCCAGAGAATATTTATTCCCCTTTCTGTAATCCACTTATTCGATATCCAAAAATCATTATAATCACCATATAAAGGAGCTATTGACTCTACTATGTCCGAGTCGCCTTCGAGTATCTGCTGCAACGCCCCAGTCGCCGTATCCCAGAGCCGTACTTTCCCGTAGGATGACCGAGACATGACAAGCTGCCCATTAGGGGAAAAAGCTACTATGTCAACTGGGTCCGAGTGGCCCTCGAGTGTCTGCTGTAACACTCCAGTCGCCACATCCCAGAGCCGCACTGTCTGATCAAATAACCTAGATGCAATAAGTTGCCTATCGGGGGAAAAATCTACTGTAAAAACTGAGCTCCTATGGCCCTTAAGTGTTTGTTATAAAACCCCGGTTATTATATCCTAAAGTCGTACTGTCTAGTCATACGATCTAGACGCGATAAGTTGCATATTAGAGGAAAAGGCTACTATTAAAACCAAGCCCGAGTGGCCCTTAAAAGTCTGCTATAGTGCCCCAGTTATCGCGTCCCAGAGCCGCACTGTATTATCCTCTGACCTAGATATAATGAGCTGTCTATTAGAGGAGAAGGCAACGGCTCTAACTGAGCTCGAATGGCCATCGAGTGTCGACTGCGGCTCCCTAGTTACTGTATCCCAGAGCCGCACTGTTCTATCGTATGACCCAGACGTAATAAGCTGGCCGTCAGGGGAGAAGGCTACTGTAAAAACCGAGCTTCGGTGGCCCTCGAGTGTCTGCTGTAATGCCCCAGTCGCTACATCCCAGAGCTGAACTGTATTGTCACCTGACCCAGATGCAACAACTTGCCCGCTAGGGGAGAAAGTTACTACAAAAACCCAGCTCAAATGGCCCTCGAGCATTTGCTGCATTACACCAGTTACCGCATCCCAGAGCTGTACTGTATTGTCCTCTAACCCAGATGTAATAAGCTGGCCGCCAGGGGAGAAGGCAACTGTTAAAACCGAGCCCGAGTGGCCTTTAAAAGTCTACTGCAGTGCCCCAGTCACTGTATCCCATAGCCGCACTGTCTTGTCCTCTGATCCAGACACAATGAGCTGCCTATCAGGGGAGAAAGCTACTGCCTTGACTGAGCCTAAATGACCCCTGAGCGTTTGTTATAATACTCTAGTCGCCACATCCCAAAGCCGCACTATATCGTCTCTTGACCTAGATGTGATGATCTGCCCATCAGGGGAAAAGGCTACTGTGTTAACCGGGTCGTAGTGGCCCTCGAGCGTTTGTAATATTACATTCCAGTGCGCTCGTGCTTTTGGTTTAAGATGAATCCAATGTGGGATACAATCCTTGAATCGCCTTCGAACAATGCTATTCTCTAGGGCAAAGAGAAGAGCTACACAGTATGTTTGAAGAGGTGCTTGTTTAATCACTAATTGGGCGGACAAAATGAATCGCTTTACATTATAGACAAATGAGTGCAGATTAGGGCTCTTATTAGCCTAGAGGTAGGTTAGTTGAGTTTTGTATTTTATTCAGGAATAAGCTTACTAAGATGTGAGCCTCTAAGGACAATATTGCCTGAATCCCTTTTGACGTCTTGCCTATCCACCCAAGCGCTTCAAGCTAGTGCAGGAGATGAGTCTACAGAAATTGGTGGACTTCTTCACTGTCACAAACCTGAGAACCACCCCTTTGCAGATGCTAAACCCAGTAGAGGCATGCGTATTGGACTTCGGGCGGAAGGCATTCATGAAGTCGACTACTTTCAACTTGGCTAGTTTGACTACTAGGAGTATACATTCTACAAATGTCCTTCTTAAGAGTCTAGGACAGTAGCTGTATACAGCTAGTAGCTAATATCTAGTGTGCCTTCTTCTCATCTACCCAGAAATCCTCACACCGATCTTTGCTAAGGAGGAAGTCGCGAAATGAAGGGTGATAGAGGCGGAGCTGGCGAGTCAGGTCACCTGGAATATTAAGGATTATATGAAGGTCGTTAAATGTCGCGTTAAGATCTTTTCTTAGAAGGTATAAGAGCTTACTCAATGAAGAGGTAGAAAGAGGTAAGAGTAATACTACTGTACTTCTAAGTATGTATTTTAGTATATCGTATACCTCTTCTTTCTCTTTATCCGAATACTCTAAGGAGATCGAGTGCTTAAGGACAACAAGGTAAATCTCATTGAGGTGCTTCTCTAGTGTAGTAATAGCGCTACTATTACCCTTGAGAATTGTGTCTAGTCTCTTGTGCGCAAATCGCCTCCCCTCACGAATAAACCGACATGCTATTACTGCCCAAATGAAGAGGCCACAAGCGTATAAAGTCAGCTGTTTTAGAGCTACCTGGCCTGGCTAGTCTACTTTAAGAGTCCACTCTTGCTTAATTAACCTCAGGTTATATTCCAGGAATAGCAAGATATTATAGTTGATAATCGTTGACAGTATAGTGTAGAGTACGAAGTCCTAGTGTTTAGCTTGTGGGATATCGTATATGTTATGTCGGATTGGAATTTCAGGTCTACTAGTTAAGAATACTCGCAAGCGAACCTTCTATAGTGATTGAGCTTCAACTAATAGTTGTAAGATAAGTCTTATATCTGCGTCGCTATCGTATTCATCTATAGCATCAATTACGAAAACAAAACAAAAAGGGCGGTGACCTCTATCGAGTTTGGAAAGTAGACTAAGAATAAGTTGCCGCCACTAGTTGGCATACGACTGAGTCGCTATGCTTTTGTTCTCCTTTGTTATATTGTAAATACAGCGCTTTAAGTATTGAGATTCCTCGTAGAGTTGAGCCGCTATAGTAGTGAAGAACTTGCCAGCATGACTAATGTCGCCACCACCTTTAGAGAAGAAAAAGCTAGCACCAAGACGACCTTGTTAAAAGTAGTTATAGGCGATGGTTCGGGCAATCGTAGATTTTCCCGTGCCAGCCAGCCTATTAAGCCAGAATATAATATATTCGTTATTTCTATCTATTTAGTCGTGTATTTGTTGTTATAAGTCTATATAGGTATTAGGGAGGCAAGTTGGCTCGTGCTGCCATTTTGCAGTATAAAAGGGCGCATCAGCGGCGTATAGTAGGTCTTTAAGCAGGCCGTCTATGTCTAATGCGCTTATTAGAATAATTACTTAGTATATCCCTAGTTATAGTAACTGGCGAGACTGTGACCAAAGACGGCTATATAAGCATTCTCAAGTACACGAAGTACTTAAAAAAGGAAAACTCACTAGGTATGCGGTTTTCGATCTCTCTATAGAGTCGAGAGAACGCCATATTCTCACCTTCGCTATAGTCGAGCAACATAGAAACGTTAAAAACACTAAGGAGACAGTATGCCTTGTCCTCCGCTTTCTTAGTGTGCCGCCGCTTAACCTAGCCAAATATCTTCTCGAGAGCAAAGCGAGAAAGCGACTTCCCTCGAAGGGCCTCTATCGGAATATCCGTTATTTCAGCGATCTGCTGTTCGAGCGAACTCTTATTGCCGAGCCGCACACTATCTCGCGAATAAAACTCGACTATCTCTGGAGTAAGGAGCTCTTGTAGTGTCTAGCCCCGAGCAAACTATTCACTTGACCGAAATGCGGGCTCCTAAGTATACTCGCCGAACGAATTCCTCACTTTCCGCTTCGTCGTCGACACATCTGCTAGAAAGACATAGCATTTGACAGCCTTCTAGTACCACCGAAACATAGAGTATATAGCTACGCTAAGCTCGTTCTGATCCGACTAATTAATATAGTAAGTATTTACTTAGATGTAATATAGGCCGTCAACTTTTGCTTGTGCGCTACAGAATTGTAGTTTCTAGTAGCCCGGTTTTCTTTTGTCGTGAATCCCCTTAACAATCTCCTTGAATATGATCTCATTATCTTTGTGTGTACTCTATCTGTGAGATAAAATGGCATATGGTGGTATACTATCTTTCGCGAACTGCTTTTGGACGAAGTTGCCGTCGTCGCTGACGGTTAGAAGACGTATAGCCATGGCTAAGTACAGGGAGGTACTGTTGTTGTATGCCGCATGGGAGACTGCGCAAAATTGTAAGGGAGGCTCATCGGAAGAAGGATCGCAAGAGGGAGGGATCTCGATAACTATTGAGTCGTCGAGTTAGTACAGACGTGAAGTAAGGTGAAGATTGGAAGAGGACGTTAGGTTGCGGCGCCTCTAGCTGGACGACAGCCTCGCGGCATGGCGTGGTTGCGCATCATCGCTACGAGCGCTAGACTAGCCGGGCGCGGTAAGCCACGGCAGAGGATCATGGTGGCTGTCTGGGCCATTTCAGCGTCCGATGCGCGATGGAGCCATGTATTGTCTATCTATCGCTGAGGCGCATCTTGTGGTAAGAAAGAACTTGTATATTAGCGCACAAGGTAAAACGAGAGCAAGTACTTGTACACGGCAGTTATAGAAGTTCCTAGAAGAACGCTACACTTATATAAATTTGGTATAATAGTAAGTAAGATACTACAACAAGCGTGACTGTGTATACGCCATTATGTAAGCGTAATAAATTCGCTTGGAATTTTGTGTACTTCCCCCTTTAGTCCGGATAAACTCGGCATATAGATTTCCTTGTACTTTGTGTCTTCAAAACTTGGAACTATATTTGAACTTAATAGAAGCTCTATACTATGGCTTTAAATTCCGGGAATAGGTCAATAGTCGTGATAGAGCATAGGATAATAGCTATAGTAGCTTTTGACGCTCTCAACAGAATGATCGACAGTATAGCCAAATTATAGTATTTTTCTAACTGCAAGTCAGGACCTTAAAGAGAAATAGCTAAAGGACAATAGCCAACAGATTATAGCTTTATATAGTTTTGTGGCGGAGATTTAAGACATTTAAAGTATAATACTCGGAAAAACCTATGTACTTGGGAACGCCAAGTGTAGGAACGCGCCACTAAGAGCGGATCGAAGAATCGCCGAAGGCCGCGCTCTCTCTTCTTGTCGAAGAACCTTCTCTCTAAGCTTAGCAGCTTAGATTCGAAGGCAAACGTCAGAATGAGCGGCTGATGAGTGTTAATGGATGAAATCGACATAGTTCTAGGCATGCTGCACGGCCCCACCCGAGCGAGCACGTGACAACAGATAGGTAAGATGAAGTGCACTGTGAACAGTGAAAAAGGAAAATAGTCCGGAAGAAACAGCTTGTATATAAATACATGTATTGAGTAGACGTAACAACTCATTCGGAAACCAAAGTGTCCCTGAAGTGTTTCCAAAACACCGGATTTAAAATACACCGTTTTACCCTGGCTTAACGCCAGTTTTATTAAAACAGAGAAACCAGACAACTTTTGGCATGGATTATCCGCTTAGTAATTTTGGATTAACGTTTTGCCGAAGGCCGCCCCCTCTCTTCTTGTCGAAGAACCTTCTCTCTAAGCTTAGCAGCTTAGATTCGAAGGCATTTCGAAGGCATTTCGAAGGCACCGCGGCGAACGTTGACGCTACAGTGCTGTATGTTCACCGATTCTGTCAGAAAAGTCTAGGGGTGTCACACGACAAAAGCGATGAATTCCCAAAATGGTTCAGGACCAGCTTTGGAAGAACTTCGACGTTTGCCATCTCACCAGTTGGTGTCATTTCGAACACCGACTGTCACAGGGTCGTGGCGTGCATATCAGTACGAAGAGATGCAAAGCCCAGGAAGCATTCGCTTACTAAAGTATGCATACATGGGAAACGACCGAGAGATAGTTTTCAATATCGTCGAAACCCCACTCGATGAAGCGGCTGGGAATTTCGTCGCTGTATCATACTATTGGGGCACAGCCGACAACGATAGGAAACTTAGTCTGGGTAATGGGACGTACATAGCCATCACTGAAACCATTGAACTATTGCTGGAGCATATTACGCTATTTACGGACACTGATTCTATTTGGATCGATGCTATATGCATTAATCAAGAGAATAATGCGGAGAAGAGCAACCAGGTTTCTATGATGGGAGAGATTTATTCGAACGCCAAATCTGTACGAGTTTGGCTTGGCAAAGCCGATGGTGATGTTGAAAGCAACTTGTGGGATTACCTTCAATCCTTGATCCAGAATTCTGTACAAGGGATAGTGCTGAACAAATTTGATGATCGCGACCAATATCTCTGGCCTGTGTTTGACGCCAAATGGTTTAGCAGAATATGGGTTATACAGGAAGCTTGTCTGGCCAGACAGGTTCTTGTGCACTATGGGAGGATTTCAATCTCTCTTGGTTATCTCAGGATGGTAGCGACCCTCAGAAGCGAACAGCCGCTTTCTATTGGGATTCGCCGTTGTGAATAGCAAAATAACCTTTTACTAGCGACCGGGGTGCTTATGATGTTTGAATCTATTAGGTAGTATATCCAAAACCGTCCTACTAAATACTGGATGCCTTTGGATGATCTATATTCAAGTTTTCGCGGTTTCCAAGCAACAAATCCTAGGGACAAACTCTATGCACTCTTCGGTATTGCAGCCCCTCAGTCTTTCGCAGGACTTGAACCCGACTATGACGCGCCCATCGCATCCGTCTATACTGATGCAATGGCTCAGCTGCTCGTTGCAAATGGCGGACTGAGCATCCTAGGATGTGCTGGATTAGCAACAAGGGCAATGGCAGGTCAATCTAGGATGTCAAATCTTCCGACTTGGGTCTGCGACTTCTCCACCGAATTTAACGCAGGCCTCCTCTCGGCAAGTCATGTAAACCAGGCCGCCATGTTTGTAGATTCGCCAATTTCTATATGCTGTATCAACAATGAAATCGAAAACCCAATGGAGTTTGCGGAAAGCTTATTTGATCCTAGCGTCTTACCATGCAACTGGGCAGAAAATCGAGCTAGGCTACTATATATGATCGCTCAAGGAGCTATTGTGGACTCAATAGCCGGACGTGGAAGTTGGCTGACGACACATGCCTATGATAAAACGAAGGATGGCTTAGTCGACGAAAATACTCATCAGACAATCCTGGAGGCTTATCAAATAGCAGAGAACCTCAGGCCTTATCCTACAAGGGAGTCAACTTTCGAGATTTGTTGGAGAACACTTGTTGGAAATCCAGAGAGAACAAGGATTGCCGACGAATCTCTATCCGAATCATTTTTACCATTCATTGATTCTTTAAAACTTCGAACTAATTTTACGCCGGGTAATACGGCTGAACTTCCGTGGAAAATGTTAGACCATCATTCACACGGTACACAAGGAGGAGACTACAAAAATAGCTTTGAGCGAGCTTTTGAAGCATCAGGCGTGGGCTTAAATCGACGCGTCTTCTGGACCAAGCGCGGGTACGTGGGCTTTGCCATGTCTGATATTAGAGAAGGTGATCTAGTTTGCCTCTTGCCAGGCTGTAGAAGCCCTTTTCTTATTAGAGGGCCAATCCTAACCCTGGGTAAATATGATCAGACAAGGCGGTTCTATCATTTAGTGTGCGAGGCATATGTACACGGAATAATGCAAGGCGAGGCAAGAAATTTCAAAGACTTGAAATTTAGGACTATATTTATTTTATAGAGAATCTACTAAATAATTATTTACTATGAGAATGTTTGGAGTGAGATGTTATTATTGGCCTTGGGCCTTTACTTCTTTCGAGGGCCGTCCAGGATTACGATAATAAAGGGTCGTCAGAGGGACTCTACTGCGTTTTGATCTGGTATCGTATGTGCGAGGCTCTCCCGGCAGGGAGAACCTCTGCAATGGCTTTACTGGCACGGTCGCTCATTACTTCCTCTACACCTTACATGGAGATGGGCATTGGAACGATTGAGTGGCAGCTCCCTGGCAGCTCCCAGCTTCATGCACAAACAGACCCGTATGTGGCTGCTGATAGAAGCTTCTAGAAGAACGCCACCCTTTCATGGGAAATGGGTGCTAGCCTGCGGCTCACACGAAGCCTTCGAAATTAATTAGAATATTGGAATTGGAATAATGTTAAAAGGCGTCAGAATGAAGGTTGGCAAGTGCTAAGTAGATGATATCGACAAAGTCCTGCCTCACGGCGACAGAATGACCACGACTTCCCCTGTAACTGATTCCAGTCTTAGCACCCGAGGTCAGTTTCAAGAAGATGCCGACAACATGAGCCCGTGCTACGAAAGCTTCCTCGACAGTATTGAGATTCTTCAGAACATCTGGATAGTCCTGACAGAACAGGCAGTTGACAAAGTTCCTAGCCGAAAGTGGAGGAATAGCCCGTTTGGCAATCGCCGAGCTACAGGTGGCACATAGGCTAACTGCATCGTCTTTGACGGCGCAACAGTCGGGGGCTGTCGTCGTCCTCTGGAGGAAGTATTATAGGTTGTCGTCTCGGGAACCGATACTTTTCATCTCGTCCTCCTGGAACAGCCCTCTACAGAGTCCACATAGTAGACGCCTAGAGGCATCCGAGATCGCCCTCTAGTAATCCCTCATACACCTCATCTGGATTTCAGATGTGATCCCCTCTGGAAAATCCGCTGAGGCCTACTTCTTATCCTAGTACTCCTGATCCAGGAAAGATGGAAGGACACCATCGAAGGCAGCGATATGTCCTTCTGTTCTCTGCTGGGACTTTTGTGCTTGGAGGGCAACTTTGTGACGTTGGAGAGCTCGGGCACTAGCATTATCTCGGTAAGCCCTCTCCCGGCGACGATGGTCATCCTCTAAGCCCTGTAAAGCGCGTCTCTTATTATCTCTGGCGATCATCTCGACATCCCGACTACGTGCCTCTGCAGACAAAGCTGCATCTTGAAGGTGTACATCTTGCCGCCTCCTGGTTTCAATGTCAGCCTCGTGCCGTAACAGAGATCCCATTGCAGAGTCATCTCGGGCCTGCTTAACTCTACGACGCGCCTTGTCTTGTTGGAGGCGTAACTCCCGTCTCCGCTCAGCGTCTTCAAGCTTCGCCAATCTATAGCTTTCAAGGAGCTGATCGTCCTTGACTCGCTGCTCTTGCCATGCTCGCTGCCTCGCCAACTCTCCATTCTCCCGAAGCTGATCGTCTTTGGCTCGCGGCTCTTGCCTGACTCGCACTGTTTCCTGCGCCGCCCTGTTAAAATCTAGAACTCCTTCCCTAGCGTGCAACGTTTTGACAGGTTCTCCCCGCGGCCGTTCTCTAGAGAGAAATTGCTCAGACCTCTTCCTCCGTAACTCGTCATTATAAAACCGCCTGAACCTCTCCTGGTCTGTATCACAAATCTGCTTAGCCCTCTTCTGTACTTCTATTACAATATCGTGCGCGCCAACTACGCCGGTATCACCGAGACTCAGACCATCTCCTAGCGTAGAAGTCTGAGATGTTGAGGAAGTAAGCATATATTTAGGAGGAGATGACATAATGGAAGAAGAACTGTACCTCCTTAAAAGTAGGGTGTAGGCCGTAGATAGAAAGAAAAATGTGGACCGTAGATAAAGAGAAGAAGGCACACGCTAGGACTGGATGCCTAAACGTAGCTGTTATAAAGAATGAAGCAACTCCTCCTCCCGGTTTAATAAAAACTTAAAAGAAGCAGCACATGAAACAGCGAGACGTCGTCGAAAAGAGGCAATACAAGCGACAAGGCAAAGCCACGGCTTACCAAAGCTATTAGTAACCAAGTACGGATTATTATTTCTTCCTAGCGCCCGAAAATCGGAAAAACGAAACGCCGAAGGCCCTGCGCTCTCTCTCTCTTCGAAGAACCTTCTCTCTGAGCTTACCAGCTCATTTCGAAGGCACAACTAACGCAATGCCTTGTTTATACAGCTCTTCCAAGTAATATCTCAATGTACTTTGTTTGCAGAACCCTAACCTCTACTGCGCAAGTCTCTCATTCTCGGCCTCGCATTCTTTCAATATCTGCTCCTGCAAAAGCCTCTTATTCTCTGCCTCGTTGGGGTATAAGTTGTCTACATCAGTTGCTCCCCTCGTTGAATGTTTTTTTAGCATTTGTTCCTGCAAAAGCCTCGCGTCGTGCAGCTCCATCTGAAACCAGCATGATCAAAAAGCCACCACTAGCGAAAGCAGCCTCCTAAGTCCCTCTACTCACTTTCTACAGTATAACGATAGTCATTGCAACGGCACGAACATCGAACAATCCCCACCTACTAAAACCCGCCTAAATCATAAGTGCCCTAAATTTTGCTTCCACTACTCGCTCTTGCGAAATGCGACATATACAACTTTCTTGCGCCAAGCTTTGTAATGTCCTTTGAGTAGCCGCCTTCTCAGGGTCACGGAAGCACTGTAATGGCAATGACAACACGTTTGGACTCTTATATACTTATTAGGAATTACTCGTGGAAGCAAGCTAGATTCGATATGCATCCTTTCATTATCTAAAACACTCGCTCGACACTTTCTTACCAAAAAAAAAAAAGGGGGAAAAGAAAGAAAGTGTGTAAGGCCGCAAATTTTCTTTTCGCCTTCTGTCTTAACCGAAGTCTCGTAGTTAACTTTTTACCTCCGTTCCTCCGTATTGCACCCTCCGTATTGCACCCTCCGTATTGCACCCTCCGTATTGCACCCTCCGCAGTTGTGGAGTTGCCGTATCGGACAGCCAAGATCCAATAAAAAGTCTCCACAAAAGTCTAAGTATTTAAGACCGCCCAATGCCCATTAAAAAAAAACCTCTCAAACTTCAATATCAGAAATTTTTCTTTGTCTCATCCAAATCATATGCGGCCAGACCGAACCTTCTATTTCACAAGACTTCTTTCGACATGCTACTTTACGATGCCCTCGCTCCCAACCCATTCGTGGTTCGACTGTTCATTTTAGAACGCAAGGGCCTCGAGCTCGATATTGAGAAAGTCGATATCATGAACCTAGAAAATCGCCGTCTCGCGTACCGCACCAATGTCCATCCCCGTGGAACACTTCCAGCCCTTCGTCTCGATAACGGTCATGTCCTCACTGAGATCACTGCCATCTGCGAATATCTGGACGAAGTCGCCATCGGTGGTACCTCTCTTTTCGGTGACAACGCAGTCGAGCGTGCTGAAACTCGCATGTGGCTTCGACGGATGGACATTGAAATTGCACATCCTGTCATCGAGTGGTATCGCAACGACTCTGCGACCATCGACTTTTACAAAGGCAACCGTATCCCGGCCCCCGAGGCTAGAACGGCGCAGAAGGTTACTATCAACCAATATCTGAATTTGCTTGATGATGAGTTGGAGGGGAAGACGTTTCTTTGCGGTGATCGCTTCTCGGCTGCTGACGTGCACTTTTACGGCTTGATGGCGATGCACGAGGGGATGGGGGCAGGGTGGGTAAATTCCCCAGGGAGGAAAAATGTGACGTTGTATTTTAACAGAATGGCGACAAGACAAGCGACCAAGGATGCGATGGGTGAATTTGGACCAAAGATCGATAATCGATATGGTTGAATTTTGTGGGAACCTCATTTTTGATCGGACTTTAGCCTCACGGTTCTCCGTTAACCAAGAAAGTTTCGGCCATCTTTTAATCAGTTCTTCACCCATATGTATTGACATGACAATTAAGCTCCTTTGGCTGAACCGCGATATCTCTAAAGTGTGCAAAGCTGCCACGGTATTTCTCTTTCTTTCTCTTTGCTATAAGCTTATAGTTTCAATTATAGGCGACAGACTAGGAAGGCTTTGAAGACGCTCATGGTTACAGCAGATGTGTGCTTGTAAGTTGCCTTAGTTCTGGCCCTGAGAGATCTCCAGACAGATACTGCCAGACTTACATGATTGCACCACCTAGCGCAATCATATAGTGGATTCCCACTATCATGTTCTTAATTCCAACAGTCACAGCTTCATCAAGCACGTTGACTTAGATGCTGACAACAGAGGCACGCAACGTCGCAAACGTTGTTGACGTCCATACCTCTCTACCAACCTGAACACTCTCTTCGACCAAGTTACCTTACGAGCAGCGATATCAACACGCATTTCACAGACCTATACAGCACCCGTCAGCGGGTATAGTTTTGAGAGGATGACTGCCCCAAAACTCAGAAGCAACTAGCTTTATGAGTCTAATTCCTGGCTGCATCTCTTAGAGACGGCGGTGCACAGCGTGCATGTACGGGGACACACACACACGAATAAAACGTCACGATCTAGACCTTTAAGTGTAGATATCTAGATGTTGTAAAGGAGGTGCGATATACTTAGCGTTAATTATATAAGCGCAATTCAGTCACCTGGTGTAGCAATCTGTGCCTATAAGGCTACTTAATTGAGGTACCGACCTAGATAGCAATCTAGCATAAATTTAGATACTACAGCAGCCACAACGCCCATAACAATTTCCAGCTTAAAAATAAGGCCGTAAAGATTAGATTCGACCCTTTTATATATATCCTAGGAAATAAAAGCTAGATCATCAAGCTGATCTTAAGGAACTCTATTATGCTATAAGATGAGACTACCCGTAAATCAGGCGTGAAGGCGACGACACGAACGTAATTGACTAGTAGGAGGGGCTCAGTGTGTTTAGGTGTAGCCATAGAATACGACTTATGTAAAATTATAATATGTGTTGAGGTGCGCGTAGAAGTTAAGTTGCTCAAAGTCAAAGTACCTGTCATTTTTCTCGGCACGGCGGGTTTCTCGCTACGCAGGTTAGTAATCTTGTCTCTCTCTCTAGGTTAAAACTTCCACTTCGAGAGATTAGAACTCCAACTCCATCACCAAATTCTCTTAGGGAGAAGCCATCATGGTCTTGTTAGTGTTGTGAAAATGTAGTTTACGATGGTGTTGAAGTTTGAAGGATGTTGTGGGAGGAGGGAGGGCTAGGCAGCTTTTATCCTTACGACTCTTTACTTTTTCAGTTTTAAGCCAGTATGATTTTTCGATTCAAAGGGAAGAAGGAACAAACGAACGCTAATTTTAGTGGAAGTTCCATATTGTAAGTCTAAGCCGCTAACATCAGAGGTGGAATCTCAGAATCCTAGGCCATTCATATAGTACCACCATCCGTCAAAACAATCAGGCTTCTCCAAGATCGTTGGGACATAATCCTTGCCCCAATCTCCATCCATATCTACACAATACGACATGTTACAGAACTCCCAGTAATCGGGGTACCACCCCGATTGATGCCAATCTAAAATAGCAAGAACTCGAACTGGCTTAACATCCGTGGCTGTCAACATAATATTACGGGGATGAAGGTCGGCGTGAGTGAAAGTAATCGGGACTTCGTCCGGAAGTTGACCCCGCATTGGGTCCACGAAGTTTTGAATATCGGGGTGATACTTATTGACCTCAGCTGCAAAGCGGTTATGAAATTCCTTAGTGGTTTTGAAAGGACCAAACCCCGGTCTTCCTTCGAAAAGGATATCTAGTAATGGACCACGGTTGATACTGCCTGTTGCACTTAGTATTTGTTCGACTCCTTGAACCTACGAAGTGCGTACCTATGAAAGCGTCTTTTCCTCCTTGCCTAAGACCTCGCAGTGCCGTGGTCATGGTTTTCAACTGACTTGAGACGTCCAAACGCTCAATCTCAGAAAGTGTATCCCATCTTGCCTCCAAGGTTTCCCCCTCAATAAGCTTCATGTAGATGAAGAGTTCTCCCCCGTCGCGAACCCAACCGTAAAGCTCTGGAACTGGGGTCTCGCCTTTCAGGTGTTTCCCAATCGCCCACAAGCACTGAGCTTCTGCAATAGTGAGATTGGTCCCAGACTTGACAATAAGGCCGAGCTCTGGGAACCTTATTGGCGGGGGATTTCCAGGATACACAAAGCCTTTCTCTAAAGCACATTCTCTGACTTCGGCAGGAGAAGGAAGAAGAATATCTTCAGCTGCGCGGTTGAAATAGGAGCTGGTCTTGATAACGACATTATCCCCCGTTGGCAGCTCTCCTACGTCTAATGTAGCCATATCACGGAGATAGTTTGGGATACAGTTCAAAGCTTTTATTCTCGCTCAATTCGCATGTAGTCCACCTAAATTAGATGATCTGAAGAGTCGTTGTTTTCACGTCACAGCTTTTGACGAGAAATACCGAAAGCAAAGAGGTACGACTGAAGAGAGGCTTAGCGCTGCGGCGCGAGGCATATACACCAAAAATAATATGCGTTTCCATAATCTTGCTGTTGGGCCGCTTTTAGCACTAGCGTTTGATTGGTTCGAAAAAAATGCACGGGTTTCCTGCACTGTATTCATACCTGTGTGCTAGCCTAGCTAGCACGACCCCGAAAGCTCTCTCTTCAGTACTATTATTATTCTGAATATAATTTACGTTAACAGGTACTGTAAGCACTTGTCAGTAGTTGTGAGATTAATAGCCCTAAAGTATGGACTTACTATATCTAAGCTCATTCAATTGTTCTAGGAGTATCCAAATCAATGGTAAATAGTACGTCCTTCGTCGTCTCTATAGTCACTAGTTCTTCCTTAACATGATTACTCGTACTCATCTGCCCTCCAACCTCAGTCTCCCACTTCTGCACATCCCACTCTAAACCCTTCGTCGTGATAACAGACGGCTCCTTTAGCGGAATAATACCCACGTGCTTCCCCAGCTTAATCCCATCAAATCCGTCCTTAGCCTTAATCTTATGCTTCCCAGTTTTCAGGACAAACGTGATAGATTCGCTAGAGAGCAAGTACATTCTCCCAGTGGCATACCCCGGGTCTTGCTGAAAAGTATAGAGATGAGATAGCGTAGCCATGCCCTGATCGACTCGTCCTCCTAGCCCACCTATCACCACAATATCCGTAGTCTCCCGGGCTCGCGAGGATCGGATATACTTGACAGCCTTCCCGAAATCCGTAGAATACTGATCCGGATCATAGATCACAGGGACGTTCTTCGACTCCCAGTATTTCCGCACCTCAAAGAACAGAGAATCCAAATCGCCAATCACTGCATCAACGGTCAAATCGATTCCATTCTGGGTATTGAGATCATAGAGACGATTGGCGCCTCCGTCAGCGGCTACTTTGAATATCGAACTGGCCCATAACCTGGAGTAGACAGCTGCTGGAAGCCTGAGGGCTTGATTAAGGACCAAGATGGCGAATGGTTTGTGGTTCTTAGGCGTGGCGGAGAAGATGTCTGCTGGTTGCCATTCGGTTACTAGATCCCAGGCTTCTGTCATCGGAGTAAATATCCCGTTCTGATGATATCTTGATGCTGGAGGTTCTTGCATCGTCCGGGTTCGGTGGAGGAAGGATAGGGTGGAATTATTATAATAAGCATAAAGTAATAGTCATGCTGAAGAGAGAGCTTTCGGGGTCGTGCTAGCACACTGGTTAACAAGCAGGAATGTGGATTTTCCACATGACAACCAAGCACCGCGCTATTACCACTGTTACTGGTCGCAGATGACATCCATCGACTGCTGCAAGGATTGCCAGCTCCACGTTCCTGTCAAGTCCAGGACTGCTGTGGCTGAGCTGACACGTGATTGATCGTGCTCCACCGTGCCATGACGCCCTGTCGCGGCTAGTTGAAGCTCAGCACTTCGCAGCTCCTCCAGGGTCACTCCGTACAGTCGTACAAACATCGCAAATATATCTCCCCCACTCCCCACTTGCAGATCTTAGCAGACGGTCAGGGTTGCTTCCAGGTTCAGACCGAGTCCATTTTCGACGTCGCAAACTTGCTTCTTCGCTAGATTCATGCCCTGATAGAAGCTCTAAGATACCTCTTTCTTTCGACTTCCCCTCCTTGTTGACGGAGGTGCGTCTGCAACAATGACGGCTCAGTTCCAACCATCGGAGGCAGATGTGAATAGCTTCTTGGACCTGGTCGGTCATACCGTGCAGAGGCCAGAGGCCGTCGCACGACTGAAGGTCGGTTTCGAAGGTTCCCTCGCTATACTGGTGCTGATGGAGCTGTGTACAGGGTAACAACAACAATGTCGAGCAAGCCTTGAACGAATACTATGATTCCCCCGATACCAACAAAGTAGGGAAAGCCCTCTACACAATCTGCCAGCTTGCTCAACCTTTTTTTAGTATCGGTGGGACGAAGGGCAATTCAACAGTGGTCGAGATGGCGAGTTCAACAACCATGGCATTTGTGAGACTTTCCCATACGGGTCCAGTGGCTACTCTAGCTAATTACATTATACAGCATTCGATATCCATGCTCCAGATGACCCAGGACCCTTTCCAGGACGTTACGATGGAGGTCCATCCCGCCCGCCCTCTAGAACAAGCAACAATAAATCACCGCTGAGTAAGGTTATCGATCTGACTGCAGAGCACGCAGCTGGTATGTATAGGTACCGAGTAATTGAGCAGTTAACTAATACATGATCGACAGCCGACCCAAGAAATTCGATGGACCACGATTACAATGCTGATCCGGAACTTCAACAAGCCCTTGCGGCATCCAGAGCCGATTTGGGTATGCCACCACAAGAGAGCGGCATTACTGGCACAGAGGTGGTTCACTTTGGTCCGGCAACCCGGAGCCAATACGAGCAAGGACAGTGGGATATGGTTCCAATTGGGAAGTCCTCTTCACGAGAGATACTGGACCCAGAGCCAGCGGACCGGAAACGAGAGCCAGGAACTCCAGCTTTCCTAAAGCCAATGGTTCAGGACACTCGCCTTAATGCTATCATCACAATTTACCATGAGATCCCTCTCGCACGAACCCTCTTTCTACAACCGCGCGAAGATGTCAAGTCTTACGGTTATGATCCGGAGTGGTGGTCTGGAAAGTCGATTGAATCTCAGGTTGTGACAGTGGATGGCGAGGAAACGCTTTTGGAAGACTGTGATAGAGAGCTTCATCGACTGATGGCATTTCTGGACAAGACCGAGCGAAGTTATGGCTCCGTTGAACCATTGGCAGAAAGTCATGATGTCAAGAGGGTATACAGAACTCAGCCAGATTTGCCATCCGCTGTCTTCTTAGCTTGGAAGCTTGCTTTTGAAAATGTCGATCCGGAAATGGTCGATTTGATGTTTAGTGCTGGCGTCCCATCTGAAGACCAAGATACAAAAAGAGACGAGAAGGCTTTTGCAATGCTAGAACTTGATCTCCCTCCTAAGGACTCCACGCAAGAGACCTTCTATGATATTGCCGACGAAGTTCTGTGGCCCCAGCTTGGAAGTTTGGAACTCGCGGAGTGCCCTTATCTATCACGAATGGCCGAGGTCATATCATTCAAGATTGATGGCTCAGGCGATCGCAAGGCTATTGAGGTTCCTACAGTGTGGTATCCTGATCGCTACTTGAAATCTGGAAGACAGGCTGCTCTGGACATGCGCTTACAGAAGCGTGAAGTCGAGAAGGAGCTGACTAGAATTCGTATTCTGGAAGAGAAGCTGTCTCTAGTTCCCACCAGGACTGGGAAGATTGTGAAGGTGCAGGACTTGTTCAAGGCGTCACTCAAACATGATCAGGCAGAGCTTGAGGGGAAGGAAGAGTCGCTGATTGATGTTGATGTTGACATGATGGCCTCTCAGCGTCAAGCTAAGGTTACAGGACGCCTTTCAGAGGAGATGAAAAAAATCCTTGCTAGCATCGACAAGAAACTTCTTGGTAAGTCACGGAGGCACCCAATGATTGATTCGGCTAATATTTGATAGCTTTGGAAGGGGAGAAGGAAAAGGCTCTGATAGAGCTCCGAAATCTCTCTAAGCTCTACACCGAACCATCCAGTGATCTTGATGCTCCGCAGCTTCATAAGTACACTCTTCGTGGAGTTAGTACCAGCAAAAGCACGTTTTACATCTGTAGACGTTCCGAGCCAGATCTCATTGACATGGAAATGGACACGCCAGACCAGTGGTGGAGAATCAATTACGCTCCCATGGGTTATAGCAACCCTGTGACCGTTGAGGTAGGCTCTCTTGCTGTTTTCTTAGGACAGACTCTAACATGGCGATAGAAAACAACCGAAGAGAAAGTCATCGAGGATGCAAAGGAAAGCAAGAATATGATTCTCGTGTACGCCAGTGAGGATGCAATGAATGTCTTGAAGTACAATAATGCACTACCCAAGCCATTGGAGGTCAGTCAACAGAACCAATCTAGAAAATTCCATGTATGCTAACGATACTACAGACGTTCGTGAAGTTTGACAACAGGACTTTCGCGTCCGAGTTCCAAGGTTCTGAAGATTCTCAAACAGTCAATGGAGACTATCAGAATGTTGCGGACGATACTCTACCGGTTGGACTATCCTCTTCCTCTCCAGGCAAACGCAAGTACGATGAAAGCTCATTAGTTAACCAGGACTCTAACCCATACGCGCGTATCAACGTCACCGCTAGGGAGTTACGCAATAGCGCTGGTTCTGAGGAGGCGGAAGCTTCGTCAACACAACAAGGAACTTCGTTCTCAGGTATGAGTGGAGTTGAACAGCAATCGTCACAAGATCATGAAGTCCTCGTGGGAGTCGACCCATCGTTGCTTGACAGGACCAATTATGAAAGCCCTCCGCGGACTCAAGAAATGCAAGAGAGATGTGGTATGCCAATGCTGTCGAGAGTTACGTCAGGTCAAACAAACGCTCTTGATAGCATGGATTTGGTTATGGAGGATGATGTGGTTGCTGGGGAGAGCGCCGCTGTTAAACGCGTTGGATTTGCGGAATGAAGGTGATGAAGTGGAGGATCCTCCGCGGTAGATAGGTTCCTGGTTAATAAATGTAAAACGAGATTTAAATATAGTGAGCGTTTTGATGCTTCAAAAATTATCGTACCTCCCCTGCGCAAAATGGAACGCCGTTTGTTTATGAATTATATTATCAAGTAGCCAGTAATAGGTATCTCTCATGTAGTAATTCGATTAACTAGTAATCAATCGTAGTAAGATACTAACCTCTAAATTCATCTAGTCATTCAATGGTCTATTGTTGACTTTTAGGTGAAGCCCCCTGACTTCCTCGGCTCACGAAGGGAAAAGGGGGAAACTGCCCGAAAAGTAAACACTGAAATGATTCACAGCTCACCCATGACCGTTTCATCTGAGCTTTAAACCAATACATCTCCTTCCAGCATCTCAACCTTCCTCGTGTACATCATGGACCTTTGATGGTCCTTTTTGTTGGTATCGCAAACCCCTAGATCTGCAGGCTGAGAGGGCTTTTTAGAACATTAGGAAGAAGGGTGTTTAAGACCGCTCAGAATTAAAAGGAAATGAAAATTATATGAAATCGATGTAGGGGGACAAATCTGCAAAACAAACTTGGATCGTAGGGCACTCCAAGCGATTAAAGTGCCATCCCAACACAGGTAGCAGGGGTGCATTTCCTAAACCTTCATTGCGACAACTCCAAAAAGATCAAATCTAACCTCAATCCTTCCATCACGCATATTTCAGGATTTACAATATTTGCAGTTGTGGTATAAAGTCTCTTCTTCAAGTATTCTGGTACATTGTTGGTGTAACTCCAAGCTTCTCGAATGTTCCACTCATAAGCTCCTGACCCCGCCGAAGCCCAACGTCACCGCCATTCCTGAATGGCGGGGGTGTTTGAACTTCCATCACAACCAAACCTGACCAGAGTGGCGTGCAGCAACGACTTCTACCAGCCCTGCCTGCATGACCCTTCAAAAAGGCCGAAGAACTCCTTCGACAACTCAATTCAATTCTCAAAGACAACAAACCGAATCATTGGTCAATTGTGCATCCGCATAACAAAGAAAGGGCAGCCTCTTGTTTGTCTCCATTTGAACTTCGCTGCCCCCGTCGGCGTTGTTGCGAACAATCAATCAATCAATCACACACGATCAGCTGTTCTTGTTTCTACGCAGATCTACCCCCGTTCGGCTCCTTGTTCTGCTAGCAAAGGACACAACATTCGAGCTTCTTCTAATAGCTTCTGAGAGATATAATATCCCGTCCAGTTTCTTCTTCTACCAAGGTCCCTCGGATCAGATCAACATACGTTTAAGGGCTGACTACGCCTCATTCACCCTTCGCCGACATACGTTCTTTCGCACTCGCACGACTAATCTAGAACCTACACCAAAGAAAGAGCAGATCTCACACAGGGGCTGCAGACCTTCACACACATAAAATACAATACAACACATCCGCAACGATGGTAGCCGAAACCAAACTCTACGATTCGTTGGGCATCAAGCCCGACGCCTCACAAGACGAGATCAAGAAGGCATACCGGTGAGATAACCTATATAGAAGCCCCTCTCACTTTCCGCCCCCAACTAACGCCTGTACAGGAAGATGGCACTGAAGCACCACCCAGACAAAAACAAAGACAATCCGAACTCAGCGGAGAAATTTAAAGAGGTATCCCAAGCCTACGAGATCCTCTCAGACCCTGAGAAACGCACAACCTACGATCAATACGGGCTAGAATTCATGTTGCGCGGCGGTCCTCCACCACCAGACCCCAGCGCTGGCGGAAATCCATACGCAGGTGCGGCGGGTGGTATGCCAGGCGGTTTCGATTTCGGCGGTGCGGGCATGCCTGGAGGAGGGAGAAACTTCCATTATGAGTTCAACACTGGTGGACCGGGAGGTGGGAGTGGAGGGTTCAGCTTCAGTAATCCCGAGAGTATATTCTCTGAGTTCTTGCGCGGACAAACGGGTATGGGAGGTGGAGGAGATGGGTTCGAGGATATGTTTGGAGGTGGTGGAATGCCGCGGTCGAGACAATCTGGTGGTGGTGGGCGGACGAGAACGGCTGGATCGGGTGCGGAGACGGCGAGGTATAGAGCGCAGACTCCAGAGGTTACAACGGTGGAGAGACCGCTGCCTTTGACGCTTGAGGAGCTGTTTAAGGGCACGCATAAGAAGATGAAGATCAAGCGGAAGGCGTTCGATGAGGTCACGGGCAAGAGAACGACGCAGGATAAGGTGCTTGAGATGGATATCAAGCCGGGATTGAAGAAGGGGAGTAAGATCAAGTTTAAGGGTGTTGGGGATCAAGAGGAGGGTGGACAGCAGGATTTGCATTTTGTTGTTGAAGAGGCAGGTTCCATCTTTTCCAATTCCAATTATCATGAGACGAATATTTGAACTCAGCTAACACATTTCCATAGAAACCACATCCTCTCTTCACCCGAGATGGCGACGATATCCACCACACCGTAGACCTCGACCTGAAAGAAGCTCTCACGGGCTGGAAACGCACTATAACCACCATCGACGGCAAATCAATCATCCTCGACAAAGCTGGGCCCACGCAACCAGGCAAGAAAGAAGAGTTCCCTAACCTGGGCATGCCGCTTAGCAAGAAGCCGGATCAGAGGGGTAACTTCGTCATTACGTATAATGTGAAATTCCCTACTAGTCTTACGGTTGAGCAGAAGAGGAAGTTGAAGGAGATTCTGTAGGGGCGGGAGATGGATAGTATGATGAGATGAGCGACGAAGGGATGAGCGGAGCTTAATTAGGTAGCAATGGAGTTGATGGTACATCATGCGTTAATGAGAGCATGCAAACAAGGAATCACATCATGAAGTATTCTCTGGCGTTATTGGGGTTCGGAGTGAAGGGTTAGTTAGTTGGTGTGAGTCGGGTAGCTAAGATCCTTAAGTGGTGTATGTAGTGAATTAAGACGTGTGTCTATCGGCCCTTATGGCCTAGCAGTTGCTTTTGTGCGTATCAAATTCATTGAGATTTCTGTCGGTCAGTCAGTTAGTTGTCTGAGTCGAATGGATTTGCAATGGTTGCGAGCTCTGGGAAGTGCGACCCGCCCTAAGCGAAGCCCCTGATTTCCACCTCCCGCCCTCACCAGGCATGCGGGCGTCATGTTCTCCGCCGCAAAATATCTAACACCGTTTAACATTAACTCGAATCATTATTAGGTGATCTTGTACTCGAGTTCAACATGGTAATGCCCAGTTTCCTCACCTTCCCGGAGCCGGTTCTAGCAGCCAAAGGAACTATTTGTACAACATGTCCAGCAATAGCATGGTACATCATCTCAGGGAGGAGGGGATGACAGTCTAGGTCATGTCCGAAATTCAAGAAATACATACGTCCGCCTCATCATATATTTTCACACCCTCGCACCTTAATGATTGCTCGGAATTGCGACATGGGCGGAAGGCCCTCACTTGTTGCCCGGTCATATGGTAAGAACACTGCTTCGAAAGTGAACAGAGGGGATACTTGACTTTTTCGCATGAGAAATAAAACACAATTAACAAGCATTATTTCAAACCATACGGGATGGCGTAGCACTCCATGACTAGAAAAATCGAAATCTCCAAAAAGTGTTCATGAAACTGCTTTTACTATTCAAATGTATTATATCATCATCTAAGTATTCGTCCATTTATTACCTGATCAATCTGTCATCAACTTCATGCCCTCAGTGGCAGGATATGTTGTACAGCCACCTCCCTCCGACAAAGAGGACATTCAGGCTTCTCCCTCACCCAATCTCCAATACACTCCCAGCAAAACACATGCCCACAAGCCACAGCACTCGGGTCTTTCAGCTCCTCCAAGCAAAGGGTACACTTCCTATTCTGCCCACCGATAAACTTCATCACGCCTTCTTTCCGCAGATCATATCTCGGCTCCTTCAAAACCTGAGTATGCGTCATCTTGCCCACTTCCTTGCTGTTATGTTGTGTGGCCCCGGCACTTTCAAAGAGGAGTTCGTTGCCAGAAGTAGGTGGCTCGAGAGAGATTTCCACGCCGCCTTCGAGGATCGCACTACCGCCGTTCATGGTGCTTGCGTTTGCGGGCACTGGCTGATGGAGTGTGTTGTGTAGGTGTAACCATGCCTGAACACTCATCTGTAGCACTAGCAACACTCCTAGAACTTCATATCCCACCCTAGCTTCTGATGGTGCTATTCGTTTGGTGAAGATATAACGCAAACCCCATATCCGTTTCGATAGCTGGTAGTACGCGCCAGAGAAGTAGAAGATGGTCAAAGTCAACGCGTGGAGCGGTGATGGAGACGTGATTGTCGCGAGATGTGTCAGGAGGTATTCCTGGATCTTGTAGCTCATCGAACCTGACTCTTTCCTCTTCCCCATCTTCCTCAGGTTCGCTTCTAGCTTCGCCCGTATCCTCCCTCGGAAGCTGGGCAATATCTTCGTCAACCCGTATGGTAGCAGGATACTTGTTAGAATATATCCGGCCCTCCTCTCCACTCCTGGAAGCTTCAATGTATCATCCTCAATCTGGATGATATCGCAATATTCCTCTCCCAGGGTCCTATTCCCAATGAACGTTGTCAGACCTAAGTATAGCAGTTCGGAGAACGTGCGAGCTTCGGAGGTGTAGGTGTGGAGGAATCGTGCACCGTATAGACGACGAAGGAGGTTCGAGAGGTGGTTGAGCAGGACGCCTTCGAAGTAGGAGTCTTTCTGATGGGCGCGAATGATATCCGGAGCAGCAGCGAATGGATAATTAAATGTTGGTGTTTCTGACACTTTTTCTGATACGTGGTCTGTCATATTGGTGAGCTTGACGATATTCAGTCCTACTCCCAGCTGGTGCTGGTGCTGATGCTGGGCGAGTGTTGATCCAAGGTTTGAAAGTTGAATGTTTGCGACGAGACCTCAAGTTGACCTCGGCCCGTCAGTAGTAGTCTTTCCGCCTCGGTGGCTGGCGAACTGTGGCTGGCACGAGCTCAGCGACGAAGTTATGACGGCACGAAGAATGATCGCCGGATTGGGGAAACAAGATCCACTTGAGGGCTTTATCACTTTACCCGACTCGAGCCGCTGGTGCCACTATTCCCGGATCCATTGCTACCGTACTGCTAACATTGGTGGTATTCGGAATTTCTTGGCATCTTGATGACTCTCTGATGATTTGATGACGAGCGGGCTGTGGGTGGGTTGACTTGAAGGGGGGTGGGAAATAAAGATCCAGCCAGTTCCTTGGCACCTGACCTCCCGCATTTCAATTCTCCACATCTAAAAGGTGGTAAGGCTGGCGAGGCTGAACCATTCCACCTCCTCAACGACCTACAACGACCTACACCTACCTACCTACCTACCTACCTATCACCACCGCGTCCCATCAACCTTCAACAAAACACCATGGACGACGACGACGAATTCGGCGCCGATGCAGATTTCCTCGCTGCCCTGGCAGCATCAACAGTCCCAACTCCAGCTCCAGCACGCGTACAACAGCCAACCCCGCAAAGAATCCAACAACCCACCCCTCAACGCCTCGACCGCGCCCCTCCAACTACAACTTCCTCCGGCCCCAAAGTCGTCCAGCCAACTCCTCAAGCAATAGCCTCACGAACGACCGGCTCTTCAATTCTCGTCTCGCCTCGACAGAAGGGAAATCCGATCCTCACGAACATGCGCTCTTTTGCCTGGGAATACTCCGATATACCCGCAGATTACGTCCTGGGCGCTACCACATGCGCGCTCTTCCTCTCTCTAAAATACCACCGTCTGCATCCTGAATACGTGTATAATCGCATCAAAGGCCTGCAGGGGAAATATAACCTCCGGGTTTTGCTTACGATGGTGGATATCGGGAATCATGAAGAGAGCCTGAAGGAGCTATCCAAGACGAGTCTGGTGAACAATGTCACGGTGATTCTATGCTGGAGTGCAGCGGAAGCAGCACGGTATCTGGAACTATATAAGAGCTACGAACATGCGAATTCGAGTGCGATCAGAGGGACTGAGAGTAAGGGGTACGCGGAGAAGATGGTGGATTTTGTGACGGTGCCGAGAAGTATCAATAAGACGGATGCAGTGTCTATCGTTAGTGCTTTCGGCAGTATCAAGAATGCAGTTAATGCGAGGCCGGAGGAAGTTGCTGTCGTGGGCGGATGGGGCGAGAAGAAGGTTAGGAGGTGGTGTGCTGTTGTTAACGAGCCGTTTAGGGCCCGGAAAGCGACGAAGAAAGTTGCTGCAGAGACTGCTGGGAGATTAAGTGTGTTGGATCGGGCGGTGCCGCTGAGTATGGTGCCTTTGAGAAGTATGGCTTCTGCCAGCGAAGATGCTACGCCAGGGCCGAATACTCGAGGCGTGGAAAAGTCACAATATTCTCAAGTTTCAAGACCTTCAGGCTCGACGGAACAGTTCCATATCTGGAACCCTGATGATGATGATGACGACGATGACGACGAAGAAGCTATGATAGCAGTGGCTAAGGAGGAAGAGAAAAGACAAGCGGCTGAGAAGTGGAAAGCCCAAGCACGGAAAGATAACGAGTTAAGTGATGGTGTGGCAGCAGCACTAGCGAAACTACGACAGAATTAATACCCCAATCTGTACCTGCTGTCATTTCTTATTGTGCCTCGAACTCTACTACCTTGCTTGGCCTATTACCTTTCCAAATTTCCATTTCGCGCACTGTGTGTCTCAGATATCTCGGAAACATACCAAGAAAGTATATTGAATGTGAATGCAGTACTCGGTGCATTAAATTGGGAACATGAATTGGCAGATAATGCCTCCTTTCACGGCTTATCCTACTATTTTGTTCGTTGGGTCCACCAATGGAAATATAGTCGGCGCGATAACTTTGTACAACTCCAGATAATGAATCCGAATTTCTGGGTATCCACGAATAGCAGTGTCCAAGCCGAATCCAAAAACGCCTACGCCATCCAACCTCCAGAACTCCTTGTCGGGATGCCCTTTTCCCGCCCAATAATAGACTCACTTCCGCCTCACTTCCGCCTCGCTTCTAGACCGTCTTTGTACAATTGGCTGGCTTTGTCTCACTGTCCGTCGTAGGGTACTTCAAATAGTGGCTCTCCACTGGACTTGCGGGTATTGTTGTCTACGAAAGGTAGAGACGGCATGCCGGCTTCGGGCGAGGAGCCGTAAATGTGAAGTCCCCTCCGTGTATCCAGGTGCAATTCCGTCTTCCGTGACCATGATTGGCGCTCATACATGCCGACGATTATAATTATTCTAAGAGCGTAAGTAAGAGTTTATATAGGCGGGAGTGAGGAATTACGTGAAAATGAGAGCAAAGCTGATGCACCGTTGTGTACGTCTCGTCGGCCAAGCCGCAGCCTTCTGTCCATATGCTAAGCGCATGGCGATCGGATGTGACGTCGAGTCTGTGTGAAGCGGGAATTGTCTAATCTCTACATGCGTTGAAAAGAGTGACAGGGAGTGCGACGCAGTCGGAGGTCTTGTGTGGACTTGAGCTGACTTCCAGAAGTTCAGGTGAAGGAGAGAGCAAGAAATCGTGGACTGGCTTCTAGAAGTGCGCGAAAGTCTACTGGGACAAGAGGAACTCAAATCTACTTAAAGCAATTGTGCCTCGCGGACCCATAGTCATGTCCCTTGGCTGATCTTAATCTACATGGTTCCGATTCCATGTCGACAGAACCGCACCGGGATCGGCCAATGCTGAAACGCACACTGCAAAGCCCGCGCGGAACAAATGCTTGACCGAAGTCTTGAAACGTGTCAAAGTGGATAATTTGCAATTAGATCTTGCGTGCACTGTCCGCTTGAAGATCTAAATAGAATGATCGGACGAGGTGATAAGCCAAACGCAATCTGCACAGCGTGGGGGAGGTTTAATGATGTGGAGATCTTTTGTTATCAATAGGAGATTGCCCATATAATCCCGAAATTTTGGGGGCTACTGACGTAGGATTGGGGGGCTGTTTGATAGAAATTGCAAGAGATACCAGAACTTAAAAAGATTGACTGCAGATTGGTTCGGGGGAAAATCGAGAGAAGGCAGACGATGCTAAAAAGAGCAGCAAGCACCTCAGATCAAACGAATAGATGGCAGTTGCCTAGACAGACAATCCTGTGGTATTGAACGACCAACCACAGGAATGCTGAAGCTGGAGACGGAATGCGCAGAACGCTAATTGTATCACTGGAATCAACTTCGATTCCGGAAGAGTTTGCGAGAACTTAATCACGAGTGAAACTGAAAGCCGTTTGTAGTACATTCGTGCGGCTGAACGTGACAGCGGCATGATTAACATCACCTGTGAGATGTTTCTTTTGTGGTTCGGTGTGGGCTCGCAGCTGGAATGTTTGTGACATTTCAATGCTATGTCGCTGGAGCTTTGGAGGGGAGTTTGCTGGCACTTTGGCCCTACTACTGCGATGAGCTTCCTCTTCATCCAGCATCCTGATCCATCTACAGATTATGGCCTCGAGTCCGGATATCCAGAGCCAAAAGCCTGCTTCGGTTGTTGGTTCTTTAGACAAGATAGTCTCGCAGGTCATGGCTTCGGCTTCTTCTCTTCCTGCTCCTTTGCTTCCTGTTCCTTCTCCTCCTTGGTCTTGATCCCCTTCTCCCCGCGCAACGCTTTGAACTCCTTCCTTGCAAGCACTTCGGCAAACCATTCCTCTATTTCCTCCTCCGTGGCCGCATCATCCTGACCTGCCGGTTTGGCATTCGCCCCAAGGTTCACCCGTACCTTCTTCTTCATTTCATCCACAGTTGCTATGTCGAACGCCCATATGAACCCTCCTGTAGCCATGACTCCCACGCTAAACACGTTTAATGTAGCGATAGTAAGAGCTTCAGCAGCTTCTAGAGCTCCATTGATATTAGGATTCGCATAGTTGCTGTGGTGGTAGAATTTGGGTACCGACATCAATTTCCGCCGAACGATAGATCTGCGGGTGATGGCGGAGGAGAGCAAAAAGAAGCCGGCGCCTGCTGCAAAGAGACCCAATTGACGCCGCGACCGTTGTGAGAAGAAGGCTGATTGTGGTTCGGAGGTCGTAGTTAAGGTTGAGGAAGCTGCTGGAGCTGCTGGAGCTGTTCGAGCTGGTGTTGACGCCCGGTCTGCCATTGTGGGACGTTGCAGGAATGCCATCGACGTGCGTTCGGCTGTAGATATGAAGTTTGATCAACAATCAACGAGAGACATGAGTTAGGTTGTTCAATGGAATTGCGCGGTGACTGTGGATGTGGATAGAGAGACGCGGTTGCAGTATTGATTTTTTGGAAGCTCGCGGACTTTGGGCGAAAGCTCCGAACACGGCAGTGTCCTCAGGCAAGCACAGCAAAATACTGACTCCGTACCTCGAGGTGCTCTGTTAAAATGTTTTCTGTTACATTCAATAGTTCTCAAAAGAATTATATCGTTGGGAACACATGAGTTATCTTTCCAAATTACTTACATGCGACCCAGTAGAAACCCATGATTATCTATTTGGAGGCTACGATTCGCTTAGACTCCCTCAAGAGACAGTGATTTGTAAACAACAACACCCGCCTCAACCTTATTTTATCTTCTTCTATGAAGTAAAATTATTCCCAAAGGCCAGATCCTTTATAGCATCTTATTCTTTGCAACAATATCTGAATATGTTTGTTTCCCAATCAGAGTCAAATACAATGTATTATTCTAGTCTCGATATCAAGCTAATCTCACGTAGTGCTGCCAGAGCTACACTTGTTCAAGGTACATTGTCCTTCTACAGCTAGAAAAGAAATTTTTTATTTTACAAAGGTTCTTTCGGATTTCTATTCTTCCACCATAAACCACTTATCCCAAGTACGCATCACTATCGAAGAACTTCCTGATATTAGGCCGGCTCTGAACCGCATCCACCAACTGCACCAATCTCGGAAATTCCTGCAATCCCTTTCTACTATCCTGTATCAAATTCTCGTCATGGAGAAGTTGGAAGAGCACCAAATCAGCGTAGGTGATTTCCTTGCCAGCAACGAATGGTCCCCTACGAGAAATATCCGATCCTTTCAAATGAGTCTCGATGGCCTTGAGAAAACGAGCTCTGTCGCCTTGTTGGTGCTTGGGATAGTCGACTTTCTGGTTGTCTGAGAAGAATGCGGCGATAAAAAGAGTTCGCCCTGTTCAAAAGTCAGCTCCAAGCCATCTTGACTAGTAGCCATCTTGGGAGAGGAGATTGCTAACAGTCAATAACAATATCACAGATCGCATCAACCCAGTATTTCTCATCTTCAGTCTTTCCATCATATCCACCCATTTGCCGACCCCAATGCCTCAAAATGGCATAGCTTTGTGTGAGGATCTTGCCATTTGGCATCTCGATGATTGGGATATTGCCCGTTGGGTTCATCTCTACAATTGGACCGGTGCGCTTGTGTTCTGGCCATTCCTCGAAGGTATATCGAATATCTTTGTAGGCGGCGCCAGCATCCTAAACAGCGTAAGTCTCTATTTTTTGGGGGGGGGTACAGGACAAATAGTACTCACAATGAGCATAAGACGAACGGCCTGCCCGCGTCCTCTGGATTGGAAATCAAAATAGTGGATGGTTGGGACTCCGCCGATTGCCTTGTTGGCAGCACTTTCGGTGCCGTAAGTCAAAGAGTGAGGCATGCCGAAGAATTCTTAAAGATATTATGCAGGAAGTGTAACCACAAAAGGTACCAGGCACATGGAGAGGAAGTTATCTTAATGTTTTATATACTTTTGGCGGGGAATGGCGGGGTCAACCGACCCACGGTCTGGATGACGTTCGGATGCGCATTTTAGTAAGTCGACAGTCTCGATTCGGGCCAGTGGAGTCCAATCGGATGATATTGTTGACTTCTATCGTTCCTAGATTCGGAAATAACTGCAACTTAAAGTTCTGTCCGGTTTCGCTCACATTCCTGGGAGACAGTATTCCAAATTATGTTGGACTACAGATGTCGGAGAAGACTCGGCAACATGCGTAATTCTAAATGTACAGAGGAGGCTAAACACACCTAAACCAATTCCTCCTTGTCTTCGGAGGCCGTTTTTAATACCCCTTCCATGTCTCCAGAAATTCTTGCATCTTGTCCTTCGAATTCCGAGCTGCATTAAAGACTAAGCAGAGAGTGAGTCTGTCATGAAACGAGTGTGATCGAGCAGATCTATTCAACACTAATCAGTATATCATGTATAGCATCGCCGTACGGCGTTTCGTAAACTCGCACGATAGCCTGACTTTGATTTGTGGCTAGCTGATACGATTCAAGAACAAACTGCAGATTCTTATATCCTGAGACGGGAAAGCCGGAGTCAAGAAGATGAGAACCGAGCGGATCAGACACAAAATAAGGATAAGTTTTTGGTTTCCCTGGTGGAGGTGCAGAACTATCATGGAATCAGTACCATGTATCGAGAATTGGAATTTGTACAGTACATACTTCTGCTTGCTTCGAGACTCAATGAAAGCCGCTGCCCCCGCTTTCATGGCTACCACGATCGCCTTCTGAATTTTGGTAGCTTTCCAGAGGTTCGCGATAAAAGTAATTACTTCCCAGAGATCATCTTTTCGATCGAAAAGGTTGTATAGGACTTCGATGGGGTAGATGACGAATGCACTGTTCACGTAATATCTCTTCTCGTTGTAGGGAGGTGGCAACCAGCCGTTTCTGAGATCTATCGCTGACCTGCTTTTGTAGAAGTCCTCAGGTCCTGGGACTGTGTCTGTAGTCTCGTGAACGGCTTGGAACAGAGCTGCGTGGAGAATGGCATTGAGTCTAGATGACCGCCGAATTAGCACTTTATAAAAACTTTGTAAATAGCCTGTTGACTTCTGAACTCACTTTACTATGTGCTTTCGACATGTGGCGAGGAGTCGTTGAAGGAACTCAGGCTCGTATGTACACGAAACCAGCTTAGTTCCTCTTTTCTAAGGCGATGGAGGACTAGTATCAGGTCTATACAGTGGCAGACCAACGTCTAGCTAACTTGAAGTTAAAATTATCATGCGATTATAACCAAAAGAAAAACATATTGTAACAAAAAGGTTACCGGATGTGTTCGATTGAGTGCTCAATTGAGTGGTAACTGGAAGTCTCTGCTCGGGCTTAACCAGCACATTAAAAGGCGGCAATAGCTTGTTAAATTCCTTTCCCCAGTGCATTTCATCTGATGGCAATGACTTAGCGAGCCGGCTGATGTATTCGTCGAGAATGATTCGTGTGCCAGATCCATCTGTAAAAACCTGAACGAAGGATCCCGAATTTAGCTGTGCTCATGTGGTCATAAACGACAGATATTTATTCCTCTTTAGAAAGTCTAAGGACAATAAATCCAGTAACTTCAAGATCTCGCAAAGGATCCAGTATGGTTCTTGCCAACTTATTGAGCGTGAGTACACAATTCAGATCACATCCACGGAAGACAACATACCAGCACCAGCATGTGCACCATCGGGACTATGACTTATAAGTCCGACACCTCCATGAAAATACAGATATTTCTATAACAGCAGCGTACCAAGAGATCTGGGCAGCATACGGCCAAAGCTCCTGTACCCATATCGTATTCACCTGATAATTCCCCGTCGCGACATAAGTCCGCAGATCTGGGTGGACCCAGCATGCCCAATTCCACCCGAGGGACGCTAAATAATTGTACAATGCGACGGCTTGATCCAGCGTTCATGTGTTGCTGCCGTTAGTGCAGACTGGTTCTCTCTTCTGAAGACTACACGGGGCGACAGGACGCATGAGTGCAGTACCGAATCCTGAGAATCTGCATGTCAATACCGTACGCTTTCGAACTGGGCAAATGTAGTGGAAATACTACCAGGAGCGTGCATGGTGTACAGGTCAGCGGATGTGAGATTCAGTGATGCTAGACTCGGCATGCCTGGACCAGGAATGACTTCTGGCACGTCGGCAACGGCTCTGGTGGATGTGATGTCTCTCGGAAGAGCAGAAACATTGGCAAAAGCTAATGCTGAAAGAAGTCCAATGAGATATCAAGTGAATGGGGTCATTGTTGAGACTTTTGAGTGTTTGTAAGATCCTTCTTGGCGATGTGACGGCGGGTAGCTTGGGGTGGGGAGAGGATGCGATCATTAAAACAGGATGAAAGCTTCTTTATATAATACAGAACCGATAACTCCAACATTAGAAAAACTCATTTCCAAAATGCATCTGGTGTGAAGTCAAGGAGAACATGGCCTGAAAGTTTTATAAGTTGAACCCGAGGCTCCAAATATCTTTGGCTCAATGCCAAGATTTCTCCTGCTTTGGAAAGACCTACCAATCAGATTGTGTTACCGAAAGCAAGGAGGTCCGACTATATGGCAAGTACTTAACGTACCTAATACTAAATCAAGAAGAGAAGAGAGGGGTCGTGCTAGCTAGGCTAGCACACAGGTCTATCGGGTAAAAGCCTCGCCCTGATAACCCCCTGAAGCTCTGCTTGATCCGCGCCCAATTGAAAGGCAATTATGAAGCACACCCACCCACGTGACCGGCCACGCCCTGGCGCAAGGATGGCCGATTTCGCAGCCAAACAGCGAATTAGCCAGAGGAGAAAATCCTCAAAAGCACAAAACCACCTACATACGTTGCAAAACTTCCCAATTGATATTCTACAACCTCCAACATTATGTCTGCTTCAGCTACACCGGTTGGCTCCGCTGCCTCAGCCAAAAAAGTTGTGCCAGCTGCTGAGGAACCAAAAGATACGACTCATACACCGTCCCAGCGGTACCTATCCACGAGAGGGGGGTCATATGGAGTATATCACTCATTAAAGAAGTGGCAGGGTCTCAAAATGCTAACAGAATCTAGCTGTCGTTCGAAGAGGTCGTATTGAAGGGATTGGCGTCAGATGGCGGGCTTTTCATTCCTGAAGAAGTCCCCGCCATACCCCGCGATTGGGAATCGAAATGGAAAAATCTCTCCTTCTCCGAACTCGCATTCGAAATCCTCTCTCTTTACATCTCTCCCTCCGAAATACCTCCTGCAGACCTGAAAGAAGTCATCAATCGAAGTTACTCTACGTTCCGTGCCCCAGAAACTACCCCACTTGTAACATTGAACGAGACGAATAACCTACATCTGTTGGAGCTGTTCCACGGCCCAACCTTCGCTTTCAAGGATGTGGCATTGCAGTTACTGGGCAATTTGTTCGAATACTTCCTTGTTAGGCGGAATGAGGGCAAAACTGGAAAAGACAGGCATCATTTGACAGTAGTAGGAGCTACAAGTGGTGATACTGGATCAGCCGCCATCTACGGTCTGCGAGGAAAGAAGGATGTCTCCGTCTTCATCCTACATCCCAAAGGAAGAGTTAGCCCTATACAAGAAGCGCAGATGACAACGGTCTTGGATGCCAATGTTCACAACCTGGCTGTTGAGGGCACCTTTGACGACTGCCAGGTAAGTATACTTGCTGTTCAAAAGGACAAATCTAAGCCTGTTCTAGGACACTGTCAAGGCTCTCTTCGCAGACCCCCAAATCAACCAGACCTTGAACCTGGGAGCTGTCAATTCGATCAATTGGGCCCGAATCCTCGCACAAACCACTTACTACTTCCACTCATACTTTACTCTCACGAAATCGCCCGCATATAAGGCAAACCATAAAGTCCGTTTCGTTGTACCTACAGGAAACTTTGGAGATATTCTTGCAGGATACTTTGCTAAGAGAATGGGTCTCCCTGTTGAGAAGCTTGTTGTCGCAACAAACGAGAACGATATCCTGGATCGTTTCTGGAGAACTGGACACTACGAGAAAAAGGCTGTTCACGGAGTAGCTGCCGAAGGTGGAATTGCCACAGATGGAGCCAAGGCTCATGAGGACGGCGTCAAGGAGACTCTCAGTCCAGCAATGGATATTTTGGTATCGAGCAACTTCGAGCGTTTACTGTGGTTCCTGGCATACGAATTCGCAGCTGGGGCAGGCATGGACGACGAATGGAACAAGAAGCAAGCAGGCCAAGAAGTTGAGTGCTGGCTAAAGGACCTGAAAAATAAAGGTGGTTTCGGTGTTCACGATGAAGTATTGGCTTCAGCCAAGAAGGATTTCGAGAGTGAGCGAGTCAGCGATGAGCAGACGCTTGAAACCATCCAGAAGTTCTATGCCGCAAAGCCAAGCTATATCTTGGATCCACACACAGCCATTGGTGTAGCCGCATCTCTACGTTCTATCGACCGAAACTCGCCCGCCGATACCCATCACATCTCTCTTTCTACAGCTCACCCAGCTAAGTTTGCAAATGCAGTAGATGTGGCGTTGAAGGGAGAGCAAGGCTTTAGCTTTGACAGCGTTCTGCCCCAGGAGTTTGTCGGTCTAGAGCAAAAGGAGAGGAGAGTAAGAGTCGTTCCTAAGGGAGCTAGATGGGAGGGTGTACGAAAGATCGTTGAGGAAGAGATCGAGGCAGAGTTAAAAAAGAGTATATAATTTAGATTTGGCTCGGGCCACAAAAAGCGTTTGGTTGACCTCTACTTGAGATTCTATCCTAGCGTTGCCTTTTCATATTGTTGCAAATCACTGGGATAGAGGTGTGCAAAAAACTCGCCTGCGAATTGATGAGTTTGGAGAAACTAGCGTTGTTCTCTGATTTTGTTTTTAAGTCTACTTACGATTACTCTAATAAGTTGTGACTCTTAGGCTCGTGATTGCAATCATCTGGGTATTTCGCTACCGAACTTTCCTATGTGTTCAACCGCCCGAATGGAATCAAGGAACCAGCTCTACAGTCGAGTTATGATATCCGGGAGAAGCCACTGAGTAGATTGCTTAAGTTGATTAAGCATCTGGGGCATCGCAATATCCTGCTCAAAGAGATTAAATCGTGCCATGATCAATAAGACCAAGCCAACGTCCTCTTAGACAGCGGTTTCACTAATAGCTGCCGAGGTGTACTGTACAAGTATCACCGAGTAAAGGCTTGAGTCCAAAAAGGTGTCGTCTTGTTACAATACGCTTTCATCTCCAGATCGGAGGCTTGATGTAGGTACTTCACCCCCCGCCTTTTTTTTTTTACGAGAATCGGGGCCTGTTGGACTGAACAAGGGAAGACTACCGAAGTCGTCATGGAGGTTCCGGATTACCGATACTGGCAATAGATCTTTAGGAACTATTTCTACTTGACCCTTGAGAACCCAATACCCCACAAACCTAAATGACGGGTTCACATATTACCATTTCCCTTCACAGAAAGGGATGGTTATTTGACATATGGGCAAAAGTTTCTACCTGAACTGGCGCACTTCCTGAATGCCGCTCAATCCGCGGGATGCTTCAACGGGAAAAGATTGTACAAGTTCGTCGATCTACAAGCTTCATTTTGTATTCCAGAGTCTTCTTTCAAGAGTGACTAGGTAGTACTTTTCAAATCCTGTATATAGGCCTGCAGGTTGTAGCAATAGTTGGCAATTACTAGAAACCTTGGCCTAGATGGAAATATAAATAGTCAAGAGTACCTACTTCTCTTGGGGACGATGGCTTTGTCGTACTGAGTTGCAATCCCAAGTTCTTACTTGTCTAACTCTTAAAATATGGCAATCTTCTACTCTTTCATTGCACTTCTGGTCGAAATTTCGCCAATTGCCAAAGTAGTGGCGATAGTGGCAACCCTCAGTGCTACATAAGCTTCACTCAGCACATCTCGTCCTCGTCAAACATGGCTCTGCATTCTAGACGTTTTTCAGCGGCATAAAGGATGGTTTATATTTAAATGCCGGATACCCCAACCATAGTAAAATATGTTAGGAGAGTGTTGTCGTCATAACGAAGACTAACAGTTTGTTCTGGTACAATGTCCTCACCAAGAACACTGTCAATATGATTAGAGACAATGGGGCTATCACGGCAGCTCAGTTAAACAACCCAGGAGGATAGGAAGGAAGTATTCCTGGTATTGTAGCTGCTTATTTGAGGGATTCTAAGATTACTGCTCAGTAGTGAAGCGGAAGGTAGTGAGACACAAAAAGAGAAAGAAGTAAACGGTAAATATCTAGTTATTAATGATGACGATTCAACCTAAATCGGAGAAAACGCACAAAATCTCTACAAACTCGTGTGCCATTCTTCACTGTAATCTACTGTATCCTTCTCCCAAACGCCATGCCAAAATTCAATCATACTGTAATCAACAGAATTCCTCTCATCCCTATTCACGTCGAAACAATTCCCCAACTTCCTTTGCACATAACTCTAAGCTTCGGACATTCCCTCGCCCTCATCGAACCAAATCTTCTGATCTATCAAGTTAACCTGCTCCAATGCCAAATGATCGAACCCCGTTAACTTTTGTCTCGAATCGCCAGACATACTCAGTAATATCTCTGCGTCCTTCCAGCAGTCTCCCGATACATCCTTGAGATCTCATTCACAATCAAGGCAGTATCCTTCTCAGCAGTCGGCAAGCGATGTCCAAGATCAAACTCAATCTTCTTGGAGTTCTTCTTATCAAACGAATCCTCAAAAAGCGCCGCACTCTCCTCTCTCCACGGATCCTGCAATCCAACAACATGCACGCTAGGAATTCTAATCAACTCACCCTTCTCCTCCGCCGTCAGCATCGACGTAAGAGGCGGACTCGTCCCATTCAAAAACACCGCAAACTTCAACAACCCCAACCTCTTCACGTCGGCCGTTTTGCTAGCTCGGATCTGCTGCTCCAGACACACTCCCGCGGCCAGCTTCGCACCCTGTGAGAATCCGATGATGCCAACGAAGTTCTTATCTCTGCGCGCCAGAACGTCGGCGATCAGTTTCTTCGTCTCGTCGGGCATGTCATCGCCCCCGAGTTTGGTCCAGCGGTAGAATGGACCACAGCCCTCGAAGACAGGCATGACTCCAGGTCCGGGCGGGGACTCAAATGGAGCATCTATGAAGACGAACTCAAAGGAAGCGGAGAGCGCTCGCTGGAGTCGGATAGTCTGAATGTTGAAGATAGTTGAGTTGGTGCCGCCGCCGTGGAGGCACAGGAGAGCTGGTTTGGACGCTGTGCCTGTGCCGCCGGTGGAAGATAGGACGCCGGATTGAAGAGCCATGGTTTGGTAGCCCGGGGTCCGAGAAGTGAGGGAGTTGGGGGTTGTTAGAATTTGCATGATGAAGAAGAAGTATTTGCAGATGTACCGAGATAGTCGGAGGTTGCACCGATTCGGCTCGGTAAATTTTGTAGGGGGTAAGCACAAGTGAAGGAGATGTTCGGGAGGAAAGAAGGAGAAGATGGAATTCGGACATCGAAAGGGTTTTATTAGTTTCTGAAGATGAGTCATTTTATTAGGGACCTCCGAGTTGGTGAAGGTAGAATCATAGGGAATGTTGTGACCGACTCCAGCTCGGCGACTTTTAGCCACGACCGAAACGCATATGCCGAAAGCAAGGAGGTACGGAGGTACGACTGAAGAGAGGGCTAAGCGCTGCGGCGCGAGGCATACACACGGAGGGGAGTCTGAGGGGTGGAGCAAGGTACATAGTGTTTATTATATTGTATTAGATTAAGAAGAATACTAATGCTGAAGAGAAGAGAGGAAATTTCGGGGTCGTGCTAGCTAGGCTAGCACACAGGTTGAGGCTGAGGTGAAGCGAGGGGATCACGTGAGACGTTTGTTGGCGTGAGAGGCGAGGCGAGCGCGGGCCAGGGCTGAAGTATGTCACCGCCTTTGGGCAGAACAAGGGAAACTGATAGTCTGGTTGGGGGGCCCATGTTCTGCCCAAAGGCGGTGACATACTACGTACCTTAGCCCTGGCACCTCCGTAGGGACAGTCTGACAGGCAAGTCACACAATCTCCAATCCAACTCCCATCAAAGGCTACATTCCACAACTTCGAGTCGATCCACCACCTCATCGCTGGCCATAGACCCAAGACATCCTCGCGCATTCGACCACGTAATATCCAGATAATTAATTGTTCTGCCCTCCAGCCCTCTTCCGCATCCTCGGCAGCCTCAGCCTCAGCCTTGGTTGCGCCTCAATCTGCCATGGCAAGTCGAGCAGCCAACAACCGGGTAAGGATATCTCGATCTGCGAATAGTGGCATGAAATGCTAACGAAAAGACAGTTGACCCGGGAATACAAGACCATATCCGCCAATCCCCCTCCGTTTATCTCCGCCCACCCTTCCGAGGCCAATATTCTTGAGTACGGCCTCGTTCTCTCCTCTCCCTCCCCTTCCTCATTTTACTCAGCGCTCGATATACTAACATCCGCAGATGGCATTATATTCTCACCGGCCCACCCGATACACCGTACCACAATGGCCAATACTGGGGCACCCTCATCTTCCCAACAAACTACCCCTTCGCACCCCCCGCGATCCGAATGCACACTCCATCTGGGCGTTTCCAACCTTCCACCCGTCTCTGCCTCTCCATCTCCGACTTCCACCCCAAATCCTTCAACCCCGCCTGGGAAGTAAGCACAATCTTGATCGGCCTGCTATCATTCATGACGAGCGAGGAGATGACGACAGGTAGCGTTGCAGGGACCGATGCCGAGCGCAGATGGGCAGCACAACGGAGCCGTTGGTGGAACTCGACTGGAGGAGGTAGCCACAAGGATATTACAGGCAAGACTTCACAGAAGGGCAATATCAAGGCTGGGGATGGAGGTGCCAAGTTCGCGGCGGAGTGGCCGGAGCTGGACGCCGAGAACTGGAAGTGGATGAAAGAAAGTCGGGTTGATCTCATGACAGGCAACCAGGTCCGTGATCCTAGCGCCGCGTCGAGTACGAATTGCGGTCCTGGTATTGGTGGCTTGAAGAGGCCAAAGGGGAGCCAGGCTGTTGTGGGAGCTGTTGTGGAGGGCGGTAGAGCTGTGGGAGAGGAAGGTAGAAGTTGGATCCGTAGGAATAAGTTGTTGGTCGTCGGAGGACTGATCTTCACTTATGTCTTGATTGCCAGACTACTGGGAGAAGGCCCTGGGAATTAGAGGGGAGAGGACGGCCCGGTTGGTGTAGATGGCGTTGGGGGTTCAAGCGGTTGCTTGTACGATCATCACATTCTTTCATTTCTGTGTAGGGTAGCATGGCGTTTGGCAGGAAGTGATAAATCGGGGACAGGACCATTAAATATGCGTTCCTTTCATTTATATCGCAGTGCAGGGCATCAATTCGCAGTTTCGCTTCCTGGGGGAGGGGGGTACTTCTCTACACCCCTCTCTACCTTACCCAACTGCCACCAGCCTGAAAAAAGGCTGGAAGTTTCTATAAACGCTATCCCCCTACCCAATTATATTTTTACTTGCGCCTGCACTACAGCTCACGAAGAGAATTCATTTTCGTGGTAGTCCCAGTTTCTAAATGTCAGGAAAAAGACAACCATTATTCTCCTATGAAATGCTTAACCCAATTATTCTAACAGAAAGTTGCGAGTTCCTTATTTCCTACCTCCTCCCTATTTTGGTATTGTCCTCCTCTAAACATATCGTTGTCGTTCGGGTTTCTGCTCTCGGTTATCTCGTACTTCTCTCTACTAGACAATTAAATAATTACCTGAAGGAAGGACAAGTTTGGTCCACGTCCAGGTTGTTTAACACACTTTCATCACCTGGAAATAAAAATGCGAGCCAGAGTATTTGAAAAGTCATTAATGAGAAATAAGTGAGGAGACGAAGTATTTTGCAAGCGTAGGTGAGAGACCGTGAAGGGAGACCTCTCGATTAAGTGTGGTTTGTGGCAAGATGCCACATCTAAGGCGGTAGTACTTAACTACCTATATTCCTTCTATACTACCAACAGTTGCTTTTGTACCTAGTTTAAAAGGGGCTTGGTCCCCGAATCGTATCCCTTCTCAAAGAACAAAGACTCGTGCAAAGTTGGAGCTCCCGAGGTCAGACGTCCGTAGACGGACGAAGAGCTGCAAAATTTCTTTCCTCTGAGCTCATTTTGTGGAATCAAATACAACACCCACAGGGGAAAACTTCTCGACAAAGATTTTAAATTAAATGAACAGAATACCCAAGTCCTTTAGATTATGGAATCCTGGGTGTCGTTTATTTAGGATGTCTCGCTTTAGGATTCACTTGTCCCTTCTCGTCATCCAATGCGGGAATCTCTGGTCTTTGGAGTTCTTTGGACGTTCTTTGTCACAACAATGTCTTTTATACTGTGACTTTGTTAAGATTGTTCCTCGTCTTTGTAAAACACTGGATTATTCAAGGGAAACGAATAAAGGAACGAAATATGTTTATTAGCAGTTGCCTTGATTGTGTTTTTCGAGTTTTACCTGTAATTGACTATCGACTGACAATTTGAGTAACTAAACAATTGACTAGATATTAATTACTTTTATTGAAAAAGTAAAGTCAAAATGGAATTTACTTCAGATACAGGAGAGGTCAGATTGGAACAGCCTGCCCAGCCAGTTCAAGCAACTCGGCCAGATCAAGAGGCGCAAGAAGAGGAATCCTCGCAGCCAGCTCAACCACTCCAAGCTGGTGACCCCAGTCGACGAAAACGCCATACCACACCGGCAAGAGAGTCACTACGGCAGCAATATGAGGAAGTAAGGAGAGGGCACAAAGAACTCACTGAGAAAGCCGAAAAACTACTAAAGAGCAGAATAGAGCAACACGACATAGCCTATCGAGAGGTCCAGCGCAAAGACATGAACAAGGAGACGCGTTTAGCACGAGCGGCTGAATACAAAGCTAAATGGCAGGTCTTGAAAGAACACTCGCGAGAACTCCTTGAACTCCCCAGTTTGTGGACAGCTCTATCGGAGGATGATTTTGCTCGATTGACAGCTCTAGCTAATAGGGATGATAGTGAGGACGAATTCCGGCAAATGATGAAACTAGCGGCGGCAGATCTCCTTCAACGGAGAGAGGTTGTAGCAAAGCAAAGCAGGGATTGGAATGAGGCATTTGCGATCAAATTGCAGGCTTATTTTCCTGGCAGAGAAATTGTAGAAGGGGGGCGGATTAGCGATGGCGACCTGGAGGGAATTTCGGATCAAAATATTCATTGATCAAGGATCAGTGGTAGAATGTGTTCAGATAGCTTTCACGCGTATACTAGCTTGGGATAATTGTTTAATATTACTTTAATTTGTTTTGGTTACGTTGCTCGAATTAATTGCTACCAGCAGCAACCAGCAACAACCAGCTCCTTGTAAGCCAGTGCGCTATCGACGAACCATACACATAAAATTGCCTTTCACAGTAAGGCTCTATTACCCCGACAAAGGAGCAGCCTCAAAAAGCAAGCAATTTGTTCAATCGAGCCAATGAACTGTTATAGCCTCTTAGCTCTTCATAAACTCTAGCCATAACTTAGCCACCGATACCCCAATGCAAAAGTAGAGCCTCAAAGGCACCTATACCTTTCACAACTTGGCGCAATATTGCTTCAGCCTTTAGCCTTTAGTCTTCAGCTACACAGCGAAGACACACAGCCTAATCCACATAGATATTGTGAAGGCTCGTCCATGAACATGTATTTCCCGGCAGAATGATATAGTAATGCGCAAGGAAGTGGGAAGCAGAGTGTGCTCGTTATCAGCAGCTAACTTTAGTGATATGAATACAAGAAACCAATGCAGAGAGAGAGCAAGCAGGAGCAGGCTTATCGCAGATTAAATCGTGGCTTTTCATGGTGTCGAACCGTGAAAGCCGTGGCCAAAGAAAGGGACGGGAGCAGCCAATACAACACCAACAGACTTCATACTTTTGGCTCTTATCATGGGTGCAAACTCTTCAGTAAAGAGTGCGTGAAACAGGACTCCGACGAAAGAAACAAACACAGAAAAGAGAAAGAAAAAGATAAAGGGCAACACAGAGCCCAGTCCGCCTTTCTATGGATGTCAACTTTGACGGGCCATGGGTTTTCGAAACTGCAAAGTACTCGGAAAGGCATCAACATTTTTCCTTTGGATGAAGAAGCATTCTAAATTTCTCCTAAAGTATGTTGACCCGGATTCGATTCGCGGACTAGATTCTGATATCTCACGGTAGAGGTGCTAGGAAAATGCTGTTTAGAGGATGAGGATAAAGGGAAATAGATTGGAAGGAAAGTCCGGCAGCCCGCAAGCACTAACTCCGCACACACAGCCTCGTCCTGCCTCGTCTACTAAAGAAAACATCATCAATCTCCAATTCTCTATTCTTCCCCTCCCCTCTAAAGAGTCCAACATCCCAATGCCCCCCCTCCCCTCTATCCTAATACGGCACATCCACCTCCCGAGCATAACGCCCTTCCACCTCGTACAAACGCTACAAACACACCTTGTCTCCCAATTCCTCAACTACAAAGCCTCTCTCTCGACCCCATCACCCATCGCTCCTCCTGCACCTACAATCCTCACATTCGTGCCTACACCCGTCTATACGACCGGCCGCCGCGAACACGATTCCCTCTCTCCCGAGCAGTTAGCAGTGTTGAAAGCACCCCTCAGTCCTTTAAGGAGGTCCTCGCATAATAAATACAAGAATCCCGAGTGGGCAGCTGTGGTTCCTACGTTGAGAGGTGGACAGACGACGTTCCATGGTCCGGGACAGCTGGTTGTTTATCCAATTTTGGATTTGAAGCCTTTGCTCTTGGCTTCTGCTTCTGCGTCCGCTTCTGCGATACAGGACAATGGAGAGGAGAACGGCGGGGACGAGATTAGGGATCTGAATGTACCGGTGTATAGCCAATGGCCGAAAGGCATTAGTGTGCGCTGTTACGTGAACCTCCTCGAGCAAAGCACTATCAATACGCTGGCACACTGGACGTTAAAAGGGAAGCGCACCGAGAACCCGGGTGTATGGGATGAGAGCGGCGAGAGGAAGATCGCCGCGCTTGGTGTGCATTTACGGCGTAATATCACAAGTTACGGTGTCGGACTGAATGTCAATACCGATTTACGGTGGTTCGACCGTATTGTTGCTTGCGGACTTGTAGGGAAGGGCGTGATTAGTATGCGAGAGCTTGGGAAAGAGTGCGGGGCATGGGAGTGGGGGAGGTATAATGAGGGGAAGATCGAGGGGATTCCCAGGGCGATTGAGGATGCGATTTTGGCGGCGGAGAAGGAGAAGGGTGGTGAAGGGAGGAGGCCGTGGTTGGAGAGTCTACAGAAAAAGAATGGCGTGCAGTTGAGAGCAAGGCTGAAGCCGGGTATTGTGGCTAGGACGTGGGTGAGGGAGTTTGCGAGGGGACTGGTGGGGGAGGGTGGTGAGGAGTGTGTTGTTAAGGTTGGTATTGAGGATTTGGATGTCCCCGAGAAGCTCTTGGCGGCTTATAAGCTGGAGACAGAACCTTGGAGGCATGATTGGGAGGACGATTGGTGAAGGGGCTGGTTGTGATATCGTCCCCGAAGGTTCATTCGACCTTAAAATGGTTGTCGAATTGGAGGCTGAGAGCGTGTGGACAGGATGTCAACATCCTGCCACACAGATCTTGTACTTCTTGTACCAGAGGACGCCCATGGCGATGATCATGGATGGCTGAGAGTAGCATCCTCCTCGCCCATTACCGCCCAGGAGTTTGTCCAGTACAACTGCATAGACGAAGACGGAATATGTAAGAAATATACTCAAATCTAATAAGAACAAATGTATTACGTGGGAAAGGAAACATTGGCATATTCAAAGTTGCATTGCAAATAGGGATAGATGTGTAAGATAATCGCTGAATGGGCTGAGAGTGGGATAGAAGTGGCGATATAACTTCTAGAGGAGCGCCCTAGGATAGCTTCCTGATCACGTCGTCGAAGATGTACCGTGTTGAGTATTGTTGCCTCGCGTCAATCAAAATAAGCACCAGGAAAAGACCCCACTTTCTCGAAGTCTAACCTAACTAAGTTAGCGGCATAATCTCTCTAAATCGGGTTAGAGCAGTTAATTATCTAAAAGAACCCCGCCATCGCATGCCATGCCCCGCGTCGGCCAAATTTTTATTTTCTGGAGGGGAAATTGTCACATCCATCCTTTTCAGTCTTCTACCGCGAAATCGATATTTAGAGAACACAACATAATGGATCCCATTCGCATTCTGCTGGTGGGAAATGGGGGTCGTGAGCATGCTCTAGCTTGGAAACTGAGCCAATCCCCCCGCGTTGAGTCTATAATCACTGTAAGTCGTTACCCAATCCCGCGGATGCTACTGGAAGCATTTACTAATAGAACTTGTGATGTAGGTTCCTGGGAATGGAGGCACAGCGACTTGCCCAAAGACAACCAATGAAACCAGCGTCAAGGTAGATTTCAATGTCGTAGAAATCATGGGCATTCTAATATATCCTAGGCAGATGACTATCCAGGCCTCGTTGCGCTGGCACAGAAGAACCGCATTAATCTTGTCGTCCCGGGCCCAGAAGCCCCGTTGGTAGATGGAATCGAGGGATACTTCCGCGATGTTGGCATCCGATGCTACGGCCCTTCGAAACTCGCAGCGCGAATGGAGGGAAGCAAGACTTTCTCGAAAGACTTTATGAAGCGACACAACATTGCAACGGCCGCATACGAGAACTTCTCAGACTACGAATCAGCGAAGAAATACCTCGATAGCATTAATCACAATGTTGTTCTGAAGGCAAGTGGTTTGGCTGCCGGAAAGGGAGTTATCATCCCAACGACCAAGGAGGAAGCGCAAGCCGCTTTGAAGGAGATTATGCTAGACAAAGAATTTGGGTCTGCCGGAGATGAGGTGGTTATTGAAGAATTTTTGGAGGGAGACGAGCTCAGTATCTTGAGTTTCAGTGATGGGCACACTATTCGCTCACTTCCTCCCGCCCAGGATCACAAGAGAATATTTGATGGCGATCAGGGCCCGAACACCGGCGGGATGGGATGCTATGCACCTACGAAAATAGCGTCAAAGGAATTGATCACGGAAGTCGAGAGAACGATTCTACAACCCACAATTGACGGCATGAGAAAGGAGAGATTCAAGTTTGTCGGCACATTGTTCACTGGGCTTATGATCACCAAGAACGGACCAAAGGTGTTAGAGTACAATGTCCGATTCGGAGACCCAGAAACTCAGACTCTCTTACCTCTGATGAGCAAAGATACCGATCTTGCAGAGATCATGATCGCTTGTGTGGATGGTGACTTAGATGCTGTGGATGTAAAGGTCGATGACAAATTCAGTGCGACAGTTGTGGTAGCTGCTGGTGGATATCCTGGAACATATGCGAAGGGAACTCCAATGACAGTTGGTAACCCACCTGCCGAGACGAATATCTTTCACGCGGGTACGACAATCAAAGATGGCCAACTCCAAAGTTCCGGAGGTCGAGTTATTGCTGCTCAAGCCGTTGCCGAGACCTTAGAGCAGGCTGTCAAGAACGCATACACTGGTAAGTTACTGGACAATAAACTGTCCCTAATTGTTGGAAATATTTTAGGACATTGAGCACTGACATTACCAGGGGTCGACTTCATCAAATTCAACAAGATGTTCTACAGAAGAGATATTGCCCACAGAGCATTCAAGCCAACGACTGCTACTAAAGAGGCATTAACTTATGCTTCAGCTGGAGTCAGCATCGAGGGCGGGAACGAGTTCGTGGAGCGAATCAGGACAGTAAGTGGACTTGATGGCATGTTCTGGTATTTCAAAGCTGACGATTTAGGCCGTTGCATCTACCAAGAGACCAGGAGCAGACGCAGAGATCGGAGGTTTCGGTGGCGAAGTTGACTTAGACAAAGCTGGATATGCGGGTGCTCCCGTCCTAGTTGGAGCCATCGACGGCGTAGGAACCAAACTCATGATCGCCCAAGCCATGCACAAGCACGACACAGTTGGCATCGATCTCGTCGCCATGAACGTCAACGATCTCGTAGTCCAAGGTGCCGAGCCCCTCATGTTCCTTGATTACTACGGCTGCAGTAAACTTAACGCCGAGCACGCCGCTGCATTCGTCGAAGGTGTAGCAGAAGGGTGCAGACAATCGAACTGCGCACTTGTTGGTGGAGAGACAGCCGAGATGCCGGGTATGTACAAGGAGGAAGACTACGATGCGGCTGGTGCTGCTATTGGCACTATGCGAAAGGAACTTGCTTTGCCTTTGAAGCAGGAGATGGTTGAGGGCGATGTGCTCCTCGGTTTGGCTTCGAACGGAGTGCATTCCAACGGTTTCTCTCTCGTACGCAAGATCGTCGCCAGAGCAAACCTGTCATACAACGACCCCGCTCCTTGGGACCCATCCACCTCCGCCGGACTGAGCTTATTGACGCCAACACGCATTTACGTCCTCCCCCTACTAGAAGTCATCAAGAAGCGTCTCCCCAAGGGTCTCTCCCATATCACAGGTGGTGGCTTAACCGAGAACATCCCCCGCATGCTCCCAAGCCACCTCGCAGCCGAAGTCGACGTCTCAAAATGGGAACTACCAGCAGTCTTCAAGTGGTTGAAGAAAGATGGCAATGTCTCAGCTGCTGAGATGGGACGGACATTCAATACGGGCGTTGGAATGGTTGTTGTGGTTAGCAAGGAGAATGCTGATGCTGTCGTCAAGGACTTGGAAACTGCTGGTGAGAAGGTGTATACCATTGGTCAGCTCGTGAAGAGGGACGGTGAAGGTTGTGTGTTGAAGGGTCTTGAATCGTGGGCTTAGAGTGGAAAAGGATGGAATGGGTTGGGTTGGGTTGGGTTGGTAGGTGGGATGATGGGTCGGCGTTAAGGAGATACCAAAAGTCGTGCATTTGGTGGAGGGCTCTTTGTGCATACATTGATTAGTCTTTGGTATATAAATCTTCACAGTACAAACTAGAGGGTTGGATAAAAAGCTGTTGCAGGTGTAGTTCATGACCTCGCTTAATCCTTTTCAAGTCCCCGCTTGTTTCTCACAACTTACTTACTCCTATGGTAAACCAGGTCAAACTTTCGCTCAGCCAGAGATATTTTGGTGCACGTACCATCTTTGCGCCCATATACTATATTAGACCAAGGCGATGGTGATATAGGTGGCTTAGACCCCTTGAGGGAGATAGTCGAGATAGGCTGCTCGTTTGGGTACCCATGGGGGCCCCAACCCAACCCAACGTATGGGTTGGGGCCCCAATAGGGCACGTGACTTAGGTTGGGTGCCCCAATGGGTGGGTTGGGTACCCAACGAAAACCTAACATATATATAAAGTTTATTTTAGTAAGGGCTTAATATATAAGTCTATTAAACTAATTATAAGTAACAAAAGAAGAAATAAGTAGAAAATAAGCCTAATAATTCGAAAGTAAAAGGAAAAGACTTATATTATTATTTACTAATAAATTTACTAATCACAAAATCAAAGTTCAGGAACTAATATCGCAGAAATCATTTATTTTAAGTGCAATTCTCGGATAGTACTAATATATATTAAAGCCTTAAAAGCTTTTTATAATCTAGTACTATTTCTAGCAGCAGCCTTAGCATTAGTAAGCTTTTGTAGATGAACCTCAGTAGCCGTAGGCTTTTTCTTAAGACGTCTAGCTTAGATATCTTCTTGTCTTTGGCGCATTATACTAACAGTTCCATTAAGTCTAACTAACTCCTGACTTTGAGATGTAGTTTGACTACTAATTACTATATCTCTTAACTTAGAGTAAGCTCCTGGAGTACTAAGTATAAATGCGATTCTTCTGACGAGAGAATTATCCTTAACTTAAATGGTTACCCGCTTACTATAAATAGCTACGAGATTACACACTTTTTTAGATTAGTAAATAAATTAGTAAATACTAAGGAACACTTACTTTCAAAATGACAAACGAGGAAGTACTTAGTAGACTCTTGCAAAGCTCGAATTGCCGATAATTAGAATCTTAGACTGTGTATGTAAGTGTAAGTAATCTCACGGATAAGACGCTGGAAAGGCAAGGCTGGAATTAGGAGGTTAACAGATGCTTGTAACTTTCTGATTTACTTAAGTGTGGCATCTAAATACATTAGTAGATATTTACTAATTTTTTTACTAATCACTTATAATTAGGTTTGACTCTCGCCTTTTTTTGAGGGGTAGGAAGGTTAGTATTACTTTTTTTAGTATTTCTTATAGTAATTCCAATTGTTTTACGAGGTGCTTTGCGTGTAATAGACTTAGTTACCCCACCGCCACGAAGCCTAGTATTTGAGGAGGATAGTCGAAGTGGATTTAGTGTAGGTTAAGCTTTTAAAGAAGTTTTTTGGGCAAACTTGTTCTTTCTAAGCCATAGTAAACGAATTGAAGTTATAGAAATAATTAGTAAGTATATAAAAGCGATAATGAAATACTTACGACTAGTTTGTGATTCTGTTCTTGAACCTTTACTAGCCTCGGATCCCTCAGATTACGAACGTTTAGTTTCATTCGATCTAGAACTAAAAAATAGATTAGTAAAAAAATTAGTAAATCAGAAGTATATACTTATAAGTATTACTTATTAATCTACTAGTACTATCAATACCCTCTCCAAAGATGTCGTGACTACTTTGTAAATTAGTAATTAATGCTCCTGAGGTAGCATTTCTTATAAGGCTACCTGCGATATCAAATATAGAGTTTTGATTGTCATTAGTACTACTGTAGCCGTTTTCTTAGGCCATTCTCTCGATTTCTGCGTCATTTTCTACTTTTATAAACGTATGTTAACTTGATATTAAAAAAATACTTCGTATAATATTCCTTACTACGGCGACGACGCTTAGCTAGTTGTTCTTTATTTAATGAATTATTTAGGGAATTATTAGGTTCACTTTTATAAGTGGCAGACCTAGAATTATCTCCTATTGGAGATGAAGATAAGAGTATTAGAGGCTTATTATAAAGATTAGTAAATAAATTAGTAAATAATCAAGATATAAATATATATAGTTAGTATTATTATATTTGTACGTTATATAAAGAGAGGTGTTATGTGAAGGAATCGTAAAGTAAGGTGAGGTGGCCTTTATAGTTAGTGAGGCGACTACACTAGTATACGCTAGTAAATGACGTTATTAGGCAACAACCTACACGTTACGATAAAGTGAAAATTTTCCCCACAACAACTACTATTTATTAATAACTAAACACAAATCTTTAAAATTAAGTATAAACCGTTTACTTTTACTAATTTATTTACTAATCTTTTTCTTATAGAGATAAATAATCTACAAGATAATATAAACACGTTATTGACGTAACTAGATTATATTAAAGTAGATATTAAGATAAAAGATAAAGATATAAAGGAAGAAAAATTAAATTTAAGTGAACTAGTGAGTTTTTAATCTCATTTATTAATTTATTTACTAATTATTCTTAGTTAACCTTATAAAAGCGAAAAAGAGGTCGTCAACCTAGAGATTTATTTACGCTTTTTATGAACTTAAATACTATAAAAGCGAGAGAGCGGGCTGCTAAAATTAAACAAGATCTTAATTTAAACTAAGTACTTATTACCTAATAGAAGTAGAGTGATTAAGCTATAATTACTACTAGATATAAGAAGTTAAAAGTAACTCTAGAGTAGATAAATACTTTAGATATAGAGAAAACTGCCTTAAAAGAAAAATCAAAACAAGATATTATAATTACTTAGTAAGTTCAAAAATATTTACTAATTTTTTTACTAATCGCATATAAGCAACGATTAGGACGAGATGCGATGACTAGGATTACTACTATTAAATATAAACGCGTTAGTAATAAATACCTTTCAAAGCTTACTCCTGATTCCGATTTCGAAGACTGCGAGTATAATAACGATAAAGATCTACAATTCGAAGCTATGTACCGGGAAGATAATTAATAAGAAGTCAAGGCTATGCGTGTAATAGAAGCTTTAAAGACTCGGAAGGGCGAATCTACTGTAGTAGTAGAGATACTTCAAAAGTATAAAACTTTCTTAGCTACTCAGGCTTAAGTATGTCTTAACATTTAGATTTTTTAAGTAAAATTAATTTTTTTTAGTTAATCTAAATATAAGTTATATATCGTTTTCGACTTCATTAGCGAGGAATCTTCAAGAGTTTAGAGTACAAGATTCGTTATGTTAATATGCGAAGTTGGAGCTAAATAAAAAAGAAGTCCGGAATATACTTAGAACTAAAGACATTGTAAGTTTTACTAATTTATTTACTAATCGTTTCTAATATATAATTAGAACTAAGGATATAATTAAGTGGCGATGTATTTTACCTCACAAATACTTTACTTCTAATAAAGTGAAGCTATTTAGATTATTTCTTAAACTTTATTTAGGGGATGAGTTTATACTTCCGGGACCTATAGCTTAATAGGCGGTTAAGGGGGGTGATAATTATATAGAGACTACTGGTTTTTATTGCCTTGAGGGACTAATTACTTACTATTAAGCTGCAAAGGATCTAATATTTAGTGAAGGTTTACTTACAACAGAAGTTTAAGATAGTGTTATTGTGAATGACTTAGAGTTAAGGGTGTATATTATTTAAAGTCTTCCTTCTTTTTAAAGAAGATGCCTGTTTTTCTTCTTTTTATATTTATAAAAAGGGGTTTTTATAGTAAATAAGAAAATGAATTCTAATTTGCGACTTTCGTTTTCTTTTACTAATATTTTTACTAATCTTATATAGATGTATAATATCTAAAATATATTATTCTAGAATAAAATAAAGTATGTGTAAATTTAGGGAGTATATTAGCTTTTAGGGAGAAGGGAATGAGTTACTAAGAAATCGTTACTATAATAACGTAAATCAATAATATCAAAACATTTGACAAATTTTATTCTTCTCTTTCTTCTTCCTTTTCTCTTTATTTGTTGGTATCTAACCAAGGTCCGATACCTGATATCAGGGTGACAAAGAATATAACAAGTGAAGTTTGATCAAGTATATTCCGTGTGTCCCTTTCGTACGAAAGGGAAAGCTACCTTAAATACATCAAGTACTAAACCCCGTAGCTCGTATAAGCATTACTCGTACGAAACCAGGAGGCAAGGTATGAAACCAAGCTTCATCTCGGCCAGGAGAGACGACTATCTTTGGAAGCTGTCAGAGTAAGAGAATGCCCCTCAGCTAAGGCTATCCCAACACTGGCAACTCTTCTTTTGTCAGAAGAAAAACTCTCCTACCTTCCTTCTTTCTCCTCTGTACGAAGTGCGCGCAACCTAGCGCATTATCCCCAGCTCCTCTTCTTCCTTCGTACGAAGCACGTGCTCCATGTGACTTCGGCTCGCTATGTTGAATAGTGACCGCTTTGGGAAGGAACGACTTCGTTCCTTCCTCGTACGTCTCTCGCCAGCTGGCTGCTAGCCTTTTCCACGCACAAAAGAGATTTTCTGAATTCCCTCTTCTCTTCTTCTTCTCTTCTTCTTCAACCAACAGCAACAACAGCAGCAGCAACAGTAAGTCCCCTTTCTCTTCTTCGTACAGCTCTCCTCCTCCTCAGATATTCTCTGTACGACCTGAGATAGCCTCGTACGAATCGGCGCCTCTCTTTTCCGCCTTGCCTGCAAGGTAATCTGATTCGTTGTCGCTGTGTACTAACGAAAGGTCTTCCGTAGGCCACAACACCACCACCACCACCACCACAACCAGGTGAGTACTCTCCCTCGTACGAAGTCTACCCCCTCGAGACTAGCTTCGCACAGCTGCTGCAACCTTAGTGAGGTGGTACTAACGCCTGCGTAGCCACACCACACCACACCACACCACACAATGTTAGTCTTTTTCTCTTCATACGAGCTGGCCCTTATCCCCAGGATATAGCTTCTCGTACGAACCTCCGGTCCTTTTGTCTAAGAACTAACATCGTATAGGGCCCTTGTTCTCTTCAACGCCGTCAATGCCGCGCTGGCTGCTGCCAACGCCAACGCCCATCCCATGCTCATTATCGGCGGGCAGCAGCTGGGCCCGTTGTGTCATAATGCGTTGCAACAAACAGTCTTGGCCATGCCAGGACGTGATGTCGCCTTCGTACAAGGGCGCATCACACCCCAGCAGCTTATGACACATCGGCCTTCGTACGTCAATGCCCTCTTGATTCAATCGAGAGGTGTTGTCCGAGCTGTTCCTTGTGCTGAATGTTCCCGGCGTGGCTTAACGCCTTTCCCTGACTGTGCTTCGGTTCAAGGTCATTTCGGGGATAGCTGTGGTAACTGCAAGTGGCGAGATCATGCCGCTCGTTGTAATCCCCCTCCTGAGGACTCATCGTCCGAAGACGGAGGTTCAGGAAACGAGAGTGACGAAGTTCAAGTGGTTGCTGTGCGGAGGGCACCACAGGGACTCATTGCTGGACCTGTACGAAGGGGCTTGATAGAAGATGGGTCCAGAGATGCTCCGATTGTCTTGTAACTTCGTACGTATCTTTTGTGTTCCCTTTTGTTTGCAAGCACAATTCCTTCTCACAGCCAAGCTTCTGGGCATCGTACGGAGGCTCCCTTCAAGTGAATGGACTCAAGCTCATCTTCAACCTTTGCGCGGTGCTTGGGATAAGTACTTCGTACAGGAGCCTGTACGAAGGAAACCAATGGAGATTTCCCTTAATCGATTCGTTGTTGGATTATCGTTGGACAGTTGGTCGTTAGGTAGTCGATCGTCGTATTAGATATTATTTGTTTGGTCGAGAAATGCATAACCATCGTTTCGTACGGTATTCAAATGAGTGACTGAAATGAAATGAAAAACACGCATTTGACAAATGAAATCATCGTATCGTACGATGTTATTCCTCCCCTGGCTCTACTTTCTTTTCCCTCTTAACCCATCCTTCTACTCGTACTACAATCTGATTATTATCAATCAGCTTTTCCAAGCTTTTGTTCGGGTTTGACTTCGTCATCGCATCCGCCGGGTTGTCTTGACCATTGATCCATCGGATTTCTGCAAGTTCTCGTCGTTCGTACGATTGACGCAAAGCCATGATATCGATCATTAGCCGCTTCTCTTTCGTAGTGCCAAGCTTCACGAGGCATTCGTACAGCGAGAACGAGTCTGTACAAACAACGATTGGGATCGCTGGTATCTCAAGCCGCGACGTGATAATATCGATCGTACTCTTCACCGCGATTGCCATATCAACCCCGTTAACCATACCGTAAATCTCGGAAGCTAAGACACTTCGTGTTACTCGTTTGCTCTTCGTACTACTCCAATGAAATAGATTTCCAGAAAGAAGAAACGAGTCTTGATCGTTCGAATCGGGGTCGTCGTCCTCCGTGCCGAGAATCATTACGTATCCAAGCTGGGAACTTAAGTCCTTGTTATTCGCAAAGGATCCGTCGACAAAAACAAATAACTTCGTACGATGTAAGTCCAAAGGAATATAGTTTAATCCTCGTCCGATGTTTTGAATCTGCCACTGAATGCGCTTATTCAAGTTCTTTACGTCGGTATCCTCTGGTTCTTGGAATTGAGCCGCAACTGATAGGTCGTACGAAGCTTCAGGTTGGCATAAAGTTGCGATATATGCCCCTCGAGCCCGTTGTTCCCGATACTGGTTCGTACGGTCCGGTGCTCTTAAGTCAACTTCAGCTAACTTCTCGCCTTGCCCTTTCTGAAGGATTTGGACGAAGTCCTTTCGATCATGCACGATACATCCGTTGAACGCGAGGGGTGATTCGTACGATAAACGATCCTTCGGTTTTGCAGAGAAACCGGCAATCCCGAGTTCTTTCTCCTCCTTCTCTTGGAACTCGTTAGTAGCCAAGATCAGGGTATCGTCCGTTTGCATTCCAACTACTCCAAACGGCATTCCTGGTTGAGTAATCAGAAGGCATGGATCGTACGAAGACGTTTCCATATGCAACTTGACCTTATGATGTGTGTCGTACGTCCCCCACCAGTGTGTTCCTGATTCCGGGATACCGTATAATGGCTTTCGTACGAGCATGATTGTATCCGGCGAGTAGTTGCTGGCAATTTGCTTTGGCAGTCTCGCATAGATCGTACGATTCAGAAAAGTTGTCGACTGGACATACGCCTGAGTAATATCCCGAATAAAGATCGATAACCCTTTTCGTACGAGTGACGGATAGAGTGCCAGAATTAGTCGCTGACTGATCCGTTGAATCGTCGGAGACTGAGTGAGGATCTGTTCCTTTCCCGCGTCATTATACGCTTGGATCACGAGTCTGGATTTCTCGTACGGAGCTTCAGTTGTCTTCCCTTTGATTTCATTAACAAGCCGGGAATTAAAGATCCGTCCGCGATGTTGCCTTGGGTCGTATCGTACGAACTCAAATACGCCTCGAGCAATCAAGCTATCAATCTCCTTTTGTTGAGATTCTTCAAATGGAAGACCAGGGCTGGTGATCTTCCCTGCTGCTCGCATCGTACGAGATAGGTCTAAGTCGGATTGTTCTTTCCGAGTCAGGAAAACTTCTGGTGATCGTACAAGTCCCTTCTCGAGTTCCTGCTTTGTCTTAAACGGAATCAAGACAACTGGCCGTACTGAAGGAGACACCTGGTCTGATCGTACACGGTCCTCCGGGGCCTCGGCGATTTCTTCCGTGTAAAACGGCTTAACCACCGTCGTACGAAAGGAAGTCGGTCCTGAAGGCAATTGAACAACACACTCTTTCCCCGTGACCGATAATAACGAAAACGGGCCTGTCCATCCCTTTTTCTCCCGCCATACTTTCACTGAAGATTGTAATGGAAGTCGTACGGTCTCGGTAATATCAGGGCCGTTCCTTATACTCTGAGCATCTTTGATCTTTCGTACGGCTTGAATCTTTCGCAATTCCGTCATTGCTATCCGAACTGCCCTTGCTCTAGTAAGCATATCCGCAGATGGTGGGTCTTCGTACGAAAGTCTAGGATATGCTCCGAAAACTAGAAGTGTTGGAATCAGTCCGTTTGGACCAGCCGTATCGTTCACGGCTTTCACGGCCATTTGAAGGACTACTTCTTTTGCCAGGTTTTCGCTTCTCGTCTCGTCCCAGATGATCTCGTACGATCGGCGTAAAGGGGCGTGATACCGCTCAACCTTCCCGACACTCTGATGTGCCTCGACTGGGACTTCCTTTACATCGACGTTCATCGTACGAGCATTTGCTCTGAATTCTGATGATGCGAAGTTCGTCCCGGCATCGTGTACGAAGTAATCCGGGGGTCCAAGGTAAGTATCGATCCAACACGTACGAAGCGTAATCCACGTTGTCTTCGCTGAATTATCCTTTAGGAATCGAGCGGCATTAAAGCCGGTTGCCTCGTCAACTGCTTGAAGGACTGCTGCTCCTGAAAGATATAAAATATCCACGATTACAGAGAAATTGAATTCGATATCGTCTTTTAAAGAGAATCTGAATCGACCTGGGTTCTTCGTATGAAGCTGACACTGTTCGCAGAACTTTGAGATCTTCTCAATCGTACGAAGGTTTGTTTCCTCGTGTCCTGCTCGCTGAAGAACGCGGTACAGTTTCTCAACTGAAGGATGTCCAAAGCGTCGATGGAGTTGCCTAAGCTCTGTTTCCGTGAAGTGCTGGTACATGAACGTGTCTTTCATCGTATGAATCATCATCCATGGATGTCCCCATTTTCGTACGATCGGAATTCTCTTATCCCCTTGAATCATAATATTCTGAAGGTTGTCTAATCGTACACCGAGGGAGTCCATATCTTGAATACATAACAGGAACGGGGTATTTGTCGGAACAATCCAGAACCTCACTTGCCCGATGGGTGTTCGTACGAGTATCGATCCCTCTGATTCTGCTACTCCTTTGCCAAATCGAATCGTATGCGTTTGGCTGCTCGTACGATCAACTTCTAGCGACGGGTCAAGCTTCAGAAGTGCTTGGACTTGTTGCTTTCCTGCGGTAGAGATTCCGGCAGCACCGCTGTCTGGCATAATCCCTTGGAAGACTTCGGACGAATATCTGTCTCCAATGACGAATACCTCGCCTTCGTACGAATGCTTCGTCGGGTCTCGTTGCAAAAAGGCGTGTTTTGTCGATTCGTCGTTTAGAACTTGGATCATTTGTCGTCCGTCGACTTCCCCGTACTCCGTAAAGAATCCTTCTGGCTCATCTTCGTCCTTCCATTCCTCTGTATCCTCTGGCACTTCTTTTATTGTCGTACAATCAAATTCCCTTGGGAAATCTTCGTACGAGCTTAAGAAAGCCTGAGTTGCTTCCTCGGATCCATTGAACTCGGTCATTAGGTGATTCTTGACCTTCGCCCACGCGGCTTTCTGCTCTGCCTCCGGATGATCTGTTGACCAGCAACCTTCCTTCTTACAAACAATACATTTCCTATTCGTACGATCATTAGAAGGGTTCCTTGGACGAAAAGTCCTCTTCTGGAACTGGTTTGGTGCTGTGCGATCCGGAAATCGTCGTGCCTTCCCGTAGAATTGTCTCTCTACTAAGTTGTGATCATGATCGTACGAACGATTCTGTAGGTAAGTGCCAACCTCCCTCGTTCGTACGGCTGTAGCAATTGCAGACCGTAAGTCTGCGCATAGCCCTTCAAATGTCTGTGCAGGCTTATATAGTGCTAGACTACACTCTTCTACTCCACGACATGCGTTTAGCACTTGATCGCGAAGATTATGCTCTGTCTGGTATTCCCTTGATAGGCCGCGTTGCGCCGTACGAAGAGAATCAAACATAATTTCCAAGCATTCTAACCGAGACTTCTCTGGGTTCTTTGCAATCGTAGAGATTAATGTAGTCTCTCTCCACTCAGACAAGTACTTTTGCTGATTCTCCTCAGTCTCAAAGTGATTCCGGGTCATACGAATCATTGTAGGGAAATCGTACGAACGTCCTGCAATCTTGTCGTAATAGAAATCCGCTGCTCGTCCTTTTAGCATAATCGAGAATGCTAGGTGGTACTGGTCACTTGAGATTCCGATCTTCGTACAACAGTCGAAGAAGACCTGGAGACGAATATCTAGGATATCGTACTGCTCTCCGCCGTACTTCCGGCTCTCATTGCTATAAACCTTCATTAGGTCCGTTAACAACCGTGAGTTCGGGATGATTGTCCGAGACTCATACGATACGGTCGGTTCCGGCGGAGGAGCTCTCGGGGTCGGTGGATCATCTTCGTACGAATGTTGTCTCAGTGGTCGTTCGACGGTTTCGTAGGCTTGGTCCCGACTTGGAAGGTTGTTGTCTAAGGCCGGATGTGGCGTAGGACTGAAACGTTCGTACGCTGGGTAGCGTTGTTTGGCTGTTTGACCTCTGTCTGGTGATAAAGACTTTGCCAGATTTGCGTACGAAGTCCGGTCAGAACTAACCGTGTTCTCGTTCAAAACGACATGGGGCGGAGGACTCAGATATTGTCCAGACGTTTGAGGCTGTCGCTGAGTTGTTTGAATTGGCTCTGAGAGTGGGTCCTCTGCCTCTTGAGTTCGTACGATTGGAGAATCTCTGGAATTGTCCGAAATAGCGTGTCTCGCTGGTGGTTCGCTTTGTACAGTTGAAGTCGGAGTACCTTGCCGGTTTCTGTCTTGCCCTTGGGATTTCCATTGGGCATAAGTCCTTCGATTTTGATCTGTCCACTCATGTGGTTCTTCCTCTTCCAAAACATCTGCCAACGTTTGAGCGTACGAGATAGACCCCCTTTGCTCTCGTACCCATACTCCGTGATCAAGGAGGTATGTACGAAGATCCTTAACAGCTTCCCGGGATCCGATAGCAAAAGTATCTTCCGTCCATCCTTCGAAGCCTTCCTTGAATTCTTCCCAAAGTCCGTAGTCCCAAAACTCTTTTTGGCGGTATCGTACGAGGGCCAAGGTAATGTGGTTATTGACTCGCTTAAGCGTTTGATGCTCGTCGTTCGCAAGGTCAAAGGGTTCCCCCCATGCTTCCGTATCCAATGGGTAGGTGACCTCTGGTGGTGGAATCATCGTGTCCTTCTTCGTACGAAGGTTAATGAAAATTGTCAAGTCGTGTTTGCGTTCCGTGAATCCTCAGATCGTACGAATCGTCTTCTTCTGCTAGTCGCCGACGCAGGGTCCGATCAGTTTGCCTCTCCGGTCTGTCTTTTCCGATTGTCGTCTTCTTCTGCTAGTCGCCGACGCAGGGTCTGATCAGTTTGCCTCTCCGGTCTGTCTTTCCGATTGTCGTCGTACAAAAGTATTGCCTAACTGTTCTGTGGTTATTTAACCACTGATCAGTGTTGGTATCTAACCAAGGTCCGATACCTGATATCAGGGTGACAAAGAATATAACAAGTGAAGTTTGATCAAGTATATTCCGTGTGTCCCTTTCGTACGAAAGGGAAAGCTACCTTAAATACATCAAGTACTAAACCCCGTAGCTCGTATAAGCATTACTCGTACGAAACCAGGAGGCAAGGTATGAAACCAAGCTTCATCTCGGCCAGGAGAGACGACTATCTTTGGAAGCTGTCAGAGTAAGAGAATGCCCCTCAGCTAAGGCTATCCCAACATTATTAAACAAGATGCCACCTCAATTGTCCCTTAATTCTGATGAGAATTTATCTCTTCGTGAAGATATTTATAATTCTAATAATTTTACCTTCACGCCATGTACCTTATCTAGTTATTATATATTAATCTCTTTTTTATAACAAGACGACGACCCTTTCGCCGATCCCGTATTAGTACTTGAACCGGAGTTATATCGTTCTCGCCTTTCTTCCCTAAGTACTTCTTTATTAACTACTAGTGGCCCTTCTAATAAATATTAGATATAGTAAAATTATAAAGTAACTAAGTTTATGAATTAGTAAAAGCAAAGTAATTAGGTTACTTTAATTACTAAAGAAGGGAATAGTTAGACAAAAATCAAGTGGATTAAGGAAAGGAAGGCTGAGGTTTAGTAACACTTCAATTAAGTAGCTCACAAATATACTAGAAAGCCAGCTATTATTTGTAAAACTTGTAACTTTGCTCTCACTTATCCTTATATTAAGCAAAGTGGGACAAAAAGTATAACTACATATATCGCTTCAGATAGCTGTAAGAGGGAAAAGCTTAGACGTGATCGAAGAAGTATAAGGCAAGATTAAATTAATTTTAATACTAACTTAAAAAAGGTATATTATAAGATTAGTAAAAAAATTAGTAACTAATTATTATTAGAAAGCACTAAATCAAACTTTAGACGAAACAAAGAAGCTTTTTACACGATAATGTCTTTATATAATTATTTCGTTACGAGTACTATTTTAAGCAGTCAAAGACGAAGAATAACAAAAGCTTTATGTAATTCAAAATCCTCTATTAAAACTACCATCTATAACAAAGGTCCGAAAGGAACTTGACTTAGAGGTCCAAGAAGTTCGAGAATTATTACTTAAAGATCTTCCGAAGGATAGGAAGATTTCAATTTCTCTTGATTATTAGTCTAATATAAGACGGATGTCATTTATGTGTATCCTTGGCTCATTTATTATTAATTCGCTAGGAAGATAAGTCTTAAAACAAGTCATATTAGCATTTATATATCTTAAGGGTTATTATACTAAAAAAGACTTAGGTCGGAAAGTTAACGAAGTTTTATATGACTTAAACCTCTAAGATCGTATATACGCTATTACATTAGATAATGTATCTAAGAACGGGGTCCTTGTTGAAGAGCTTCATTTTCTTCTTAAAGAAGCGTTTAAAGGTAGACACTTCTTAGGAGGTCGAGTTATATAAGTACTATGTATTATATATATAATATAACTTGTATTAAAAACATTTTTAGGACCTCGTCTTAGTCTATTAAATGAGACGCTTGCTCGAAATTGGGATGCTATAACGGAGCTCCTAGAGATAGAAAGAATTAGAGTAGAAGATAAACAAGGGATTTCTGATCTTCTTGTAATTGTAAGTGTTAGTCCACAGGTCCCTGCATAAGCATACTTCGGTCTGGAAAAGGTGGTGCGGGTCAAAGTCAGGGGTCAGAGCCTAGCCGGACTAGTTTCGGTGGAGATTCGGTGGGGTTTCGTAATATATAATCTAGCTCTCCTCGCACTCTCTTAGAATAGTCACAGATTTTTGAACTAACTATTTATTACTTTATCACTATACTCGCATTAGAATATATTCACACATGCGGCGTAGTATATAAACTAGTACTACACTGACACTAATTAGTGGCAAGCTTGTATCGTTAACCTTACTACAGACAAAAAAGGTCTCAGGCTATAGAGCGGATTCTAGGCTTTAACTTAAGGAGTACTTCACTATATTTTCCTTAAAGGGCATTTTACCTTTTCTAGATCGTGGAGGGAAGGCAACTTCTCTCTTGAGACTCGATTAGGACGATTACACGTCAAAGAAGAGCTATCACAACACGACAGTTACTTTACGAAGACTATCAATTTAATATCCTTAAATCCAGAACTTTAGACCTTCAAGAAACCTATCCGGGAACCCACCGGATCACTTACGAATCGAATCCGACACAATGGCAAATACTTCGGCAGAGCTAAAGTTAACTCCGGAAACATTCAATAATACGGCAACACTAGATCTTAGTCCAATTTTCACGGGAAACGCAACAGTATACTCGCGAAGGTTCCGTGAGGCCTACTATAATAGCCATCTCAAGGGAGAATTCCTTTTCTAAGACTTTTAGGAGTATTTTAAGGATTAAACGGCAAACGAGTTTAAATTAATTAAGGTTATAAAACACATATACCTTAAGGACGACTTACGAGCCTTTAGTATATTTATACGACGAGGGAAGGGGACGAGGATAGCACACGCTTTAGTAGAAGTAGTGTAAGCTAAGGAGAATGTGTGGCCAGGAGACTAAGTAGAAATGTAAATTCAGAACTACCCCCGAATTGGTACTAAATTACATCCAGGAATCAGTCTCTCGCCTACTACTACTAATCCCAATAACACTTTAACAAAATCAACCTCCGATGTCTCCACAATACTAACTAGAGGTAGTTATCTATTCCGTGGAGGAAGATACTCCTTTAGAAGGGTCAAGAGTAAAGCTTATAGAGACGATTTAGCTATTAAGATCACTTAAGATCTCCCTTACTAAAGGAAATAAGGTCGAGGATTTATATAGTATAACCCCCCTACTTATAGTCCCAAAGAAGGAGTTCTCATTTACTCCTAAGAGGGATCCCCTAAGTAATCTCTACCCGTGGAGATTAAATAACTATACGTTACTAAATCCCACTCTACTACTAGCAATACACCCACGGGACGGGTCATTACTACTATTTGAGGTTCCTAGGACTACCGGACTACATACGGAGCCGATTTAATTATTATAGTATGTTATGAATCTATTGACCCCAGACTAGGCAAAATCGTTAGTAAACCTTACTAAGATGTACACCAAGGAGCTCTAATATAGCGGGGACAAGGACTACCTAAATAAGAAGCTCTACATCTTCGCCGACTTGTGTCAAAGAGTATTAGTTAAGACTAAAGTCTAAAACCGAGCCTTTCCGTCGATACTACGAGACAGAGCCAGTTCGTATTACTACTAGTACCTCTAAAATAAGGGGTACTCATTTGATAAGCTTGTCAGAACGACTCGCGAACACTTTAAGACGGAGGAGAGAGCTAATAAGTTCCTTAGTCGGTGGTTTAGTCTGACTTTCTCGTTATTTCAGGAGGAGCGTCACTAGAAGAGAAAGCCGGTGTTAACTTAATTAGAGAACTTCGCTAAAGAATTACAAAGTATTTAACTTGGCCTAAAGGACGACAATATACGGAACGATAAGACGCTCCGCGATAAGCTCGTGTAAGGAGTATTAGGGAACCCCCTCTTTAATATAGCCTTATTCAAGGCACCCCTTACCTTTCTTATATTAATAAATAGTCTTCGCTCCGCCGTCGGCGTTAAGGTAACTCATGGCTCGGGATCGAGGGTAGGCAAGTACTCCGGATCTAATCCGAATCGCCACTAATCCCACGTTATAGAAGGGACGGCTTATTACTCCGACCGCAGGATGAAATTTTTTAGTAGAAATAAGCGTGGGGACAAGTTCCAGCTTATACTAGGCTACACAGGCTGTATTATCTACAAGAAAACAGACTACTATAGTAGTCGTCACTCTAATAAAGAGCAGGTAGCGTTTAAGGCGAGATACTTCGTTACGCGTAAGGCCGAAGGAGTAAGAGCTACAAAAAAGACTTTCAGGAGTTACTTAGTTTATATTAAGGGAATCGACCCCAATTCAGACTAGGACCGGACCACATCTGGACACTATTCAGAAGGTCACTAAGATACGGATTCAGACACTTCAATAGATATTAACGATTCTTTAGAGAGCTCCGACGACGACAATAGTAATAGTACTACAAACTTTACGATTATATTTACAGTAAGTGAGGCACAGTATAATACACGGGAAGTTATGGGGCAACTTAAAGAGAGGAAGGCTACTTACATCTTAGAAAGCAAAATCAAGAGACCCACTCTTAGCGAGGCTTACATAACGTAGTAAACAGACAGATTCTTTTAAGGTCTACTAATTAACACAGGCGCGTCTAATAAAAACACGGGAGGACTTAACTAGCTGCGGGTATTACAGCGTATTCAAGATGTCAAGTTCGACACTAGTCAGGCGGGCTAGAGCCGGATCACATTCGGTGCCGGTTCGCGACCGTCCCTAAGAGTCGCCACTATTAATACCCCCGCTAGAGAAATAGACTTTTAAATCGTGGACGTAGATATCCCGTTTCTGGTTTGCCTACAGTAGCTAGATACGCTTAACGCGTAATACGATAACCTGCGCAATGTCTTAATCTAAGGCAACAAGAAGCACTTAATTGTACGGAAACATAAGCATTTATAGTTACTTTTAGATCAACATCGTTAATTACTGGACACTTCTACCGGAACAATAAATACATGCCACCTAACTGAACCAGAAATACGTCAGCTTTATAGGCGTTTCGGACACCCTTCGGTAAGACGTCTTCAGCACCTACTAGATCAAGCTAGCCATGAGCATAACTCGGAAATTATATTAAGGGTCAAAGAGATGTGTAAGTATTGCCAGAAACATATAAATACTTTATATAAGTTCCGCTTTAAGTTATAAGACAACGTCGACTTTAATTATATAATCTACGTTAATATCGTAATATTTAGAGAACGATATGCCCTCTATATAGTAAATGAAGCAACGGGTTTTAATGCGGCGAAACTACTCCGAAAAGCCCCCGGTTCAGCTACAGCTTAGGCTACCTTTAACGTATTCAAGTTAATATAAATTGACATATACCTTAGACCTCCGGATTTCGTCGTGTACGACTATAATACTAATTTCAATTCTGAGGAGTTTTAGAGTATACTTAGATTTGTGGGTAATACTCTTAAGCTAATACTTATTAAGGCATACTATTTAATTAGCAAAGTTAAGCGATACTACCGCCTACTACGCCGTGCCTACGAAATCATCTCTAAAGAGCACCCTAAGTTAAGTAACAAAGACTAACTACAAATAATAATAAAAGCAGTAAACGATATAGCTAAACCTAATAGGCTTATCTTTACACTGCTTGTCTTCGGCGTATACCCTAGAATAACGGAGTTAGACCCCCCAAATCTGTTAGTCAAGTAACGTGCGGCTACAATCAGGAAAGCTATAAAGGAAGTACAGAAAATCTATGTTACACACAAAGTCAATGATACGTTAGCCACACAAAACGGCCTTAGAACTACTTATATTTACGATTTCTACCTTAATAATTAGGTTCTAGTGTACTAGGAAGGTAAAGGATAGACAAGACCTTACGATTTCTTAGGCATTAAGGGAGAATCATATAGGATCAATATAGGAAATAAGAGAATACGTACGTTCTAATCGACTACAATTCGTCCCTTTAAAATAGACACCTTTAACATTAAATAACAAAAAGAAAACTTATTAGAGGATATTTATAAGTAACATCTAGGATCCTCGATTAGAAACGCCACCGAAATAGCACCGAATCTACCCCGAATCGCTGTCTAAATTCCATTTACAAAACACCTCCTAAACTTGCTAACTATTAATAACGATTATAATACTAAAGTGTTTCTAATTAAAAAGGAAACGAGAGACCGGGAGCTATCTATTAAACTTCGTGCTAAAGGGAAGATTATAGCACTTAGACTACTATTTTAATAGTCCTAAAGGACGGAATACGAAGTACTTATCAAAAGGGGTATTTTTGTACTTATCTATAAGGACGACCTTAAGGTAAGAGGCCACCGTATCTTTAAGTCAAGAATAGTAGACAAAGTTAAAGGCAAGGAGACGTTAGCTTTATATAAGAAGTTAAGACTAGTAATTTAATACTTTAACAACAAAGGTAAGAGAGAGATTTTGACTTAGTCTCTGATAATCTAACGATTTAGTTAGTGGTTACTTATTTTTTTAGCCGCTACTATTAAGCACTTAAATCGCCTCCGAAACTAGTCCGAATCTTATCTAACTATTAGGGACATTACTTAAGCTTACGTCTAAGTAGAGACAAGGCTTCTCCGGGATATTTTTATATAGCCACCAAAGGAAATTACAGGGGATTTCCCTCTTAGCATAGTATTTATAGTAATACTACTATTATACAGTATACCTAAGTCCGGAAACTATTAGTTCAACATATACTACAAATATTATGTGGAGAACCTATAAATAGAGACATTAATATACGACTTATACTTACTAATTAACACTAAGGAAAGCTATGACTTTAGAGTCGTAGGAATATAGACAGACGATACGTTAATTCTAGGAGATAAGGACTTCTTAGCAAGAGAGTAAAATGAAATCACTAAGGCTAGTTTTCTGACGAAGCTGATACGGGTACTACTCCCTACTGAAACTATTACGTTTAATAAGTGTACTATCTCTATAGACAAGGACAGCCTCTATATGTTATAGAAAGGTCAGGGAGCAAGGCTAGAGCTAGTTGACGCAGGAAAAGAAGACTATAAGAAGGCCTATAGAGAGCAACGAGCTCGTGCGGCTTACCTTGCTACTATATGTCAGCCGGAAGCAACATTTGACCTCTTTGTCGCAGCGCAACACTAAGATCTAACAAAAGACGACGTTAAGGCCTTAAACCTACGCCTTAAATAGCAAATAAACAACTTAAAGAGAGGACTTTGATACGTATTAGTTAACTTACGGTTTACGAAGGTCTACGTTTTTATAGACGGTTCTTTTACTAATAATAAAGACTTAAGTTCATAGATAAGTTTTATATTAGTAATTAGTGCCGAAACAATAAGGGATACGCAATTCACCTTAACCGGTAATATCGTATATACTAGTTCAACAAAATATAAGAGAGTAACTCGTGTAATGCTCACATCGAAGTTGTATATTATAATAGTTAACATTAATATATTAATCTCCCTTAGTACGACTATTAATATAGTGACTAATAAGCTTAATATCCCACGTCTTCTTACTGTTATTTGTACAGATTCTTTGTCCCTTTATAAGTGTATTGTCAAGCTTAGTACGACAAAAGAGAAGCGCCTAATAATCGATATTATAACTATTCGTCAATTATACGAGCGTAGAGAGCTAACGGAGGTTCGATAGATTAATGGCGCTAATAATCTTACTAATACTATAACGAAGAGTACTCCAAATAAGGCTCTTCGGGATTTTATTAACACTAATATTCTCACTATCAAAATGGAGGGTTAAGTTCAACGGTTAACCGGAGTTAATTTAGACTAGTAACGGAGGGGTTTCTTACACTCGTTGATTTTTTTGTATATTTCCTTACAACGCTTATTTTGTTAATTCATTACTTACGATTATTTTCATATTCAGTCAATTTGCGAAGTTAGAAACACACTCGATTTAGTTCTAAACACCCTCTAATTCAAAGCACCAACGGGCGGCCTTACGACGACACTCTAACAGGAACAAACCGCCAGTTTTACCGCAGGGGGCTACTCCCGTACAGTAGTATAAAGAAAGTGCCGCCACGAAGGACCTACCACGAAGCCAATCCGAAACAGGGCCGAATCCCCTACGCATATATATCAAGGAGAGGTTCTTCCTCCTCCCCCTCCTCCTCCCCCGCGCCATGGCGGCGACTTCGGCGGAGACGCTTAGTGGGAGCATCGTTCTCACCGCCGTCCTCCTTACCACGCTTAGTAGCAGCAGAGGAGGCGACAGTGAGGAGCTAGTTTAAGACTAGTACCGTCTCCTATAGTACAAAGTGTTAATACTTAAGAGCCTCAATATTAAAAAGGAATAAGGGGGTTAACTTACTACTTGCGAGCTGGCCAGGCCAGCGATTTCCCGGCGCATAGCGCGCGTTTCCTCCAATAACGCCAGCGACAACTCCCCAGCAGTCTTTAGTGCGCTAGTAGTAACAACTAATAATGCCAAATCAATTAATTCAGCGGTAACAACAATAGCTTCTTTATCTTTTGCCTCGAGGGCAATAACTAGACGAAGGTACTCCTCGGCTACAAACTAAGGGATTTATTACATATTAGTACTTACATAGCCAAAGCACTTTCGGCGGTAATTCAGATAAGATTCAGAATAAGAAAAGAAATGGGAATACTTATTAAGTTACACCGGGACTTCTTCTCTACGCAATATACACATTTCTTACTCTTGGGATTATTAAAGGCGCATTCGTGGGATAAGTTCTTTACAAGGAGACGAACGCACTGAATGTAGCATTTGCGGTATACGAGGTCAAGCACTCCTGTGAGTATAGGTACAGGCACTATTTTCAGTTAGTACACTGTTTCCCCACCGAACTATCTCTAAAGAATATATTTACTTTTGGCTTGTCTATTTAATTTGATATAGTCTTCTCAGAAATGTCAGTTTTTAAGCTATATCAAGCGAATTCAAGGAAATCAGAAAGTAGTATACGTACAGTAGTTGTATGTGTATTTACTAAGGAGATTCTAAACCTTTAGGGGGAGGCGACACATATATATATATCTATCACGTTGTATAATACTAAGGGTTCCTATTGTTACTAATTCTCGCTTAACCTCGCTACTGCGCCCCGCCATATTCGGACCCCTTTCGGGGCACTTTCAGGACACTATCGAGCCGGAATTAGACGCTGTCAGATACTCTGTCATTTTATCTATTATTTCTTATATATTACTTGTTGTTTACTTTTATATGTGTTAGAAATAGTTTTTCCAAAAGAAGTTTTGCCGGTGTTAGTCCACAAGTCTCTATATAAGTATACTTCGGTCTAGAAAAGGTAGTACAGGTCAAAGTCAAGGGTTAGAGCCTAGCCGGACTAGTTTCGGTGGAGATTCGGTAGGGTTTCGTAGTATATAGTCTGGCTCTCCTCGCACTCTCTTAGAATAGTCACAGATTTTTGAACCAACCATTTATTACTCTGTCACTATACTCGCATTAGAATATATTCACACATACGGCGTGGTACATGAACCGGTACTGCACCGACAGTAAGTACAAAATTCTTTTTTACTAATTTTTTTACTAAATCAAATTATAGGTTCGAAAGTTTGTTCTTTTTATAATATTAAGTCAATAACGCCGCACTACATTTTAATCTATATACAACTCGTTTATTGCAGCTAGAGATCTAGATATTCCTAAGCTCTTAGAGCTTATCTTAGACGTCAAAACTCGATAGGATTCTATATACCACATATTAACTCGATTCTTAAAATTGCGAAAAGCAATTAATCGGCATTATTCTAAGTATCGCGAAGTAAGGATTTTCAAGCTATTTGACTTGAAATGGATATAAATAGAATGGACTTAGGATATTCTTCGCTTATTTTAGATGTTAATTATAAAGATAGGAGCAACTAAAACTCCTACGATTTAATACACATTTCAACTATTCGATCAGTTATATGAGCGTCTTAAAGAAGCACATCGACGTATTCGCGGATCTGAACTAGCGCAGTCTATAATACTCTCAGCTTAGAAGCTTGAACTTATGAAAGGGATTTCTGTTATAATAGTAAAACTTAATAAATACTTTAAGCGGATTTATACTATACAATTAAATATCTTTACTATTACTAGGATTTTGAACCTAGATCTCAAATTAGACGTGTTCGACTCCAACTATTCTTAATTACCTCTTATCTAAGGTAAAGATTAGAAAACATACTTCTAATAACAATTCGAGGAAGTATATCTTTAGGATTATTAGTCGATAAGTTTAATTTAAGAGAACCTTTCTATTATAATCAGGCGAAAAAAAGATCCTTTAAAACAGATCTTATCACGAAGGATAGTTAGTAGATTATTATCTCTAGAAGATATAATACTTAAGTAATAAGGAAGTAATATATATAAGATTGAATAGTATTTTAATATGCGTAAGTCTCTTTTAAATCTTTACTAATTTTTTTACTAATCGTTTTTTAAGCTGCGAATAATATACCTATCTTAGATTTCTGGCGTTTAATAGAAACATCTCTCCTTAGATTATCACGAATAGCACGCGATTTGCTTTGTACCCTTATTATAAGTACTGGAGTCGAACGAGTATTTAATCTTACTCGTGATATTTACTATTATTAACGTGGTTAACTTAAACTAAACACAATCTCTTAACTAATATTTCTTCTTTTTTAATAATAAGAAGCGTAATTAGTAGTTAAGATAGAAACTAGCCTTCTTACTAATATTACTTCCACATTCGAAGATTTATCGCAAACAAAAGCACAAACACAATTAGATCAATTACATAAAGATTATGATTAATAAGTAAATAAGGTGTTTGTTTAATATTAGGATTATTAGTATATTCTTAATATAAATAAACTATAATAAGATCGCTTTCGTATAACGTGAATAATGACTTGGGATCAACGTGTTACTTATCGCACACACTTAACTTAATTATAAGCTTAAAGCTAAGATAAAGAAAATAGTAAGTATAATTCCTTAATTTACTAATTTTTTTACTAATTTAATTAATTAAATAGTCAATGAGGATAATAATGAAAGTAGTAATACTTTATATTAAAGTGAATTAAACAATAAAGAAGGTACTTACGCTTCCTCGAATTACTAATAAATTTACTAATCCCTTAGTTTATCTTACTACACTTATTGAGATTCGAAATATCGAGGATTTCAAAAACTACGTCGACCTAATTTATATTACTTAAAGACATGTCACTTTAATAGGGAAAGAGTTTCCTACTCTTGTAATTCTTAGATATCTTTATTTTATCTAGGAATATAATAATAACTTAGACTAAGAATACGAATTCGAAGAAACAATAAACGTATATAAATTCCTTCACAGTAACGATCAAAAGGCTATTAAGTTCAAGAGAGATACTATTAAAGTAGAACAAGAATGCGTTCGAGATCGAGGAACCGCTAGGATTATTGTGGAATCGGGGGATCTAGTAGCACGATAGCTCCTTATATATATTATTATATTGAAGCCCTTTTATTTCTTCTTTAGCCCGCCCCCTTAAGGCTATAACTTAGACGAGAAGTAATAGCAAGATCTTATTATATAATAATAGTTACGGCGACAAAACGATTAGTCTGATACTATAGATTAGTTTTGGACAACTATACTTGGCCTTATACGATCATTACCCCCTGAGCTATTCGGAAGATCTATATAAGCTTTATTACTAAACGCTACCTCCAAATTAAGTACAATAGATAATACGCCTAAATTACCGTCTTTATTTACTATTAATACTAAAACCTCTCAACTAGAACTTTTACGTTATCGCTGCGCTTTTCGATCTCCTTCGGAATCATTACTTTATAGTGATTGCGTAATTAAAGATACAGCAAAAGTACGAAAACGATTGTTCGTAGATCTTCTTAGTACACGTCGTTATAAAGATACTCGTCTTTAAGGGTTACTTTTAAAGAAGAATAATTCGATAACTCACAAAAGAAAAAGGTCTAAAGTAGAGTATCTTAAGAAGCCTAAAAAGAGAGGGAATACAAATGGGCAAAGAACTATAATCCGGGCTACTAATTGAGATATATAAGTCACTCCAAGGACTTTTTACTATAGTAAGTAGTATAATAATCAGGTTAGGATTTATTTTCTTTGTTGTTAGTTACGTTAAAACGATTAGTAAAAAAATTAGTAAATCAATTTCTCGTCAAAATTTCTAAATTAAGCGACCTAACAAATTTAATACTATAGACCCACTTTTATTGGGTCCCCAATAGGTACCTATGGGTTAGGTTGACCTCGACCTCAACCCACCCAATCACGTGAGCCCAACCCAAACCCAACCCATGGGTTAGGTAGGTTAGGTATCCAATGGGTTGCCAAGAAAAAAAACGCAGCCTAGGTCGAGAATGGGTATTTACCCTAAGAGAGTAAATAACACATCATCAACACACACTCCTCTATACCTGGCGTATAGGGACTCATGTGGTGAACGTTGATTTTGGCATTCATCCAGAGAATAATGACGTGATAAGTGAAGGAACGTCAACTCTGTTTCTTAATGAATCAATGATTAGTTGCAAATGAACCTGAAAGTAGCAACTCAATACCTACCTCATACCTAAGGTGATATCACTCGTAAACGGGATCATGGGCAGAAAAGGTCAAATTTCATTGCTGCTATCCATCCACCTCTAAATATGTCCAGGCTTGATCCATGCATAGATGCTTTGTATGCCTGTCAGTTCAAGAGTTCCATGTAATAGAACGTGAGTTTTGTCATGTACTTGCAATCCGAACTGAGAAAGGCAGAACCACAGTCACTTTTGTAAAACAAAAAACCATAAGAATAGTAAGAAGAAGAGACCTTTTTAAAGAAGAAGTTACATTGGACTACTTTCATTCCCATTACCTTAGTTTTGTCCTATGTTTTTTTTCCCACCCCATAACACACATCGTCTACGCCACACGCATTTTCCTAATCGTGGCATTCTAATCCATCGCAACTAGTCTTATTTATGGCATTTTCCCTCTAGTAATCTCCTCAAACTACCAACGATCTCAAAGCATTGCCAAACCACTTCTGCAAAGTATACCACAATAATCAGAGATAAGAGGAAACTTGACCTAAAAACTTCTCTTAAATCTATCCTAATATATTCCACCTTGCTTGTTTTTCATTTGCTCTTTTCGTAAGTTGCCTCTAAGATTAAATAGGGTAATCTTCTCTTGTTCATCGATTACCTTTTGCATCTTCTGTCTACGTTTTGGAGTCGAAGAAGTTCGCTGCCCTTATATAGTTTGGGATCTAGGTGGACTTTATTAACTTAATGTATATTGTCGGCCTCCTTCTTTTAAACCAAGAACTAAGCATTGCGGTAAGGCCCCTCGGAGTACTCCAGGACTCCTTTATCGAGTATTTCTTATATCATCTTAAGTAACTTCCGAAGCAAGCGCTCGCGGCAAGGGAAAGTTGGGAACTTACCATGCCGTGTGTTCAATGGTCTTCTTAATAATGACGGGAGGGGAAACATCCTTATGAAATTTGCCGCACTTAGGCCAGTCGAAAGCTATGACTCCTTCTCATCATTTCGTCAAACAAGACTCTCTCTTCCGGCCACAATAAGCTACCCACATCTAGTTTAGCCAGCCTCTCAGGGGTAAGTCTCGAGTTTCGGGGTATGCTAATAAAGCGTAGTAGCAGGTGTTCTCGATGCTTTCCGACATAGTCCTAGGGAGTTTCGAGTTCAGTTCTGAGATTTACGCGGCCCGGCGTAAATATGCGGTCATTACGTGCATGATATCACATGATCTTGTATTTTCTGTAAACTCACCCGGATTAAGACCCCCTTTATTTTTCCAACCATCCTTGTGCTCTTTTCATCCCCAATAAACAAATCAGCCAATATCACATCCTCATCCTCACCACCTCGGCATCATAACCCCCCTCAAGAGCAACTTCCACGTGCCCATCGTGATGTTTTAGCCACTTCGTATCCGATTCAAGACACTTGTGGCGGTGCCGCTATCGATTCAATATTTTGGCGTATCACATTACCCAACAGCGCCATTGCCACCCTCCTCCACCCCCCTCCACCCTCCTTTTTCAGCAGACCGGTCTTCCAACGGTCACTAGGCCGCGTTCGCTTCTCAATGGTTTGAAAGGCTTGGAAGTCTTTATGGCCTATCGTTCCCTTATGTCTCGTCACAACCTTTTCTTTGTTCTGAGCTTCAAGCTGAATGAATGCCCCGCCGCGGCGCGATGAAGAGTCTTTATTGCTTGCTTGATTGTGGCCTTTGTTGCCATTACGCATTGAATCAGTGGTCCAAGATATATTAGATACAATGTAGGTTCCCGGAAATCCAGGAATTATCTGGATATCGTTTATTGGCCTTGTGTGTTATCAAAGTTTCCCTCTTGTTTGCAAACCTTCCTCGTTTGAGTAGTGCAGGAGTTGAAATTCGAATTCCACCAGAGAAACAGTAAGTTCTTTATGAATTTTTGGCTTTGACCTCAAGAAACTCAACCACTTCTTTCTTTGTATCACAACGCATGTCCGTTACAGATGATCTCAGTGCCGCATCCGGTGACTCAGTCTCGAATTTTCCAGAGTTGGTGAGTTGAGATCAGAAGAGGCTGACATTTTCTATTCTAGATTCGGAGAAGCGGCATTTCGTCATCCAGAGACAAAGCCAATTGCTCTAGAGACCGAGTTTACGTGCCGACCGTGCCCTGCGTTTGTCATTGAGACAACAATTCAAGTAATCCCCAGAATCAACACCAAGAAGCCTCAGCTCCCGAAACATGTACTCAGAACCCTCCACACCACCAAACCCTTCAACACCACGCCACAAGATGACACGCAAACAAACATTCTCCATCTTTCCCCTCACACCACCACAATCCTCCCACTCAACCAGCGCTCCCCAATCCTACACCCCGCCACACTCACCTGTATTCTCCGACCCCCAAACTAGCACTCTAACACCAGCCTCAACACCACCGTGCTCTCAAGCCTCTCCATTCCCATTCACCCACCAAATGCCTCCCCGAGTGCATCACTTCCCCGGCCCGGACCACGATCCAGAAACACGAAATTACTACGCATCAAACAGTTCCCACCCCATGACATACACCATCAACAACTCCCTGCTCCAGGCAGTCGCGCTCCTCCAGCACGGGGCTTTGAACCCTACTTTCTGGTCCCATGCGCTAACCGACACTGATGCCGCGTTGACTCTAGCAACACAGTACGAGCTGTGGGACATGGTGTCTAAATGCCACCTTTTCCGGGGCTTGATCTTGATCGAGATGAGAAGTTGGAAGGAGGCTAGGAGAGCGCTGACGAGAGCTGCGACGATTAGGTCGTGGGGCAGCTGGATTGATGATGCGATGAAGGAACTTAGGCAGGGCGAGAAGATGGATAAGAAGGGGGAGTTCTGGGATCCCGAGAGTAGGGCGGAGACGATGAGTTTTATTCTCAGTCAGACTTGGTGAGATGGAAATGATGAGAAACTGTGGCTTCTGAGAGTGGAGGAGATTGTAGTTGTTGCCATACTTGACGTCTTGATGATGCAGTATAGCGACACTAAGAAATGATACAAAATTCAATATTGCCTTCGTTGAATGTCGTTGTAACCCTTCACCAAGTCCCAGAACTGATCTGCAATGGATTAAAGCTTCTTGTGATATTACAATCGCAACCTATTGAGGCAATAAATCCGTTGACACCACAAAGTTGAGAAAAGTCTATCAAGTAAAATTCTCGAGAACAATCCAGGCAGAAGTAGGTCAGCCCCAAACACCACAACCGAGAACCCGTGCAAAAGAATCACATTTCCCCTTTCCCTCCATCCACCACATACAGTTGCTTACAAATTTTTTTATGATACGCACACCGCCTGTGAACCCAATGAGAACCTGTGTTGCTAACAAGCTACGACCAATCAAGAACCCCCACGACGCAGACCCAGAGCTGAAAGGCGGGGTTCTATCTTCGAATCGACGCTCCCTCATAAGCGCCTCATCACGGTTTTCTCTGTATCTCTTTCTCACTCTCACATTCGCACCTCTTGGTACAGCGATTTGATCTGGTAATCCGCACGCGACACCGCCTCATTCAAACCGCGATCAACACCCAATACAGATCAGGACAACCTATCTCTCGTCAGCCTACCCTGAAAACCCACCAAAAAGGACGGCGATCTTTCAATAACCTTACGATATCTTTGTGCTATGTCTTCCTACCAATATCCTTCATGTCCCCTAGGTTGCGAAAATATTCGCCTACTTCGCCTATTGCCGAATGAAGACGAGGTTGCGCCCTTACAATGCGAGCTTCGTAACTATTCTCTACAGAAATTGGGCACACGAACTCATCTGTACGAGGCTTTATCCTACACATGGGGCGGTTCCAAAAATTCTCGGTCTATCTCTATAAACAAGCAAAAGTTCGACATTACAAGAAACCTTCACGCGGCGCTATTATGTCTTCGAGACCGCTCCTTGGAACGAATTTTATGGGTAGATGCTGTTTGCATCGACCAAAGCAACCTAGAAGAGCGAAAACAACAAGTCCAGTTTATGGCAAAGATCTATGCCAAAGCACATCGTGTTATTATTTGGCTTGGAAGGGGAGCAGTAGATGTAGAGGGAGCACTAGAGGATATACGCCTTGCTGCAAATGAGGAGCTTACGAAGAGCTCTAAGGAGGAAATGAACCAACAAGCAATTCGCAGCCTGCTTCAACGGCCATGGTTCCAACGCATCTGGGTAAGGGAACAAACGCTCAACTGCAGTACCAGACGACGCTAACGTAGTTAATTTAGGTACTTCAGGAGGTCGCCGCAGCTCGACATGTCGTGATGATGTGTGGTTCCATGGAAATTGACGGATACGCGTTCTGCTTAGGACTAAAATCATTAAAGCTCTCCTCTACATCTTCTCCGGAATTGCAGACCCTCCTTTCTATAACTTACCTAATAGAGCGAGCTGGTCTCCGATCTAAGTATACAACAGATTCGCCAGAGAGGTTTTCCCTAAACGTACGCAGTTTAGCCGAGCTGATAGACATGTTCCATAGCCGCAAAGCTTCTGATGTCCGCGATAAGGTGTATGCTTTGCTTGGTATGAGCTCTGACGATCCCGGAAAGGCTGGCTTACAGCCCGATTACAAGATTTCCTGGGAAGAACTATTCCAGCAACTTATTAAGCTCATTCTCGGTAAAGATGTATCCGTGGAGACTTTTAGCCAGAGGGCGGCGATCAAGATCAAGGGCTGCATTCTTGGCCAGGTGTCCTCGGTAAGAAGGGATGACAGACAGAATGTGAAAATCACATCTAGAAATACAGCTTATGAATTAGGCAGTAACACAGAATGGACCTTTCAGGCGTCGGCGAAACCCATCCAAGAGCGTGATGTCATCTGCCTTCTACATGGTGCCTCAAAGCCTACGATCATCAGGCTATGTAAAGATCACTTTGCCGTCATTGTAATTGCGGCAACTCCTTTAAACAGGAGTGACAGCTTTGGATGGTCCCAATCGACAACACAGTTTTTGCGGGACTTCCTACTTGTCTGGGACTGGGAAAAGCCCCTGGGAAAGCCACAAGATCAAAAAGAATATGAGGCCTTGATAAAGGCCCATAGTCAAGCGCTAGAGTATTCAAAAGCAGTGTTCGGAGATTATTTAGGTGAAGCAACTAGAATGTGGAACGATATAATGATATTGGATGACTTAGGAGAGTATGAAAACGCAGAGGAGAGGCTTCTAGAAGCAAGAAGTAGCTATGTGACGGCATTTAGAAAAGAGCATCTGCCTAGGCATAGCCAAAACGGTCGGACACTACTGTCATTCGTTGCTGGGGAAGGGCATGAAGATACTATCAAGCTGCTGCTCGAGACAGGCAAGGTCGAGGCCGACTTAAAGGATGGGAAATCTGACCGGACATCGCTGTCATGGGCTGCTTGGAAGGGGCACGAGGCCGTCGTCAAGCTGCTGCTCGAGACAGGTAAAGTCGAGGCCGATTCGAAGGACAAAGACGGTAAGACACCGCTCTTATGGGCTGCTCAGAGCGGGCACGAGGCCGTCGTTAAGCTGCTGCTCGAGACAGGCAAAGTCGAGGCCGACTCGAAGGATAAAGACGGTAGGACACCGCTCTCGTATGTTACTTGGAACGGGCACGAGGCCGTCGTTAAGCTGCTGCTCGAGACAGGCAAAGTCGAGGCCGACTCGAAGGACAAAGACGGTAGGACGCCGCTCTCGTATGTTACTTGGAACGGGCACGAGGCCGTCGTTAAGCTGCTGCTCGAGACAGGCAAAGTCGAGGCCGACTCGAAGGACAAAGACGGTAGGACGCCGCTCTCATGGGCTGCTGGGAACGGGCACGAGGCCATCGTTAAGCTGCTACTCGAGACAGGCAAAGTTGAGGCCGACTCGAAGGACGGATACGGTTGGACGCCGCTCTCGAATGCTGCTTGGAAGGGGCACGAGGCCGTCGTTAAGCTGCTACTCGAGACAGGCAAAGTTGAGGCCGACTCGAAGGACAAAAACAATAGGACACCACTTTCGTATGCTGCTGGGAACGGGCACGAGGCCATCGTTAAGTTGCTACTCGAGACAGGCAAAGTTGAGGCCGACTCGAAGGACGGATACGGTTGGACGCCGCTCTCGAATGCTGCTTGGAAGGGGCACGAGGCCGTCGTTAAGCTGCTACTCGAGACAGGCAAAGTCGAGGCCGACTCGAAGGACAAAAATGGTAGGACGCCGCTCTCGAATGCTGCTGGGAACGGGCACGAGGCCGTCGTCAAATTGCTGCTCGAGATAGGCAAAGTCGAGGCCGACTCGAAGGACAAAGATGGTAGGACGCCGCTCTCGTATGTTACTTGGAACGGGCACGAGGCCGTCGTTAAGCTGCTGCTCGAGACAGGCAAAGTCGAGGCCGACTCGAAGGATAAAGACTGTTGGACGCCGCTCTCGTATGCTGCTGGGAACGGGCACGAGGCTGTCGTTAAGTTACTACTCGAGACTGGCAAGGCCGAGGTCGACTTGAAAGATAAATATAGTGATCGGACACCGTTATCGTGGGCTGCTAAGAACGGGCACGAGGCCGTCGTTAAGCTGCTGCTCGAGACAGGCAAAGTCGAGGCCGACTCGAAGGACAAAAATGGTAGGACGCCGCTCTCGAATGCTGCTGGGAACGGGCACGAGGCCGTCGTCAAATTGCTGCTCGAGATAGGCAAAGTCGAGGCCGACTCGAAGGACAAAGACGGTAAGACGCCGCTTTCATGGGCTGCTCAGAAGGGGCACGAGGCCGTCGTTAAGCTGCTGCTCGAGACAGGCAAAGTCGAGGCCGACTCGAAGGACAAAGACGGTAAGACGCCACTTTCATGGGCTGCTCAGAAGGGGCACGAGGCCGTCGGCAAACTGCTACGCAAGTATGTTAAATTGATTATTTAACTTATTTCATTTTATATATATATATTTATAGCTTTGATAGAGAGGGGCTTGGGGGAGCTGAAGTTTATATATTTTACTTTAAATGTTAAAATGATACTATTAAACGATTTCTAAAGATGTTAGATAAGTTAACCTAGAACATTCTAGAAGCTTCGCTTTTAGTCTTCTGGCCACCTGATCCTGATAACTTATAGTACTGCGCAGTACTTATGCTTATCATAAGAAACGTTTGCTATAACTTATAACGTTGAGCCCCAGCCGTGGCGCTCAGCCCGACCCCAGGCAAAACCCCAGCACCAAAAACCAACTTCTTCCCGTCCCGACTTCCCCAGAACAATCGAAAGCGAATGAGAAAATTTTCAAGCCTACTTACCTAGTATCTTTTTTGATAAAGAGACACGCGAATTGGAATGCAAATTACAATACTGTACGGTCATACCTACATGCCTTAACCCCCAAAACCATAGATTGGCCGGGCACAGCTTAATCACCACCAACTCCAAGCTACAGTTGGTGGGTGTTATTGTACCCAAAACAGTTGCATACATACGTGTTAAGCCACGATCCAATCCTCTGGTAGCCATATCCCCACAACAACAGCACGATCCCGTTGCTTTCCTTGTCCTCCTTGCATTCCAGTTCCATTACAGTCGTTTGAGGGGAAGCCGATTCTGTTAGCGACTGTATCAGCAAAACTATATTTATCAATCAATCATACTTTTATTCTTAATCTCTTTAAACAATCTGACAAAAAAGAATATACCGCAATCATGTTCCCCCCTCAAAACATGAAAGGGCTCACCACCGGATGCGGCGTCCGAACTCTCGCTAATCGTCAACAAAGAAGAAAGATAGGAATACCATGTAAATAATACGCCCTTGCGAAATAATGAAAGCCCGCTTCCCCATCGCCCGTAATTGACTTCGTATGCGAAGATCGGTTAATATAAACTCGTGTATAAAACAATCAAGAAGTGCAGCGAAGAAAAAAGGCCACAATGGCAAATAACAATCCTCCCACGGACGGCATGGAAAAGTCCCAAGAGGAAGAAAATACACCTTCAGAAGAACAGTCCATGGACCCCTCTATCCCTTCAACACCCCGCCTCTTCAGCTTCACCCGCCGTCCCGCCAGCTCCGGACCCTCAGGCCCAGCACCCGACGTCCCCCTCCCACTGAACCTTCCTCGCAGAGATCTAAACCGCACCACAACCAGCGAAACAACCACCAACCCTTACCCATCTCCGCTTTCAAATTTGAATCCGCATCTCCATCTAGCACCCGCCCCCCTCCAGCTCCACAGAACACTCACTCTAAACCTCCGCGAACAGCATGCCCCCGCCACCGTCCCAGTCCCAGAAATAATTAACACGCCTGCCTCAACGCTATCTCTAAGCGCACTCACGCACCCACTGGGAGTGAGAGATCAGGAGGGAGGTTCGTTGGGTATACCCCGCCCTGAAAATGCCGGAGGAGGAGGGAGAGAGAAAATCGTACCTCGTTATTTAAGAGCTGCGTATGATAAGTATCCTGTTAAGCCTGTTGGAGATCGAGATTTAGGTGGGCAGGGGTTTGAGGATGGTGTTGATGTGGTGAAGCCTTTGAGGATTGGAAGGAAGAGGGGTGGTGGTGGAGGAGGTGGCGAGGGAGGAGCAGAAGGTGGGGGAGGTACAGGAGGGACGGAGGGAGGAGGAGGGATAAGTCCAATAATGGAACAAACGATGATAGATATTGATGCTATTCTAGGGCTGAGTCTGCAGAAGGAGGAATTTGAGGATTATATCGGTAAGCAAAAGCCGCTTGTTATTAGGATGGTGAGTGTGTCTGCTTCTAGAGCGGGAGCTGGTGGTCCTGGCGATGGCGAAGGAAATGGGGATGAGAAAAAGGAAGATGATGCGACCTCTGCTGTTGAAGGCGATGATGACGGTGAAGACGTATCAGCTACTGCTGGCACTGGAGGCGAGGTAGTGACGACGACGACGAAGAGACCTAGAACAAGAGTGGGGAAGAAGAAGGCGAACAAGGACGCTGATACTACGCAAGGAAATACAACCCAAGGGAGAGCTCCTACCAACACGCCTTCGACACCTTTAGCTCTAGGTACAGTTGGTGCCGGACCTTCCACATCCACATTTACATCAGTAGATCAACAACCCTATGCAAATGAAGGCGTTGGACCTGACCGGGAGGACAATCAGAAACAAGAAGAAAAGGAAAAAGAAAAGGGGGAAGAGAAGGGAGAAAAAGGAGGAGCCGGAAGAGGGAAATCAGATCCACCATCGCCTCACCCTCCTGTACCCTCTCCTCTCTCCGCACCCGACACGCAGAAATACAAATCGCCTTTCATCCCTGCTGTGCCTGCTGAGCTGAGGCTGCCTCCTGTGAAGCCGGAAGATAGAGCGCCGACTATGTGGTCGCATCCGGAGGAAGTGCACGCACAGCACAGAAAATATGATAGTAACAGAATAGATGAGGTGAAGGTTGACTTGGAGCGTTTACTTAAAGGGGATGTCGATGGCACTGGAGGGAGTTCCAGGGGTGCCGCTTCTGCGTCGCTGAAGCGGCTGATTGATACGCTTCCGCCGAGGAGAGATGTGAGTTTGAATATTTTCTTTCTTCTTAGCACTTTTTTTTTTTCGTTGTGATACCCGAGTTTGCGTTGATGCTGGTGGGAGTTTCGGTCTCGTTTCTTCTTTTGTTTATTGAGAACCCCTCGCGGAAGCGAGAACGTGGGTTTCGAAGCTGCATCTCAAGACTCGTTTTTTTGTTTGTTTGGATGCAGAACATGCTAGTCGCTTCGACTCCTTATTCATCAAGCGAGGCATTGCAAGACTTAACATAAAAACAAGTCTCAACCTTTTGAAGCGCAGAGAAAACCTCAGACACATCCAACCCGCCTTTCTTTCCCTCCTCACACTCCCTATAAAACCCCCCTCCCTCAAATCTATATCCAAACTTCTCCCCCAGCGCAAGTCTAACCACTTTCCAGATCCCAATCCCCGAAGCCGTGCGCTCATTCCGAGAATACGCCCGCCAACCCGAGAACACATCGAACCCTACCACCCAACTCGGTCTCCGCGCAGTCGAAGCCGCAATCCAGCATAGTATAGAGCCTAGTCTCCTCTCCGCCCAAGAGAACCTCCGGCTCCAGAACCAAGTCCAAGCCATCCAGCGCGTCACGAACACAACTCTCGAGCAGCTGGAGCGCGCGGAGCGGGATCTAGCTAAAGCAACCGAGTTGCAGGCGAATCAGGATCTGGCGGTCGCGAGCGTAAGGGCATTAGAGGAACAACTTGATGCTGCGATGAGGACGGCGAAGGAGGAATATATCATTAATGATTTAGCTGAAAGGCTCACTGAAGCTGAGGCTGAACTGAAAGTCCTTAGGAAAGAGAGGGATGAGGGCGGACTGAAGAGTATTGCGGCGTGCGAGGCGGAGAAAGCGAGGATCGAGGAGGAGGTTGATAATTTGGCAGCGATTGTGGAGAAGTATAATGATAGTGATATGATCGCGCGTGAAGACTGCGTGAGGTTGACGGAGGAGAAAGAGGAGGCTCATGCGCAACGTGTGGAGGATCTTGAAGCTGATGTTAGGAATGTGGAGAGAGCTCGTGATGTTCTGCAGGCGAAACTCGACGCTGCGGGGACGGCGAGGAGGTTCAGTGAAGATGCTGCTGGTAAGGAAAGTGCGGAGAAAACCAAAGAGTTAGAGGATAGAATCAAGCAACTCGAGGGAAAGCTTGCAGAAAAGAAAGATGTGCCAGCTGGCTTTATTTCCGAGGTGGATTGCGAGAAGAAGAATAAAGAGCGGGTTGAGAAGTTGGAGAAGGAGAATAAGGATATAAAAGCCAAACTCGAAGAGGATCTCGCTAAGTTGAAGAAAGAGAACGACGATCTCGCTGCTGCTACCAAAACCGGATCGACTGGTGGGAGCGGTGGTGGTGCCTTAAACGAAGCTCTCAAGACCCAAAATGAGCGCCTGCAGGGAGAAGTCGAGGAAGCAAACCGGAAAGCCAAAGTTGCCGAAGAATCCACCGCCTTCATTGCCCGTCTCCAATCACAAGGCAGGGAAGAGAACGCGACCCTCACAAGACGCATCGCGGACCTCGAGAATGCCCTGAAAGCAAAATCTACTGCAGGTGAGGATGAGGAAAAGGACAGGAGCTCGATTCAAGATCGTGAGAGCCAGAAGCTAGCACCGAATAAGAAACTCGAGGATGAGAGGGGGGTTTTGAAAGAATTGGATGAGGAAAAGGCACGAGCTCGCGATATTCATGGGCGCCAGATTGAGATGGATAAGAAGATGGTTCAGGAAGCGGAGGATCGTGCGGAGCGCCTTGAAGACCGAATCTTGCAGTCAGAGAAGGAAAACAAAAAGCTCAGAGATAACCTTAATAACGTACGTTCTGAGCCACGGGATTATCGTGACGGAAAGAATGCAGGGAAGAAGGACGGCGATACGCTTAATGGGAGAATCGGGGGCTTTGACAAGCAGGTGACTGATCTCAATACCATTGTTCAGGCGCAAGGCGATGCATTGAGCAAACATGGTATATCCAACGACTTCCAGCAGCTTCGGGTGTTGGAGCAACACAACGAGCAGCTGACGGAGCGGAATGCGAAGTTGGTAGAGGAGGTGAAGAGGCTGGAGTCGGGGAGGGTGGCGAGTGGGTACATGTCGAGCGATGAGAAGGACGAGCAGATTAAGGAGCTAATCAATATGGTCAATGGGGTGAATGAAAAGTCCCGGTACTACTATTTGAAGGCTGAAGAGATTGCGAATAAGTACAATACACTTGTGGTGGATAAGGAAAATGATGTGAATAGGAGGGTGGCGATCAAGTCGAAGGAGAAGGTGCGAGAGCAGAAACAGAAGGATAAGAATAAGAAAGCGATGAAGAAGGATAAGGCGAGAAAGAAGAAGGAGATGATAGAACTTTCCGAAGCCCAAGCGAATGCCGAAGCCGCTGGGGCAGAAGCAAAATCGAGAATCAATGACACAAAGCGAAGAGAGATCGAAGATGTTGGGATCCTTGACCGGTATCGACAAGCTACATCGCAAGTTGGTAAGTAATCCATTCTGCCGTGAAGTTCTTTAAAGAGCAGGCTTACTAAATATCACAGGAGTCATCGACGGAAGAGCCACCGTTGCATCCTACCAACGGCAAGTGCTACAACTCAAGATAAAATTGATTGAACATTGTCTGGCAAACATGGTAGCAGCTCGCGCACTGAATGGAAAACGACGAGATGATTCACTCGCAGCAATTCACGCTGCTGACGTTGCAATTACAATGGCCGAGAAGGTCAACGAAGATGATATAACAGCCCAGGCTTCGTTGTGGGCTGGCATAGCATATTTCTACCACGGTGATAGCAAGAGATCGCAGTTTTATCTTGATCGGGCCCATCACTTGAAGGAAAATTTGGAATTGAACGCTGACAAGAAAATACTCCACCTCTGGACACATTATGGAGTTGTGAATAAGTCTGCTGAGACCCGCAGGGAGGGATACGATAGGAACTACAGATTCGCCCCGATAATTGTAGGCAACCGACGGAGATCATCGTGGAGCACAAACTCGAGTGCCGGGACTCCCATCCAGACAAGGCAAGGGAGGTTTATACCTTGGGGAAATAGCAATCTAAGTACTATTTCTCTCCCTGAATCCGATGAAGGTATGCAATTCGGAAAATCTCATGGGATTGAAGCTGACTCTAAATAGAAGGCGAAGTCATGGAGGAAGAGGACGAGGAAGCCGAAGGAGGCATTTAGGAAGAGATCAACCAACTCACGCCAAAAACGGTCGAACAGCTGGACATGACCTTAAAACCGAACCTAACACGACCGAAAACTTGACAAAACAAATCAAAACAGAGCGGGCGAGAAGCTTGACATAATACTAATAACGACATCAAATCAAACATGAGAAGGATAATAAGGAAAGACATACTTATGCCGGCGGATAATTGGGGGTAGTAGGATCTTAGGAACATCTGTCAATTATGTTAGCATTTGGATTTAAGCTTCAAGTAGCAACTTCAGAATGACAAGAATTTCCTTTCGACCCTAATATCCAAATGATATTGTGGTTCCTACTTTGCACCGATAAAATGCTGCTGAACGGGACATCCCAGAACCAGCTCGCGACGCACATAGCACCCAAACTCATCGTAAGAGCCATGAGGAAGTTAACCTTATTGTCATCAAGTATGCCAATCGATCCACTCTCCACAACTCGACTTGGCTTCTCGTCTCCAAAGCTGGATGTCCGCCATTTCTTCTTCGCGTCGTATTTGTCCATTCCTCCTATCTTCTCGTCTAGTTTGTTCTCGACTTGGGTATTAGTCGTGTCCTGGGAAAGCACTGCGTCTTTCCCTTCGCCCTCGTTAAGTAGGTTCGCTTTAACCTCTGCTCTTTTCTTGTAATGTATGCTGTTTAGTCCGTCCGGCTTTCGAGACCAGTACTTTCTTCCCTCCATCTCCTTTAATGATGCGTCCTGTCCACGTATTAACGACACTCTGTTGTAGCCATCCTCCGAGGAAACTGTCCAAGACGCTACCCAGCCCTCCCCCTTTCTTGTGCTCGCTCGTACCAGTCCTCTCTCCCATCAGGAGGATCTCCTTTTGGTTAGCTAGGTCAACGGGCAAAACCTTCTTGGCTTTTGACTTAATACATGGTCTCCACTCGTGCTACCGTATTCTGGGATTCTCTGAACGGTGATTTAATCGGGAGCTCGTCGTAATTGGTGGTCCATTCAAACGTTGGGCTCATCGATGAATTCGATACAGCCGACTGCAGAAGAAGTTGCCCCTTTCTCCCTTGCAAGTGCCGCTTCCAATTTCGATGCCAGCAGTTCTTTAACCGCTTGTGCCCTTCGCTCAGGGTCAGGGGAGTACTGACCATTTAGCACACGGGAGAGGATGTATTCTCGCCTAGTCTCCTATCGGTAGGAAACTGCACGGGGTATGATTGTTTTCCTCTTCCCAAGGGCCTATGCAAATGTAGCCGTTGTCTTCTGCCTCATGAATCACCCCGAGACCTATGAACTTCTTGTAGTCGAAGCATTGATTCATGAATCCATGTCGAGCTTGAGGCCGCATTCCAAGCTCCCAACGATTCATGCACCATCGGCACCCATAATCGTCTCTTGCCTTCTTATTGTAGGCAATGGAGTTAGGATGGCTAGTCCCATAGCTGACGCTAGCTACCTCTTGAGCTTCTTCAGTGAATCTCAAGATGTTTATCTCAGCCGTGTACCTGGCGTTCGTAGCTCTCTCGACTACTACCCTGAGGATTTTCATGTGCCCTAGGCCATTGCAGATGTTCTCCAAGTCTCCCTCCGTGGCACTCTGGGGGTTCCTGGCGATCTTTTGCAACGTTAGAATACTATTCATACGGTGAATGATAAATGTGCTCGCCTCCTTTAACAGTGACATGTGATGTTGATATGGCCTGCCAGCCTATACTCTATTGGACTCAGCATGACGTGAAAGCATCTTAGAAGGTTGGGGACTTTAATACGCTCCTTTCTTGCGTAGCAGTTTGAAGATATAGCTAGAGGATTCTGGGAAATGGAGGCTGTTGAAAACTTACTTAAAGTGTGAGAAGCAGGGGACGCAAATGCTCTCTTTTACTTGTGCTACAAGCACCAAGCCGCAAGGCTAACAACCTTCTCTATAGCCTTCCCCGTGCCTTTAATTAACACCTCCTTATCTCTCTTTCCCCCTCCATTCCCTCCTATAGAATTAACACCTCTCTCAATGCCCTTCAACAACCGCTGATCTCTACCCTCCAGACTTAGTTTCCCAGCCGCTCGCGCTTCAATCGCGACCGGGTATATACGGACACGCTTCACGACGCTAATAAAGGGCGAGGAGGCGGATACGTAGATTATCTTCGGGTTAGAGGAGGAGGTTCGTGGGGAGGCGATGGGGGCGTGGAGGAGTGGGCGTTTGGATATTTTTTGGTCTAGAGGAGGGTTAGTATGGTGCTTTAAGGCGAGAGGAGAAGATAGGAGGAGGGGAGGAGGGGGGGAAGTACTTTTCGTGAGGAGGGGTAGTTTGGTGTGTGGTTCTTGCTGTCGGTGGTTGGGTTTATGGGTGCGGACTTTGGTGCTTCTTTTGCCATTTAGGGCATATGCAGTCTGCAGACTGACGATATTTTACTTGTAGGAGTATGATAGATAGAAAATTGAGTTGAGTTCTCATTGGCGTGAAGTGATGTTGGAGTTGTCAGTTGAAGCTCGAGACTTTTTGGGCGGTTGAGGGCGGTGTAAAGCGGCAGAACCCAAGCTATCATGAGCTCCAACCCACCACGCCTTGCTCCAAGTTGATATTAGCCCATACCAGACCAAAGAGTACTATGTCAACAGCAGTCTGGCCCTCACTTCCTGCGGCAGAGTTGAAAAGAGAAGAAGATGCCTCAACCGTATGCCTTTCCTCTCCCAGCTCACCTTATTCCCATTCACCTGCATCTAGCAAGACTAACTCTCCAACCCAGGCCCGCGAACTCTCATGGCTTCTCGACTCCCTTCAAGAAACCCTCGTATCTCTCAAATCTGGTCTAGAAGACTGCTATGCCTTGCTTGCGCCTATAGAACCGGGCTCTACGCTTGTTATGTCGAGTCCTAGGAGTGAGAATGTAAAGGGGCATGTTACGAGGGTTGGAGATGCTGTTGTTAGAGGTGTATGTTAATTCTTCTTCTTTTTACACTTATACACTTTCAACCTTATCTTCAGTTCTCCTTCATTTATGCTACATTGTTTCATGATATATTTAAAATGAATGTTATTAAAGTACAACCGAGCTAACACATTCCACAGACAATCCACCTCCGCCTCAAAACCCTCCCACATACCGACCTCACTCTTCAACCCACTAACCCACTCCCTCTACCAACGCTCTCCCACCTCCGCACCCTTCTAAACCAATCCCTAGACTGCATCGACATAACACGCTGGACAGGTGACCGCCACTCCGCATCCTTCATATCCTCCCAGCTCCGCCTCTTACACTCCATAACCCGCGAAGCACTTGCTATAACACGACCCGCCGTCCTCGAAGCTCCAGATCCAGAGTTCGGGACTGTAATCCCAACCTCTGGTTTTTCTCCCTCTTCTGGAACTGGTATTGGAGTACCGGGAAGCAACACCCTCGACTGGGCACACACACCAACCTCACCCCTCCACTTCTCCCCTCCTCTCCCCCCAAACCTCAGCCTAACACTCACCCCCTCCTCAACATCCCTCCTCCTCACCCTTCGCGTCCTCGAACCCTCTATTAATGCCTCACATCTCGGCTCGCGCTTCGCCCACGCTATAGGTGCACAGCGCCGTCTCGAGCACGATGAGATGGATGGGGTGTTTATGTTTAGAGGCGAGGAGGTTAGGGTCAAAGAGAAGGTCGTTGTGGAAAGTAGTGCGGATCCGAGTCTGTTGAGTCTTGGTGCGAAGCTGGGGGCTTTAGAGAGGGGAGTGGGTAGTATGAGGGGTTGTTTGAGGGCTGTTATGGGGGAGGAGGAGGAGTAGTTTTGGAGTGTGGGGTTTTTTGGCTTTTATAGCTAGATAGGTGTTTCCGAAGAAACGGGATTTTTTTCTCCAGACCTAGAGCCAAGTCAAGATCTTATGCCCAGGCTAGCCCTCATCGCAATGGACTCTAGAAGTCTGGAATCAGGTATCTAACAATCATCACTTATTACCACCTCCTTCTGGCGTCCTTTTCCTCCTTCTCATCGTTACCTCTGTCCTAAGAAACTCATTTTGGGTAGATCGGCTAATAAGGAATGAGAAATGACGGAAACTTCTCAAAACAAAGCATAGATACTTGCTAAGCAACTTTCGCGATGCATTTATCAGATACATGGTTAGGTTTTGGAATAGGGAGTTGGTCTGGCTCATGTTGTTTACTTGCGAGGTATCTCATGGGCAATTAATAAGCGGCCCCGACGAGACGAAATTCGCCCTCTGCAAGGTCAATGGCGCAAAAATGAAAACGCCAGGAATCCAAGCTGGGGGGGGGGGGGATTAGATTGATTGATAAAATGATTGAAATTGCTCGAGTTGGAACTTCAAATGTCATGTTACTCCAAGTACATTCAAGTACAATCGGTAAATACGAAGTAATTACACCCCAAGCAAAGCTATCAGGTTGCGGGCTAATTATATGTCAGCACTTTCCAAATAAAACGTCTACTAAAGAGGCACACTCGTAAAGTGATATCCAATCCAACTCATTACTTATCCGCCTCTGCCAAACTCAACCCTTCGTCTTGTGCAAGCTAGTCTTATGTTACGTCGCTGTTTAACTTGGACAAGTAAACATCGAACTGCCCAGAGATCTTAATAGAATCCTGCAACTCGGCGAAATTGGGCTTTGTCTTTTTCCACTGGCGTATATTGTCGAGCAAGTGTGATAGCATTTCGAATCTCTCGACCGTTTATCTTATTCTTGGCAAGTTTTTCGACATTGTCTCTCAAGTCGCTAAAGTCAATATTCTCTTCGTTAAGGTCAATAAGCCGCTCAATAAAGTTCTCCCAAACTTTAGCACGCTTGACGTGGTCGAGCTTTAGATAGTAGAGAGCAAGCTGGATTCGAGATTTGAACGCCTCATCGAACGTTCTAACCCGATTACTTGTGAGCACGAGTATTCCGTCGTAATACTCTAAGACCCTCAGAAAGATCGACACCAATACGTTTCGACACGAACCGTCAAGGCTCCGCTGCTCTCAGAAGACATCGGCCTCTTCTAGTAAGACCACCCCTTTCCATATCTTTCCCAAGTGCAGTACTGATTCGAGATACGGTTCGACCTCATCTGGTTCTGTCCCGATATCTCCACGGGCAACACGGTAGAGTGGCTTCTCGGCAGTCTCAGCGACACTCTTAGCAGTCAAGGTTTTGCCAGTGCTTGGTCCGCCATAAACGAGTAGGATCAGACCGTTTCCCTTCCCATAAATTAGATCCGTAGATTTCTCCGGGTCCAGCTGGTTCCTAATTAGCGCTTCAAGAAGGTCCTTGGTCTTGTTTGCCAGTACAAGGCTCTTTGAACGCTTTCTTGTTCCATACAACATCATCCATCCTGTCGACTTCCAGATCAACCCATCGTTTCTGCTACAGGTTAAAGCCCTTTACAAGCTGTGGAATGAGATAGACGAAATCTTCTGGGGGATCTTCTTGCTTTATTGTTGCTGTGCCTAAATCGTCCTTGAAGGATTCCGGCACCTGCCTTCTTCTCATCAACATGCGCCTTGTAGAGTTCTCGGTAGGTCATCAAGTCGATCATAAAACGTTCGTCGGCTGAACGATCCAAGCCGATTTGTTCATCATCTCGGTATAATACCAAATAGCGGAATCTGCACTTCCAGAACATTTCGCCCCATTTTTTTAGGAGTGCTTTCGTGGCCTCGTCCGCGAAGGATAAGGGGAAGAGATTGAGACTATTAATGTCAACTTCAGAGTGTTCCTGTTTGTCGCGGACTTCGAGAGTCAATTCGTGGGTCGAGTTAACCCGGGAGAATGCACCGTCAAACTTCCACGACTAGGCCGAAAGATTCCAGCTGTGGACAGTACTATCGCCATTCTTCGTCTTCTACTGCAGTTGCTCTCCTTTCCCGAAGGGAGAGTTAATTGTCTTGGAGTATTCTGCTAATGGATTTTCATTCCTGTTGCGGCTCTTCTGAACACTGCTTCTAGATAGCTCGGAACTGCAGCATATCCCTTTAATATGCTTATCCTTTCGTTCAACAACCACTTCACCCATTCGGAATAAGTACTGGATATATTTCACCTGTATTTTCCTCCGCTATAACAACGTATTAACCTCTTGATATTCATCTTAGTATGTCGAGTATCCATACTCTAGCAAACAGCTCAATCTTTTTCGCCGTTATTCCAGTATCAATGGCAGGTAATGCTGAACCTTCCTTCCTTCCTTCCTTCAAGCATCAGAAGGAAACCAAAAGTGCGCGGGTATCGTACAGTACATACAATAAGATAATCCAGTTGTAGGAGACCGACCGACTGACTGAACTAGCTTTAGGGATCGACTTTTCCACCTTCAAGACGCATATGCGAAATTCGAACCTCTGCACAAAAGCCAGAAATCCCGTAAGACTTGATTCGTTCCTTTCGCTCCGCGGAGACTACGTTTATCAGTACAACTTTTCTCAAAAACAAATTGATTGTCCCGGGGGGGATACAAAGAATATGAGGGAGACTAATAGGCAGAGAGGGAGAGGGGTAGAATGGGAGGGTTTCTCACTTCATAATCTTCGCCAAAAACATACTCTTATCCTTCGCTGTAACCTTCTCACTGGGGAAATTCACATCGAACAACGCAGCCTGGAACCAAGCTTTTGAATGGACCTGTCTCACGACGAGTTTCTTGATCGGGTCGGATAGTTTCTCGAGCTCGCTGCGGGCGGCGTGGCCGCCGATGTTGTAGATTAGGGCCTGTGCGAGGAGAGGGCCGAGGTGGGAGACGGCGTTTTCGATTGAGGACTGGAGGGGGGTGGGTTGTGTTGGAAGGGCGATAAAAGTGGCCTGGAGATGGAAGTTAGTGAGGTGCAACTTGGGAGGGAAGGGAGGGGAGAAGAGAAAATTACCCAGAAATCGGCTGCGGATGCTTTTGGCAGTGGTTCGGTGCCTGCGAGGGCTTTGAGGGCGAACATGAATATGAATTCTAGCGATGAGGGAGGCTGGTGACTAAGGACAACCCCTGGGAATTTGGATAGAAGCCGCTGTAGGAATTCTATTCCTGCTTGTGCGATTTCTGGGTCGTTGCCAGGTTCTAATCAAGTCAGTGAAGAAGAGAGTAGGAAAAGTAGAGACGAACCTCCCAAAATTTGCAGTATCTGTGACACCCAGTTCAGCAGAGTATCTAGAATCTCCTTGATATCAGGGGTTAAGTTCTGAGTTGTGATTAGGAAAGCCGTAGTATTTATCATGCGGCCAAGTCGTGGTGTTTGCGAATTTGCTTTCATCAAGAACTGAGCTGCCATCCTTGAAGGCAGAACAAATGGTCCTGGCTCTTCTTCTCTGAACCCATGCCGTAAGATCATGCAAAATTCTTCAATGATCTCTCCTCGGTTACCAAGGACATCGAATACGCGGTCCATCATCAGGTATATTCTTTGCTGGACCTGACTTCCTTTTCCTGTGGTCCAGAAGGGCGATGCTGGCTCTGCTATCCTTTCGAGGTCTACAGGCTTGTCCTCTGGCGCCTGGATACCCTTTGACATCCCGGCGAGACATTTCAGAGATATGATACCTAGATCTAACGAGGTTAATTCGCTGTTGTTGTTCGTATTGGCAAGCTGAAGACACTTCTCCACGTCTACTTGGACGTAATCTAGCAATTGCTCAAGAGGTGCAAGCTTGGCCTCTTCGCCGTCTAATCCTTGAATGATCGAAGCTATTCCTTCCATGACTGCCTCCTTGACAGTTGCGTCCAACGAGTAATTCGATGCAATATTACCGTAGTGTTGAAGAAAAGCGCCAAGTTCGGGAAGAAGAATAGTTCGGCACTCCGAACAAAGTTTCATGATCGATCTCGACGCTGTTTTCGCCAGTGCAGACGAGCTGGTCGCTGCAAAGACGATGTTGAGGACTGCAGGTAAATTCGAAGGCCGATGCTTGAAGTAATCCGGATACGCGATGACCAGATCTAGGAAACCTTTCATCGCACGAGTCGGAGCTTCTTGGTTGGGATCCGCAATGAGGGCGAGAAGTGAAGGGGTAAACACTTTGTCTAGATAATCGTCCCTTTCTGGCGCACCGTATACACAGTCAGAAAACCACACTAGACAGTACATCGATGCCTCTAATTCTGCCCAGTTTCTTTTGACGACTGAGCTCTGGAGCAGGTCGATAAATACTTGAAGAAGTGCAATGCCCGTGGCGAGATAGAACTGCTGTAGTAGATCGGAGAAGTCTCGGCGCGCATCCTTGAATCCGGTGCGGTCCACGGAATCCCAGGAATTATACTCCTCGGCTGGAGGAAACTGGCTCTTGACCCAACATCTCTCAATGACTTGCTTGACATGCTCTTGAGCCGCAAGGAACCATCCGGGCTTCTCTTCCTCAACTTCGCTGCTGTAGACATCGTCGATCATCGTCTCAACGAAGGTATTCCAGAACTCCAGGGCCGGAACATAGATCTTGTCCTCAGAAACTGCGTAGCCCTCAGCTGCAAGAAGAGAGCAGAGAGCAGACAGGTACTGGTGTGACTGCGGATCAGTACCGCAGTTTCGCGCCAGGTCTTGTACGGTAGCATCACCAAAAGCAATCATAAACATGCCAAATTGGAGCGAATCGAAGTCGAAATCGCCTTTGACTAGTCGTTGGTACCGTTCTTGCGCCCAGGGACTATTGAATAGGCCTTGTAAAATAGCGAAGTCCTCCTTGCGAAGGAACTTAGAATAATTCGTAAGCACATCGGAAAGCAGTTCAATCGTAATATCGTAAAGGTCGTCCTGTCCAAGGCACATGATGGAAGGCTGGGTAAGTATCTGTAACGGGTCAAGCATGATACCGTCATCAACAAAAGCACGGTGTGAGTAAGATACCCATGACTGGAATAATAAGGTCAGTAAATAAACGAAGGTTAGAAGTTTGCGGGCTTTGTGCTGGGTTGAGTGAGAAACGTGCCTGAAAGCATCTCATAGCTTCCTGTCGTGTTTTCATCTCAGCGGAGCCATCGTTAATGTACTTTGACATTAGTGGAACGATGTCATCAACATTGGGTACTACGCTGAGGTGGAATTTATGCCTACAGATCGTCAGCTTGGCTGTCATGGGGATTGGTGGGTCTGACTTAACTGTTTCATAGAGCTCGAATCAGTCTTCCCTACTTCTTCAACAAGTGTTGCAGCAAACCAGAAGAGAGCTACGGTTTTTGGGACAGAGTTGTTGGCTTTTAAACTCGAGATGTTCTCAATCATAGAGGCTGTATCTTGAGAATTTTCCAGTGCCACATATGGAAGAGCCTCGTTTGTGCACAGACAAAGCATCAGGTGCTTCACGCACTTTTCCCATGATGAAGAGAATTGAAGGAAGTACGCCACCAGGGTTGAGCACAACTTTCTAACCACAAGAGCGCTCTCGGAACCATTCAAGCAACGGATCAGCCAGCCAATCAGAGTTTGCAGCAGAGCTTGGGCATCCTCCTCACTTAGCGATTTTCTAGGACTAGTTAGCTCTGTTTACTTGCCATGGAGAGACGAGACTTACGCATCAGTGTTGAGCTTGATGGTAAAAGTCAAAGCTGCAAAGAATCTCACTTGCTCGTCCCCGTGACTGAGGAGGCTCGTAGCCAGCTGCCAGCCTTCAGGAGAGCGCTGGAGTCTCTGTAAAGTCTCTTGGATGCTGGCCACCTTCTCCGGCGCTCCTGGACTGTAGAGTTGAGTAATAAGCTGTGAATATATTAGCAAAATGTTCCTGGATTTTCATGTTCGAAATACCACGCCCCCACGTGGTGGCTCTGTGAACGGCACGGCCGATATAAGCCGCTATTGGGAAGGAAGGAGAGATTGAAGGGCACAAGTGACTAGGATTAACATACTGCTTCTACCTCCCCTAGGGAGGTGGGTACATGGCCATTTTCCATGTTGGGTACAATTTGCTTGTTGAGAGATCGAAGCAAAGAAAGCGAAGGATTTATCTCCCCCTTCTACAGCGCACGTGCCGCTAAGCCTAAAAAGGTATAGCGGGGTTCAACACATGGCAAAAAAGTTGAATATTGTAGAGCCGTGAATGCGTTGTTGTATTCTCCAGGTATGATGAGGCTAGAGCTAAGAATAAAGGGCTCAACGTGGTGGTCCGTGCGCCAACTACCTTTGCTTAATGGCCCAGGCATATTCCCGATCCATCAATGCTCACTTCAATACATCTGAGACTCATTCGAGAGAATCATTTAGCCCATCTGCTCTCGGTGACTCGAGCTCTCACAACACTTCGATGGGATTGGTACTACTGTCCAGAACCGCCATCCAGCCATGCGGGAAGCCCTTCATTAATTAACCTTGATAAACTTGCTGTAGATCTGACTCGTCTTCGCCTGACACTGAGAGAGCCGATTATAGGTACCCAGAGTACTCTTGGACAGGGGCTAGAGATTCTATTCCTGACATCAGAGGTTCATTGCAAGGCATCAATAGCTTTCCTTACTTCGAAAAGCTTGAAATTCCACTACCATGCTTGATGGCAAGTTTCGCATCGTAAACAGTAATCTCAATGTTCAAGATGGTTCTAAAGTATATCTAGTACTTGATTTCAGACAATCTGTGGCTACAACGAGAGTGGGAATGGTGGGATTTAAGATTCTTAGTAGCCTTAAAAGCGTGGCTGAGTATTTGGAAAGACTGCACTCCTAGGTTGAGACTTTTTACACTCTTGTTAAAGCGGATGAATAATGATTGTGGTCTTGCTATGAGGGAAGAGTTAACTGAATTATGTTCTTAATTCGGTTTGAAAGTTAAGATTATAAAGCTTAAGAAAGATAATTAGACGGGAACTTTTGCTTTTAGACTTCTATTTTGTGTAGAGGATTAAAGACCAATGAACTATTACATACTCTTTTACCTGCTTCTTATAACTACTAAATCTCCCGTCCTTGAGATAAGACAATCTAACGCTCTCATAGAACAGCTACATAATAACATCTTTTTTAAAATTGGGCTTTATGCCTGACTTATAAATTACAACAATAACAAACTTTACACAAGCATATATTCAACTGTATTCTGATTTGATTAATACCTTCGTCTCTTCCGACATTCGGCCAGTCCGGCAATGAATTTACCCCTTTACCCCTCGTTTAGCGCGAAAACCCCCGCATTTCTACCTTCAAAGGGGGAACTACGTACATTAAAATAAAATACATATAAAAAAGAATCTTCCTAGGTATGCGAAGAGTAAGTTCCCCTCTCGTCAACTTCTCTCGCAATTATAAATTCACAACACATAATAAACGCATCCGAGTACCGAATCCACATCAACGAACCCCACCTACCAAAGGAGTCGCCCTTTTCCACCAAACCACAACCACCAAAATGCGTCTCCCTTACGTCGACCCAAACACCATCACCTCCCCCGCCGAAACCGCCGTCGTCGAGCGCGTACGAGCCCGCCGCTCCCCTCGTCCCCTTCAAGCCCTCGATCTCACACTCCTGCACTCCCCCGCCGTAGCCGACGGCTGGAACTCCTTCCTAGGAGCCGTCCGCACGAAAACTAGTCTCGCGGACGATATACGCGAGATAGCCATCTGTCGCGTAGCAGTTATCAACGAAGCGTGGTATGAATGGGCGCATCATGCTCCGCTGGCTAAAGCTGGGGGTGTGAGTGACGAGGGCTTGAAGGTTCTTGAGGAGGGCAATCTAGAGGGTAAGGAGAGGAGTGGGGGATTAAGTGAGAAGCAGTGGGCGGTTGTTAGGTACACGGATGCGATGACGAGGGATGTTAGTGTTAAGGAGGAGGTTTTTGAGGAGTTAAAGAGGCATTTTGATGAGAAAGAGGTCGTGGAGATTACCGCTACGGTTAGTCATTGTTTGGTCTCCTATTACTTTAGAAATGGGCTTTTGAACATAGATTTGGGACTTTGCTGATTTGTGGATATGAAGGTTGCTTGTTATAACTGTGTGAGCAGATTTCTGGTTGCGTTGGATGGTAAGTCTCGTCTTCGTCTTTACTCCTTTGTGAATGTAAGTGTTGACTATGAAATAGTGGGAGAGAAGAATGGTGTCAAAGGTCTTGCGGTCTCTGATAGATGATTCGTTTGTATAATACATACAGAGGCATTGTATTTACGGAAAACCCGAGCATGGTTCAAGGACCTGAAGCAGGTACCCGGTGTATCTGATTGTGACCTAAGACCGAAATCTCACTTACGATTGGGGATCAAAAACATTGCTAAGTGGCGAGGCTTGAAGGGCTACATAGGGTGTACGAATGTTGCGAGATGTACTATTGAATTCGAGATACAGTTGCAATGTAGGTTTTTATTTAATAGGCCAAGAACACTTACCATAGAGCGCGGAAGCAAGAGAAGATTTCAGTTACCTCAAAAGCAATTGTGATCGCATATCACTCACCTTGACATATGATGTAACAGTCACTTCGAACCCCCGAAGCCGCGAAATTAGCAACATCTAACCCCCACCGAAACGACCATGAAATACGTTCTCATATAAGGGGAAGGACAAGCGAGCAATCAAACGTCTATCACGTCGCGTACTTAACGCATTAGAGACTCGTCACTTTTTCTTTACTTATTTTACATATCTTTCTTATTTTCTTTTGTATTTTTTCCATTAAGATCATCCACCCACTCCCCCCAAATCCTCAAAACCATATGGAAGGAAATTCGTATTTTGATAATCGATTTCGAAATGGTGGCCTCAAAAGCGACTACAAAGCCAGTAACTCCATCTACAGGAGTGGTTCATCCGCGGTATCAAGCGCAGGAACTCGCGAAGTTGCAATTGTCCTGATCATCGACATTCCAGAGATGTTTGTACGAGTGTCACCTCTTAATCAAGATGTGTACTATACTTATGATCTCGCAGGGAATATTCTAAATGTGAAATGCACACATAACAAGAAGCCCGCTTATGTATACTCTAATCTAAACGACATCTCCTTACCTGACTTTGGGATATCGAGATCGAAGAGCTTTTTAATTTCGCGCTGGGACAGGGTTGAGAAATTATATTGTCTTAACTCGGGCAAAATTGAGAATCAAACTATGAGATGTCCTGGCAGGAAAGAATCTAGCCAACCTCGCCACCAGCCAGGAAAACTGCAACACGTCTTAGAAACACGAACTGAAGTATCACCATCTTCTAGAAGCGTATCTAGTTGGGATATGCCGCAGCTGGTATCAGACATCGAAAATGTCATGTCCAATGACTGCGAGACGAACATAAGGTATGTCACCATGACCCGAGGCTAGGAAATGGCACAGACTGACACTCTCAGGCGCTATCTCGACGAATTCATCTAAACAATGCAATGCCTCTAAGCCAAAGCAGCCGTATCTAACACCCCCGACACTTTAACAAACGCAGACATTAGCCACTTCGCAACCTCCTGCTCAAACCTCGCACAAAGCAACTTCGACAACGGCCGCAGTATTCCAGAGTCACCACTCCTCGCCCTCCTCAACCACTGCCAGTACCTCCTCTCCATCTAACTAGCCCGCAACAACCCTTCCGTGCACGAATATTCTTCTCCATCCGCATCCCGAGATCTAGATCTAGATAAACCTCTTGGCAGCATCGAAAACATCCATGACTATTTCCCCACCTATCCATTACCACCCTCTGACCCATCGGATAGCGGATATGGTGATTTTGACGACAATGAGTATATATCTATGAGTCAGAGTCCAAATGAGGATTCACCAAATTGCTCGTCGGTGTTTGAACCTGTTCGTGAGGAGGATTTGTCGGATAGTGAGGAGAGCGATGTGGATATGGAAACAGATGAGGCTGCTGTTTTGAGTCCGAGAATACCAAGGAAGAAGAAGAGGACTTTGAGTGAGACTGTGAGAGATCCGGGGTATAAGACTCTTGAGCCGGTTGTGCGAGTTATAGAGGATGTACAGCCTGTCTTAGTTGAAGATAGGGAAGATGTGATTAATCCGAAAGAGGGCACGCTGCTGAATCCGATTGAATTGGACGAGATGGTGACGGAGAATGAGGGTAGTGAGGAAGAGGAAGGTGAGATTGAGAGCCCTGGCTGTCGTGCGCAGAATGTTGGGTTTGAGACATTTCTCAAGCACCTCTCGGTTGGTTGATTTGAGATAGAAATTGGGAGTTGGGATTTGGAAAGAATCTTAAAAAAAAAAAAAAAAAAAAAAAAACACGGGGGATGTGATTTGAGAATTCGGTGGGCGGTGATAAATTTTGGTGTTGGAGGTTTTTTTTAATTTTTTTTTAGTTTTTTTTAGATTAGGGCTGGAATTGGGACTTTGACTGGCGTTCAGAATTGTAGCAAATGCTATTCTAGGCTGGGGACTTAGACGGCTTATGAGATCTCTCTCGCTAAATGTAGGTGTTTATCCAGAGAGAAGCTGCTGGCATATGACATACTTTGTATACCTTCAACATATATAGATTAACCCTACCAAACCCCACAGGTGGTTTTCCCGCATTCATCCATCCACCTTTCACTGTCTAACTCTCCCTCCCCACCTGAGGCCTTTGTGCAATACCTTCAACCGTATCCTATGATGACCACCCAACACGCAGAAGATGAACTCGGACTCCTAAATGAGGAACACAAACAGCAGCCAGACTCCAAAGCTTGGAAGGCATGGCTTATTCCCGTGGCGTGCCTCATCCTAGGTTTTGTGACAGGCGCTCTTTTCCACAGGGATGCCGTCTCGGGAACGATGGGGGCTGGTGTTGAGACTCATACGCATGTGCAAAGTAAAAAAGTGGTGAACGGGTCTTTTGATTTGGGGGCAAAAATTCCGTGAGTTGATTTTTGTGACATCGCGATGCGCTTGTATTGGGGAGTAAGATATTGAGGGATGGGTTTTTATCGAGGACCTGATGATTGAGGATTTACAGCTTGGGCAGAAACGAAGACGTTTTGGCCTGATCCGGAGTTCAAGAAGGAGGAGGCTAATGAGACGGATGCTAAGTGGGAGGAGCTTATGCCTCGTGAGTTTTGTCTGTGTACTGTTTACGTGTTCGGCGTTTTGTCTAGATTGGAGTGGAGGACCTGCATATTGATATGAATGTGATGTATCTAGTGGGATGAGGATTTATTGAGATAAATTGGAGAGGTGACCCTATGATATACAGCGGTTTACCTACGAATCTCACACAGACCAAAGTCGTCGCTGCGTTTCACCAGATGCATTGCTTAGTATATCACCCTTCCTCTCCCCTCTCCCTCCCAAAATCCGGGTTTAACAACACACATCACCACAAAACCTCATTCGCCGTAGTTTCGCAGTCTCTATCTCCGATCTACACATATTCCCCTACCTAATTGGCAACTCTCCAGCCATTGGGATGACTGCTTTGAGTATCTGAGGCAAGAACTTATGTGTATGGCTAATACTACATTGGAGAAGCCTGAGAGGGATGATAGAGGGGAGCTTGTTACGCGTGTGGATGGATGGGGGACGGAGAGGGTCTGTAGGAGTTGGGAGGGGGTTAAGGGGTGTCGCAAGGGCACCCGGGGGATGGCGGAGGTGGAGTTTGATTGAGATGATGAGGAATAGCGGAGGAGGCGAAGAAAGAGAGATGAGTGTTTTTGAATTCAAAAATTACGAAAGAAGGAGATACGAGACCATGAGTCGAAGCCTGAAAAGGGTTTTCTAAATGTAAACACTCAAAGTAAACAGAGGTGGACCAAGGCTGTAACACGTTCAGGTTAGTTCACTTCCGTTCCGCTTTGCCGAATACAATTTCGCTATCTAAAATATCAAAAACTAAAGCCGCCAATAAACAAAGTGGTCTAATAAGTCCACTCATCCTCGCTCCAAAGCTCCAAAGAGTCCAAGCCCATCCTCGCTTAACTAGATCACCCCTGAATCCAGATCCACCCATCGTCCGCTCAATCTCCCCCTTTCCCTTTCCCAAACCCAACCTACATCTACGCAAATAAGCACAACTCCCCGGCTCAGTCTACCATACCATCTATTCTGGCCCAGCAAAGGCATTCTTTGGTCCCTGGGAGCAACACTTCCCACACCCCCTTCTCAACCCCCAGCGGACTCTTCACCCTGAGTGGTATCGTGCAATGTCACATCAAGTCGTCCAATCATAGTGCATCCGGTCCAATCATGATCACATCTTATACTTAGAGCATCATCTCCCATTCCACTCGCAATGAGTACATCCACCGCACGAGCCTCATAGGCAGTTGCATTCTTTCAAGCTGACTTTGGACGCAAAGTTCGGTTCTCTAAAGCTTCGTCTCCACCCCCTTGGCCTCTCTGCCGCGAATTGGCTTGCCAGTAATTGGCGCTTATGAAGACGTAGACACATACTCTGCTCGTTGAGGATGAGTGGAATGCGCCGAACTTCCTTTTTAGAGATTTTCTGGACCGAAGTTTAGTAAGAGAAGTCTGAGGAAGAGGAGATTAAGTGAACTTATTATTGTCCGCAGCGGGTTTGTTGGTAGGCGAGGATGAGAAGCGAGGCAAAAGAAGCATTGTCCATGAGTCCGTCCTCAGCAAATTTAGAGATAGTGAGGGGTATTACGAAGGTGTTTCTTTCCTCTTTCTCTTTCTCTTTCGCTAACTTGAGAAATCCTATTACTTTATGCTCAATTCCTTGTGTAATTTGGCAAAAATTCAATACCCTCCGCACTCACATCAAACGATTTAGACCGCCCGAAGCTTTGAGGAGAAGATAATATGGGAGTTTTATTACAAGTGACTACACTAAAACACTAAGGCTAGCTTCTTTTTCTGCATTTACTGGCTTACAATCTACTTATTAATAACACACTTCTTTCCCTGCCACGTCACATCAGCGACCTTCTTCCAGACCTCCCGCTGGTCTATTACCATGTCCCGGGTGTAGAAAATCCTATAATCCGCATCCTGTCTGACAAAATTCGAGCCTATCTATTTCCCAGGACCGGTACCCAACTGACTCGGCACAATAACAGCTCTCAGGCTAACGAAAGCGCTCGTCAGTCTGTATAGACAGGCGTCAGTGACTTTAGCCAGAACAGCCTTCTGCTCCTTCGTCGCGAGCCCCATGAAGTTCTAAGCACCAGTAGTGATTGAATAGCGTACCACAGCCCGAACAACACACTATTTCTCGCTTCTTAGGGGCTCGTTACAGGCAGCCCTACAGGGCCTTTAGGAGGGTGTTTCTGGTGGCAGCTAAGGGGGATATGGTCAGGACAAGAAGAAAGATGGCGACAACCTCTTGAGGTTACAGGATTCCAAGTGAATTCTCATCATCCAATGATGAGTTGACTATCAATTGAATGGCTTTTTCTCAAATTTCATGTTTGTACCTTGCGAATCAACAAACAAGTTGGTGAAATATTTTGTGTAAGGCATCAATATGCAGGCATTAGTATGCCGCCGCGGGCAAACGCTCAGCCTTATCTCGACCAGCTCAATTCCTTTGTGCCTCTGCTGGCCGATCAACACTTCACTTTTCTTCCATTGCATCTACAAACCAGTCGTTAATGAGTAATTGAGTGAATATATCCAATATACGCCCGATTTACCACCCTGTCGGGCATTGCGTGTCCAATTTAACGAATGTTTGGAGACTAACCATCACCTAGAGTCACTGTTGAACGTCTAAAGGGGAAGGAAGACGGATATATAAAAAGGTGGACACAGATGATATTAGTGAATGAGCCTATCTTCATTCAACTGTAATGTCTGCTTCAACTCTCCTGTTCATTCACTATTCCTCTCTATCTCTCTCTACATTCTCTTGTATATATGTTCTGCGATCCATCTGTTACTCATCTCTTTCCCTCCTATTCATATGCCCCGCTCCAGTCATTCTCGATGCCCTCAAATATCCAACTCAATACACCTCCATCCCCATATCCAACCCTAAGCCAAGACCAAAGCCAAAGCCATTATCTAGAAACAAAAGAAAACCCCAAGACAAAACTAGATGTCGATTCCAATCTGTCTTCTCCCCCTGCTCCTCCTCCTCTTCCTTATTTCCCGTATATCTCTTCACATTACCACGACCTCCCACACTCTTTCTTGGTCTCTCTGTAAACAAAAACGCTCACTCAAATGTAAATAAATGGTATCATCCCATACGCCTCGCAAAACAAAAATGCCATCTCTCTTCTCTTTGTTGGTCCGGTCATCAATCTCATCTTGTTGCTATCTCATCTCGGTTCGTTCTTGGGTATCATGCGATCAATCTTCCCTTCTTCTTTCCTTTGTATTCTTCGCGTCTCTGTGTATATGTATGTATGTGTGCATGTATAGGTATAAATGTGTGTCGCTGTCGCTAAATCAATGCTGGATTCGTTCGTTCTGTAGTCTTTCAATCTGTCAATATTTGTCCGTTTGTTCGTTCTGTATATCCGTCCGTGTTCGTGCATTCTCTCTCCCATCTTCCGCTTCAATCGTGGTGTTGTTCCGACCCCTGCACCTGCAGTCATCCTCCCCTCGCTCCTACACACACTCACTCAATCCATGCGTCCTTCTTTCCTCCCAAAACTCGTCCATCGTCTCAACAATCCCCTCCCCCTCCCAGGCCCAGACACGCCCCCAACTTTACTCTGACAACAATCCTTCTCCTCTGGCAGAACAAGTCTATACCTCCTCACACTCCCACAATCGCTCTCTGCGTCGTCGTCGCAGTGGAATTTCGTGCGGCGGCTGCTCTGCGGGAGGATGCAGTCGGGGAGGAGCTTGATGAAGAAGCCTCGTACACCCTTGGACGCGGCGTCGATGGCGGCGTATTCGAGGCGGCGGGTGGAGTCCGAGGTCCAGTATTGGATTGTGGGTGGTGGGGGGTGGGGGATAGTTGTGGGTTGGTTGGAGGAAGGGGTGCTGGTTGTATTTGGGGGAGAGGCGTCTGTTAGGGCAGGGAATTGAAAGAATTGATAGGGCTGTTGTTGTTGAGTTTGGTGGTTGGTGTAGGGTGTTGTGTGCCGGGAGGGTAGGGTTGGTCTTGATCCTGGGTTTGAGGTTCGTAGTTGTGCTGTTGTTGAGGAACGGGAGGTACGCTTGGTAGAGGGCCGGGCGGTTGATGAGGAGGATGAGGAGTTTGTTGTTCGGCGTTTTGGACGGGCGGATGTTGGGTTTGTTGAGGGGGAGGAAAGACGTTTTACTGAAGAGGAAGTGGATGTTCGTCTAGAATGGGAGGCGGATGTGGGTGATTGTGGTGAGGAATGTGTTTCTGAGTATCCTGAATCTTGACGGTCCATTTTTATGGCTGTGAGTTTCGGTGAGGGGAGAGGTTGTGTATGTGTAGTTGTCGAGAGAGGGAGAGATGTCAAGACGGAGGATTGGTGTTGAGGGAATGGGAGTTGTCGAAGTTCCATGTTTGAGAGATGAGCATGTGCGGAGTGGAAAGTTGCTGCGTCTGACGTGGCTGAGAGACTGGATAGGGATCGGTTATACCAGTGAGTGTTTATTGGGTTGAGATGGTGTTTTGGTACTTGAGATGCGGTGACTGGGGTGACCATTTTGTGTGAGGATACAGCAGCAGCTGGACGTTATAACGAGTTTCTAGTTGATATTTGACTGCTGACTGTCTTTGTGTTTCCAGGACCTGAGAGTATTTGTCTCTTGAAAACATCCTTTGAGTAAGTGGTGTTTCATGAGAACAAATCGTTAATCCATTCGATTTGGGAAATGTCTTTGTCGGTGAAGAAGAAGTGTCGTTGTGCGTTGTCAAGAGGACGGCGGCGGTGGGGCACGAGGTTATCGCTATTCAATCACTAATGTCCCGTTATACCTTTTTAGGCTTAGCGACACGCGAGGGTGCTTTGGCAGCTAAGGGGCTCGTTACAGGTAGCCTTACAGGGCCTTCAGGAGGGTGTTGTCATTGGCAGCTAAGGGATACTGTAGCAGCCCCACAGTCGCGTCCATGCCAGCTTCTACAGTGCTGCACTGCAGCCCATTCGCGTCACCCTTGCCCATTTCAACTTGCTACAGGACCGAGGTGTTTTACATGACAGTAAACCCCCAATTCGCCCACACCACACTACCTACTCTCGTGATGATGGTCTAGCAGTACTCACTCATTACTCCTACACATCTGCCCTGTTCCTAGGTTTCTACCATGTCGATTCCATCCAGCTCACTCCACACCGCGAACAACGATTCCAGCATGACTCCCCGAGAGCTTACCTTGATCGTTGCTGCAACAAACAATATGGGAATTGGACGAGCAGGGACCCTCCCCTGGACTGGACTAAAGAAAGAGATGGCGTATTTTGCGCGCGTCACAAAGCGTGCGAGTCCTGGTGTAAGCCATTCACCTCCTCGATTTCTCGCACTGCTTCTAACTGATCTCTAGAACGCCAATACAGTTATTATGGGCCGCAAGACCTGGGAAAGCATACCGCCACGATTTCGACCATTGAAAGACCGGACCAATGTCGTCATAACTCGCGGAGACCCTCAGACAGTAGCTGCAGGACAGAAGATTGTAGCCAACTCCATAGATCAAGCCATAGAATCTGCGGGAACACAAGCAGGAAGTTCACAGTCAAAGCTGTTTGTCATCGGCGGGGCACAAATATACAAGGCATCTTTGGAAAGCAAAGATGCGAAGCGCATCTTGTTGACACGAGTGTTGGGTGACTTCGAATGCGATACTTTCTTTCCAGTTGCTTTGGGTGAGAATGGGACGGCAAGTGGTTGGCAACGCAAGAGCAAGGAGGACCTGGATCTTTGGACTGGAGAGACAGTACCAGAGGGCATACAAGAAGAGAATGGCACTAAGTATATTTTCGAAATGTGGGAGAGAATTTGAATCCACGACCTGGCGAAAAACAGGATACACTGCAAGCCGAACAATGGATGGTTTTCAAAGAACTATCTTCGGATGAGCGGGTGTGATCATCTAGTACCATGATTTCATTGGCTTTACTTTAGAGAAGCTTAATGTGCAGATTTGTGGCTGATTGCAAATCTCCATGGTCAGGGTACGAACGATCATATCATGCAACGCTGTATGGTCTGTAGCAAGCTGAGATTTGCGAACAGTCGCTTTTGATCTGCCACAGCGTGGCTTTCTATGTCTCTAGTCATACATTGTCCTCTGTAATATACAGTTCCATCCCTCCACGGCAAACTGTTATACCTGTTTTCCGCCTGGTAAATCTTTCCCAGATGCTTTCTCAAACGGCAGGTCCATCATTTTGCTCCTCTGGCGAACAATAACACTTTCTACCTCGGGACTGCCAAATTCCAATGTCGCCTGACTGATCCTCTCGTCGGGTAGAGTATCAAGTCCCTTCAATGCCCTTCGCATGTAGCTGACAATCTGTCCCAACACCTTGATATCGACATCTTCACTTGCCTTGAAAACATTCCTCCAAATAGCTGCAGCCAACACAGCATCTCCCTTTACAAGCCCTTCATCGTATGCCGCGAGTAAGCCTCTCCATTGAATAAAAAGATCCTTCAGGTATTTGCTCCGCGTCCCTGAGGCATGCATATTGTGGTATATCGTCATGCGATTCTCTGCGTCGTGGAAGAAGTGGTCAAGAAGATGCTGTTGCCAGGGCTTTTCTGATTGTGCTGGGAAGCATCGAAGTCTCACTGCGAGAAGATACATGTGCAGCATAGTGACCTGCGACCAGGTACTAAAGGTAGGCTTCAAGCCTGCCTCTGTACAAGCTATTAGCTTCTGCGGCATTCTCATGGATTTGTGTGTGAGGACTTGCCTGACAGCCACCAACCCTCGCCAGTGCCCAAGTCCTCTCCATCTTCAGTTTTCGGCGTCTCCTCCTCAGAATCCGGAACTTGTGCAATCGAATAATCTGCCTGTCGTGCGCATTGTTTGTATAAAAGTTCCGTAGCCCCATACGCTGTATAAGTCTCCGTCGCCTTGGCCGTGACCTTTTGCAATCCTGCGGCAGCTTTCATACTAGCATGTGTAGGGGACTTTGTTATCTTCGATTCTCCTTCAGCGCGAACAGGCGTGGCTTGGGGGACCGATGGAGATGGCGGGACATTAGGTGGGAGCGGCTCAACATATCGGCTGGAGGTGGTTGTGAATGTGCGTTGGGAAGCAGCTGCAAAATTCGATCTCTGACACTGTTGTTTTGGTTATTCGGAGGCTCGACTTCATTTGCAGCGGAGTGTGTTTTCTGCTTTGTGCCTCCGAAATTGAACGTACCTGTCTTCGGATAGCCCGAAGGCATGTGGAGCATGACCTAGAAGCCATTGTATGTTCCTTGACTTAGCGTAATAGTAATGGTCCTGGAGAGCTTTGGTATTTCTGATTCAGCTTCTGTGTCTGGAACGAAGTACGGATTAGTACAGGATGCGGAAGCTTTATTCTTGATTCGTAGATAGATGATGATATCTTGCCAGGGGTCTAGTAGCGCCGGAGAAACATTGTTCAACCCCGATAAATGTTGCTTTCCTGACTGACCTTCTCCCTCTCCTCTCCCGAAGGAATTCATTCGTTGAGAAGAGTCAAAACGAGCCAAAGTTCAAGGCATTTAACCCCCCGAGTTTTGATTTTACTCCATTCTATTCCATTTTCAAATCCCCCTTACAACTTGCAAGTACTAAACTACGATTTCTGCAAGCCACAGTCTACCTACAGTCAAGTCAAACTGCAATCTCTCTTTCGTCGCCCCTTTTCCACCCCCTACCAATCCAAGCCTTCATCCCAATCCTCACCCCGCCATCGAATTCTTCGAACGTTCTAAGCTTCTGCACCTCCTCCTTGAACACAATCTTCACCCGAGCCAGCTCTTCATCGCTGTAGCCGGAGAAGAACATTTGTTTTGCAAGCATCATGTTATCAACCAACTCTTCCAGGCTCGATGCCATTGTGTAAGTTACACACGGCTTGACTTCAATATTGTTCCCAAATCCGCCGTCTTCGAGTTGTGTGGCTAGCCATGAGCCTCGTAAAACTTCAGGTTCCAGAGCCATGAGAGTTTGGGGCTCCTCGTTGGGTCGGATGGCTAGTCCAGCTTTATAGAATGCAGTCAACCAGACACGATCTGAACACTGGTCAGCGCATGCAATCTCGTTAGTCTCGTGCTGTCATGCCTGCCCAGGTTGACACCGATGCAACACCTCCTGGCTTCAGTACACGGAATATCTCGCTTGTTACTTGTGAACTGGAGTTGGTGTCGCCTGGGACTGGCAGTCCAAGATTGGTGAAGACGTGGGTAAACGTGTTATCCTTTAAACCAGAGAGGTTGCGTGCATCCAATGTATCGGTGTCCATGTTGCTCCAGTGTTCGGTAGAGATCCGCTGCGTGACCTCGTCAATCATTGCCGGAGAGATATCTGTCGCCAAGATTCTGGCATCTGGGTGTTGCATCTTGATCTGCTCGCTCACAATTCCGGGACCACAAGCATTGTCCAGAATGTACGATGCATGTGTAATTGGAGGTGATGATGAGGATACCATCACTGTTGCGATTAAACGAGTGCAGTTGCCAGACCTAAGTGTGTGTTGTTAGCTCTGCGTCTAGCAAATGCGATATCGAGGACCCGAACGAATATTCGCGGAGCAAGAGAGTCACTCTTCGTCTTTGAGGTTGTGTGTCTTACATCCGCTCGTACATCGAGCTGTATGTTTGTGGTTTGAAAGACATAGCTTGGGATAGCTTTCGAAGTTGGAAGATATTAGCGAGTTTTGGGTACATGAAAATTGCTTGAAGGTGTTATGATGTATGTTTCTTCGTGTCTTATGGTTGGGTTCTTCCTGTATATATAGGAGCTGGATCTGCGAAGTCCTGTTCTTCATTCCGGCGACTGGATGTACTCATTCGGTTAGCGCCCATCTCGGAGACTTTAGCTTGAGCTGAAGTCTCCGACAGTAGCTAGTGCCGAGATCATTGGCTAGAAAGTTTCTACATGCTGTGCAATCCATATTTAAAATGAATACAAGTGATCAAAAAGTCTCCAGCGAAGTCTCCGTGATGACTTTTTCCCTCACCGATTGAATATTCGGGTTCTTGCACGTGACCTTCGCTCCCGGGTTGAATGTGTGGTTTCTGCGGAGAGTTGTTCTCAGTTATCAGGCCATGGTTATGGGCAGATAATATAACTGTGGTGGATCGTGGCAGCAAATTATTCTATGGGGCGCAGGTATCATTTCCCCTCCAGCACAGTTATTTGTTGCCATTCAAGTCAAACGACCACATGCTATTAAGTACCACGCTAACCAAAGCAAAAAAACAACCATACTAACTTGGCACTTGAATGCATTCTATTTCACAAAAGAAAATTTCTACCGCTATGAATGAGAACGGATAAAGAGGTAGGTAAATAAATAAATGCCGTGCTAAGAGAGTGTGACACTGATCCCTGCGGATCTTGCCTTACAGTTACAGAAGAAGAAGAAAAAGAAGATGACATAAAACGTATATAATTCAAATCAAGCCAACTTGTACATTCGAACGGACCTCCTTCATTCACATGCTTCACCACTTGTTTGGTCTAAAATGATCCCCGGGAACAACCGAAGCCTGAACCGCTGTATCTATTGTATTTATAGTTGTGGTCGTGATTGTATTACCCAATCAGATAAGAGCTTCCACATTATTCATTACATGCCACCTAACCGAGCTTTACCGAGAGTAATTAGCCCCATGGCGCTCCCCCTTTGTATATAGAGCTCTTCCCTCCTTACCTTCTTCCTACCTAGTTGTAGATTCTAAGAGACTCTTGTTATCTTCATATATTGTGTATTGATATGTGAGGCCGCTGTCACACGTGATTGCTGTCTTTACAGAGCAAGCGTCACAGAAGGTCGTTAGAATTTTCTTGGGATGATCTACTTAAAACTGGCTTCTCAAATATATAGCTTGGTTTTTGATGAGATATCGAGCAAATCTAAAGCAAGTTTATGATGGGGACTCGGCCGTTGTTGTTATTGTTTTGAAGAGTTAAGCGAACTTGACCAAAGGTGGGGGAGGGGTGGTGGATTATAAGCATATTTAGAGTTCATTCATGCGGCACCTAATCCCAAGCTGCTGAGTAGCAAAAAGAGTTTGAATCTTGTTCTTTTCAAGAAACAATAAATACTTCGTTTCTAAAGATTCAGCTCAAAGTTAGGATGCATATAATAATAGAGGGTGTCTGCTAGTATCGTACCAATAGCACATCACGCTAAAAGACCCCAACGCGACAATAAATGGCAGTATATGAAGTTCAACCAGGGATTAGTATAGAGCGTTTATATTGCTCAAGATGTATCCTGCGAGTGATAAGGCTAAAAGAAAATACAGATAGATCATTGAGGCTGCAGAACCCCTGTCAAAGCAAGCGGCCGCTGTCGGCGCCGAAGCGACGTCATGCATCCCGAGATTCGAGAATCAAAATACAAATTCGCCTCTAAGAGTTCAAAGACCCAAATAAAGCGCCTCTCAATATCCACGCCTCGAACCGTGAGCGCGAATTTAAGATTGTTCCCTTCGAATTACCTACTTGGTTTCCACGAGCAAATCCAATTCAGCATGCGCTTAACACTCTCGATCCGGCGACAGCTCGCGCGTTCTATACCCCCCCATCGCAACTTCACGACAGCTCTCCCTAGAACCACACGGCTCCCAATTCAGATATGCCTCGCGTGCAGAAACAAAATATATACATCTAGCATACACACACAACCTCAGCGACGCTGGCAAACGTCCTCCGCCACATCCCCCCGACTCAACGCCGATGACGCGATTAAATCCAACCCAATCCCCCAAACCTACTACGAATTCTTTCCTAAAACCCTCCCATCAGGCCCACCTCCAACCGGACCATTCCACATAGACACACGAGAACTGCGAAGGGAATTCTTACAATTACAAGCGGTGGCGCATCCAGACCGACATCCGCAGAATCTCAAGACGCGCGCGGAAGCTACATCAGCACGGATCAACGAGGCGTACAAGACGCTGCAGAATCCGCTGACGAGAGCGCAGTATCTGTTAGGATTGAGGGGGATTGATGTTGCGGAAGACGAGACTGCTAAGGTGGATGATCCGGAGCTGTTGATGGAAGTTTTGGATGCGAGGGAGGAGATTGAGAATGCAAGGGAGGAGGAGGAGTTAGATGAGATGAAGAGGGTTAATGATGAGAGGATTGGGGTTAGTGAGGGGGTGCTGGATAGGGCGTTTAAAGAGGACGATCTTGTCGGTGCGAAGGAGGAAGCGGTTCGATTGAGGTATTGGGTCAATATCAAGGAGAGCTTGGATGCGTGGGAGAGGGGGAAGCTGGTTGTGCTTGTGCATTAAATTTTCCTTTGATGGGCTGGTTTTGAGGCTTTGAGGGGATGGAAGAGGGTCACGTTATAGATGGACAGATGGAATATTGGCTGCATTGGAAGGCGTACTTGTATACATAGTGCTACTTGATTTACAGATACCTAACTTCTTGAACAATTCAAAGGAAGCTGTCTCCGAGCCTGCCTTCTTGTATAGATAGATACATCTATATCTCTGACACCGCCAAATTTCTTAGCCGTAGAAGTGTTGCCGTATCTTTTAGATACGAGCCAATAACCAGCGAGCAGTGCAACCAGGATGATGAGATTGGGCGCTTTTCAATGTCACAATTCACTCAATTCGCTGTAACACAGGCTAGAAGTTATATTGTTTCTAGTCAAGTAGCTTGTCGATGAACACCAATTGGCTTCCAACCCATTCCCAGTAAGTGTAAGATGTTAAGGTCAGAGCTCCATGGTTAAAACGCAAATAAGTTCTATATCATGAGTACGGTCTTAATTTGGATATATTACTGGGACTTCACCAGCCGAACTACTTCCAGCTTCCATTACCACAGGTGATGCATACGGACTCACATAAGCCGATCTAGACATCACCGGCCCTCTAGACATGCTTGTATATGCTGTATCATCCACCCTCTCAGGCGTAGGCAAAGGCATAATCCTCCCATCGGGATGCGTAGAAACCAACTTCGCCTTCTTATAGAACTTGTTCGTCTTCTTATGCGGAATACCCTTCACCTTCATCACCCTACTAATCGTACTCAAGCTATAGCTCACGCCAAACTCCTCCAGTAGCTTATCCGCCACGGCCTTCTGATTCACGCCGGGGTTGGCCTCAACGAACGTCCGGATCGTGTTCGTGATGGCTTCCTCGTCTTAATTCTTGAGGTACTTCGGTCCAGATCGCTTGCGCTCGTCGATGCTGGTCCGCTGGAATCGGAGCAGGCGTCTGCGGATTCGACATATGGTTACATAAGAGGTAGAGTAGATGATTGCGATCGCTGCCATGTCTGGTGTTTTGTTTTGGTCATGCGCGATTTGGATTGCGGTTTCGATGGCCGCCACAGTGGGTTTGGGGAGGGTTTTCGCCATGATCTGTAATTGTTAGAGGATATCTTATTATACCATTTGTTACCTGCCGTCTCTGGGATGAACTCACGAATGCTAGCCTACCAGGCTAACGAGGCTAAGGATAAAACTGAATCTGAATATAAGATGTCGGACGTTTGGATGCGAGAAGTGGAGTTGCAGGGGGCAAGAGGCGGAATTGGATCCGTGCAGGGATGTTCGAAGCAAAATGACGACTGGAACGATCGTGCTGTGAAGTTTATTCAGATCTCCCATCTCCAGCCGATACGATTTAAAAATCCCCGAGTCATATCAGCAGATTAATAAACAACACACTCAGGAATCCCTAAACCCATTCAAAACGGTCTTTTATACGAACACAATTCATGGAATAATGGCCCTAGAAGGAGAGGAAAGGGTAAACTCACACCAGATACCCACGCAATACGCGTACAATGCTATACCTAGATCACTTCATTAGTAATTGTCTTTCTTAGTAGTCTTAAACGTAATAGAATGAAGGATACCCGGTAATACAAGATAAGATGAAGTATAACTGGAGCTCGACATTTACATACCCTATTGACTGAGTCGAGATGGTCAACATCAGTTGAAACAAGAGCCCGAAGTCTTGTTTATAGAAGGCAATCTGAGCCAGAATAATGTCTGTTACATAAGTAGCACTAAAGCTAACGCTTGCTATCACGACGATGATCGAATGTTCCTTGATATTAAATGGCCCTGGGCTAAGAGACCACTGCAAACCAAAAGTATTAAACTGACGGCTTAGTATGACTTCTGCCCAACTGTTTACGCAAAAGAAGGTCAGCAAAATCCTCAGAAATGAAGGAAAAAGTAGCTCAAATAACTCTAGATGTGCACTAACTTACGAGCGAGGGGGCCAAGCTACGATCTATGCAACTAAAGCACCGAGGCCGATAAAAGGTACGCGTAAAGAGAAAAGGGTGTTCATGCTTGCTCCGACGAACACTAAGGTCATTCCAAGAGTCCAGGCACGGATTGTATTGCAAGGGACATCTTTATCGTAGTTGTGCACTATAGCTCGTACCTCGGGATAAGGCGAGTCTTCTTCTTCCTTGGCAATAAATATCTCGTCGTTAATAGAAGCTTTGTCTAGTATTTTCAACTCTCTTCTGTCCTCGGGGTAGTTGGGATCTACTCAGTTAGTAAATCTCCGCATATTCGAGGCGGATTTGGGTATACCCTACAGAGACAGACGCTGCCTAAGATCCGTAACAGGATCTGGTCGTTTTGCATCATTCTCTAATGTTACATCTACTTCGTGTGTGCTGACGTCAAAGTCCACTATCTTGAAATTCTAGTCCTTCTCGTCGTCGATCTCGGTATATTTTCGTGGCCTTGGAGCAGCCGTTCCGGACGACGACCTGGAAACACGGAGAACGATCAACGGCCTAGGGAGCCATATCATTGAAGCATGGACGATATATAGGATAAGCTGGTTGCGGTTGCGAGTGAGCACCCCAGTCGTCTACTAGGTCTAGGCAATGTGGCGTTCACGGAACGACATGTCTCTGACTTACGTGAAGCAGGACAGTGTGGGGGAGGGGAAGGTTGAGCATTCTACTAAACCCTTGGCTCCACCGATACAAAAAATAGAAAGCACGCAAAATCTCAAATTAGACGCAAAAGGTACGAGTATGGAGAGACCATCGGTGACGGTTTTGGAAAGATCGCCGATTTCGGCACCAAGTATGCAAGCCGGGAATAAATCGCATATCCGAGCAGGATACATAAGACCCAAGTCTCCCCCTCGCTTTGGTTTCGTTTTCCGGAACTTAAACAAAACAAGCCGAAAACAAAACAAAACAAACCAACAAAGAGAGCCGAGCTTCCTTATAATGGCCGATCAAGAAAAGGGGCCCGATCCTCCACCAATCAGTGGCGTTTTAGGAGAAGAGGGACAAGAGCAAGAATCCTCAACACCACCAACCGCCACCCCAGAAATCCCCTACAGCATCTTTACTACACCCCAAAAAGCACTCATCATAACCCTCGTCTCAATAGCAGCCACCTTCTCAGGCTTCGCATCCAACATCTACTTCCCCGCTATACCTACCCTCTCACGCTCCCTCTCCGTCTCCCCGGAACTCATAAACCTAACCGTGACTTCATACATGATATTCCAAGGCCTCTCGCCCTCCATCTGGGGAGCCGTAGCAGACGTTCACGGACGTCGCATCACGTATATCCTCACATTCATCGTCTTCATAGGCGCGTGCATTGGACTCGCTGAGACGAGATATTACTACCAATTGCTTATCTTGAGATGTTTGCAAAGTGCGGGGAGCGCGAGTACGATTGCGATTGGTGCCGGTGTTGTAGGTGATATCACAAGGAGGGAGGAGAGGGGCGGGTATATGGGTGTTTACCAAGCGGGTTTACTCGCTCCTGTTGCGGTAGCGCCGGTTCTAGGTGGGATATTTGCGCAAACGCTGGGGTGGAGGGCGATTTTTTGGTTCTTGACTATTTACGGTGGTGCATTCCTCGTTATACTCGTGATTGTCTTACCGGAAACTCTCAGGGCGATAGTAGGAAATGGATCGAGACCAGTCAAAGGGCTTTCGAATTCGCTACTCTCATATATCCAACGCCGTCGACATCCTCTCTCGCCAGAGGAGCTAGAGGAGCTACAACGCTCGATAACGTCCAACTCTAGGACTAGGAATGGAAAGAAAAAGCTCTCCGTCGATATTCTGAGTCCTATCAAGATAATCCTAAGCATCGAAGTTACTTTCGCAATTCTCTTCCTTTCTATCTACTACACCGTCTGGCAAATGACCATCGCTGTAACATCCACACTCTTCGCCCGCACCTACCACCTCTCCGAGCTGCACATCGGTCTCACATTCATCGGCAACGGAGTCGGTTGTATAATCGGCACTTTGACCACGGGGAAATTCCTCGATTTCGACTACCGCCATTTCAAAGCCTCGTTTACTGGCTCTGCGGAGGATTTCCCGCTTGAGAAAGCGAGATTGAGGACCTTGTATGTGTGGAGTGTGTTGCAGATGGGTGCGTGTTTGGTGTTTGGATGGACGTTGGAGAAGGGTGTGCATATTACTGTTCCTATTATATGTACGTTTATCCTGGGTTGGGCAGCGACTAGTATTATCAGTGTGGTGTCAACTTTCATGGTGGATATTTATCCGAAGAAGGGAGCGAGTGCTACGGCTGCGGTGAATCTGTTGAGGTGTTTGATGGGGGCTGGGGGTACGGCGGCGGTGTTGCCCCTTGTTAATCGGATTGGAGCGGGCTGGACTTTTACGTTCCTTGTTGGTGTTATGGTTGTTGCGTTGGGGTTAGTGGAGGTTCAGATGAGGAGGGGGTTGGGGTGGAGGAAGAGGAGGGCGAGGAAAGAGGTAGAGAAGGAGAGGGTGAGAGAGGAGGATACAACGTGATATTAAGTCTTGTGTGCGAGTGATCCTTACATTAGACCAATGATGTGATCTCCATCATACATCTGGACTTCCGGTACTAGTCTCAGATCTTAAACCAGTATAGTGCTTTACGAGCATTTCCGGACTACCAATCCATCGGTTTCTCGCTTCGTGGTGTTTTGATTCCGAGATGAAAAGACCCCACAGGATTTTGAAGTTTAAGTGGAGCCCAATGCGGGAGCGGGAACTACTCCACCTTTGGACTAGCTCCATTCCGAAAATATCTTTCCTATAAGACTCATGCGAAGAAAGTGAAGTTAAAGGAGTGTGAACTATAGCGAAGTTACTAATAGCCCTCTAATAAGTATTGGAACTTTGTTGCAAACTTTGAATTTGATTCAAAACTTCTATCATGCTCGTCGGGGTTTCTTGCCTCGGATTTTCATTCTTTCATCCCTGCCCTGTTGACCGAAAAGAAAAAATCGGCTGCAGCAGCTTCGCGCCGATAACGCTAAGATTAGCACCAGAGTGACGCATAACATCTCTCCCATCAACAACCTTTCTTCCTCTCTTCATGATACCCATTGTACAATATCCTTCCTCATAATGGCTCTCCGAATATCCGCAAAGCGAGTGGCAGCTACTCTTAAAGCTGGCAATACATCCCCGTCCTTCAATGGCATCCTGAAGAGGAATGCATCGCAAGCAGCAGCCGCAGCAACGAATCTGCCAGAGTCGACTCGAAATGAAATCTACGTATGTGCTATACACACCCATGAAGATAGAAGAGGAATATACTGATTAGATTACCTGCAGCGCGAAGCCAGTCTCTCGAACCCTGATCCAGCAGCAGATTCATCCACCGCAGCTCTGGTCAACGAACAAGCCCCATACATGGTGAAGACCTACGTCCGACCCCCGCCAATGTTCGTGAAGGGCAAGGGATGCTATCTCTGGGACGTCGAGAACAGGAAATACCTCGATTTTACAGCAGGAATAGCAGTTAATGCATTGGGACACTGTGACCCAGAGATAACAAACATCATTGCCGATCAGGTATGTCCTTCCAAAGCAGAAATATGCCTTACCAAGACCCAGCCCCTGCCAACTGACACTCAATCTTCGTAGGCCAAAACCCTCATTCACACCTCGAATCTATACCACAATCCTTGGACCGGCGCTCTCTCCGAATTACTGGTACAAAAGACTCTCGAGTCGGGATCCATGCATGATGCGCGAGCAGTATTCATCTGCAACTCTGGCACCGAAGCCAACGAAGCCGCCATAAAGTTCGCCCGCAAGTCAGGCAAAGTCCTCGATCCATCCGGTGCCAAACACGAAGTCGTATCTTTCAACGGTGCCTTCCACGGCCGAACAATGGGTGCTCTGTCCGCAACTCCAAATCCGAAATACCAGAAGCCATTCTCGCCCATGTTACCTGGTTTTAAATATGGGACATATAATGATGTAGCTGCTATCAACGAGCTCGTCACGGAAAAGACATGCGGTGTTATTGTGGAGCCTATCCAGGGCGAGGGAGGAGTCATTGTAGGATCAGAGGAATTCCTTATTGCGTTGGCGAAGAGGTGTAGGGAAGTTGGCGCTGTGTTGATCTACGATGAGATTCAATGCGGGCTTGGCCGAACAGGCAAGTTCTGGGCTCACGCTTCGCTGCCACAATCAGCACACCCAGACATCATCACTACAGCCAAGGCACTGGGTAACGGATTCCCAATCGGAGCTACAATCGTCAACGGGAACGTGAGCGAGAAGATCGTAGTTGGAGACCACGGAACGACATTCGGTGGCAACCCCCTCGGAGCCCGTCTAGCACACTACATTGTCAGCCGCCTCTCGGACCCCAAACTCCTAGCCTCCGCATCAACCAAGAGCGAATTCTTCAAGAAGCACTTCGTGGCCCTACAAAACAAGTACCCAGAACTCGTTAAGGAGATCCGAGGAAAGGGTCTGCATTTGGGTCTCCAACTCACGCAAGACCCTACACCAATTGTGACGGCTGCTAGGGAGAGGGGCTTGCTTGTCATTACCGCGGGCACGAATACGTTGCGCTTTGTGCCTAGTTTGACGATCACTGAGGGTGAGATTCAAGAGGGTATGGAGATTTTGGATGAGGCTATGAGGGTGGCGACGCAAGGGGAGGGACCGGCTGGAAAGCAGGTTAAGGGCGAGGTTGACTCGCGAAACTAATGGTCGTGGTTTTGTTGGAGATGATTTTGCTGCATAAGGTGCTAGGAGTTTGGAGTTGGTGGATATACAAAAGTTCCGTGTAGTGATACTGGACGTTGCAATCTAATTCGAGAATTCGATTTATTGGACACCAGCTTTCTTATGCGTATTCTTTTCTTCTTTGTTCTTGACCCTTTCCTATGCGTGCTTTGTCTTGTACTTCGCTCTTGAGAAGTTCGCCTGTCATGGGTCCGAGTGACCTCTTCGCCAGTGACGAAGATTCGACCATTAGGAACTCCACTCGTTTCGTGTAGGTTGCCTATTTTGGAATTCTCGGTCTCTAGTAAGTAATTTTGCCCCTTTCTCATTTAAACCATTTTTTGTGATGTTGTCGCTCCAGTGGCGGAGATACCTCACAGCTGAAAGCAAACCACGACATAGAAGCTTAAGCTTGGTATTGCGTAACACCAACTCATTCACAAGATCCAACCAGATCCAACCATCAGCCTCATCTTCGCGACAGTGACATCAATGTTTTGAAACCTCGCAACGAAGTATGGCAAGTTTTCGAACCCAAACTTCCATTCTAAACAACTATATACATCCAACTGTAGTATCGTATCAACTGCTAAACAGTAAGACTTTACATCTGTCTGACAAGAAGGTTGCTGATCTCCTCAACATGTACCCCGGTCACCTACGCAGCGAAGGATAAGGCACGACGGTTGTTGTTGTTGTTACGGCCGAATCCGTTTCCGAATCGTCCATTTCCGTTTCCGTTGCTGGTAGCTGCGTTTCCATTCGTTGCCGCATTGCCATTGCCATTTGTAGCAGCGTTGTTGTTGTTGTTGTTGTTGTTGTTGTTGTTGTTCGTAGCAGCCCCGCCCCTGTTCGTGGCAGCATTTCCATTTCCATTCCCAGCTCCAGCTCCAGCATTCTTAGAAGCTCCATTCCCCTTCCCCTTCCCCTTCTTCGCAGCACCTGTAGCCGCGGCAGCGGCGGTACTCGTCGCAGCAGCGGCGTCAATAGCAGCCGGGGCAGTAGCCAGAGCCGCAGAATCGATATCAAGCAGTGCATCGGCGATTTCAACACCTTGGTCATCGACTGTTGCGGCTGCGGCATTGCCTTTATTGGCATCTGCGAGATCGAGCTGGTTCTGGTTGACTTGGGCGAGGACACCCTCCAGAGTTTGAGCCGTGTCGATCGTGTTGGCTGAGTTCTTGCTGGCGGCTGTGTCGGTTTGTTGGACGGCGAAGCAGCCTCCGAATGGACCTGCTGCGGCAGAGTTGAAGCAGCGAACGGTGCAGACATTTCCGGTTGAAGCTATTTCCAAGTTAGTTAATCGTCACTGGTCCCTCTGGTTAGGCGGGTGACTTACCTCCAATACAAGCCATATCAGCAGGCATGGTAACGGAAAGGTTAATGACTCCATTCACCGCCGCCTTTTCCGTGACATCAAGTGGTGTCTGGCCATTGAAACCGTTGGCATTACCCTTGAGATCGAGATCGCATGTATAGGGCCCAGCGCCATTGGCATCGACTTGGTTGATTGCAACGTCCACTTTGCTTCCAGCACTGACGGATGTGACGGTCTTGGCAATCAACTGGTTCTCGGTATTCTCGCCAATGTCGATGTTGCCTCCGAGGAGAGTCCTCCCGCACTCATTGACGACATTGGTGGTGATCTCTTCCAGGTTGATGATATTTGCATCGTTGGCCTTCAGGTCGATTTGAAGCGGTAAGCTGGCAGGTCCTTTCTCTCCCTGTGCGGACTGGATGACACCCTGGGCGTTGGCAACAGCTACCAAAGCTGGAGCCCAGCAAAGCATCTGGATTAAAGAAGGCATTTTCGATTCGGTGAATATTTTTGATAGACTGGTTGAATAGGAAGTTTTATGTTGGAGCTGATTGATCTGCTGGAAGATATCGAAAACTTAAAAAAGGGTGCACAGCACTGATGGAAGAAATACAATTAAAGGACGAACGAGAGAATCAGGCCAGCCGGCAGATGTGAAAGAAGCAGATGAGGAAGAGAGAACAAGAGAAAGGACAGGAAAATGTCAGGAAACATGGGACGACAGCCAGTTATACTGTAGATGGCAGGGCATGTCATGCGGCTCTTGGCGGCTCTCAAACACCCGACCTTCCGGCCTTTACCTTAAGCAAACGTCAGGTGGCGTGAGGATGGTTGATGACAGGCATAGAAAGAGAAGATTGCCATACAGGAGGCACATCATACTGTGGCGTGGAACGGGTGTCGTCGCGCGCAGGTGGAGCCGGTGGATGTGCGCTGGGGGTGTCCTCGAGGAAGAAGGTGGAACCGGTGGATCGACGGCGAGACGAGACCTTGTTTGGATGTTTGACAGATGCCGATGCATGTCCGTACAGGCCGAAATCAATTTCCTTCGTAGATCAAAGATCTCAACTCATCTGGTACATTATAAGCATAATCAATTATCCTCTCGGCCTTCAAACTACTCGCTCAGACAGCCATCCGCACATATTTGAGGCTTTGTTGTTTACACGTGACTGACAAACCAGGAACCCCTTTCTTAAGCGAGATGTTTGAAACGACACTTCGGCTTCGATAATCGACCGATCTGATCCACAGTAGGCTGGACTGTGAAAATCCTCAAACATCAGCCTCTTGGCTGTCGCGCAAAGCTTAGGCAGTACAAGATCTGCCTTCCAAGGACTCTGTCGATGTCGATTATCCCCTTCAGGCTGTGCCGCCTGTAGTGCCACGCTAAGTTACCCTGCACCCCAGGGTATGGTGGTCCTAGCGCCGGTATTAATAAAAAGGTAAACAAAGCCTTTATCTCTACCAAAATACCTACTATTTTATTATTATCGCGATGCCTACTTAAGCAGTTCAAGATCCCATTGATGCGGGAACCCTCCGGCTTGCGGAAAAGCTATTAAGCACTAAGGGGACGCATTTTGAGCCTATGGATTGCCCCGACTTTGATATGGAGTTGCACTTACTTGAAGACGCGTCTCTTGATGATCCGATTACCCTTTTTACATAGTATTATACGCCTGAAATGGTCGATCGCCTCCGAAAGCAGCTATAGTGAAACACAACAAAGATAAGAAACCTCGCTTAAAGACTCTTCATAATCGCTACACGACTTAGAAGCACATATTTCCTGTAAGCCTCTTGCAGTTGCACTTCTTTTAGTGATCTTTTGCCTCACCTCAAAGCCTACAGACGCTGTAGCCCACTGTATAATGGACGATTACAGTGTTGTACGCCCGCGGATCAGGAAGCTTACAGGGCCTAACTACAGGCCTTGGAGCGTACAAGTCAAACGACCTTTACGAGGCCAGTCCCTTTAGAGTATCGTCGAATTAGGGGTTCATACCCCCGTAGCTACAGGGGCACCGGCCCCTAAAGCAACTGAAGGGGAGCCTGTAGGGGCTCCCACTAGACCCTCTGGTAGCGGCTCTATAGGGAGTACTATAGGGAGTACTATAGGGGGTTCAGGGAAAGATAGCGACCTTACAAATTCCCTGTCTTTATGGGTCAACTCTGTGAGTGAACCGTCGATAGAAGTTGGCAAATCCTAAGAAAGATTGTACTTCCTTGACGTTGGTGGGTCTATTCTACTCGACGACTGTCTTGATCTTTTTAGGATTCATGGCTAGTCTTGTGGTGGTGACTACGTAGCCTAGGAAAACGACCTCTTTCACGTTGAAGTGACACTTCTCTGGTTTAAGGAGCATGAAAGCGGCTTCCAGCTTCTCGAGGATAGCTGTCACATCCTTCACGTGTTGTTCCTCTATTTTAGAGTTGACCAAAATGTCGTCCAAGTAGCATATGCAAGTTACGCCCAAGTACTGCCGCAAAATATTGTTGATCAGACGCTAAAATGTGGCAGGTGCGTTCGTTATGCCGAAAGGCATGACCGTGTACCCGTAGTGACCGAAACGCGTGTGAAATGCTGCTTTTTCCTCTTCTCCCTCAGCCATCCTAATGAGGTTGTAACATCCATCGCTATTGTTTCAAGCAATAGCCCAGGAGCAAGCCTAGTGAGTCCTTTCCTTTTGAGTCCGATACCCATTGGTAATGGAATGTGAAGCTAACGCGGCACAGGCCTGTCAAGTGTGTCTACTGCCGTACACCATGGAAAGGCGATGAGGAAAGTATTGAGCGAATTAACAAGAGCGGTTAAGTTAACGAGGAGGGATATGTTAGTGTCGCTGGTGAGCTAGGTCTTAGTGGTCACCGCGATATGAGCACGTATCACTAGTACTAGGTTCGACATGAGTTCGGTGGTGGTTACTACTAGGCGACTTTAAGGACCAATGAGAGCGTCAACGTATGACTCGGATGTGCTGTAAGAGTTTGGGAGAACGAGATAGGATAGTGGGGAAGGCGTTGCTAGGGGATACCTATTTGCTTTCACGCGGAAGTGAGGTGTACGATGTGCTTGTTTCGGAGTGGCAGTAGTCGAGACGGCGAACTAGTTAGGCATACAACACTGTGTCACAATTGCTAGACCATTTATATACACGAAAGAGACAGAAGTTAAGCGAGAAGAACTCTTACTGAGGATCGACGCTATATTCTATTTTTTTAATATCTTTTTAAACGCCAGACTTTTGAATTAGTATTTTCATTGGATACGTAGCCTACCAGGTAGCTCTTCTCAGCTTCAATACCTGAAATGGTTATTAACATTGAGTCATTGGAACAACGAGACCAGAGGCTGCCTTCTGAACAGAGACTGTGCTTGTGTTCAGAGCCAGCTTCTCAACTTCTAAGCGTGAAAGTGTGCAAAATTTACATTTACACAATCTTGCCCTTATTAACAACGAAGCCTTCTAGAGCAGCTAAAACAAGGTGGTTAGCAAGACACGCACGAGTCCAAAGTGAAACAGCACTTACAGATAGCAGCCCAAAGCCTATTCTCAGCCTCTGGGAATACCAAACTCCTAGGACTATAAAACACCTCATCAGCAACCTCCTCAGGATGCCTTGGTAAGCAATGCATGAACTTCCAGCCCTCCTTCGCACCGCCCCTCTTCGCTAACTCATTCGTGATCTGATACCCCGCGAAAGCTTTCAAGCGCTTCGCCGTCTCCTCTTCCTGTCCCATCGACACCCATGTATCTGTCACTAGGATATCCGCGTTCTTGATAGCTTCCTCTGGGACATTCGTCTCGGAGAGCTTGCCTGGTGACACCACGCCTTCGGTGAATGAGAGGATGATATCGCGCATGCGGGAGGGGATCTCATAGCCCTTTGGCGCGGCGACGGAGATGTCCACACCTAATTTCAGAGCACCTATCGCGAGGTCGAAAAGGACATTATTCGCGTCTCCAACCCATGCAATCTTCAGTCCTTCTAGACCTAGACTTGCAGCTTTGTTACCTGAAGCAGGGGAAGAGGGGAACGCTTCGTGGATGGTGAGGAAATCGGCGATGGTTTGGAGAGGGTGGAAGTCTTCTGACAGGGCGTTTATGACGGGTACAGAGGAGTGCTTTGCCAGATCTGCGACGTCGGAGTGAGGGCCTACGCGGGCCACCATGCAGGATGTCATGCTAGAGATTACGAGGGATGTGTCGTAGAGGGACTCGTTGACGCCGAGCTGGATGTCGTCTTTGCCTAGGAACATGGGGTGGCCGCCCATGGTGGTGACTGCTGCTTCAGTGGAGACTCGTGTGCGTGTTGAGCGCTTGTTGAACATCATTGCTACTGTCTTGCCGGAGAGGGCGCCTTGGAGGTTGGTGGGTGTAGTGCCGGACTTGATGGCTGCTTTGGAGGACGAGGCATTGCGGACGAGGGTGGTGAGCTCGGTGGGAGTGAGGTCTGCGATGGAGAGGAGATGGCGAGGTGCGAAGGGCGAGGTGAGGGGTGTTGCTGGTGAGGAGGCTAGGGAATAGCTGCGCTTAGATGAAGGTTTAGAGAGCTGTTGGAGAGCTGCTCGAGCTGGGCGGAGGTGGGCTGTGGACGGCATCTTGACGAGTCAATTGGATGGATTATGGTTCAATTGACAAAAGCGGAGAGAGATAGAAAGAAGCAAGGCAAGATATACTTGTGGGAGCTGTGAGTCAGAAATAGTGGAAGTGTCAAGTGAAAAGTTGAAGCTGAAAGAAATACCTACGGCGGCACTTGAAAGTCTCGTCACGAAATTTTGCTGCATGTGAGTCTTTGAGTCTTTCGTCGTCCCAAGCTTGTGGCGTTTGGCGCTTCCTTGGCGCTGGGCTGATTCACGTGACCCCATTCATGATTGATAATTTGTACACGAATATAAGAGGTCATACTCCTGTATATCTGTTACCAAAAGTAAGGAGGTACTTCCGTACGAACGAAGAGAGGGCTTAGCGCTGCGGCGCGAGGCATACACACCAAAAAATATATGCGTTTCCATATCTTCCTGTTGGGCCCCTTTGAATCTTAGCGTCTTTTGGAGCGGCCGCATTCCACTCTCTCCAGATGTTCAGTCTCACTCCAACCCCGTTCTATCTTTCCAGCATCCAGTCCTATTCCAACCTTCCATCAACTTGAATCCTTCATACCCTCTATCTAACTGCATCCTGTTCTTTAAAGGCGACATAATCAATTCCATCGCTCATGGTCTCATGAGCTTGGGATCTCCAGCTGCACTGGGGACGAAACGAGGATGTTCTGGCTAGTCTCTGCTACAATCTAAGTCAACAAAGAGCCACGATGGGTCGACAGGAGTACTTGACGGCCATAGGTCTTGTAAGTTCATCATTTTCTCCTGAAGGGCTACCCTCAATTTCCTTAATCTATTCTGCAAGCATCTGCCCTCGAACATATTTCTGTGGCGCTTTTACTTGGGTTTTCGTAATCACGTGAGTCCCAATCTCACACATCCAGGGCCGTGGTCATTACGAAGACGAGATCATCGAGACGGCAGCCGAAGGAAGTCAAAGTACACAGGAGTACAATGACCGTGGTCATCCTCGAAATCCAGAGACCAAGAGGCGAGAGCGGGAGCACGTGCGAGCCGCAAACGAAGTCATGCAGGTCACTGGAGTCGTGGAGGATGCAATGGCAGCGAGGGAGAAGGCAACCCAGATGATTTTTGATAAGCATCAGGAACTTGTGCTTGGCTTGAGATTTATAGAAGTTGGACGAGCTGTTTTAGTTGGGGGAGTCTGGGGAGTGATGGGTTTAAGAAGACGAGTCTTGGTAGAGTTGCCCCTCGATTCCCAAGGAAAACATTGCTGATATCTCATAGCTATACAAGCCATACGCGGGTATGAGATTTGTAGATATACTTCGACAAGAGAGAGCAGTCTCCGGTGTTCCACATATGTTTCTTTCCGGAGTTCCAACAGTCATTGCGTATCACATATCTGACTGGGCCGCCTTTTTTATCGAGTCTGTGATCGATGCATATTTCGACGACGATGATCTATTTGTCAACGAAAGAGAGGAGCGAATCAGCAACCTTCTCCATAACTGGTAAGTCTCTCGTTATTATGTTACTGAACGCCGCTAACAGTCCTAGTCGTGATGTTATATTCTGCTACCTTACACTGCACTTTCGTTTATTCGCCATCCTTCAGCAGCTGAACCTCCTACCGGCTTCACCTTGGTTTCCTAGTCTAAGGTCATTTATCCCATTCTCATCCTCCTCACCTCTTACAATGCCACCGTTACCTTCGATGACCCCGTCTTCGATCCACGGCTGGGTAGGTGCAATGGCCAGTACAATAGCGCCAATGTTAGTGATTCTAGCACACGGCAAAATCAAGTACGCGGTGTCTCGTATCATATACAGCCCGATTTACAAATTACTGCCGCGACCAATCGGCGAGAGTGTCTTCGCTGGGCTGACTATTTCCGCACCGACGATGGAATACGACAGCCCGGATAGAATCCAAGAGAGGCCGTTTTACACTTCCGACGAGCCAACGCTACGAGCTCTCGAAGGCCTCCCTACTTTAGATCGACAGCATAGGGACGAGTCGAGCGACGAGGATGAGATGGCTCATGCGACCTTGATTAGCTTTGATGTGGAAGCGACAGAGCCAGTTGAAAATGCAACAGGTACATGGTCCGCTGAATTGAGGAGTGCGAATGAACCGAAACCTTTAGAAGATGTAAAGTATCGAGTGACAGGTTTGACCATGCTTCCAACATTCATGGCTACGGAGGGGCTGCGGGAGATTATTGCGGGTATTGTCGTGATGCCGCTGGAGGCAGTCATGGTCCGACTTATTGGCAGGGCATATAGAGCAAGCGCAGGACTACCCATGGATGACATGTATCCCACTGGATTTGTGGTTCGTGGAGTTCAGAACATCCTGTCGGTGCTGACGATGCAGTTAATTGTTACGGGGGTTACCTGGGCAGGCTTCACGATCGGAACTCAATACTGGGCTGCACGAAAGAGGGCGATGTTAGCCGACAAGGCTGCTGATGCTGCTGAGAGCACGTCGAACTGAATTTGATCATCCGACTTTTTGTGGACAGAAAGTGGAACGCTAAGTGCATACTTTCTCCGAACATGATTGACTTTTTTTTTCGAAAAGCTTGAAGTGATGTTGTATACCTATCGAAAGTGGGGTGCTTTTTTTCATTTTACAGTGGCTGGAAGATATCTCTCTCTCTTGTGCCAGTCTCGTTCTCTCCTCTGCGTTGCGCATAAAACATTGAGATATAAATTTCGGGGAGAGAATGGAGAGACCACATACTCCAAAGATTTCCAGTTTGAAGCTGGGCATCAAGTGTTCTCCTCCTCGAGACCAGTCGCAGGAATGTTGCAGTCAAAGAAAAAACAACACCTGCTAAAGCTATGACTCGCGCCAACCAGCCTTAGAAGGACGGTAGAAGCTTTCTCGCCACGTCGGACCGAAGCCAGTCCCGCACTTAGTCGAAGCTTGACCATTCCAAGAGCCTCATTCGCAGCCATCATTCCACAAACTGGATCAAAGCACCGGATATCCTGGAAGCAGATTTGTTGTGATTGGTCCCTTGGCCCCCCTCCTCGGTCGCTTTGTGGGTTTTTGTTTTGATGCGGCTCGATTTCACAGTGGATCTGCCATGGGTATTCACACGAATATTTCAGCGCCACCGAATCATCGACAACGACGTTGTGATGGACCGACAGTCGCCGACGCAGTAATCGTTAGTTGGAAGCAGAGTTCAAGCAGTGATCCAGTCAGTTGACATTAAATGAGATATCTCTCTCCACTGCCTGTAGCCGATGTTTCTCCAATCTCCCGACTTCACCCTCCACCACTCCAGTCTCCAAGTCTCCAGTCTCCAAATCACCCACTTTTGTACCTGGAGTTGTAGACGTTGGAGATGAAGGGGCCCCTCGGAACTGATGTTTTTAGTTGCAAGGCTAGTCACGAGCTGGCGTCACTTTTTCTGCTGCCGGATCGCCCCACCTGGATGCCTTCATTGTCCGATTATGAAGAGTGAGTGCCGATCATGGGATCCTTCGAGGTGGGATGCCCGTTGGGAGGGGTCCCTTGGTAGGCCTGGGAATGAAAATTCCCGATCTGATGTGTTGATTGTTGAAACACGTAAAGAGAGCCAGTCCCCAGCTCCCTCTGCGCCTCCCTTCCCATCCCCATCCCCATCCCCTTACTTCCAAGTCATCATGACCGACCCTAAAATTTCAGACTCGGATGCTATCAGCTCCACAGAACACAGCGATGTGGGTGCTCAGATGAAGGATGTCAACGAGAAAGATATCTCGACTCCAGCACGTCCACCAAATAGACGCAATGTCTCGGAATGGGAAGCTATCCAAATGGCTGCTGCTGGCGATGTCGAGTCGATTGATCGAGAGATTGATGAGATTGATGCCGAGCTCCAAAATCTGAACATCAAGTCGACATGGCACAAGCCTCAACTCAGACTCAAAGACCCTAGACATTTTACTTGGCTTCTTGTTGGTAAGTTTCCCGACACTTAAATGGAGAGTAGTATTGACTTTACAGGCTTCGCATCGATGGGTGGTCTTTTGTCGGGTGTTGATCAATCCCTCATCAGTGGTGCCAATCTGTACATGCCAAAATGTAAGCTGGAATGAATTCCACATCTGGAGATACTCAACTAACAACCATAGCCCTTCATCTGAACACCCACCAGGTTTCATTGGTCAGCTCTGGTGTCCCACTTGGTGCAGTCGGTGGCGCATTGATGCTGGGTCCATTGAACGAAGCTGTTGGTCGTCGAATGGCAATCATCGTCTCCCTCGTGCTTTACACTATTGGAGCTGCTCTTTGTGCTGGCAGTATTGACTACGCAATGATGCTTGCTGGTCGAATCATCCTCGGTCTCGGCGTCGGTCTCGAAGGTGGAACTGTCCCCGTCTACGTCGCCGAATCCGTCTCGAGAGAGTATCGTGGAAATTTGGTCTCGCTGTACCAATTCATGATTGCCCTCGGAGAGGTTCTGGGATATGTCATTGCTGCAATCTTCGTCAACGTTCCATCTGGTAGCTGGAGATACATGCTTGGCTCGTCTCTTCTGTTCTCGACCATTATGTTCGCCGGTATTTTGTTCATGCCAGAGTCCCCTCGATTCTTGATGCACAAGGGCAAGACAATCGAAGCATGGCATGTATGGAAGCAAATCCGAGGAACCGACGCCGATGCAAGAAAAGAGTTCTTCGTCATGAAACATTCCGTCGCCGAGGAATTTACTTTCAGAGAGCAGGGTGTCCACAAGAGATTCGTCTGGATGGACTTCTTCACTGTTCCCAGAGCCAGACGATCCATCATCTACGCCAACATTATGGTCTTCCTCGGTCAATTCACCGGTATCAACGCCATCCAATACTACATGGCGACATTGATGCAACAAGTTGGATTCGGAGATAAGCAGGCCGTGTTCATGTCTCTCGTTGGTGGTGGCTCGCTGCTCATCGGTACCATCCCAGCCATATTTTATATGGAGAAGTTTGGACGTCGTTTCTGGGCCTGTGCCATGCTTCCTGGATTCTTCATCGGTCTTCTGATCATCGGATGCAGTTATCTGATCCCGATCTCCAACGTCGCTGGCGCTCAAGGCGCCTACATTACCGGACTCATCATCTACGAAGGCTTCTTTGGAAGTTACTCTTGCTTGACTTGGGTCATTCCCTCTGAAGTCTACCCAACCTACCTCAGATCTTATGGTATGGAGACATCAGATGTCACCCTATTCCTATGCTCCTTCCTCGTCACCTACTTCTTCGCCCAGATGCAAGAAGCCATGTCCCGGATCGGATTGACCCTTGGATTCTACGGCGGCATTGCCGTTGTTGGATGGTTTTACCAGCTTCTCTTTATGCCAGAAACCAAGAACAAGACTCTCGAGGAGATCGATATTCTCTTCAGTCAGCCCACCAGTCAATTAGTCCGTGAAAACTTCAGAAGTGTGGTTGTCACAGGAAAGGACTTTCTGTCTGGACGATGGGGTAAAGTATTCTCCCCAGTTTCCGAGAGCGATATCTTCAGGAAGGAGAATGGACACAAGAGTCAGATGGGACCTCAAGCTCAACATGAGGAGCTCATGCAACCGGAGAAGCCGGAATAGAGGGTGTAGAAGAAAGGATTGTGTGAAAATTGGAACCTGTAATATCCGGGTGTTTGGAGAAGCAATGTATTTGATGTATAGTACGATATCGACCCGAAGTTGGTAAAATTAAACATAATCTCTGCGGAATCAAGTTTGCTCAGATAATAAGGATAATAAAGTTAGATAAAAAAAAATATATACTTCTCGCGTTCAGGGTTCGTCGATTTACATGTGGCGAGGCTATGTGACGAGGCTAGTCAAAATTAATTTCTTCAATATGGGTCGCTAATCTCCACGTGACCACTATCTTAGCGCCGATTCAAAAAATTCCCACCCCTCCTTCAAGTGTCCCCCTCCTTTTCCGGACATTTAGAGTCACAAAAAAAACCACAAATTTCGCAAAAATGGCTGCCAACGGAGAACTCCCAGACGAGCCTCATAAGCTCTTTGATACCATTCTCACTCTTGATTTTGGGTAAACAAATTACACCAACCAACCGACTAGGTTATATTTTCCAAACTTCTAACATTCCTCCAGTTCCCAGTATACTCATCTCATTACCCGCCGTTTACGAGAACTCAATGTCTACTCTGAGATGCTCCCGTGTACCCAGAAGCTTGCAGATCTCTCCTGGAAACCAAAAGGAATTATCCTCTCAGGAGGACCATACTCTGTCTACGAAGCAGACGCGCCACACGTCGACCCTGCGATTTTCGAACTCGGTGTCCCAATTCTTGGGATATGTTACGGATTACAAGAGATAGCGTGGCATCACGGGAAGAATGTAATTGCAGGCACTGAAAGAGAGTATGGACATGCCGACGTAAAGGCAAATAGGGAAGATGGGCGCGTCGATAAGTTGTTCAAGGATTTGGAGGACGATGTGAAGGTCTGGATGTCTCACGGAGACAAGCTGGGAGCCCTTCCTCCTCAGTTCCACATTATTGCGACGACCAAGAACTCCCCATATGCGGGTATTGCACACGAAACGAAGCCTATCTACGGTATCCAATTCCACCCCGAAGTCACACACACACCTCGAGGGACGAAATTGCTGGAGAACTTTGCCGTGGGCATCTGTGGAGCAAAGCAAACATGGACAATGGCAACATTCGTAGACAAGGAAATTGCCAGAATCCGAGCCTTAGTGGGAGAGAAGGGACAAGTTCTAGGAGCCGTCAGTGGAGGAGTCGACTCCACCGTGGCTGCCAAACTCATGCACGAGGCCATTGGCGACCGCTTTCACGCAGTCCTCGTCGATAACGGATGTATGCGCCTCAATGAGTGCGAGCAAGTCAAGAAGACCTTGACCGAGCACCTCGGCATCAATCTCACCGTCGTCGATGCCTCAGACCTCTTCCTCGACGGCCTAAAAGGCATCCACGACAACCCCGAAGCCAAGCGCAAGTTTATTGGTAGTACATTCATCGATGTCTTCGAAGCTGAAGCACTCAAGATCGAAGAGGCAGCCAAGAACTCCCCCAAGGCAGGGCCTATCAAGTTCTTCTTACAAGGAACACTCTATCCAGATGTCATCGAATCCATCTCCTTCAAGGGCCCCTCCCAAACCATCAAGACCCACCACAACGTCGGCGGTCTCCCAGAGCGCATGATGAACGGCCAAGGCCTCAAACTCATCGAGCCCCTCCGTGAGCTCTTCAAAGACGAAGTCCGCGAGTTGGGAAGACAGCTCGGCATCCCCCACGATCTCGTCATGCGTCACCCCTTCCCCGGCCCTGGAATCGCCATCCGAGTCCTCGGCGAGGTAACCCGAGAACAAGTAGCCATTGCCAGAAAAGCAGACTTCATCTTTATTGAGGAGATCAAGAAGGCAGGTCTCTACGACCAAATCAGTCAAGCGTTTGCTGCTCTCTTACCAGTCAAGGCAGTAGGTGTCATGGGCGATAAGCGAGTCCACCAGCAAGTCGTGGCTCTCCGCGCTGTCTGCACCACCGACTTCATGACTGCGAATATCTTCCGCTTCGATTGGGATTTCTTGGAGCGGGTATCTACACGCATCGTCAATGAAGTCGACGGTGTCTGTCGCGTAGAGTACGACTTGACTAGCAAGCCCCCAGGAACCATCGAGATGGAGTAAAGAAAATGGAATTCTTCCGGATTTCAGGGAGACAATAGGGTAAAAGCATAGACAACCGAGACCGGGCTTAACCAACAACAACCTTCGTAAATCACTAGTTCTCTCGCGTTTGGATACCCTGATTTTAATTTTTGGGCGTTAAAGAGTCAGTAGAGTGAGTTTGGTGGGCAGGATGGTTGGTAGATTTATAGACTTGGGCCACGTCGCCGTTAAAATATTTCCAGTATTACAATATAAGTCTTGAATTGTTGGTGAAGCCATGCCAGGAAGTCGTCGTCGTTCCCGCCTCAACTCACTTACTCGCTACGAGATTCACATGTCGTCAATGTTCTTAAGTATTGGTTCTAACATCGAGTTTCCCTGTAACCAGCTCTTCTTAATCACCTTCTATTGGCCACTCAATCACCTAGTAACTTCTGACTCCCATCCCCCACCGGGCCCACCCTCCCTAACCTAACCCTTATCTCATCAGCCCTCTTCTCTATACCACCAGCTCTATCTAACATTACGTTACCATCACTCGGCAAAATCTCTAAACCATAAAACAGCAACGTAACACTGGACTCTTTTCAAACTATTAAAGTTCTCCACCTCGTCTCTAGAATCGTAAGTAACAACAACAAACATAGCACTAAAAGCCACCAACGTAAACGGGAACACAAGCCACAGCCAGGTAATCCGAACGTGGGATTTCAATTCTCCCCGGTTGCCGCTCACGAAGGCGTCGCTGATGTTCGTCATGTATCAAGAAAAGTTCCCGACCGTGCGGTCGAAGATGGCGGGGAAATGAGCGATGTCTGTCTCGTTGACGAGGTATTGAAGCTCGAGATATTAAAGGGTGTAAAATTAGGCTCGAGACCATAAGTTCCTAAAGAGAAATATAGTAATCAGGCCAAACAACCACGCAAGAATCATATAGATAGCGCCCACAATTTAAAAAAGCCTGTTTAAGAACCCGCGGGCTCTTCGACTTCTGGCTAGTAGAATCCCGAGTTCCTGGCCATATCGTACGATAGACGTGGGAATGTGGTGAACGTCAAGTTGGAATGTAAAAGTCCGCCTACAGAAGAGGCGTTATATGTCTTCACACTGAAGGTGATTGAGCACTTCAGGGCCTGGGGTGGCTTGCCATATCCCTCACGAGTCCAGATCACTTCGAACGCGTACCTTGGGTTCTCAATGTTCGCAAAGCTCCCTTGCACCCAGCCATTTTGTAATACATTTGCTCCTAAGCTCGCGGATTGCAAGGACGGTGAATTTTTGGGATAGCTAACCTAGGCCGTCTTTTGACTATCCGTCAAAGTGTAGTTGCACACAATAGGGGTGCTGTCGTTAACGTTAGATACGACTCCTTCGACATTATTAGAGTTGCAAAAATAGTTTTTGCTAGCGAAGTCGCTGACATCGGTGCAAGAGCTATAAAGTGCCAGAGTCGAGTACGACCCCCAGGTGCAATTCCCCGTTTGACAGGTCGGATCTACCTGTGAAAGTGCACCAACTCCAATGGCAAAACTTAACAATGGACCCTGAGCATTGTCTGAAAGCCCAGATGATCCAGGGGGTCTTAGATCCTCAAAAGTTCTAGTCACCGGCATACGAACACCATCTGAAGGCGTGTAAATAGCTTGCAAGGGTTCGAAATCGCCTGCTGTACAAACGCTTTCGAACGCAATCGAGGCGATAATAACAAAAGCACCTAATACAGTAAGAGCACGACCTCTCCGGCCACAAACAGCAAAACCAAAGCCCCTGTCGGTCCACGACTACCATCATCAAACAGCTTGACAGCCGAGACCCGCGTCACGGCCTTCTCGCTCCTGAGCTTTAGCCACTTGTTCTGTCCTACTACAGCGGCTACGACTGTGAGTAGAGATGCCTTAGCTGCAGTTGCCAGGATGGAGGCGAGTGTGTTAAGAGATATCTGGTAAGGGAGTTGCGGTGCGTCGTTGCCGTTAGAGCGGGTGAGGAGGGCTGCTAGAGCTGTACAGCAGATAATGCAGGAGGCTAGGCTGAGGGTTTCCCACGCCCAGGAGTCGGAGAGAGTGCTGAGTTGCATTGCGGAGGCTTTTAAGAATGGTTGTTGTGCAAGATGCCAGGTAAGGTTGGCACAGTACTCTCCCATCTCTTTAACATCACCATCACCATCACCATCACCAGACATAGACAAGTGGGACGAGAAGTGCACAAACACCACAAGCCCAGCCAACACATGAGCTCTCCTCTTATGATCCTCAGATTAACTCGGCGACTTGGCAAGCCGCTCAAGATCCAGGACTTACATTACAGGCCCTCCCTCAAATGTGGATCCTCGGAGGTGGAGTGATAATAGTTGCCCTTAGTAGACACGCTGCTGACCGGATCTCTCAGCGAGATGTGGAGAAGTGGGGATACTGTTGCTGCTGGAACAATGCTTCTCAGGGGTGTCCGCCTGTCGAGTAAGCGCAGGAACCCGTTCGAAAGCGACGGCACAGCTCGCATAGGATGATGAAAAATAGTTGGCTGTTAAGAAATTAGGGCGAGTGAACGCCATAACGTGCGCAAGAAGGACCCGGAGTTCTGGTTGTCAGAAAGGAGAGAATGTTTTTCATTGGCCGCTTCTCACCGCATTCTTTCTGCACCAAGGCTATTGGAAATTTTACGCATGTGCTACTCTTGATCATCGGCTAATGCAACGTGTGACAAGCAATTGGGATATGAGATCTGCTCTTATACATCATCTGTATGACATTCTGGAATCTTGGAACGTGCTGCCATCCGAGAAGGAGCTTCCTTAAACGTTGCATGGGGGAAGGGCTGGCAGGTAAGGCAGCACACTTGGCACAGAACATTGTGTATCTCAACAAACAAGTTTTGACCACGCAGCTAGCCATTCGCAGCATCCCCTGAACGTGGATTTGCGCTGCATGTGTAGCAGGGCGCGCGCGCAGGTACACAACGCAAGTGATGACCGCTTGAAGTGTCTTGAGTGAATCAAACGGCCAGCTAAGGGGATATTTTCCAGGCGGTTAAAGCGGTCATCGAGCTTTGGCGTCTTCTGGACGATTCTTATCCTGCACCCCCTGCGTCTTCTCGTGGCTGCTGCAGAAGGGACCGAAACAAACTAGCACCATATCGCCCGCCCTGTACTACAGCGCTTCAATTTCCTTCTCACCTAGGGCAACATCAAGATCCATGGCTTCCACGAGTTAAACTGCGTGACTGCCATGTGATATGTCATATTCGACACTTTGCAATGTCTCGGAAGACCGGAAAGCCAGAGTACAAGAGAGTACATATCGCCTTGAATATGCATTCTAGTATCGGATTGAGAAAACGGCAGAAGCAGTGATGCCCGAAATGCAGAATAATGCTAGCTCTAAACCCAAAGACAGAAAACAAACGGGACGCGCGACAGAAAGGGGAAGGATTCACTCTGTTCAAAGTGCCGGACTTAATCTCTGCTCATCTCGTCGCATTGCCGTTGATTTTCCAAAGATGCTTGCGAAAACAATGGTCTCAGTGGTGTTGCTAACGCGAGGATTTCCTATATTCCTAGCCTTGTGAAATTCATGGCTATAGCTCAAAGGAGCGATATAGGGGCCTCAGAAGAAAGGTTTGTGTATGCATCTAGATTGGCGACCCAAATGCGTTCGTCTACTTGAAACATTTGTACTCCGATGATCGTCTCTCACACCACACTCGCACAGTTTTTGACATATCGCATTTGTGCTTTTGTGTGCGTAGGCCGCGCCGTTGATGATTGTGGCTACGGCCTCAGATGGGCGTGCGACAGAACGCCTATTCCTCATGTTCTAGGCAGAATGCAGCTGCAATCGACACTGCTGGGAGCTGCTTCCCAGTGGACCTCTAGTGTGCTGTATATTCTCGAACCGAGACTCAGGGGCCGTACTTGCATGAGAATTGGCGTCGCCTTCGCTGTGATCGTTGTCGCCTGACAAATGTTTTCCAGCGACGAATGTAGGGCATCCAATTCTCTTGGGATCCCATCAAATTCCCACGCTCTAGTTCGGGAGTCATGAATCAGAGTTCTCAATCTCTTCTGTCCCAGCCTCGTGAGGTTGGTTCCGCCGAGGTTGGCCTTCCAGACTGCATCGCATCATGCGGCCGTGAGACACAGACGCTTGATATGACAGATGCATGAAATGATCGGCGGTAATTATTCCCTGCACGTCGAGAAATGGGAGATCCCGTTCCTTGACACTCTGGAGATGCTCCTGCATGAGCAGCCTTGGTAGAGATGCCATTCTCCACAGTTCGATCTGACTCGTGTGTGTTTGCTTGCGGCGCAGATACTATGCACTGGTTTGCTGCTACTGCGCTGAAGCCCCTGAATTCGACTGATGGGAGATGAGGAGGACGACAATTGAGACGGTGATCGAAATACATCATGTCATGTCACGATTGCCCGTGGGTGTGTATGGTGATGGGGAGGAAGAGAAAGAAGCTGGCTGGCACACCTGGTAGACGAGGTCTGTGCGAGAGACTAGGGAAAATAACTCCACGCTCAAATCCGACTTTACGAGACGATACAATTTCGCATGATATTTATCAAATTGATTCAAAAAAGGGGCTTATAATAGGGAAATACATATTCTAGAGATTTGACCAGATAAAGCTATTTTGCTTACTTTCATTGTGCTGAAGAATTCTGGTGACTCAAAAATCGGCAACTTTGCCCCTATACGAGAGTAGCGAATGAAGCTTCTTACAACGTCAACGTATATTTCTACGTGTCCATCTCCTACCTATCAATACCATGTCCTGAATATATCCTCTTCACCGCGTTGAGAGAAAAAAGAGGCTCGCTCCCCAAGCAAGTGCCTCAGTATTTGATCTCGAAATTCCCAGGCCTTAGGTCAATCCGGGGTCGCTCATCCAGTGATTGACTATGACCTACCGTTCCTCTCTTGTGTTGCCATTCGCCACAGTACGACCGGTGCTATTTTCGTGTCACTTTGTCTCAAACTTGAAACACTGTCAGCGTCGGCAAAGGTACTTGTTTATACAATGGCTGATCCTAGAAAGTAGTTCGAGGGAAACTTGGGAATGTCGTGTTTCTCCGTTTCTTACCTTTCTCCGGTGAATAGTGTGTTTCCGGCGTATGGAAGCGAACTTCGCAGGCCATGTATGGGATGAATGTCCCTTGAAAGTATTAGATCGTTGGTCACTGCATCGGGGAGTACCATGCAGGAATATCTTGTGCCAAAAGCGGCTCCGGGCCAGAAATCTGTACTAGATTCGTCTTATTTGCATGCCATGTTTATTTTTCATCTCTCAAAGCGTCCGCCTGTGGCTGGTTTGCCGTGGCATTGAGGTCGGGGTTGTGTAAGGCTCAGCCAGTGCCGCGTCTTCCTTGGCTGAGGATGGATGATAGCCCTATTGGTTAACCCACGACGGCACTTTTGGTTTTGCTAATTGAAACTACTCATATTTCTCTCTCTTCTCAGTCTCACTTAGCTCTGTTTGCCTCGTTGAGAAATTGAAAGCGTTTCAGGGAGGTATTCGCTGGCAGAGTTGTACACCATTCAAAGAGGAAAGATAAGATGGAAGGCTGGTCGCTCAGATGGAGTCAACTTACACTCAGCGATACTTTCTTGACCGCCTCTCACTTTCCGACTCTGATGCCATCTTCTCCTGCTCTTTAACATCATTTCACTCATACAGTGCCCTCCCTGAAGCAACTCTATTTGTACTCGATATCTGCTTAGACTACCCGGCACTTTTACTCGTTTACCCCTATCACATTCTTGTGGTCTTTCCTCTTCCACTACAACTACTTCTCAACAAGTCATCAGCGCCCCATAATAGCCCTCAATCGTCATGTCACCACAATCTAACTCGTCATCTTTGGGAGCCCAGAATGGCTCAGCATACAGGTTGGGAACCCCCATTCTAGAGTTCGTTTCGGAGCCTCATCCTAATTGAAGTAGTGGTTCTTATCCTACCAGCACAGAAAATTCTCGGAACCCGCCTCAAAGACAACTCAGTGACCCATCCGCAGTCGGCTATAATCGACGGAATCGCAACGCTGTCGCTGCTGATTCTACCGCAGATCATCTGGACTACGCCTCAACTGAGCAATACGCCGATGCTCAAACTTTGAGCCAGGGACACACCAGTTCCGGACCGCATTACCTCCCAGTCTACGATCGAGAGACTCCCCGTTACGAGAACGAACTTACATTCGACGATGAGATCACTGCCCCCGAGACTCCCTCAAACGGCGGGTACACCCAGCAAATACCAGCACAAAACCAAGATTATCAAAACAACCAGCCCAACGGAGCCCACCCACCTACCACCGAGCGCTGGAGTTCTGAGCACACACCCGAAGAGAGACTTCGCTTGGGACTCTCACGATACCCAAGTGAGGAGGAGCAACGCCTCGCTTGCGAAGATGCGGTCGACTATGAGTCTCGACGAAGTAACTGACTTACGAATCCATGAATTCACGCTGGGATGATTATGTGTAGGATGATTGAACGATGGGCTGAATGATGGGATGTGATGCATTTTATATTGTCCTATTCTGTCGTTTGACTTGTTTTGTTCCTTCTTCCTTTTGTGGCTTGTGTTTCCATGATGCTGGGCTGGTCCTTTAATCTTTTTTCTAGGCTTTGCTTTCTGGACACTCTCTATCATGTCACTTTCTCAACTACCGCCGGCGGACTCTGTCAGTTCTAATATCTTCCATTATTCCCTTTGTCGTCATAATAGTAAAGCGGAAAAAAAATAAGGGGGGACGAGAAAAACGACAAAAGTGTTTTCCTTGCCATGTAAGAGTAGTTTCCTTTCCACGGATTGTATGGGTATAATTGTCAACTTTTGAGGGGAAGCGGATCAACTTTTATCTTCAGAAGCTGCAGATAGCATTCTTGTATTGGTATCTATGTCCTTCATGTACTGTACTCAGCGAACAATCACAACTCTGATCCGTCAATTGACCACCGAATCCCAAGACCACAAGAAGATAATTGCATGTTAATTTCAATTTGTTTGATAATCCTTCAAACGAGCACTCACTACAAGACCCCTCCCATCTTCCCAAGGACTAGACAAACACTCCCATATCTTACGCCCAGAAATATACCTGTCCTCGGCCATACCGAGAACCTCCTCTAAATCCAAGACTCTCACCATTTTTAAACCTATCACCCCAACTACCCAACCCCCCGCCGAACTCTAAACTATAATTACACACCGCCTCCCTTCCCCGATTCCCCACATCCTAAAATGCACGCTCGACACCGAGTACGAACCAAAGGCGTTAGACCGTCGCCTCGAATTCGCGAACCACTCCCTCGAGCTGCCATTGGCTTTCAGCTCAACATGGGGGGAAAGATCTAAGACAGCGCATCGTTCTAAGAAGGGAGGGAGAAGGAATTCTGGGGAGATGAGATGTGACGAGAAGAGGCTGAGAAATTCTCCAGCGGCGGGAAAGCCGGCTCGCTGAAATAAGGGATAACGGTATGGTGGTGACGAGGGGTTTGTTTAGGGGATAAGCGAGGTTGGGTGGGGACGTTACAGTGGGCACGGATGCTGAAGATTCAGGGGGAACGGGATATTTCGCTTACTCGGCTTGTTTGTTTTCCCTTTTTTTGATAGGGGTGATGTTGACTGTGAAGCTCTGTTGTACTGGAGTCTTACTTAAAACGCATCGGTTGCTTTTGAGACGAATGTCATGAAGGCTAATACCGACGCTGTTTTTCATTGAATAGATACCTTGCTGTTGGCGTGGCGTTCCATGCCGAGCACTACTTTAGTAGTGGCCACATCACAGTAGACGAATTAAGATACATAACAAGAAAGGCGAATTGGTAATACTAACACTGCCTGCGAAACTCTACTATTTCCCGTAGAACTTTGATCCTCAGCACATCCGTTTTCGCAGAGGAAGGAACACACAGACAGAAATCCCGAGGCCATGCATATGCGAAGCAACTACCAGTATGATATGAACAAGGAGGACCCAGCTTGAGCAGAATCGGAGGCGCACCACTCGATGCCTGTTCCGACCACATGTTATTGTAGGAAATTCGAAAAGCAAGAAGTTCCGAATAAGAATGTACGAGGGCCCAGCGCGTTCATCCAGGTCGGCTAACAATGCCGAAAGAAGCAACATGTCGCGGCCGGACCGTGCCGAACCCAACAATCCAACATCCCAAGACCACCAAAGGCGTCATGAGATCTGCTGCAATGAATTCAGCCCAAAGGAAGACGTGCATGAAGATGGAATAGAGAAGCCCAACAAGATTTCCTCCCATAATTGGCTCGTCGCCCGTACATCGGAAGCCACCATCGACTGCATGATCTGCGTGCCACTTAGCTGGGACGAAATTCTGTATTGTGACCTGGGTTCGCCAGCGCATCGTCGAGGCGAGAAACAAACCAGATGTTCAGAGGAGGTAGCAGAGTTGCGATAACCGACCCTCCGTGGAGTTGACCTGTCGCCGTCATCGCAGATAGTCATTTGAGACAGAATATTGAATCCGCGATGCATGCCGGGGGAGCACAAATCTTCAGCAAGAAGGGTCTTTGTCACCACATTAGCTTCGGGGTACAGCATGATGGAGTGATTATTTGTAACCTTTGATTCGTGCTTTGGGCCTAGAAACGTTGTGACGAACACGTGTTGGCGAAACAGGTATTCAGACGAGCCGCAAAACCCGCCGATGATCGGATAACAATGATGGCACGCAGCCGTTGGATCTATGCACGATGTACTTTGATGCGTCTTGTTTCTGAATCGAAAGTCAATTGATAGGGTCAAGCAAGTATTGAAATGTCCGGTTGGTAAGCCTGATGGACGTTGGGCAGCACTGCTCATTGGCAGAATCCGAGACTGTGGAGTGGGCTTGCATTGGCCAGAATCTGTTCATGAAGTATTGCATGGTATGGCTACGAAAACATTGCGATAGGCTGTTAGAATGTCTGCATCTCAAAGAGAGGGAGATTCCAACTACTCTGGAGGATGAATAATTCACCGCAATGGTTCCACGTTGTATTGCAGCTAGTGGAGCAGCAGTCGCCCTGCGTTGAAGGTGTTTGAATGGGAGAGAAGCAGATACGAGGTGATTGCAATTAGAGCCTCGTCAATGATTCGCAAAGTACAAAGGAGCGGTCAAAGAATACCTAGACATGAAATGAAGAGCAGTCGTGGCAGCCACTGGGCCTTCCTTATAAACTACGAAGTCGGGCAAAAGCAACCAGGAGACACTCCGCGATATCAATCAAACACTCGAAATTGTACAAATGTCTGATAAAGCCAAGAATGGGTCGGAACCAGGGTAGGTGTGACGTTTGTGCGGATCACTTGAGAAAGCGCTGACTTGACCTTGAGTAGTCGGACTAGTCAACCGGAGACAGGGACGAAATCGCTCGATGTGAAAGACCTACCACATTTTTCACCCACCAAACACTACCTTCGTCAAAATGAGCCGCATGAGATAATCGCAATCGGCCAAGGATCGGAGGACGCAATTCAAGACCGCGTAGCGCGAGCAGCGAAGCAGATCAAAGAAAACGAGGAGAAGCTCAAAGGGTGAAGGGTGTACCAGAATGGCAGGAGTGGCAGCATAGGCAGGGGTCTTATGGATATATCCATTCCAACCGTATCCTTATCAGACGGACTCGATCGAAGTGGCAGCAGACGTTATAGTGGAGAGAGACGCAATCTTTGGAGCGGAATGAAAGGGAATAAAATGCCATCCTTCATATCTCGTTTCTCGATCCTCATGGTCGTCTCAAGTCGCTGATGAAACCGCGGTCTTCCGTACTGGTTTTGTACCGCTTGTCTCTTTTCAATGTTGGAAGAGATGCATTACGGTCGTGACTTCACGCCATGAATCTCCTTCGCTTCTCTCACTTCCACTGATCCATCTTCCATTCCAAAGTATGCCGCAATTGGCTTCTGTCCACCACCTTCCTCACCAGCACTGGCAACTTGGATACCATTTCTGCCGTGGAACAATCCAACCTCCAAGACCCCCACTATTCTCTTCAACCTGCGACCAAGATTGTGAACTTCCCACGTGCCATGTTCGCCATCACCATGATCATGTGGTTTCAGATCAGAGTGCAGTAGCAACTTGGGAAATGGAGCATCCATAATCCACATGCCGTTGTCTGTTACCACAGGGCCGGCTTTTGAACTCCCCCCTTGTCTTATCTTAGGATCTGGGGAACCAAGAGTTATCAGAATTCTCTTTATAGTCGGCGCAGCCATAGGCGAGATTTCGATCGGAATCGCCTTCCAGGAAGTAAGCAGTCGAGGTGAAAGTTTTCGGTAATCTGCCACTTTGTTAGAATCCTAAATCAACTCGGGGGGAAACCACTGACCAGCTACGCAAACAAATTTCTTGGCGGCGGTTGCAACCAGCTTCTCCTGGAACAGACATGCTCCACCACCCTTTATGCAATTGAGTTCCTCGTCAATCTCATCGGCTCCGTCGAATGCCACATCGATGCTTTGCCGTTTCCCTCTCAAGCCGAGGTCTTGAAGTCCTGTGGCGACATGTAGAGCTGAAACCCGGCCCATCTCAGTCTCTGCAACTTCAACGGGGGGCAGCGCGTCTATACTTCCCAGTGGAAGGCCAGCCTCGATTATCAACTGCTTGCTTTGCTCGCCAGTTGGTACGAATGTCATTCGAGAAGTGACATCCCGTCCTTTGGCAGCAATTGCTTCCACGACATAGACCACCGTGCTGCCTGATCCAATTCCAATGTAGCTGTATGAGGGATCGAAATGGTCCTCAACTGCTCTGTACGCCGCCAGACGCTTTGAAGCCTCGACTCCAGTGAGAGGTTTTGTCTCGTGGCCTGGGGGAGAAGTATTCTCAACTGCGGGAGCAACGGCTGCCATTGTGTAACTGTTTCGAGTGATATGGGTTTGCGATGAAACGGGTCTGCTGGATAGATATCCTTGACTGGAGTTACAATAGCTGAAGGAATATGGTCTCCGCGGAGGTTTTGGCTTCTTCGGGATGGGCGGAAAGGCTGAGAATAAGTAATTTGCACCGATAACGGGAAGGCTCTGGTGACTTCTTGAGGAATAATGGCGTGCCAAAAACTGGGCAGACCTGAAAGACTTTGGCACTGGTGATGTTTGCCAGAATGCCGAGACGGAAATCGTAAGAGCTTTATGGTGTGTTCCGCGAAGTGCTATGCGGGAAAAGGAAGAGTCCATGAAAGTTGCGATTGGGAAGGAAGGAAGGTGGCGGGCTAGAACTGGTGGGGGGTTTGTTGACTTCTGCTTGGTTGAGAGGAGAGGAGGGGGAGGGAGGGGTTGCCGCTTGGCATTGCTGATTCAGCCTGCCAGCTTTCATTGACCCAAAGCAGTTAGTCATTGGGTCACGAGGAGATAAGTAAAGATAAGGATCCTCTACTTTAGTACTCGTAGTATCAGGTCAAGTGCATCTGTGGCGGTCAAGAGAAAGGGCGCTTCGTTTAAGTCTGGGGCTGCGGCGCATGTGCCGATCCGATCGATCGTTAGCCACAGATCAGCCGATGTTTGTGACTTGACTGTTGACATTTCATGGTTAAATCCGAGCTTCAAAGGGGTGTTGTTCAACCTCATGATGGCAACACGGTAGCAATGGGTTAGATATTGCAGCTACCTGGTTCAAGACGATACACCTAACAGGATATTACTGGTACTATCCCACGGCAACAGACAGAGACAGAAACAGAAACAGAAACAGAACTATGCTTCTCCTCCACCATCCCCTCCTTCGACCCTCCACCTCATCCAATCTCAGCAAGCTCCTCCTTCTACCCCCAAGCTACCGTACACGAGCCTTCCACGCCACTCCTCCCCGGCAATCCTTCATTCTCTCTACCATAACAGCCTCTCACGACGCCCTCACCTCTTTACACACCATCACCAACCTTCCCTGGGCATACACCATCCCCCTCTTCGCAATCCTCATCCGAACTACCATTATCCTCCCCACGGCCATTTACGCGCGCCGTTCAACAATCAAACAAATCTCCCTCTTCCCCCTCCTCGAATCGTGGAAAGATGTCCTGCGGAAAGAAAGCATGCGCGAGACAGGCCATCTAGGCCCAGTCGTGACACAGAAGACATTTTTAAAGAAGTTCCGGACAAAGAGGGGGGAGATCTATAAACGGCATGGTTGCGGGACGTGGAAGAACTTCCTGTCTTTGGCGCAGCTACCGATCTTCTTATCTGTGATGGAAGCATTACGCAAAATGTGTGGCTCGAATCAAGGTATTTTGGGTATGATGATTGGGGGGAACGATATTACAGAGGCTGGGTTGGACAATACATCTGCAGTCCTGACAGGCGATGGACTCGTCGACCGCGCCATCAGTATCCCCCTCGAAACATCGCTAGCCACTGAAGGTGCCCTCTGGTTCCCCAATCTCCTCCTCGCAGACCCTCATCTCATCCTCCCGTTTGTCCTCTCTGGAACCATCCTCCTCAATATTCTTGCAGGACGCACGCCCTACGCCGCAATGGGGGTATGGAGACAACGGTTCGTCCGGTCCATGGGTCTCGCTGCCCTGTGTGTCGGCCCATTCCTGTTGAATGTTCCATCGGCGTTACTTATATATTGGATCAGTAGTAGTGGGACGGCGTATTTGCAGGCTGTGTTGTTGGATAGATTTATGCCACTTCCTAAGTCGGTTGCACCTAGTAAGCCGAAGGGCCAGTGGAGAGTGGGCCTTGGAGAGCCAAAGCCAGAGGGATATGTTAATCCCTTGCTGACGATGGATGAGTCTGCGGCCGTGAAGCCGGTACAGGTGAAGAAGGTGGCAAGTCCGAGACCTGTTTTGGAACATAACTCGCCTATTGGTAAGGGTGCAAAACGTGAAGATAAACGTTGAAGATTCCCTTTTGTCGTTTCTGAAGTAAGCGGGGGAGGGAAAAACTTCCTAGCTTTGTAAGATTACCAGTCTTGTCTTGACTTGATTTTCTCTGTGGATATCAGAGCCGAGGTGGGAAGTCTAACACAATCATGTACTGTATATTTGTATAATATGTCCATATAGCCGGGGCAATTGTAGGATCTAGACAAGCATGCTGTCAGTCGTCGCAATAGCCCACATAGAAAATAGAGACTTGACAGAGTAACTCACCCTGTCGAAACAAAGACGTCGAAACGTCTATGTTTGCTTCGCTGCAGGAGGCGCTTCTCTGTAAAGTCTGTGAGACGCAACTTGAATGCACTCCCTCCAGCAAAATGATACTTCCCCAACGTTGTGGGCATCAACTCGAATAACTCACTGTTTTAGCCGGCCAATCTCTAGATCGATCAATTCCTCTGTCTCGTAGTTTGGACTCCTTGCTAGCCTGCTTTGTTACCCTGAGAAGTGTAAATACACATGACTCGGTCCGGGAATATAGGATTAAGAGATAATTTGTTTAATCAATATTATTCTGGATCTTGGAGATTCATTTAAATATATATGTGTTTCCAACTGGCTCTTGAGAAAGTAATGCAACTTCCCTATACCTTACCCTCACTTTTCCACCGAACAAATGTCTTGAATATTAGATATACGAAAAAGGCTGTGATAGCCCAGGAAAATGTCATGACTAGTCCGAGGAAATATAGAACTGATTTCCAGTGTCTGTGGAAATAGTACTTGGGCAATTCGATACCGACGGCAAAGCATTAGATGCCGACACTCACACAGGTGATTTCTTGTACAATCTTACCGTTCATGCTCTAGTGCCAGGGTGCAATAAATTCCAGGACATGAGGACCAAGGATGATGCCATATAAAACTGCCAACGGAGGTTCTGTGTTTGCATTAGTATTAGGCCAGATCTTGGGGTTCTCGTCTGGCACTGACCTGAAAGATGAAGGGTGTTCTTGATTGGTAAAGAGAAGAGCCCATAGATGATTAAGAAGATAGATATTGTGAGGTAGGCGACGTGAGGATCCCACATGTCGGGAAATCGTGTGTTGCCAAGATGAATTCTTGGGATAGTTATGTAGTCCTCGCTTTTATTCGTACTCTGCAAGTTAATTTTAATTCCCAAGATAGCAATTTAGACACATAATATTAGTGCATATATCGATGATTTGTATAGATTTGATGCCCAAACTACCATTCCAAGCGTCAAGCAATTGGAATGATGTCACGAGTCACATGACAAATTTCTCTTCTTACGGACTCGATGATCAGGACCAGGCTAGCTCATAGTTGGCCGCCTTAGAAAACTTCTGTGTGATTTGGCACTTTAGTTGATGCCGGAAGGGAGAGTTGACTATTGTGGTGGGGCTGGAATGAGCCGAAATCTTTAATTCGAACTGTCTGGCCATGTGCCGAGAGTGGTATCTAAATACCGACAACCTAAAACGCCTTCCTATGCTTTTTTCGTTACATGCCCGCCTTCCTCTTAACGAATGTCACTGTTAATTCGGAATGATTATTATCATTCATCATCGTCATCCACCACGCCATCTTCTTCCTCATCGAAAGCTTCCGAATCACCCAGTGCTGACGCTTCAGATGAGGACGAATCCTCCTCCTCCCCATCTCGAGTTTTGATATTCACATCCTCTTCCGCACGAGGCTCAAGGTTGGCCATATCACTCGGCTCCGAAAAGCCCACTGTTTTGGAAGAGCCCGCATGCCTTGCCACCTCCTCAATCACATCTCCACTCCATGGCTTGCACTCTTTGACTTCTTCCCCGCATCTCAAGCATATCCAGCCCTCGCCATCCTCTGCTTCCAGTCTACCAGCCAAGCAAACGAAGCAGTATATGCATCCACATGGAATGGTTTCGTATGGATTCGTGATATCAGTCTGGGCTGAGCCAATGACTCCCGATGCACTTGAGGCAGCAATCACTTCCGTTTCTGATGTTAATGTTGTGTTCTGGTCCTGGTAACATATTGCACAAGTCCTCTCTGGCAAGAAGGCAAACTCTCCGCTCTTGATCTCTGCATCATCTTCGCCACCGCTGCGCATTACTGACTTGGTTTTCCGCCAAGCTCGACCAAGCCATCGTCTCCATCGACTGATTCCAACGAGGGGCAATACAAACAGCAGAAATTCTGTAAATGCGTGCCACACAAGCTGTCGATTGAGGTACTCAAAAGACACTTCTCGACTGACCTGGCTCGTAGGCGGAGCTAGGCGGAGCCTCAATACCCTGTCGAGCAGCGTTCGATACCTCCCATTGACGAGAAATACCAGGAAAGAGGCGAAGGCTGCCGTTGAATGGACCGTTGATATCGAATCTGATAATCGTGACAACTTCCGCAGCGTTGGACTTGGCTGATCATAGCCATTGTCGTTGTCAACAAGCCAGTTCTCCCACCTTGTCCAAGCGTACTTTCCTCCAACCGTAAACAGCCCATACAATGATTTCTGCCACTTAGAAGGGGTCACTAAGACTGGCCCTTTGTGCCTCGCATCCGTGAACTTCAGGTTCTGCAACGCAGCGCCGTATGTTGCACCGTGGTCCCAGACTGTGACTTTGAATAAGACTGCTCGGAGAGCAAGCATAATCTCCGCAGACCAGTCGTCCTGCAGATGTGATCCGAAGTATTTCAACGCGTCCCCAACTTGTCCCTTCAAAAGCTCAAGCAATTCTTCATCCAACAGCTCCGCATCAACCTGCCCAACCCTGAAGGCTGGTCGAGTGCCCTCTCGCCCATTTATACTGTCCCATACTGATATGCCTGCGTGTCCCAGCCGACTGAGGGGATATGGGAGTCGGTTCAGTTGATCTGAAGCCTGCGAGGCCTGTTGTTGCGCCACTATTCGAGCTTGAGCATCTGCCTCTCTTGCTTGTCGTCTTGCTGCGAGCCGCTGTTGGGCTAGGGCAAAGTCGTTGGATGCCATCGTCGTTACATTGGAATTGGTCGCTTCTTGCTCGTAGATATTCGCAGTCGATCACAGTCGTCCTAGACATATCACGCGTTCAATGGCATGAGGCAGCTGGCATGTGGATGTCACATCGGAGTTCCGCGACATCAGGCCAGGGCGGGCCGAGGTCTAAAATTGCTAGCCGGCAAAACAAGCTAGTCCCGAAGCAGTGGTCTTCTAGAATGTTGCTCTGTCTCATGGCCTCAGCCATCCGCTTCATCCCAAATTCTACCTCCCATCCATGGATCTCTTGGAAAACTGTCTTGACTGCAACTGCACACCTGAATGGCCTTACCGGCCTGAAAGATGCCAAATACATGCACTAGCAGGAGCTATCTTCACTACCCTCATCGGGAATTAAATTTAGAAAGTCAACCTTACCCCGCACCCACTAGAGGAAAGAACGTCCTACTGCCCAAAGAAGCTCGATATTCTGGAATCGTGAATTATTCTCTAGGTAGGATGAGGCTACAGCTAAGAATAAAGGCTCAACGTGGTGGTCCGTGCACCAACCCCTTAACAGGTAAGAGCCCTCCACATGCCCTTAAGAGATTAGACTTGAGATTGAAAGAACGGATTGAGAAAAATACACTTGCATCTAAGAAAAGAGAAAGAATGAAGATTGGACCAAACGAGCAGGAAGTCAGATGGAAACAAACGATTGCCAATGGTGTATTAAAAAGTTTTCCCTCCAACGCCAGCTATGCATGATTTCATCTAGAATTGTCCTTCAGTATTACCATCTCCCATACTTTTACTGCTGCTGCTACCACTTTGGATAGCGCCAAGGATTCCATCGATGTACGATGCACCACTCCACTTCTGGTGAGTGAGAACATCGACACCGAGCTCCTTCTCTCTCTTTTGGACTAGGTTGACATAGGCCAACATGCCATCATCCTTGAAAGACTTGCTCAGCTCGTTTGATATCGTAGCTGTACTGTGGAGACCAGCAAGTGAGATGAGCTGGAGAACGAAGCCATGCTTGGCAATATCCCAGATGAAGGATTTCAAAGTCTCGTCTGAGAATCCATGGCCCATCCAGTTGAATGATGGAGACAAGTTATATACCAGTCCCTTCCCTGGATACTTTGCACGAATCTCTCCAGAGAACTGGGCAGCATTCGCGACATTTGGATCACCTGTCTCTACCCACAGAAGGTCTGCATATGGTGCGTACTCAATGGCGCGCTTGGTGGCTGCCGTCATGCCAGCGCGGTAATGATAAAATCCTTCCCTAGTTCTGGGAATGTCGATATTGAAATACACGGGTTTGTCGGTAAACTGTGAGGCCAACTGTAATCTCTTGTTGATTGACATGTCGCGGTTTTCTGCAGTTGCCTTCAGATATGTGTCGATATTTTCCTTGGAAACACCACGAGCTTCAAATTGCTGGACAACAGCCTCGTCGCATGATACCAGCTTGGTGCTCTTTACCCATTCGGCCTCAAAAATGTCGATTTCGGCACCTGAAGCTCCAGCCAATTCCATTGCTTGCAGGGTTTCTGCGAGGGGCTCAATGCCGTCCTCGGCAACTCCCAGGATAAATTCGTGGTCCCGAACATCAATGGCACTGCTGAGAAGTTTGCCACTTTCTGAATCCGTTCTAGCGATCACTAGATTTTCTGAACCCATCACGTCCCACTGAAATCGAGCAGCCACAAGTCGATTGATGTGTTCGCCAACTGGTACCAAAACCTTACCAGCAAGATGTCCGCACTTCTTTCCACCGTGCATCTGATCCTCAAAGTGTACTGCAGCAGCTCCATTCTCAGCGAAGAGTTTGGCGAGCTTCAATACTGCTGAAAGTCCACCATGCCCAGTATCCCCATCTGCAATGATTGGCCGTAAATAGTCAACGTATGGGGTCTTCGCTCTCTGCTCTGGGCTCAATTTCCTCCGCGCGTCCCAATGCTTTCGGTCGTGCATTGACTGGGCTTTCGCAAGCCTCTGTACTTGGTTCGGTACGGTATTGTAGGGGTAGTCGCCAAAATCGGGCGAAACTTCGTTTGTTGTTGTAAGGACAGATGAGCAGGCCCATCCAGAAATGTATAGAACTTCTTGATTCGGTGCTTGCTGTGTCATTTGTACGGGATCAATTGCACCCACTGCTGCGTGTTAGAAATAATTTTCTTAATTTTGGTAATAGACGTACTTGTATGTATTGGCTCCCCTTTTGCTTCCCTCTCTTTTATCAAATTGAACAGCTTTCTTGCCATCACCGAGCTTGGATATGATTGCAACTGGCTCCCACGCTTCGACACCACAGCTTCTGCAGAATATGGTCTCTTGATCCCCTCATATCTTGGACTTGCCCACCATGCCTCCACATCCTTCAATTGTTGTTCGTACAGAGCATCCTCGGCCGCGCCAGCCTTCTGTGATTCCGGGAGGAGCTGAAATGAGTCGGATGGGAGGGTGGCAGATATGGGATTCTCGAGAGGTTTCAACGCAGACATTCTCTGAGTAGATATCGAGAGGTTTCGGATGTAAATATTCGAGGATCTCGCCGCCGCCACTCGTCGAGGGACTGTTGAAGCTACTCTGCGCAGCATCGTGAGAGATTCACCGTTGGCAGAAAGAAAAGGAGAGAAGAAACGGTAGCACCGCAATATACTCCTACCTGTCGTCGCTGATCAATCAACAAGGAGGCAAACCAAACAAGAGCCAAAAGATTTCAGAGCAGTCCGTCATCGGCTTGAGTTGTTCTTGACTGGCGGTTCAGTTCGGCAGGCTCAAGGGAATCCGGCTCTCCAAACGGCTGACGGCTAGCGGCGGGGGGATCATTGACCTCGGTCCAAGCTCTTTAGCGGGCATGGGAAGCTCATGGGCTTGTAGCTGCTTGACCGACTTGAAGCTCCAACTCTGTTTGCATTCCCTTGTTGATCCTCGCAATTATCGGATTCTGCCACAGAACATTGAGATCATTCCAAAGTCTCACTATCTCACACAAACTAACTGCAATTTCGACCTCAATTCCTCTGTCTGCTAGAACTACAGACTTACCCCACAATACCCCGCCCCCCCAATCCGTGCCTCCATTATGGCCATGAATACGAGAACTGCCTCGTCGGCATTGAGGGCATTCAGAGTAAGCATTGCCTCAAAAGCCTCTATGATATTGCCTCACTAACTCTAATGTAGCCAGTTGCTGTCCGCCCCGCCATTGTACCTGCCCACCGAAACTATGCTACCTCCTCCGAGCCAGATCTCAAGACAACCTTCAAGGAGGCCATTCCAGCCAAGAGAGAATTATTGAAGAAGGTCAAGGCGTTGGGGGGCAAGGTTATTGGGGAGGTAAAGGTTGAGAACACAATTGGAGGCATGAGGTAAAACCAAATAGATATTCCTCTGGAATGCGTATCTGACAGCGGTGCAGAGGGTTGAAGGCCATGGTATGGGAAGGATCAGTTCTTGATGCGAACGAGGGCATTAGATTCCATGGACGAACGATTAAGGATTGCCAAAAGGAGCTTCCAAAGGGCATCACCGGAACAGAAATGTTGCCAGAGGCTATGTTCTGGTTGCTTTTAACTGGTCAAGTTCCCTCCACCTCCCAAGTACGAGGATTCTCTCGCGAACTCGCCGAGAAGTCAGAACTCCCAGATTTCGTCAACAAGATGCTCGACAACTTTCCAAAAGATCTTCACCCAATGACCCAATTCGCCATTGCGGTCTCGGCTCTTTCACACACCTCTAAATTTGCGAAAGCTTACGAGGCGGGCATCAACAAGGCCGATTACTGGGAGCCAACTTTCGACGACAGTATCTCTCTTCTTGCCAAACTTCCAACAATTGCTGCTAAGATCTACCAAAACTCGTACCAAGGAGGTGGAGCTCTGCCAGCAAAGGTTGATTTGGAGCAAGATTGGTCCTACAACTTTGCTGCCATGCTCGGCAAAGGCGGAAAGGAGAACGAGAACTTCCAGGATCTTCTGAGACTTTACTTGGCTCTTCACGGTGATCATGAGGGTGGCAATGTCTCTGCCCACGCTACTCATTTGGTTGGTAGCGCACTGAGCGATCCTTTCCTGAGCTACAGTGCTGGTCTTCAGGGTCTCGCCGGACCACTTCACGGGTAAGCAACCATAAATAACAATTTCGGAACATCACTAACAGCTCATAGTCTTGCTGCCCAAGAAGTTCTTAGATGGATTCTTCAAATGCAAGAGCATGTTGGGACTAAATTCACCGACAAAGATGTCTCGGACTACCTCTGGTCCACCCTCAAATCCGGCAGAGTCGTTCCAGGTTACGGACACGCCGTTCTCCGCAAGCCAGATCCTCGATTCGAAGCTCTCATGGACTACGCATCATCTCGACCCGAAATCGCAAAGGATCCAGTGTTCCAATTGGTCAAGAAGAACTCCGAAATCGCCCCAGACGTCTTGAAAGAGCACGGAAAGACCAAGAATCCATACCCTAACGTAGATTCCAGCTCTGGGGTGCTCTTCCATCATTATGGCTTCCACGAGACCCTCTACTATACCGCTACTTTCGGTGTTAGCAGAGGTTTAGGACCTCTGGCTCAACTCATTTGGGACCGTGCGCTGGGACTTCCAATCGAGAGACCAAAGAGCATCAATCTGGAGGGTTTGGTTAAGCTTGCTGAGAGTGCATGATTTTGAGTATTGGGACTGCGGGTATTAAAATTGCGAATCTAGACTGTAAAAGCAAAATTCCACTTCTCTAACTTATAAATTATGTGACCAAGACATATTCTCTCTTCTTCAATACTACCTTGGTAGGTACATACTCGTCAACACTATGAGTATATGGATCGAGCAGCATCTCAACATGCGGAGGATGAACCTCCATATTTTCTACAACCCCGCCCGACTCCGCTTCCTACACTCATCATCCACATGACAAAGTACAGCAGCTATTCATACCATGTTCTTCTCATCGCCAGATACCCCTTGCTCTTGCTGGAAGATCACTTTGTGAAGGACTATTGGACTTTTTGGTTGAACTCCAGGAAGAAGTGCAATAGGCTGGACTGCCAAATGCCGGAGATTGTGAGGGCTAGTTTAATGGTTATGAATGTCGACCGGGGGAGGGTGGCGCAGGAGAAAGGGATTGTAATGGGTCGCTGCTGAGGATCAATTAGATTAGCATGGTTACTAAGGGTATTAGTGTTCATCTCTCTCTTTTCTTGCTGTACACTAGACCATTGTACTACAACTTGAAGAGATAATCTCTTATTCTCCTACGACTAGAGCTTTTTAGTCTCCCATTAGTCAAGAGAGATAACGGACAACTTCAGCGCTGATTTAACTACTAGCTTTAGACGGGTTGCCTCAAAAGTACCCAAGTTTCGCTATTACTCAGCCGAAAGAGCTGAAGTTTCCACAAACGAGGGGCTGGATACTGTGGTTTGTGCCGAGGAGAAATGTGACTACACTTTCGAGATGGATAAGCTGAAAGCACTCCTTTTATATACCACCTTCGAGAACCTCCGGCTTACATCGTTCGGGGCCTACATTTGTGTAAATTCTAAGGCCTTCTAATATTGCCTAACGCCAGACTGCCCGCAACTTTACCGACTAACTGACAACTTAATTGCGGTTCTTTGTACTTATTGCCTCATGTCTATCTGCACATCCTATAAGGTCGTCTACTCCACGGGATGAGTTGCGAGGACTATAAAGATCTAACCTCGGGAGGAACGAAAGCATTCGAGAAATACAAGAAGGAAACTGATACCCGTTACTGTCCCCGATGTAGGCTGCTGCACGGGGCCCCATGGGGTTTTTAACGTCCCCCATGGGGGATTTTATGAATATTTATACAGATTTTTACACAAAACACCGACTTTATGTATTTTTATAAGTATATTATGAAAATAATACATGATTTATGAAAATCTTCCCCAATTTGGGGGTTTTTTTTTTCCCCCATGGGGGAACCCATGGGGCGGGTGGGGGATTTGGGGGACTGGGGGACGACAAAAACCCCACCCCATGCCACAGCCTACCCCGATGCACGTTAGTTATCCAGAAAGACTACGGGTGCAATCATATGGAGTGCTCGAATTGCAAGGCTCACATTTGCTGGGCGTGTATATAGGTTTCTAGGAAACCGGGAGATTATTACGAACATATAAAAAAGGCCTATGGAAGCTACGATACGGATTAAAGCTAATGATGCACTTGGAATAATGTGATAAGGTAAATAATTAGAGGCACATATTCGCGAGGATTTTAAATGATTGTGTTGCCTTTTGGGGTAAAATATCTGTGACTCTCAACGGAAATAGATAAGAGAAAAGACATTCACTGGTGTTCATGGTCACAGTTCTGGTGGTTCATTTCCCTTGAGAGCATGGAGCGAGACAAGTTTTGCCCCACCAAGCCGCTTTTAGTATTGGAGTACTTATGTTCTCTGCTTTGCCGTGCTACTACACATCACAGCGAGTAATATATTTCTACAACGAAGTTGCGTACGCTAATATAGCAATGTTCTCTCGGTTAGCGACTTGATGTTTACTTTTAGGTTGTCATAGAGGGAGTTAGACACAGGTTTGATGAGGAGACAAAGCGCAATAGCCAGCTTTCTTTTCAAGTTGCTTCCTCTTCTCAAGAAGGCTAGCTTTGAAAGAATATAGTCTTGTTGATTATGATATAATAGAAGGCGAAATGAGTGTCGTTGTTGTTTACTTAATTATTTTTAGCGAGGTCCATTTCTGGACTACTGTGGCTGTGCACCCCTGCACCGGATGTACCTGGAGGTACCCCCTCTGCCCTAGCGACCGCCTCCACTATTTTCCTCCGTCACTCCTTCCCTCCCTCTTCTTCTTTTGTTTCATGTTATCCATTTTTGTCAGCAAACATGGCGCCACAACTGAATGCTACACAACATGTTTTAATCAACGTATTACTAAAAGAAGGCTTCGAGACCAAGCTAATAGCTACTAATGTAGGGTCCGCGCTGGCTAGAGAATTCGTCTGAAGAGACCTCCGCGTCCCTGTATTTGCTTACTAATCAAATAACATGGCCCAAGATGTTGGCTCAATGTCACAAATAATACCGACGGTGCTTCAAACCCGCAGCATCTTCTACCAGTTTCATATCAGCTCAACTTCCCAGGATCCAGTCTGCAGTGCGCAGGACTCCAAAAAAAAAAAAAAAAAAAAAAATTTTGAGCACATGAAGCGTGCCTTCGCGTTGTGTCTGGCTTTGCCATGCAAGCAGCCAGCTAGCCTGCGCCGCGAATGCAGCCTCGTAGGCACCGCCTACGACCACCACCGCATTATCTGCTCACGATCAATCCTTCGACGTCTGCTTCTATTCTATCGACTTTCAAATCGCAGTCCTTGCGCCGATATGTCGAACGAGTCGCACGAGTCGCGCTTGCCATGAGATCGCACCCGACCCTCAGCCATGGCTCTCATACGGCTCCTGCAGCGCAAGCCCGACGGCGAGATCGTCTTTCGCGAATCTACTAGCAGTGATGTCCCTGCCTACGCAATACTCTCTCATACCTGGGGAAAAGAGGAGGTCAGCTTTCAGGATATGGAAGCCAGCGCGGGTATGGGCAAGGCTGGCTGGAAGAAGATAGAATTCTGCGCGAAGCAAGCTGCAGCTGATGGACTGGAATATTTCTGGATAGATACTTGTTGCATTGATAAAAAGAACGCTGTAGAGCTTTCAGCGGCCATTAATTCGATGTTCCGATGGTATCAGAACGCTGCGCGCTGCTACGCCTTCCTTGGGGATGTCTCAACTCCCGATGCTGGAGGCCATGAGCAGAGGGTATGGGAAGAGGCGTTTAGGAAGAGTCGGTGGTTCACTCGAGGCTGGACGCTTCAAGAGCTCATTGCGCCAACACTAGTCGAGTTCTTCAGCTTGGAAGGCGAGCGACTAGGCAACAAATTAACACTTGGGCCTATAGTTCAGGAGATAACCTGCATTGCAAGCTCCGCTCTCCGTGGTGATGCTTTATCCAATTTCAGCATTAACGAGCGTATGTCCTGGGCAGAACACCGCAGCACCACCGTTGAAGAGGACGAAATCTATTGCCTAATTGGTATTTTCGATGCCTCCATGCTGGCAAACTACGGAGAGGGAAGAGATAGGGCATCTAGGCGGCTTCAAGAAGAAATTCATAAGTTCTATAAGGGTATGCAGCTGTCATGTGGACGCCGATCGAATCAGAATACTGACTGGTATAGGCACTGACTTTGAACAATTCGCCATTGGACTCAACCTCTCGACTATTCCTGAAGCTACACAGTTCGTTGCAAGACAAACGGAGCTCACGGAGATGTACCGGCTGCTTCACGGACACAAAACCCGATCGGCAGTCGTGCTTCACGGACTTGGAGGAATTGGAAAGACTCAGTTGGCGATCGAATACGTTAGACGACACAAGGAGAAATACACGGCAATATTCTGGTTGAACGCGAATGATGAAGATTCTCTTCGGCTAAGCTTTCGAGGAGTCGCTCAGCAAGTTCTGAAGCATCATCCTTCGACTGGTATGCCCCTTAATGTGGATTTAGAAGGAGACCTCGATCAAGTGGTTAATGCTGTCAAAGTCTGGCTTGATCTCCGAAAGAATTCACATTGGCTGATGATCTATGACAATTACGACAATCCCAGAACTCCTAACAATTCCGACCGCTTGGCAGTGGATGTGCGTCAATACTTGCCAGAAGCTGATCACGGCTCGATTATCATCACGACGCGGTCAGCGAATGTCACACAAGGTCAACGGCTCCACGTTCAGAAGTTGCTGGATGTTGGAGAGGGGCTTAATATCTTGTCGAATATGTCTGGAAGGACGGGTATTGAAAACGGTATGTCATTTGGGGATAAACGAGTCGAATAGAGCTGATAAGATAGATCCTGATGCAAAAGCGCTCGTCGTAAAGCTAGATGGCCTGCCCCTTGCGCTCTCCACAGCTGGGGCATATCTAGAGCACGTCACTATGAGTTTTGCAGAGTATCTTCGGCTATATGAGTTGTCATGGTTAAAGCTCCAGACGACGAGTCCACGGTTGAGTTCATATGAAGACAGGTCACTATACACGACATGGCAGATAACCTTTGATCGGATTCGACAGCAAAATGCAGCATCAGCCCGGTTGCTCGAGCTGTGGGCATATTTTGATAGGCAAGACGTGTGGTTTGAACTTCTTCGGCATGGACGCTCTGCAGACGACGAGCGGATACGGACGCTTACAGGGGACAAATTGAACTTTAACGAGGCAGTTCGACTGCTATGCGAATATGGCCTGGTGCACATGGAACTTTCTCCTCCACAGCAATCTGGATCCGCACGGTATGGTGTGCATAGCTGTGTGCACTCATGGACGATATATGTGCTAAACGAAGAGTGGGACGAAGGCCTAGCAAAGTTAGCACTAGCTTGCGTAGCATCAAAAGTTCCTAGTACGAATGTGGATAAGTGGTGGCTCTTGCAGCAGCGGCTTCTTCAACACGCTGCAAGATATAAGCATTTGATCGTGGACGGCAAGATAGATGTTGAGGGAATGGCATGGGCGCTGCACAACCTAGGGTTGCTCTACGCCGACCAAGGCAAGCTGGCGGAGGCGGAGGTACTTGGACCGAAGCACACATTAACACTTGATACGGTCAACAACTTAGGCACGCTTTACGCCGACCAAGGCAAGCTAGCGGAGGCAGAGGCCATGTACACTCGGGCGCTGCAAGGCAAGGAGGAGGCACTAGGACTGAAGCACACATCGACACTCTCAACGGTCAACAACCTAGGCATACTCTACGCCAAACAAGGCAAGCTGGCGGAGGCAGAGGCCATGTACACTCGGGCGCTGCAAGGCTCTGAGGAGGCACTAGGACTGAAGCACACATCGACACTCTCAACGGTCAACAACCTAGGCATACTCTACGCTAAACAAGGCAAGCTGGCGGAGGCAGAGGCCATGTACACTCGGGCGCTGCAAGGCAAGGAGGAGGCACTTGGACCGAAGCACACATCGACACTTGATACGGTCAACAACCTAGGCATGCTCTACGCCGACCAAGGCAAGCTGGCGGAGGCAGAGGCCATGTACACTCGGGCGCTACAAGGCAAGGAGGAGGCACTTGGACCGAAGCACACATTGACACTTGATACGGTCAACAACCTAGGCATGCTCTACGCCGACCAAGGCAAGCTGGCGGAGGCGGAGGCCATGTACACTCGGGCGCTGCAAGGCTACGAGAACGCTCTTGGTCCTGAAATTTTGCGCTTATATTTACCAGCTTTGAACACTATGTTTGCCTTTGGCGACCTCTTCTCGCGGACTAGTCGGAAAGACATGGCAAAGGAAATATACAGTCGTGCATTGTCTGGATACACAACCGTCCAAGGGCCTTCCTCGAAATGGTGTAGGCAGCTTGAAGATCGACTTCAAGCGTTGCAAGTTGCGTCTATCGAGCCTGAAGCAGGCCGAGATGGGTCTACAGAGATTAGAGCACCAAAGTCGAGGTCTCTTAGACAGACACTACGCAAGCTGGGAAGGCGGCTGAATGTTGAATAAGCCATAATTGCGAAGACTTCTGTTTGACGACTCCATTACACCTATTTACGTAAAGAACTGATCAGATATTCTCCTTTAACTTCTGGTCCAGAGCACCGTCTTATCCACCGATGCCGACGCCAGCAACCTCGAGTTGGGCGAGAAGGCCACTGACTTAATAAAGTCGCCATGCCTCTCGAGTAGCCTCGAGTTGGGCGAGAAGGCTACTGAGTAGACAGCGTCGCTATACCCCTCGAGTGTCTGCTGTAGTGCGCCAAACCTCTTGGCATAATTCGAGGTATCCTGTGAAAGTTCGTCGACTCGGTATTTCCATTCGCGGTTCAGCCTACGGAATGCGCTCTCCTTCCCCTCCCCATAGATAACTGGTATTGAGATGCCGAAGATTCCTAGTAGGGAATAAGCAAGGTCTTCTTCACGCTTAGTATTCCGGTTTCGTGCCCATAACACTCGCTCGTCGAAGCAGAAATCGGAAAGGCGCCTGCCTTAAAGAGCGAGAATAGGAATCCCCGTTATCTTTTGAGGATGACCTTCTAATGATTACTTATCACCAAGTCGGTTGCCATTTGAGGAGAAGAACTCTACCAATGGCGGCGCAATAAGCTCTTCAAGTGTCCAGCCCCGAGTGAACCATCTGCTTTTACAAAATGCCGATTCCCATGGCAGCTGGCAAAACGCGTCGTCAGCGTCAGGTGCATCCTTTGGGACATCTGACAGATAGACATAGCACTTGGCCGCATGGCGATACCAGCGGAACGTTGAGTTGATAGCCTCTGTAAGCTCGGCGTTGTTTGACTTGTCGATACGGTATATATCTACCTAAAAGTATTGTAAGCCATTATGTGTAGCTTATTCTCCGTAGAATCGGATCTTGCTATAGCCAGTCTTGTCCTTGCCCGTGCCATCCGTCAGTCTCTGAAGGTCACCTCCTCTGTATCCGCGCCCTATGTGTGCGATAGTATAGCATAGTTGGGAATGTTATAGATGATATCCTTAGTAAGGGTAAACTCGCCGTCGTTTTTGCGTTCTAAGAGTCGCATTATTCAGCCTAAATTCGAGCGTCGAAAGAGAAGAGGATTACGTCGCAGAATAGGGATATTATTATCGGGTTAGGACAGGATGTTAGATGGAAGGCTATCGATTAAACCGATTCAGCTGAACGCAGCCTCGCGGGAATAGTAGCAAGTATCGTTGTTCATCGCTGTTCGTCGCCGGAGGCGTACGCATAACAGCAGCTAAGCGCTAATTAGGGATGGACCGCAGAACCCAATGTTGGCTGTGTTCGGCACTCCACTCTCATGCGTGGTTGAACTATAATTTGTTGTCGCTGGCATGTGCAGTATCGAATAAGTGGTAGCAAACATACTGTCGTAATGCGTTCGAGGTTGATGAAAATATACTGTGCATCATTCAGTTGTGGCGACATGGTTGCTAACAAGAAAGAATTGGCGACCTACAGTGGACCTCGCTAAAAAATAATTAACTAAAAAACAACGACACCCATTTCGCCTTCTACCGTGAAGGATTTATCCTGGAATGTTGTGAAGCCTCGAAGGACACTTGGGATGCTTTCTCTCCGCTCTCAGACGTGAGACCGTCTCGCTTAGCAAAAAGGGGCAGAATTCCCGCCAGGTCGAGTCAGTGGAATCCTACGCGGCTCTCGAACCGCAACTAAATCCAAGCCAAAGAGAGAATCAATGAGCAGCTGACCAGCATTATCTTTAGATTTACTGGTCGGTTTCTCGACAGCCAGGTACATAAGTGAGCACACTCCGCATACCTTATCCGTGTTTCTGATCCTGACACAAGCGGAAAGTGGGGTGTGGGGCATCAGCGGCAAAAGATTCAACCGGGCCACAAGCCAGAGAACCAGCCCAAGTGCCAGGCTCTGGGGCCGAACGCCCTTCCCCGCATTTTCCGTCCAGTACGGCTCTTCGTTTTGCCAACTAACTTGCCGCAATGTTCAACCGCAGAATAGAGTGTACGGAGTTGGCAAGAAATACACTTCACGGCTCAAAAAAACATGCCATTCGTGCCCGCTCCCCGTAGCCGCCATGGCAAAGCCTCCTCTCCTCCTCTCTGCACTGGGTTATAAAGGTCGAGTCTCCCCCATTCAACGCGGTAGGCATTTCCAAACTACACCTATATATCTTCACCTCCATCCTCTATCCTCTATCCTTAGCTCTTCTCTGAGTCCCTCACTCTTCCTCCCTTGATCAACCACATACATTACTTTTTGCCCTCCCACTTTGCCATTGTACTTGTACTACAGAAAGACACTTGACTGCCACCCCTCTCCCGATTCTTCACTTTCCTCCTATACAGCAATATCACAACCGCAATGGCTACAAACGGTACCAACGGCACCAATGGGGCCAGCAAGGATAAGAACAGCAAATTCGACCCTCTCTTCACCCAACATGTCATCGACTTGATGTCCCCCGAGACGAAGCCCAGAGACAGAGAGATCCTCAGCTGCCTGATCAAGCACTTGCACGACTTCTGCAGAGAGGTCGAGCTCACACAAGAGGAATGGGTTATGGGCGTCAACTATGTCAACTCTATTGGGCAAGCATACAAGAAGAACAGGAACGAGGCGTGGAGAGTGTGCGATGTGTTGGGGGTTGAATCGTGAGTACTGCCATCTACGAGACAAACTCGCAATCTATATATCAACAAAAGCTGACTTTTCATTCTCTAGTCTCGTCGATGAAATCAACCACAAAATCGTAACCGAACAAGGCATCGTGCCCACCTCCTCCGCCATCCTCGGCCCCTTCTGGTCTCCCGAAACCCCCTTCCGCGATCTCGGCGCCAGCGTCGTCCAAGACATGCCCTCGGACGGCGAACTCACACTCTTCCATGGCGTAATCAAAGACGCAGAGACAAACAAGGGCATCCCCAACGCCGTCTTCGACATGTGGCAAGCCAGCACGAACGGCAAATACGACGTCTTCGACCCCGAGAACCAATCGCGCCACAACTTGCGAGGCAAGTTCCGCACAGACAAGGACGGCAAGTTCTGGTTCTACTGCCTCAAGCCTACAGAGTACGCCATCGATACTTCTGGACCTTCAGCCGATCTCCTCAAGATGATGGGCCGTCACCCAAATCGTCCCGCGCATATCCATATGATGGTCACTCACGACGATTATATCGGCGTCACGGCTCAACTATACCCCAATGATGACCCATGGCTGGAGACCGACACAGTCTGCGCCGTCAAGGACGACTTGCTCTTGGATTTCAAGCCAGCTGCCAAAGACGATCCACTAAAGGCCAAACTCGACGTCGAGTACGACGTGCGTCTTTTGTCGAAGAAGTACAAGCCCGATTCTAGCATGTTGATGGCGAACGCTGCAGGGGACAGGAAAGAGGCGCCGCTAGCGACGGCTAACCTTTGAGTTAGATCTAGGAGATGAGTATAAACGATTCGATGCATTTACGGTTTGGGATGGCGCGGGAGTTTGTTCGTGTATATATGTTTGATTGCTGGCAAGGCAGGCTGCTTGAGTTTAGCGACTTTAGCTGAGATGAAGATGCTCTCACGATGCAAAAATAGTGGATTCACATCATACTTTATCGCACCTAACATGGCTCCTTTTGAAAATCTCCTGGGAAGCTAGTGATTGATTACCTGGGTATCTTTTATAACTAACTGGCCTCCCCATTTCCTGTCATATTAAGCACAACAAGCAATTTCCTCACCAATCCCTTTAACTCTCCCATCTCGTCTCTGAGTAGCCCCATCTCGGTCCTCATGCCCACCATCTCAACACACAGATCTTGTTCTTTGGTTAAAAATTGATCCTCAGGAGCCTCCTTTTCGTCGTCTCTAATTGGTGAAGTCTCAATATTCGTGCCATCGTGCTCGTCGACATCCGTCTGCGGTTGAGTACCAACGGTTTCACTCACCATCCATGTCAGTAGCGCCTTGCACACTCGGGATAGCGTTTTACTGTGGGATATCTTCTTCAACAGACTGATTCCCCGACAAGGGAATATCGGGCTCTCTTTAAAGCCCCGCCTGTACGATCTCGGACTTTTCGTTGTCGATGATTTCTCTTGCAAGGATGTAGTTGTCTTTCTCTAACGCTGTTCGTGAAGGTAGAGACTCTTTGCTTTCGTGTATTGTAGCTGTAATCAGTCAAAGTCAGCATAATTTCGGCCACCAATACTTGAACGTATTAGGGTTGATCGCGAGCAGTTGGTGAGTAGTCCAGGAAGGGCACATGTCTACTTCTCCTTTTTTTGCCCTAAGCCAATAGAGAAAAAAAAGTTTGAAGGAAATTTGGGGAGAACCTACTTGGCCGTATCATTCAACTCCCCAACAACAATGCTCGATAGACCTATAGCACTCTGAACAATCGTCTGTTCGAGCTGCTTAGCGGTATCATTTTCCCGCATTATCATGTCCTGAAAACGGGTGAGATCTCGACCTTGATGGAAATATCTTCGCATTTTCCCCCTAGGGAAAGTTTCGGAAAGAATGAGATCTGAAACCGAAGTATCAGCTCGTACATAGACGTTAGCACTTCCGTTAAGGCTAAGATAGTTCCGCGAGTGTCCCTTAGTTGCCGTGCCACATTTACTAGAAAGTCCTCGCGCTCTGTCATGACTTTTATCACCCAATCAAAGACAAGGCCGTGCTTATTGTCAGAGGAAGTCCATTCAACGGTCGTCTACCTGGTGTCAGAAGCCAATACAATCGTACATGGCTACGTTTAGAATGCTTACCTTGAAGATCAAGTGGAACCTAATCCACGGAAGTTGCCTATAGACGTATCATTCCTCCATTTCATTGCCTTTCGCGATCCTCCTCGATATCTTATTTTGAGCAGCCAAAATGCTGAATTGCTCCTGTTTTCCGGATTTGTTGCGTTCCCGGAAGCCCCCAAAACGAGTTTCTGGTTGAGTATCACTGGAATTCGCGACTACTGAAACAAGAAGCATCTGCTCAAACGTCAGCCCGGGAGGCAGGTCCCAAAGCTTGCGAGAACCATATTGGATCACAAATCCTTGTCGCTCATCTTCCGAAAGATTGAAGAATGCGGTTTTCCAAAGCTTTCCGTACTGGGAATCAGTTCGGGTAGTACCAGCGGTCACAACCTCAACAAAGGTCTTTCGAACCATGAGCAATAGCTGCCTGCAATGGATTTCACAGCAAACCACCCCGAATACTTACATCTGCGCCGGCACCAAGAAGTATCGAACAGATAGTTGTGTGGCCTCTTGCGGCGGCGGCTTGTAAAGCAGTACCGAATATCCCTACTTGCGTATTCACTAGAGAGCGTTTCCCGAGGAGCTTGGAAACTGTTTGCTCGTTGCCACTGTATGATGCGACTTGCAGGCAAGTTCCAAAATTTCCGCCGACGGCATCAACGTCCCAGCCGTCATCGATCATATCCATTGCGACGACCCAAAACCCCAGGATCATTACATAATATAGCTGTAAGCCAGAGGCGCGTGGTATAAGATTTTTGATGTATTTGTTCTTCTTTATCTGTCCTTGATCTAGGTTATGTAGATCTAGCCAGATGTAGTCTTCATGCAAACTACAAATTTGCGTATTAAACTAAGATGTTTACTTCCAGATGATTGCGATGCAGGACTAGGTGCAAGAGGAGGTCAAGAAGTTTTGAGATCTCGATGCATATATTGAGTGGCGGTTGGCGGCAATTGTGGTCCTGGTGGTTGGCCGTGCCCGAGAACTCTGCACAGTACACTTAAACCGATGCACAATCAAAGCCTCTATCTCAATATTCTAACACAACCCCATCTCAACTAGGTAGTAGTAAAGACACCAACTCAATCCCTCCTGAAATCCACGTGAAGTAAAGTCACCTGTCTCTCGCTGTGCCACCTCCAAACAACCCCTGTCAAGCCACCAACGAAAACCAACAGACAGGGGTTACACGGAAGCAACGACCTCCAAACTCTTAAGATGGACCCCTCACGAGCAGATACAATCATACTTGATATCAAGCCTTCACAATGACAAAATGAGTGACAAGACGTGTAACGAGCGCATCTTCAACCCAACGCCATACTTTCTAGGGCCTAACCGAATCCAAGCACTCGAGCAGGTCAGCTTATCCCTCCCCCTCATCTCCAAGCACATGATAATTACCTTAAAGACTCATCCCACTCTCTGAAAAAAGCCTCAAAATGAAAACTCCCATTATATTTCTCATGTTTGAAACTTCAAGATATATGTCAATCAGTACTGATATTGTGCATCATACTAGCCCTCCGATATCATCCACCACATCCTCCACCGAGACAAAACCACCGGGCTCTCCCATCTCGTCTTCAACAACCTCAAAGCCAAGAAGCGAGTTGATCGGACTCTTAAAGTAGATAACTCTACACTTGTGATAGCCATCGACGGAATCACACATCCTCCACCTCCTCAACCCGCCTCAAACAACCCCAACCCGATCTCAATCCCCAGCCCATCAAACAAAAACAACTTCCCCTCAAACGCAAAGGCAAATGTAAAATCAAGAACAAGAACCAGCTATGGAGTCTATTTCGGGCCTTCCTCACCCCACAACAAAACCTCTTTCCTACCCCCCTCCTCCCCATCAAGAAAATTTCCCCAGACGAAAGAAACCGCTATCTTAAGAGGGTGCTATGATGGTCTAGACTGTACGTCCTCCCTCCCATCTTCCCCCCTAAAAACAATGAACAAAACTCCAAGAGCCACAAAATCCAAAAACCAAGCACAAGTTCCACAAACTAAAACCCCCTCCCTCCTCCCAGATATCCTTAACAACCTCCTACCCCCCCTCGCCCCCAAGAAAATAATCATCACAACCGACTCGCCCTACCTCGTGAAATGCCTCGCCCAGTACGTCTACGTGTGGGAGAGCAACGGGTACCGCGACTCCCGGGGCGAATACGTTGAGAATAGCGAGGAGTTGGCTGATTTGGCGGTCATGGTTGAGCATTTTGAGAGAGTGGGTGTTGAGGTGAATTTTTGGTTGGTAGGAGGTGAGTATGTGGGGGAGGCGAGACGGTTGGCTGGGGAGGCTGTGGAGGGGGTGGTCGAGAAGGTGGAGGGGGAGATGGAGAGGGAGGGAAAGGGAAAGGCGGAGGGTGATGAGGTGGAGATTTTGGGGTTGAATTTGAATATGAAGAGCTTGGATTTGGGATGTGATCTTGAGGCGTTGGAGTTGGAGTTGGAGAAGGGGTTTGTGAATTTCTGAACTAAAGATATTTTCGCTTCCCTTTGAGGTTGAAGGATGGCACCGAATCCAGCACTTGCTGGAGATACAACTAAGAAAAATAAGAGATGGCGAAATTTGGAAGCAATATGTTCTGCATGCAATCGCTCGCTTTTCCACTTGGCCAAGGGGTTTTTTCTTTCCCCCCTTATACTAAGCTATGTATATACCGAAACCAAAGCAAAACCAAAGCAAATCAAACTAGATTGGAAATTCTTAGACGCTTAACTCGGCAGCCTTGCTCGTCCCGATGTAAGATGCGTATGGCTTGAGAGCAGTTTGTACTTCCCCGTTAGCGTCCTGGCAGTAGCGAACGCATTGCTCTGCTGAGCGGCCGATGAAGTTCTTGGGGTCGAGCATCTCATCGATTTCGTCTTTGATGGAGTCGAAGAATGGGTTGGCCTTGATTCGCTCGATGAGGTCGTTGGGCTTGCCCCTGGTTGATGGTGTAAGTATGTGTTTACCTTAGGGTTGACTGTGGTGAGATGACTTACTCAATCTTAACGACGGCGCTGGCTTGGTGGCTGAGGACGCGAATTTCCTCGTCTGTGGAATGAAAAGTTAGATCATATTTATTAGAAAAGATCAAATGCAGGTCCTGTATGTCGATTTAATGGAAGGCTGCTACTTACGGGCTTCTTGACGGTTTCCACCCTTCGACACGAGCTTCATGATGATGTTCTCGGTGGCCATGAATGGAAGCTCACTGCAGAGCGTCAGTATTAGATGATGGGAGGGCTATTTAGGATCACTTACGCCATGACTCGGCTTCGGATGACAGCGGGGTATACGACAAGTCCCTGATACTCATGTCAGTAGCCGTATTTGTTGGATAGTCATGCGATATTGGCAATGTCTTGAAGGCCGAAGAATGCAGATCAGGAGCTCAAATATTCTCATATGGACAGGATATACTGACATTAGCAACATTGTCCAAAGTCATCAAAACCGCATCGGCAGCAAGGAATGCCTCAGGTAAAGTGATACGGCGGATAGCACCTTCAAAACTAGTCAATAGCAATCCCCGAAAGGGCCAAGGTGCACCTACTGTCATCAAGCGAACGCTCATACCATTGCGATGAGTATGTATCGGAAACTGGGGAGTTGACGTGGGAAAGGTAACGGCCGAGAGAAGCAATTCGCTCAGATCTCATAGGGTTGCGCTTGTAAGCCATAGCAGATGAACCCTTCTCGGAGTTAGTATACATCAAGTAGTATGAGAAGTTGACTCGGTAATGCTGAGCAGCGATCCCAATCGCCTCTTGAACTTACTATCTGATCCTTCTCGAATGGCTCCTCGAGGGTCTTCTCAGCAGCAAGATGACGAATATCGGTTGTGATGCGGATAGCGGTAGCACCGAGGGCAGACAAAGCATTGATGACTCTCAAATCGACCTTTCTTGAGTAGGTCTGGGTAGAGATTGCATAGCAGCTGGGGAATCCAGCCTTCTCGCAGAGAATTTCGTTGAGTTTGTCAATCTTGGCACCGTCGCCGTGGAAAATCTCCATGAAAGAGGCTTAGAGGAATGAAATTAGTAATTGTGGCCTCTGAAAGTAATTCAGCGTAACTTGCCTTGGGTTCCAGTTGTTCCTTGAGCTCCACGGAAACGCTGAAGTCATATATTAGCCATGCATTTCCCTTAAAACGAAGCCCTTATTGAACATTGCTATGATCTCTAGTCCGGGAACTTTTTGGGGAGTGAAAATACTGCTTTCTAGGGATGGCACTTACGAGATCCTTGCGAACACGCTCAATATCCTCAAGATCCATCAACAAATCCTGGATCCTGAATCGTGTGTTAGACCATTCCACCAAACCAGACAGTCTCGTACTGTTTCGGGCAGGGTTGCATGTTACATTGCTAGACGTACCATTGACAAGCCCGTCGGCCTACTGTGATGAGTTGTGCAGGTTGGCCGTGAGCTAGAAAGACGAACGTCAGTAAGTGATTACCAATTCCGCCTTTAAGCACAAATCTTGAGAACTGAACATAGGTTCTGGAAGTGTGATGTAAAGCGACTTACTGTAGCCGAGAGTTGCCTCGTCCTTCCACTCAACAGCAAACTTAGCCAGTCTGTTCACAACAACGGCAAGCTTTGGCAGGATGATATCCAAACCTGTTTAAATGTTGGGTCAGTATTGAATGTATGCTTTGTTGAGACTAAAATCACTCACCATTTCTCAGGAAGATCAGGTCGGCATTATCAGTAACTGAGATTGAAATTAGTAAGTGTCTTTGTGGTTTTCTTAAGGTGACCTGCCATAACAAGATGTAGCTCCCCAGTGAATGATTCCAGCAGCAGCGGGCGCAACCAGACCAAACGCATGTACATGGGCCATAACATCATGTCGGCGCCTATTCTTATTAGCTCAGAACTTCCATCACATGTCTTTTTAATATCACAAATTATCCTCAACAGTTCAAGGTCTTGTGATTTTCCCAAAGTCACAGGGACTACTCACTTCTTTTCCTCCTCAGCAGCCACAACGAAATCCTCATCAGTAAATTTCAAATTGGCCTTCATCTGAGTAATCGCCTCCTCTGAGATCGGCAAGCCAAGTTCCCTCTCAGCCTCAGCCAGCCAAACCCACAGCTGTCTCCAAGTCGAGGATCTCGTACGCGCCGAGAAAAGAGTTTTCATCTCCGAGCCTACAAAAATCAGACACCCAAAACACATCATGAGTGGATACACTTACTGGCATAGCGCGAAGCCAGTGGGGTTTGGTATGTATCGTTTCCAGACATTGTGGATGTTCTCTGTATTGTTGTTTTTATTTTCTTTGGGTTTGGGTTCAGGTTCAGAATCAAGGAGATGAAGAGGAAGATGTTGGATATATTTTGGACTTTTTCTGCCCGATTAGGTGGGATGTTACCGAGGAGGGGCTAACGAGTTTGGGCTTGATCCGGGCGGTGAGTGTCCCGATTTACCCCGCCATTGGAGTCAGGTCAGGATGGCCTGGTGGGGGAGTCGTTCCACTTTGTCCGTGACTCTGTTGGAAATATGCGGCTATTGCTCTGGTCATCTAATTATTAGAAAGGCTGGAACTCCGTATATCTTAGTAGTCGCATTTTGAATTTCTTGCAAAAATAACCAATTGAGCAAATTAGCTGTAAGTTATTTCAGATTGGTTAGTTACCCCTACTGAGTTTCCGTTAGTGTTTATTAAGTCGATTATTTCAGGCTGGTTCTATGGTCTAGTTATACATCAGAGAGCCTTGAGCCGGTTAGGGAATTTGGAGTAAAATTTGCAGCTGCAATTTAAAGTCGTCATAATATTTAACACAATGAGCGAATGATATGTCGTCAATAATACTGAGATTTTCAAGCGCTGCAATGCAAGCTACAACCAATGCTAGATCTCATCTCGGGCAAGACCTCTGTCTCTTTTCTTCCCCAAACTCATTGCCAATCATCATCCTTATAATACTTGTTCCAAAAGCCCCTATAATTCTTCTTCTTGCCTTCAGTCGCAATCTCCTCAATCTCCTCCTTGGTCAACTTGAACTCAGTAGTCTTCAAGTACTGCTTCAATCTCCCCTCATTCGAGCTAGTGGTCACAGCCACAATACCCTGATCAACCACCCATCTCAGGGCGATCTCACCAGGTGTAACATTGTACTTCTTAGCCAGCTTCTCATAGACCCCATCGACTGGACCCGGAGCCGCTTTGGTTATAGCAGCCAATGGCGAATACGCACTAGCTTTGATACCATGCTTCTTCTGGAACTCCAACAGCTCGACATGTTGCAGATACGGGTTGAACTCGATCTGGTTGATAGCTGGAATGACCTTTGCCGTTTCAAGGATAGCTTCAAGATCAGTTTTGCGGAAGTTGGAAACTCCAATGGTCTTTGCTTTTCCAGATGCTTGAATCTTTTCCAAGTCGGCCCATTTGGCTTGAATTTCGGCTGGAGAGTTGGCGAAGAAAGGAGCGTGGATGAGGTACTGGTCGACGTAGTCGAGACCGAGTTTCTTGAGGGAAGTTTCAAAGGCTTCTAGGGTGTTGATCGGGTTCACGCCATCTATTTTGGTGGTTACGTAGAGCTTCTCTCGTGGAACGCCGGATTCTTTAATGGCGACCCCAAGCTCGGTTTCGTTTCCGTAGACTATGAGATGTCGGTTTGTGGTAAGGAGTATATGGTATATGAAGATTTGGGAAGTTCGAAATAAAAGATGCGAAAATGAAATATACCTTGAGCACCATCCAAATGGTGATATCCCGTCCTAATAGCCAAGACAACAGTCTTTACCAGCTCGTTATCAACAGGCGAGTTTGGATCCGCTTTGTAATTGGCAGTTCCAAGACCATAGCCAAGCTTAATACTGTTAGCACTAGGTTTAGCCTTTCTGTAAAAGCATCATTGACGTACTACAGGAATCTCTTTCCCATCATTCAACTTCAAATTTGGAATAGCTGCCATATTTACAAATCGCGGGGTTAGCCGGCTAAATGTACGAGAGTAGAACTTAAGATTTGTTGCTGGACGTCGAAAAGAACGGTAATGGGAAGATCGAAGACTTTTATTTAGAAGTGTCATAAAGGGAAGTTTCAATTGAATATGAGTGAAAGTCTGAATGGGTTCAAAGGTGGGTTGCTGGGTGATAATATCCGTCCCGGGCCGTCCACTCGGTACAATGTCGCCATGAGCTCCCAGCATTGCGCTGGGCGGAGAAAGCTGGCAGAAAAAGCCACCTCAAGCCTCTTTGAGCGAACAGTGGGAGCTCCAGGAATGGCCACTCAAGAATTATCGAGGGGCCCAGATCTTCAACGTCAGTCAGCAAAACCCCTACATTACATTATCCTCTTATTCCCGACTCGTCATACCCATTTGGAATTATTTTGCCCTTTACCTTAATTCGAAGTCTCTTCAATTATATCTTGCAAAGAGCTTCCCATTTGGTTCCTAACTTCGTTGTTTATGCTTTCAAGACTTCTTTCCAGACCTTTGATACCCCGCATGCGACTTGCGCAAATGGCAGCACATGTGTCGAATGGTTCCCCTCCTGGAGGCACCTCTCTCGCAGACTTACCTAAGTCATGGACCTTCACATCATCTCTCCCTCCAGACTCGAAATTCCCAACGCCCGATGCTTCACATAAAACACCTCGAGGGGACATTGAGCCGAGGCAAGTCAAGGGGGCTTTGTTTACATGGGTCCGGCCAGAGGAGGCAAAGGAACCAGAGCTATTAGGCGTAAGCCCAGCTGCTATGAGAGATCTGGGAATCAAAGAAGGAGACGAAAAGACGGAAGAGTTCAAACAAGCAGTTGCGGGCAACCAGTTACTTGGGTGGGATGCAGAGAAGGGAGAGGGTGGATATCCATGGGCACAGTGCTACGGAGGGTGGCAATTTGGATCTTGGGCTGGACAATTAGGTGATGGGCGAGCCATATCTCTCTTTGAGACGACGAATCCAAGCACCAAGAAACGATATGAATTACAATTGAAAGGAGCTGGAATAACACCCTATTCGAGATTCGCAGATGGAAAGGCGGTTCTCAGATCAAGTATTCGGGAATATATTGTCTCGGAAGCCCTCAACGCTCTGCGGATACCCACGACTAGAGCTTTGTCTCTTACTTTACTACCACACTCGAAAGTCCGACGAGAGACGATAGAGCCTGGGGCTATCGTGGCACGATTCGCAGAGTCTTGGTTAAGGATTGGTACTTTCGATATACTACGAGCAAGAGGAGACAGAGACTTAATTAGACAACTATCAACATACATTGCCGAGAATGTGTTTGATGGATGGGAGTCGCTACCTGCACGGAATCCATCAGATGATGGAAGTGATGCCAGTACATTACCTACAGGCATTGCCAGGGACACCATCGAAGGGCCCGCTGGTCTCGAGGAAAACCGCTTCACACGTCTCTACCGTGAAATTGTCCGCCGTAATGCCAAAACGGTAGCAGCATGGCAAGCTTATGCCTTCACCAACGGCGTGCTAAACACAGACAACACATCCATTTTCGGCCTATCAGTCGACTTCGGCCCTTTCGCTTTCCTAGACAACTTCGATCCCAACTACACGCCCAACCATGACGACCACATGCTCCGCTACTCATACCGTTCTCAACCCACCATCATCTGGTGGAACCTTGTCCGCCTGGGCGAATCCCTAGGCGAGCTAATTGGCATCGGGGGAGGCGTCGACGCAGAAGAATTCGTAGAGAAAGGCGTCCGTCAAGAAAACGCAGACGATCTTGTCTCCAGGGCCGAAGCACTCATCACACGGACAGGCGAGGAATTCAAAGCCGTCTTCCTCGAAGAGTACAAGCGACTGATGACCGCTCGTCTCGGACTCAAAGTCCACAAGCAATCCGATTTCGACGATCTTTTCAGCGAACTACTCGACACGATGGAAGCTCTGGAACTAGATTTCAACCAGTTCTTTCGCAAACTAAGCAATTTCAATATTGTTGATCTCGAGACTGAGCAGCAGCGGAAGGAGAAAGCTAGTGTCTTCTTTCATCATGAAGGCGTCACCGGGCTTGGGAATACAGACGAATCAGCGCGGAAACGCATCGCGGAATGGCTAGAGAAATGGAGCACGCGAGTATACGAAGACTGGGGACCGACTGGCGACGATGTTGCCAGACAAGTAGAGATGAAGAAAGTCAATCCGAAGTTCATTCCTAAATCGTGGATTTTGGACGAGGTTATCAAAAGGGTTGAAAAGGGAGGCGAGAGGGAGATTCTGGATCGCGTTATGCATATGGCTTTGCATCCCTTTGAGGATAGATGGGGCTGGGATGAGAAAGAAGAGGAGAGATTCTGTGGTGATGTGCCGAAGTTTGATAGGGCCATGCAGTGTTCTTGCAGCTCTTAGACGGACATATTTACTGCTGTTCTCTGTATATTTATATCCTATAATGACATGAGATGTATAATATAATACACCACAAACCATTTCTAACACTTCTTCGTATCCGAAAAGCCTCCCCTCCTCTCTCCCACAGTAGTACTGACAGCATACAAGCTTCCCATTGAATATCTACGCTAGCCTACTCCACACCACGCCCTGAGAATCACTAAAATATGTTTAAGGTCAGGATACCCCTACTCTTAGCTAGACTTCCTCGTAATATTGCATGGCAATCCTTATATACCTGCCTAAAGTAAAGTCGAAACATCCCTTCGGGGTGTCCTATGGCCGATCGGTAAGCCAGCCAGTACATTAAGGGCTTAGGCTAAGTATCATCTAGTTCCAAAAATTGCAGACTGCAAAAGCCAAAGTATATAAACAGACGTCTCTTCTACCTCGCTTCTCGTTTCAACAGCTTTCCTCGATCAAAACAACTGGCTCCCAACAACGCTTCAGCTATTAAAACACACCTCAATTACCTCCGTAAAAGCATAGAAATTCGAAGTACATATTCTACTTTCAAACGACCTACTATTTACTTCTCACTCACTCTCCAAAAATGCCACTCGAACTCTCCCTCGCCACAGAAGCGGATTTGGAAGCTATATCACACTCTCAAATCACACTCTCAAATGGCAGCTTGTACTTTCAATCCAACCTTCTCATTCTCACATCCACATTTTACATTGACATTCTCCACCTCTCAAAACCCTCAAATTTCAAGACATATTCCCTCTCAACCAACACCACCAAAACTATTCTCTATTCTCTCCTCACCCACAAATCCCAAACCCCTTAAACCCAGTCACCTAACCATCCAACCAACCACTCAAACACTCAAACCAACTAACACCCCCCCCCCTCAAAAGTCCACCCCATAGACCCAGTCCACTCTCTAATCTACCCCTCCCCTATACCCATCCCAGACAGCGTCGTCACCTCCATAACATCCCGCCAACTTGTCTCCTGGCGCCAAAACCCGACGGGAACACGCTGGATCAAACTCACCGACCCGTCGAACCCGGTCGATGCAGAGGGTGGGCAATTCATCGTCGCGGCTGCGAAGTGGATTTTCTTTGAACAGGAGAAAGAGGGGGAGGAGGAGAGGTGGCCGAGGAAGGGGGGTGTGAAGGTTAATGTATGTATACATATTCTTTTTATTTACTTTTCCCCCCACCCACTACCTATTCACCTCCGCTCGTTTACCTCATCCACTTCCGCTATATTTCCCAATCTCAAGTCCTGTAAATCTTTTCCCCGGGAATAAGTAGAGGTATTTGAAACAGATGGAGGAGGAAAAGAAGGAAAAGAATTGCAAAGTGAAATCTCCTCACTTACTTACACCCCCTCACCCAAACCTCTCCCTCCTAGCGAGCGAATCACCTACGAAGTCCTCGGCGCAGACGACGCATCCTACGTCTCCTACATCCTCGAAACTTTCTACGCCAACAAGCGCAAACACATGACAGGACCCTACCCTGCGCCGTCCTATTCTCGAAGGCTCTCTGATTCTCTAGACTCGGCAAGGATCGTATTAATGCTCTGATGGTATCGGGTATATAGTCTAGTGTGCCCTACTCGTCATCAACTGTGATTTTTTTTACTCTCCTAATTGCAAACTTAGTATGCTAGAATCAGAATTCTACGGTGTAGGGGATAAGCGATTGTTGATTAATGATCACCTAGGTATCGATTGTGACACTGTTAGTTGACAGAAGATAGGATATACTCTCGGTCGAGACTCTTGTATTCTGAGAGATTCTTGCGACATTATACGCATCTTCTAGCAGATTTTCCGGATCTACTTTGCCTTCAGAGTCTTTTAACAAAGTCTCATGAAAACAGGCCGAGTAACAAGCAGGACAATTCGCACACTCTTGCTGAGGCCAAATTCCAGTACAATCGTTTCAATAACGTGCGTCAGCGTCACCGATGTAAGCGAGCCTCGTCAAACCTTCGAATTCGCGGGGAGGCACCTTCCCCCGCCCCTTAACTAATTATTAAAGCTTTATAAAAAAAAGTCGATATAATGAAAATTCAACATAATGTTAGTATATGCATCATACTCTTAAGTGTTGTAAAGATACTTTAGAAGTGTAAATTACAAAAGGGCAAACAAAGGCATTTCTAGCCTCGCGAGCTGGCTCTCGGTCGCAAATTGAGCCGCGAACCCACGATTTTACCCCCCTCTTTTAACACCACGGAAAGCGCCTTAAGTTATATAAAAAGTAGAAATAACTTAAGACTAACATGTAGCAATTAATTTCATGTAACTACTAGCTTAATTGAAGACCTAGTTGTAAAGTAATATTCGGGGGCGTTTCTAGGATTTTGGTGAGGGCCCGAAAAAGTGAGGGGCGGGGCATCGGTGACGCTGACGCACGTTATTGAAACGATTGTATTGGGTGGCATTCCAGCTGTCCCTGGCTTCATTCCTAAGCCAATCGAAGCAGGACAGCTGTGTCCCCCGCCAGCCTCGCTCTCCGCCAATGCCTCTTCATTGAACGCACAACCAGCCATCACGATGGCCCCAACCGGCATCTACTCTCGTCTGAAGGCATATTACACTGGGGAGAAGGGTCGGTAAGCTAGCAAAGCATCTGCGGGGCAAATGCTGATGAATGGCAGAGCCTGAATTACCACCCATAAGCACAACCACTGCGGTAGCCTTACTGGTATGTCTCCCACGGCAGAAGAACAATGAGCTGGACTGACGAATTTTAGATCGCATATACTGTCATCTATGTCGCACCCTTCTACCTTTCCTCTACCACGCGCCCCTCACCAAGCCTCTCTCGCGATGCGCCGTCCGTTATTCGTGGCCGGATCCGCTCTGTCACCACCTCCTGCATCATCTGCTCTATATTTACATTCGTCTTGCTCTCGTCCGTAGAGACTGGGAGTCCAATAAAGAGCATACACCACATGGGATGGTTCCCGATAGGCATACTGGAAGCAGTGAAGAGTGTTGGACTCACGGCCATCCTGTTCCTAGGTCCTCTCTTCGAAGGTGGTATAGCTGAAGGGGAATGGAGGGCTTGGATTCGTCTGCGAGGGCTTCATACTGTCATCGGTGGATGGATAGGTTGGCGCAATTTTGTTGCAGTATGTCTCCCAAAATCCTACTTTACAATGGCAATTGTTCTGACTGACATCACTTCTACAGGGTCCAATTACAGAAGAAGTCCTCTTCCGTTCAGCATCAGTACCCCTCCTTCTCCTCGCTCGAACATCCAACACCACGATAATCTTCTTGACGCCTATCATCTTCGGCCTGGCGCACATCCATCACTTCTACGAATTCCGTATCACACACCCTGACACACCTGTTATTGCCGCCATCCTACGCTCAGTTTTCCAGCTTGCCTACACCACCTTGTTTGGAGGATATGTTACGTTCTTATATATGAGGACTGGAAGCTTGCTGGGTGTTATTCTCGTTCATACTTTCTGTAACTGGATGGGCTTGCCAAGAGTTTGGGGAAGGGTTACTGCTGGGGAGTCAGCTATAACAGAAAGGGGTCTTGCGGAGGGAAAACGGAGTGAGGATGGGCCTGGGAGAGTGGAAAATGGAAAGTTAAGTGTTGTCTGGACGGTTGCGTACTATATCCTACTTGTTGTGGGTGCGGTCTCTTGGTGGAAATATCTCTGGCCATTGACGGAGAGCGAATTGGCCTTGACCTTATTCTAGACGACCAACTAGAAGTGATGGGGATTAGCGGCATCCAAGAATTTTGGGGCTGGAGCAAGACCATGTGGACATTCACAAGGAAACGCTAATTTCCGATACGAAAGACATTTTATGTATTTTACTTGGTACTGAAAATGTTCCTATCCATTTGCTCAACTCAGCCCTTGGGTTAGCCTTCCAAGACTTTTGGCACGACAATATTCATCTTGAATCCTTGGTTTTACTAAGGTATCATCACAATCCCCCCAATCAGGAAGTGGACGAGAGTCAGCCCTCCACAAAGATCGCAAGCGCCAAGAAAGCTTAAAGGCTAAGCCACGGCAGAGCCTAGGTGGTTTCAGGGTTCAAGTCGAAGCGGAAAACAATCGCCGACAAGCAAAGTAGTATCTAATTCTTAATGCTCGTGAGCGAATTGGTCCAAATATTACTAAAACTATTTGCCTTCTCTCGTAGAAGACAAATTCTCATCCTCACAAATCATCTTTTCGTTTTCTACTGGACGTCACTGTGTGAGATACCGGCAATGAGTACCGCCCGAGCATCGCGCAGACCGCACACTAAATCGCGGAACGGCTGCGGGCAATGCAAGAAAAGAAAAGTCAAGGTACTGATATCCAATACGTAGCTATAACAGGCTTTGTAGTCAGTCACATCTATGTGGCAAGCCCTCCTGCCTGACGAATACATGCTAATATGGTAGTCCTCGTAGTGTGATGAACTTGGTCCCAAATGCTCAAACTGTTCGAAATGGCGAGAACTCTGCGATTATGAAGTCTTCGGTCTCCCTACGTGCAATCCAGTAGGGAAAAAAAGCACTCTTGGGTACAATCCCCTTCGTTGGTGAAGGTCTTCGCTGTTTCTTATGTTTACAATATACACAGTGATTTCCGGTGCGAGGTGAACAGACGCTTCCTTGCTTCATCTCCAGATCCTATTCCATCACCACCCAACATAAATCTCGAGCATCTAGAGCTCATGCATCATTACGCTGTCAGCACATCACAGACATTTCACAATTTCGGCGACGGCCGTTGGGACGTTTTAATACCGGCTCAAGCCCAATCCTACGAGTTCCTCATGCACGCCCTCCTAGGCGTCTCAGCTCTTCACATCTCCCATCTCAAAGGCAGAGATGGAAAAGATTCCTCAACCATGCAGTACCTGTTACGGGCTCACACGCATCACACCAAAGCACTCACCCTATTCCGGTCGACGATCACAGACATCACACCTACGAACGGTACAGCCACAGCCTTCTTCTCCCACCTCTTACTAATCTTCTCCTGCGGAACCCTCCAACCCCCCAAGCCAGGACAAGGAGAAGACCACGCCCAAGACCCCATCTATTCCGTCGTCACTATCATACGGTACTTCCGGAGCTACTGGAAACTCTTCACCGACGCCGACAACTGGGCAGCAGCAGCAGGCACTTCACCATATGGCTCCTCCCCTCCATCCACCAACACCAGGTTCCCGAGCACGATAAACGCCCTCAACGACCTCCTGCAATTTAACGCCATGTACCCCCACTCAGACACTCATAAGGCCATCTACCACGATACCATCATCCAGCTGCGACTGTCTCTGAACTGCGGCTCGGCGCTCCCCAGGAATCTATGGCCGCTCTCGATCTCTGACGAGTATATCTCGCTGCTAGAGCGAAAAGAGCCTATGGCGTTAGTCATTGTAGCGTATGGGACCAATCTTACCGTAGAGCAGATGCGCTGGTTTGTGGATGAGTGGGTTGCGCATATCACGAGAGGAATTGCTGGACTGGTTGGCGAGGAGTGGAGGGAGTGTATGAGGTGGCCGCTGTTGCAGTGTGGATGGCGAGATGATGGGGGAGGGAGAGATGTGTTTCTCGTTCCGTCTTGATTCCTGTTCGGATTGTTTGTGCCTTGCTGTAGAAGTGGGCCGTGGTGTGTGTTGCTGTTCTGTGATATCTAGACATACTCCAAAAGCCCATACGTAGATGATGAGAAGTCGTTCGTTGGTAGGTGGTCGAGTATAGAGCAAGGTATTCGAATCGGTTCTGATGACTTGGCTTGTCCTTAACCTCCCACCATTCTAGTTCTTGTCTGGATATTCATAGATTGTATGTCTTTGTCCCAGTCCAAACCATCCAAAGAGGTATTCTCTAATACCTTTCCGTAGGACTACCATCCATCGTACTATAAACTTGTGTTTACGTTTCCGTTCGTCTGTTTATCTAGGTAATTTCCTAGTTCTTACTAGATTCCAGGTTATGGGTCTGACTTTAGTCCTCCTATGGTTAATCACAAGCTTTTGCAAAAAGGCTCCTATAGACTGACTTCTAACAGCTCCAATGCCCCACCAGTCGATCTTTTGATTCCTCTTGTAGAGGCTGTTAATAATAGCGTTTATATACTGTATTCAAAGGAGGATTCAGAGCTTCTTTTCAAATGGCATAACTCGGTTCTACCAAGGATATCTTTTCTCGAGATAAACTCCATCCACATAATCCGTCAAGGCTCGACTAAAGAAAGGTCAATTCCTTTTAGGAGGAGCATGAGTTTTAAGCTTTGCGCCCTTTTCCAAAGAACGGAAATATGCAGGCATGAGCTTGAAATAAGTCAGTTGGTGGGGAAGTACGGTATGGCAAGGGATAGGATGGATAGTGGATTGATCGGATGGATACGGCATGATATGATATGAAAGGTAGGGATACGAGGGTAGCAGGACATGGAGCGGGGGGCGGGAGTGTACAGTGTAGCATATGGGGGGGGTTTTTTTTCAGCGAGCTACTTACATGGTATTTTTGGAACGTTTATTATCTCTGGTGTTGATGGATGGCATAGTCCTAGTCCTAGCCCAATAAAGCGATTGATGAGTGTGATTTTTGTCTCTTTTTGTACATCTAGTTGATTGATTGTTTAGATTGAGATCTATCTGTTTGTAAATTCGTTTATATCAAAGACGGAGTGGGGGTATCTAGATACCTATCGTTGAGTGAAGAGCCCATATCTAGTCTAAAAACAACGCCGCTGTAAACAATCTACACCTTGCCAGCCCGTATAATTCGTACGTTGAGTACATATCTCCTTATATCCCAAGAATGCAGAGAACGCCGTGCTTGCATCCTGAAAGCGGTCTAAATAAGACGTCTGTGTTAAAGAACAACCGATATCCAAACTCCATAAGATTGAACAAACACAACAAAAACGGGAGGAAGAATGGAGGGGAGTAAGAGATGAGATATGGAAGAAGGGAGAAGAGTGAAGCAAGGGTATAAAAAAAAGGGGAGGTTTAGCGAAACAAGCCCAACGTCCCACTCAACTTCGTCAACATCTCCTCCCTCTCCCCAACAGGCGTACTGAGAGCCGTAACTGCACCTCCAGCACCAATATGCCATGTTTCCATCCCTTCTCCATCTCCATCTCCCTGCACCCCGCCCGCCTCCACATCTTCATCCTCCCATTTAAACGCACACCTAATATTAACACTCCAATCTCCTCTCCCACCCACATCCGCATACCCCACCACCCCACTATACAGACTTCTCTCCTTCCCCTCCTCGACATCCTGCAAGATTTCACAACTCCGCTTCTTCGGCGCACCAGTCATGCTCCCAGGCGGCAAACTAGCAGCCAAGATATCAAGACCAGTATACCTCTTCCCCTCCGCCTGACCCACCTCCTCCTCAGACAAATGAGATATAAGATCCGCAGGGAACGGTGCGGGAATATCAGCGCGCACGATAGAAATCATCTGGAACACGCTCTTGTACTCCTCAACGACCATGAGGCGTGGGACGGAGACGTTGCCTGCGCCGCAGACGCCGTGGAGGTCGTGTCGGACGAGGTCGACGATCATGAGGTTTTCTGCTTTTTCTTTGGGGATGTCGAGGAGGGCTTGGGCTTGTGGGAGGGTGGGTACCATGGCGGATTTGCGGACGGTGCCTTTCATGGGGCGGAGTTCGCTTGTTTGGGGGGTGTAGCTGAGGAAGCGCTCTGGAGAGGCGGAGATGTATGTTAGGGGTCCGAGACGGATGTAGGATGCGAAGGGGGCGGGTTGGCGGGTGCGTAGGGTGGTGTAGAGGGGCCAGGATGTGGATGTTGAGGGGGAGGTGGCGAGCGTGACGTGGGTTTGATCTGTGAGGCAGAGTTCGTAGGAATCTCCTGCTCGGATAGAAGATTGACAGGAGAGGACTTTGGATTCGTAGTTGTCGTCATTGGGAGTTTGCATTGAGAGGACGGAGGAGGGGATGTTGGGCTTCAAGATCGGCTCGGTGGATGTGTTTGAGCTGTATTTCCTCTGTTTTGAGAGCCCATTCGTGGGCTTGTTCTTGACTTCGGCGTGGATGACTTGTCCTGCGATCTCAATGTTGTTCATCTCTTTTGCAATTCTCCAGAGGTCATTTTGATGCGTATATGTTGCTGTTGCAAATCCAGTGAGCATCCCATTTTGCTGGTCAAGTTTCAAGCCACAAGGAAGTGTGACGTTCATCCTAACCATCTTGTCGAGGATTTGACGCTTATTGATACTTAATGGGAGATTCGAAAACGTGACCGCAAAGGGATCATAGCTCTCCTCCGGCAAAAAAGTAGCTTCTAGCTTTGCGGAAATGTCATCCATCCATGCAGTAACTCGACTCGCCTCGTTTTCAGGGGCAAGTTGCTGGATATAGATTTGATTCTTAACATGATCAACAACAAGACTCTTCTCAACCCAGGCAAAGCAAAGATCTGGACGTTGATGTTGATATCCTTTCGAATCAGGCGTTACCCCAATGGTCTCAAGCCCCAGCTCATAGGTAATATAGCCTATAAAACCACCCCAGAATGGAGATTCTTCATTGCCATTCTTCAGTTTGTTTTGATCCAAATATTGGGCTATGTATGACCAAATTCCTCCGTATGTCGATGCATCTATGCTCCGAATTTGCGGTAGTTGACCGTTGGCTCGAGGATGGATTGTGGTAATTGTTTCTCGTCCGGCTGTGTATTGAATTTTCGTGCAATTCTTGATATCCAATCCAATAATGGAATATCTTCCTCTAACATCTGCGCCTCCGCTAAACTTCTCATTCGCATTGGAAGATTCAAGGATGATTTGGTCTTCTTGGATATCCAGAATAGTTTCAACTATTAGCTGGACAGATACCCGTGCCGGCATATCAATACTGCGTGAATGACAGATGGCTTTCTTGGTAGCGGTACAGCCATTAGTGAGAGCTGTCTCTAACATCCGTTGACTTCGACTTAGCAAGCTCTCTCGAGTTGCAAATCTCCCTTCAATTGGCCCCTCCAAGTTGATCTGAGTCTTTCTGTAATTCGAATTCCACGACCGAGCCAATCCGAACCAATTCAATATAACCTTCTTGCTCTCATCGTTCGTGCATATAGACTCGGGATGGTATTGCAATGCCCAGAAAGGTTTCGTCCTGTGGCATACTGCAACCAACACCCTGTCGTCCATAATCCCCGAATTGTTCTCCTCGGCCATATCATGCTCGACCCAAGCCAATGGCAACAAATCCGGACACTGTTTCATAGGCTCCCATTTCAAAGTCTGCCAATGGCCCTGCGAAATCGAATCTTGGCCAATATCCGCGCAAAGGCTCTGGTAGAGCGTAGCATTGATCTCTCCAACTCCTCCGAAAATGCCGTCTTCCCCCAGCCTCTCAACCTCTCCCACATGCATTATACGCCGAACAATCCCATGCTGTGGTCCTTTCAACCTCCTGACCTCCCCACCAAATTCCAAACACAAACTTTGAAATCCCAAGCATATCCCCAAAACAGGCACCATCTCTTCGTTCGCTAACCTCCAAATCCTCCTTATAATACCCACATCCTTCTCATTTCCCGGATGGCCCGGACCAGGGCCGCATACTACCGCTGCATAGTGCCGTAGTTCTTTGTGCAAAGCCGAGTCAGTGGAGAGCGAGGGGTTGTCGATGTAAATTGTGCGGACGGAAGCGTTGAGTGTGGTTTCTAGCAGCGATATTATATTGTTGGAAAAGCTGTCGTAGGCGTCAATGAAGAGAATTAGAGGTTTGGGGATGAGCATTGTTACATGCGAAGGTTGAGGAGTGCTGAGAATTGAAGGGAAGTGAGAAAAGAGAGTCACGGAGGGCGCTGGGAAACATTTTGGATGATCTTGGCGGTGGGAGGGGGCAGATTCGCTTCTTTGAGATTAGCGAGGGGTGGCTTGCATATCAGCTTTGTGTGTCTGTTTCTATTCGTTCGAGTTTGAGCATCTGGAGCCTCTAACCGACCTGGATCTCAAAGAATGCAATGAACTCGAGTGTTTCGGTAATTGTATTAATTACGAGCGGTCACCGAGCGTGCGGAGTGCAAATTTGTTGTTTTCTAAATCACCTTTTCCTAGCTCTGTAGTCTTTATTCGAACATTTTCTCAGGTTCTTTCTCCTTCCGTCCGTGATCAAAACACCGTCTCGGGAATATTCGTGACTCTGGAAATTATGGCTACCAAAGCGCAATCTCCTTCCATACGAGGTTGAGTTCTTCCAGGAGCCAGGCAACGCGGATGCTGCGCGAGGCTTGGAGGAAGTGGAGGGTTAGGTCTGGGGTTGGGGTTTAGGCGGGGGTTGTCATATTTAGGTTTTGCTTTTGGGTTGGGAAAATAGGAATTTTGAACTTAAGAAAGGAGGTTTATTCTGCCTTTAAAATTGCAAGAAGCAGTAGAGTAGGAATTTGAGGAAATTAGGGAGATGAGGAGATGTAGTTCAGTGACCCACCAACCTACTTATCTACTTATCCTCGGCCTGAAGGGGGGAGACACCATAACTTCAAAGGTGTAACTTTATGTCATGAGCGACTAACTCACGCCGTCGCGGGATGTGGAGACAATCAAGAATGAAGCTTAACGGCAGATGGGGAAATCCGGGGACGGGTGTATGGGATTTTGAGACTTTTTTTTCTTATGCTTATCTTATCCATTTTTTAGGATGGGTATTTGCCATGGTCTTCTCGACCGAACCAAGCCCGACAGAGTCTAACCTCATGCCTTCCTAGCACAATTCTTTGTTACTCTCCACGCGCCGAGACCCCTCCGTCCTATAACCCTCTCTAAGGTACTCCGAAATCCGTCGTCGCCGAAATCGAGATCGTCTAGGTTGAGATGTTGTCTGTACTGCCAGACTTCCTGGAAGTGGAGACTCGGTTCCTGGTTCGAGGTATATGGGTCTAGGAAAGTTGCTGACAAAGGAGCGATGAGGTATGTGCCTTCTTTCTCGTCGAGATATGCTGTTGCATTCTCAGAAGGCTTATGACATGTCGCTAGAGCTCCCAGCTCTCTCAGCATAAGTGGTCCTTTCATGCCCATTATATCGTGCGTCGTTAAGACTTCGTTCTTTCCGTTCAGAAGCCATACTGGAGGGCTATAAGTTTTCCACCAAATCGCTTGTGTCGCATCAGGCTGCTTGCTTAAGAACACTTGAGTGGGCACGATGCCGCCTTGGTGATATACACCCATTAGAATGCCAAAGAAGGCGTTGAAGAGAATCCAGGTACCAGCCCAAAGACGAAGATAAGTCTTGTTTTTAGGAAGTTGTATGGAAGAAAGGATGAGGGGTATCGTTGGGAGAAGGAATCGAGCTTCCTGGTGTTGAAAGAAGGAGAGGACGACGACACCCGCAATTGCTGAATATAGTCGCAAGGATGGGTGCATGCCCAGGATGAGTAGAGGGGCAACTGGGCCAAGAAGTTGTGGTAAGTTGAAGAGGATGTGCTGGTACCAAGGGTGTAAGCCGTGGGCCGCGAGATTACTTGTTTGAAGGTTGTATTTGTAATTATTGAGTGGTGTGATGATCGGATTGGAGAAAAGGTAAGACCAAGTGACCGAGTGTTCGCTGTAAAATTGGGTATCTACGTAGATCGCAATGAATGTTGTAAGGAGGGCAGAGAAGATCGCAGCAAGAAGTGCTAAAGGCCTGTTAAAGTTAGCAGCGAGTCAAGTTTCGCATTCATCTAGACATACTTTTTGATGAAGTGAGGAATCAAACGAAGTCCAGGAATTATTAGAAAAGCCGGGAAGGTAATCCGGTTGAAGATGCCAAAGACTGCGACAAATGCAAGAATCGCAGTTGCAAAAGCAGAAGACCGTTGCTGCGAGAAAGTCAGATTAGTCCCAACACTTCTGCTCATCTGGATATCCTACCTTGTTCTCCACAATCCTATGGATCAAAACCAAGCACCAGGCCAGCGCCAGAGTCTCTATAGAATTCGAGAACGTGTGGGTCTGGTATGTCCATGTAACATAGGAGGATGCGACCAGCAGAACGGCCACCTTTCGATGCCGTGGAGACTGAACCAACTCATGCAGTGCCCAGTCCTCCAACACGAAGCTCAGCGCGAACATCAACACCCGCAGGGTCCAGAAGACTGCTATCGGCGGTATCTCTCCATCGTTTCCATTCCCAATCCATAGCCAACGGAGGAGGAGCATCGGCAGACCGTAGACAGGCCATAATGGGAATACGCTTCGGACTGGATTATCGGCTGTAAATTCCCAGGTGAGTTTGACTGGGTAACTGAAGATTTGTCCTGCAGAGTCGAGGGGTTGTTAGCAGATGCGCAATAGATATTTGTAAACCCCGCCGAGTAACAGCTGACAAGTGCCCAACGTGGCCCATTCCAGGAAGTATCGATCTCAACATCGCATTTTGTTGCGCGGCGATATTCCACCTCTCTTGAAGCCACAGCAGATGGAAAACACGTACCTGCTATCACCTCCGGGCCTTGAAAGTTCTCATCAGGGTGAAGGTAGCTTGGGGACAGAGCGAAATAAAGTCGAACCAGAACAAGAAACAAGTATGCGCGCCGCCACATTATGGAATGCCTTTGCTGATTACATGCGATCGGGGCATCTGAAAGAAGGGATTCGCAGACGCGATTTCCGACTGGCCTCGAGCATTTGCGATGCTGAAGAGGGAAAACCGTTGAGGTGGCACGAAACAGAGAAGTGTTTGGTGGTGGTGGAGAGACAGGAGAGGGTGGAAATGTCCCGTTGGGTCGCGTCAGGTTGCTTGTACGGACAGGGATGGGGGCAAATGGGGATTGATCAGCCGCACCCACCACCAGGAACGGAGATCAGCCAGTCAGCCAATCTTACATGCAAGACATTTGGTGCGTGATTTACTGTATGACTTACTTCGAAGTATGAAGGGTTATGCAACTATGAGGTATGTTCTAGAAGCAGGACTCTACCGTATTGTAAGATTTATGCATGCGTTGTTTCTAGAAAGGGGCTGATAAGGCTGACGGACTTTTCTCTTGGTCCTCTCAGCCTTCTAGCGGCATTGAAATCCGTTAGCTTGAAAGCTTAGCGAGGAACACCAAAACTTTCGCATCTTTAAAAGCGTGATCTGAAAGAACCTACACTTAAATTTGATTCTATCTTATAGAGATTAGACTTAAGGCTCTAAACTTTAATCTTATGAAAATAACTAAGACAAATAATAATCTAATAGAGTACAATCGCTATTGAAATGGGAGGTATTACTGCGACAGAGCCTCGCTTAAATCAAGCTAATGCTTATTATTTATTGTGCTCACCCAACTACATGCCGTTTCAATAGATGAATCATATAACCCACCAAGGTTCGACCAGCATGATCATCTGGAGGTAGAGATATGGTGGACTGGCTGGAGATCGTTGCCTTTGAGCTGCCAGAGGCAAATGTCGATCTTGCTAACAGCGAGTCCCGGCACGAATGAGGGCCAGTTGAGCATCATTCTTAAAGTTCTTGTTACCCGCTCCATCCACGTATCCATGGCACTCCCATTCTTTGACATCTTCCATGACTTTAGGCATCTTATTGCTTTTATTTCCCACCACGGCTTCAAGTGCACCACAATAAACCACTTTAGGAGCATCAGGGCTACTATGGAATTCAAAGACCTCCTTGTCATTGATGAACTTCTTCTCCGGATCGTAGGGATTACCGTAGCCGTAGCCGTAATCGTAGCCGTACTCGTCGTCGGACTTGTCGTCGTCATCCTCGTCAATATTATCGACACGGTAAGGACTTTCTGCATACTTGCTAAACGATCCGGACAAGCAGGCATAGAGCTGATACTCTGATGTTAAGAACACCACGTAATGCGTAGCTTCTCCATCCTTCATCAAGCGTCCAATCAAAAGACCTTGAAAGATATCCTCCGAAGAGCTATTGTTATTTGGAGTTTCGAAGCGCAGAGTGACCTTGTAAAGGAGGTTCTTGTCTATAGGCTTGATTGGGGTCTGGAGATTGGGATGGAGCGAGCCAGCATGGACGGGATAGAGCTGGAGGGAGTAATGATCAGATAGGCGAACAGGCTCGCTAGATTCGAAATGATATGTACCAAGCATGCGAGAAATTATTCCGTGGTCTTGAAGATCGCTCTGAGATACCTGAAGGAGTATTTGGAGTACGTCTTCCTTGGAGTAATCTCCTGCTTTTTGTTCCACGGATTCTATTCGTGGGGTTGAGGGACTGACTTGGTCTGCCATATTAAGGACAATTTGATGAACTCTGATATGTTTCGGACCTCTGCGAAGGATATGTTTTATAAAATTGTAAGAAGACTGTTCAGAGTTCTTGCGACAACAAGGGTTAATAACAAAGGTTAAAACAAAGGTAAACAACAAGGGCTAGAAGTGGACCAGTGTGATACTGTATCTCTATTTGAGGCGGGATGATGTGAATCAAAGGGAGACGTGGGTTATCATGGAACCTTTGTTTAGTCGCCGCTTACTGACTCAATCGAAATAAAGGCAGTGAGTTGGACTGAATCGATTGTGATGTGAGCAGTGCCTGTTTAAATGTTGTAGATTGTTTAGCTTGAAAACATGAGGTAAGATGTCTGTGATATTCTCGACCGCCTTCGCACTCGTATCTCTTCCAAGCTGCGGGTGCCTGCCCTGGCCTGGCTGCCCGGCGGTGGCTTGATGTTCCAGATGCCTTGCGGGCTTCATGCAAGCTCTTTGAACCCACATAGAGTAATTCTAAAGATAGGCAGGATTAGACGGGGTTGGGGATGGGAATGGGGTCGGAAGTATCAAGATAAGAGCTGCATATGTGCGCTCTGGCCTTTCAATCATTGGTGGGGCTTGGAAAAGCGCCATCCAGCTGCCAGTCCAGCTTACAGAGAACCCTCCCGCCACTTTTGTCCAGGCCATCGCGGCCAATCCCTCCGCGACCGCGTTGGTGAGTTGATTTGTACACCAGCATGCAAAAGAGACACTCGAGCCGACGGCTGTAGATATTCGATTGACTTGAGACGAAGTACAGTCAAACTTGTACCGTGCCTACAATTGTTGTAATGCTTCTTCATGCACTAGTTTTAATGTAACAAAGTTTCTCCCCCTATGACGACCAGTTCTCCTATATATCGCAAAGCATCTTTAATCATAGCGAAACCTCATCGCAAAGAATCTATACACCAGAACTATATTGACGTTCACAAAGGTAGAAAAGAATGGCCGACCGAACCCACCCGCCTCTAACCCATTCGGCCTCGGCAATTTTTCCCCGTCCGTCGGCAAGACAATCCAAGCCCGCCTCTTCAACACGACTTCAAAACGCTCGTCTAAAACATCAATCGCATCCTCCCACCACCACCACCGACCCTATCCCTCGACCAGTATCAACTCCACCATGTGCATATAATTAGATTTCATTTCGGTACCTGTTTGGCGCTCAACATAAAATAATGCACCGGTGACGTGCTTCCTTAGGACTGCGGAACAGATTTTGTTCAGTCCTCTTCTGGGGGTTGCGATTTAGCTCAAGGGCGGCATGAGGGTTCGTGCTGGAGGGAATGCTTTGAGGAGGGCTATTGAGGGGGCGTCGAGGAGTAGCAGACGGGGAATTTGTTTACAGTGTCGACAGGAGAGAAATGGGGGGTCTGCCGCGGGTTATGCCCGAAGATATACTGTCGGTGGGAGCGTGGAGAGAAGACCTAGACTTATCTTGCCCGCCCCCTTTATCGCTGGGCAGAGGAGGGCTTTGGCTACAGTGAAGAATGGTACGGAATCCCCAGCCCATCTATTGGCATGCTGTCAATTGACCCCGCGGCAGTGAACCCAGACGATCGAGGGCCATTAATAGAATACGACAACCGTGTAGACAGCGGCCGACTTAGAAACGACGAACATCAGAGAGGTTAGAAGGACCACGCTCCAAACCCAAACCGAAACATCGACTGATAGCTTTTAGGCATCATAGAAAGTCTGCAACACCTGCACGACGAATTACGAACATACCATGCTCGCGCCATCACACACCCGACCATCGACTCCCTCAAACCGCCTCCGAAGTCCATGCTAGGCCGACTCTTTGGAAATGTGCCGAAAGAGCGGAAATTACAAGACATACCCGAGAATCTGCCCAGAGGGTTGTATCTGTATGGCGATGTGGGCAGTGGCAAGACGATGCTAATGGATATGTTTTACGAGACGCTGCCCAGTAGCGTGACGTCGAAGACGCGGATTCATTTCCATAATTTCATGCAGGATGTTCATAAGAGGCTGCATCAGATGAAGATGGAGCATGGGAATGATATCGACGCTGTTCCGTTCGTGGCGGCTGATATTGCGGAGAAGGGGAATGTGTTGTGCTTTGATGAATTTCAGTGCACAGATGTGGCTGATGCTATGATTTTGAGACGGTAAGGCAATCCTGACCGATTTTCTAGTCAAGTACTAACAGCCTCAGTCTCCTCGAAGCCTTAATGTCCCATGGTGTTGTACTTGTAACTACATCAAATCGTCACCCAGATGACCTATACCGCAACGGCATCCAGCGAGAGTCGTTCATTCCTTGTATCAACCTACTCAAAAACCGTCTCCATGTAATCAACCTCGACTCCCCAACCGATTACCGCAAAATCCCCCGTCCTCCGTCTGGAGTCTACCACGCCCCTCTAGACAAACACGCCGATTCCCATGCCGATAAATGGTTCCGCTTCCTCGGCGACCCAGAACAGGATAAACCTCGTGCAGAAACCCAACGAGTCTGGGGCCGCGAGATCGTAGTTCCGAAAGTCAGTGGTCGAGCCGCGATGTTCACCTTCGATGAGTTGATCGGTAGACCTACCAGCGCTGCTGATTACATTGAGTTGACACGCAGTTACGATTCATTCATCGTGACGAACGTCCCGGGCATGACACATCGGGAACGAGATCTCGCCCGGCGCTTCATAACATTCATCGACGCCGTGTACGAATCTCGCGCAAAACTAGTCCTCACCACCGCCGTGCCCTTGACACAACTCTTCCTCTCACGAGAAGAGCTCGAAAACGGCGTTAAGAAAGACAACGCCGACAAGAACGGGCAAGCGGAAGAGCACGATGACTTAGACGCCACGATGCGGAACCTCATGGATGACCTGGGCCTGAACATGAAGGCGTTGAAGAATAGTAGTATATTTAGCGGTGATGAGGAACGCTTTGCGTTTGCGAGAGCTCTGAGTAGATTGAGTGAGATGGGAAGTAGAGAGTGGGTTGAACGAGGGATGGGGTTAGAGAAGGATGGTGGGAAGAAGGAGAAGGATGATTGGCAGAGGGTTAGGAGTAAACAGCTGGAGGATAGCATGTAGGCTTCCTCCCTTCTGGATAACGCTGAATTAGAGCCGCGGAGGCGTTGTTGGATAGATATTCTCTTGGAAAGAAAGAGCAGTCCCCGAAAAGCTTTGGATACCGAGGGGCCCGTCGCAAGGTCATCGGCTCAAGCAAGCTTGTGTCCAGTAAGTCGAGACGAGAGACGCACATTGTAAGAAAGGACCAGGAATACACCCTCCCGCTCCCTCCCGCCGTCGTGCACGTACAATACATTCAGCTCGTTCGTTCGTTCAATCCTGTCCAACCCGATCCCGTTCCTGCATCACACACAAGCAACCAGCCATTCATCCAACCAACTATCCTGATTTTTGGCAACGCTATACTTTCACGTGGAAGCGGGAAGAGGGAATACCATCTTGTACAGTACCTCTACAGGCTCTTGCTGACAGCGAGTAAAGTAATAAGTTCATGAAGTAATAGAAACCACTCGATGTTCGTACTTTTAATGCTTCGCAAAAGACCTTCTTAACCTTCACCAGGGGTGGAGAGAGGGCTAGTTCGCTTAGGATTCACTCTAGCAATATCAGCAGATTCTTGATATTCTTTAGTCTGCTATGAATTGAACAATCAATCCTAGATATATAAGGGATCACAACTTCAAAACTCATAAATTACCTTCGAACATAATCAAAAGGTACAGCTTGATACTCCCCTACTGAGGCTAGCCAAATTCGTCTCTGATAAAGCAATGACCAAAAGTACTCAGGTAGGTGCCTGCTAGGTAATTGGCATTCGCTTTCTTATCACTAAAGTATAGTTATGAACAAGGGTTTATTTAAAGTCGCTAAATCATTTCAAAACATCAACTTTAAAAAATAGCCGAGCTCGGGTTTGGGCAACTTTTAGTTTTAATCTTTAAAGTGAATTGTATAGGTAGTAAAGCAACTCGCTTTATTGGAGACGAATTTCGCTAGCCTTGTTTACACGAACGCAGCTTATATCCCACAACTATACACGTATCTTACATAGCATAACATCGAATCAGTACACTACTATACATCCTTGCCCGACCATGCTTCCACTCTAGGACGCTGTTGCGAATATTGCACGAGATACTCCGCTCCTAAACCGGCAGAGATCACACCTCCAGTCAACCAACATCCGTTCACAAACCACCACCAGCAGTCCTTCACACTCTTGAGATTGACCTTTTTGATCATCACGGCTAGAGTAATAGCTGCCCCTCCACAGCTGCCAACGAAAAATACAGGACCAGCTCCAGCAGCTACACCGGCGGCTGTCAACAAGCCGATCTGACTAATAGCTAACCCGGTAAGGATCTGCTTCGTTTGAGCATCATGCCTTAGAGCTATGCTTTTGATTCCCGCCTTTGCGTCATCCTTGATATCCATATGAGCATAGATCATATCGTACAACACAGTCCAGGCAATATTGGAAGCGTAGAGAAATCCGGCAGCAGTCAGCGCGGTACTGTTTTGCAACAAATCCACTCCAAGAGCTGGGAAGCCCATCATAGCTCCCCAAGAGAAAGTCAATCCAAGGACGAACTGCGGATAATGGGTGACTCGCTTCGCTAGCGGGTATGAAGCAACAAGAAGCAAGCTGGGAATTCCGTAGAATAGACATTGGGTTGGGAATTGGAGGAGGATGCCAAGTCCGGTGAAGAGTTGGACACCAGTGAATGCTAGAGCGTTGAACGGGGTCACTGCTCCTCGAGCGATCGGCCGAAGCCGTGTTCGTCGTACATGTGGATCAAGATTCCGGTCCCAGAGGTCGTTGATGGTGCAGCCTGCTCCGCGCATGATGAGAGCACCACTGAAGAAAAGGAGAGAGGTGCCAAGAACCGAGAGAGGAGATGCCATTGGGACTGCTAGTGGAGCGGCGAGAAGAGTTGAAAACAGACAGGGGAAGAAGAGGTAGTAGGTTCCGGTTGGCTTATCAAGTCTGATAAGCTCAGCGTAAGGTACCCATGATGCAGGTAGTATTGAGAGAAGACCAGTTTTTGGAGCCGCGTAAGTCGCTGGAGGTTGTGTCTCCGGCTTTGGAGAAAGTGAGGACGTTGTCTGTGGTGCAGCTACCAAAGGTTTGTTAGGCGATTGATGAAATTGTCTTTTTTGTAGCGCGGAGTTTATTGCTTGCTGCTTTGATACTAGGGAGCATTTTGACCCATTTTTGTTGAAAGCTGATGTAAAGTTCTCTTGCACTCTTTGACGCCTGGATGCAGTCCGGACCACAGAGCTTCGGCACCTACTGGGCAGACGGAAAATCACATTTCTTGACGCCGAGTTAATGAAAGTCATGTTTGACGCCTAGATATCAATCAGCCTCTAGGAATCTGCATGGAATTATTATTCACGATGTACTGAAAAGCTCAAAACCGCAGGTTGTACAAGAATCCACAACAGCGATTCAATCACTTCACAGAACTGAGGTAGTTCTGGGGCGACAGGGGAAGGTGCATTCACAATGTATAGGAATGAAAACTCACAATAGGTTAAGAGAAAGTTCCCTTTGATGCTGATTCCTCAAAGAACCGTGCTCCTCACGTGCATCTGTTTCCCCGGTCTTTCACCTCAGATGGTAGCAGCTCTTGGTGGCAGCTTGAATAGAATCAATGAACGTTGTTGAAGTCAGGATAATTTTGGTGGTCCAAGCTTCTGAGCTAGTCTCATTTAGGCGCAGCCGCCTCCAGCCCCCTTCCTAGCCTTATTGACTTCCCAATCGGGATAACGCGAATTGTTTGCCCTGATTAGATTCTTAAGGTTGATAGTATTTCTAAAAGAAGACATTCGCAGAGTCTAGGAAAGATGATGAACAGTAAACCTGAGCTTTTTGCATCTCGAGATCCGTTGGCACAAGTGAGCTTTCCGTCGGGCTTCATTAGACGAGAGATTTTACCCGTTCAATGCAGAATCTGAGCTATGCAAGCTGAGGCTCTCGTCCAAGGATACGAGCAACCTCTCTGGGAAAATGTCAACACGGCCAATTGGAAGAGTGGTTTTAGCCACACATATATTAGCCTTACCTGGAACCCCATCTTATCAATTCCGTAAGCTACTTCATTGCTGACTGCATTAGCTCTGTCGCGTCGACATTGAGATCACCGCAAAACTCAGCCCCCTTCCTTAATTGTTTGCGTTGATTAAAAACTTCCCGTCCCAGCCGCAAGGCCAAGCCCACGCCAATTAAGCATTTTCTTCAGGGCGTTCTCGTTTGCCCTCGATACTTTGACAGGGGTACTGTTTTCTTGTCTAGGACTAGACTTGTAGAGGTCTAGAAACGACTAAAATTGATACGTTGTTCGAGGTCTGGGAATGGCCTTGGCCAAGAAGGCTGCCAATACGAGTTACCATTTCTGTGGTCTTTGATAGTTTATCTCTGGCCACCTGAAAGGCGGCTGAAGCTTCAACGACCCCTACCTCATGTAGCCAGTCTAGAGGTATTCAGGCAAGTCGAAAACATCTTGCCAACACCAGATACGCCACTTGAAGCCAAAACTCTCCCGAGAAACATATCTGATCTTTCTAGTACGATGTGGAGATTGATTCCATGCAAAGATATGGAATCACAGTGGCACGGTGGTGGCAGTGGTGTTCATGGAAGTTGGGGGCGGAAACCTGAGGTTGGTTTCTGCACGCAGTAGCCCAAGGACACCTTCACCGAGTGGCTGTTATGAAGCCTTCTAGCATCTATCCTTGTAGAAATGTCAGACGGAAAGCTGCCACCTGCAGTTTCCTGCAGATCACTTCCAAATTGTACAAGTTTGTTAGTATTGAGTAGCTCGTCGGCCGCGACCTGTGCTATGCAAGCCACCAGCGAGAGCTAGATAAACCCTTCCTTTCTGCCCCATTGCTCCAACCTTCCTCTTTGATTTCCAGACATTAACTCACTCTATCACTTGAAGTCCTTGAACTTCGACCAAAGCGTCAAGAGAAGCAACAGAGTCAACTATCTTTCATAATGGCAGCCCCGAGCTACAACACGGTGCCACAAACACCCACAACTCCAACATACATGGGCTACAATGACTCCCCTATCAAACAAGAGTATCCTTTGAGCGTGATCCCTCAATCACCCAACTATTTCGGAGAAGATGGAACCGAGAACCAGTCTCCAATAATACCCATACTCTCTGAACAAGACAGGGTGGGCCACTTCTTTTTCCAATTCCAAGAATTATAACGCTGATGATTTCTAGAAACTCAAAAGCAGAATCCGCTATCTTCGTCTCCTCGCTCGCCTCGCTGGTACCGCCATAGCTCTCACGACCGTATCTCAAGAAGGACAAACCATTCACACCTTCCTGACCACTCAAGACACAATGCGAGGCGGCCGCGGCCCATGGGCTAAGCAAACCGAACTCTGGTCCTCGATCATGATGTTTGCGCTGTCGCTCATCACAGCCCTTCTTGGATTCGGGATCATCATCGCATATTTCTTCTCCATCAAAGCCGCCAACACCGTGGCTGGTATCCAGGGGGGTATCAGTATGGCCGTAGACATCACGCACCTGATAATATGGGTGGCTGTTGCGATTGCGTATCGGGTTGCGAAGAATGGGGCGAAGGATTTGTGGGGTTGGGCTTGCTCTCCTATTGCACAGGATATCCAGCCGAATTTCGAGGGCATCGTGAACTTCAAAAACGTCTGCGATAGAGGGGTAAAGATTTCCAACTCTGTTGTCCATTGGAGTCATGATGCTGACTTGGCTATCTAGCAAAAAACCTGGGCATTGAGCATCGCAAATGCAATCGTGAATGCCATTGCGGTGGGGACTCTTGTATTGGTTTTCAAGCGGTCGAAGACGAAGAAGGAGATCAAGAGACTTACCATGACAAATGCATGAATATTCTGGGAAGGCTTAAAGATAGGGGGGAATGGGGGAACTCCGAAAGACCTAGACTACAGTCAAAGAAGGTAGGCGTACTTTGCGGGCTTGTAGGCAGTCCTTGCTAGATTCTTGCCAGATTTATGGCAAAGTTAATTCAAAAATGTCCATATTTACCAAAAGCTATCTGAAAATTTCCACTAGAAATCACACCAAAGAGGGGTTCTAAGCTCCACTTCAAAGCATCGCTTGTGTATTCATGTCAACCAAAAATAATCAGATCTTCGTCGCGTATAATGCGTTGCAATCACATTACGAGCAACGAACTACTTTACTTCTCTACAATCCCTTCTTCCGACAGTGATCCAATCTACCCACTCACATCTACCTATAGATTCAATACTACTAACACCACAATCCCAGTTTCCTTAATACTATAACTGATGTACATTTCGTAGCTTTAAGAAACAGCCCTGCCGGTCACTTAATCCCTTGTCGAACTGCCTACGACGTAGAACGCCATCGTTTCCGGAACCACCACCCAAACTTCCATCAGTAAGTCCCAACCCCCCACCCTCCCTCTTTGTCTTACGAAAAAATTCAAAAAGAAACTACTATGTGGAGTCAAAGTGATCACTGATAATAACACGCTGAACAAAAGCTTATGAATCAAAAGCCAGCTCGATATCATCCTTGAGTAGCTAGTTGAGGGTAAGTTCGACCGCTTCGTGCTGGCCGCTGGGATTTGTGTTCAAGTTTTAATGTTTATCACTAGTGTTTGGGATCTTGTGAGTTATATAAGGGAAAAGAGAGAGTAGGACAAAAGCGAGAATGGGGTTGGGCAGGGGAGAATGGGCTTTGATGTCAAGCGGGCTAAAGGAAATATGGGGGCTTTTGTACGAGATATGTGAATGAAAGTGTAAATGTCGCAAGTGTCTTCGAGGTTCTTGGAGGCTTAGTACGGGGGTAAGGTGGACTTTCTTAAAGTATAAACTGAATTATCATTAAGTGATAGTGAGGTGTACGTATTTTATTAGTTAACGGCTTAAGCTTATCGATACCATTTTAGAATTATCTCAACTTAACGAAAAAGGGTCCAGATCATATAACCCGAAATCCATGGGTCAAAAAAACTTAAACAGTTAAATGTGAAATTAGTTACGAGACAGGATTTCTTGCTTAGGCTATTTTTTCATCACGGATCGGAATTTTATTATCTTTATTTGAACTCCATCCTCACACCTAGCTCCCCTGGATATCTTATTAGAATATACTAGATCGTGTTACGATATTAGATTCTTCTTATTGCCTCCACCGGGTTTCGCTTCCGTTTAAATAGTAAGACTAATAATACCATACCCCTTTAGTATCCTATAGCCATACCCTCTCTATTTAGGTACGCCCCAGCGATCGTTCCACACTTTGCGACAGTTAGTACTGATTCATATCTTTAAAGGTTCTATAGTTGCAAGCTTATTCAACATGAAGTCTTTGGGTTTCCGCTCTCTCGCATAATCTCATGTGGCGTGTGGTAGGTAGCTCGGAGAGATATGAAGTTCCAGTTTCGGGTGCAGTGGTTAATTGTCTTGCTTGCTTGACCTAGGTACAGAAAGTGGCTTCATTAAAAACAGGATCTGGGTAGAACATATAGCTTTTTGCTTTCGAACTTGTAATACACTCTAGAATTGAGGTTCCGTTAAGGCTGTACAAATAAAAATGCACGAGGAAGCCAGTCAGAAACATAGCTTAGTGCCAAGACATATGGCGGGGTAAATTCTACCCCACTATGAAACTCACGCCATTCCTCTTGACATAAACAAAACAATCGAGAATCTTCCTCAAAGATCCCATAAATAACTAGACACTCTCTTAATTCGTCGCCCGGAGAGTCTCAGCACTTAATCAAAATGTCAGCCCCAAAGGAAGAAGTTCTGATCCGGCACGCACGCCGCGAAGGTATGTTCTCCTCCCTCTCAAGTCTCCAAGATACCTCTCTCTAGCTTTGAAAAGAGAAACGAGAAAAGGAGACCATTGGCATTGACATTAATATTTTAAATATCCAGATATCCCCACAATCCTCCAACTCATCCAAGAACTAGCCGACTACGAAAAAGAGCCCAATGCCGTAGAAGCCACCCCCGAACTCCTCGCAGAAACAATAGCATTCGCCCCCTCCCCCTCCCCCTCCCCCTCCCCCTCTTCCTCCTCCACCACCTCCCCAGCAGCAGACGAAACTATCTCATCCACCCGCCCCGCGCGCTGTCTCCTCCTCTTCACACCCTCGGGGTCCGCAGCAGGAATGGCGCTGTATTTCTACAACTACAGCACCTGGAAAGCGCGGCCGGGGATCTACCTCGAAGACCTATTCGTGCGGGAGATATACCGCGGCAAGGGGTACGGGCAGAGACTGATCCAGGAGCTGGCGAGAGAGGTTGTGGATATAAAGGGGGGACGGTTGGAGTGGTGCGTTTTGAAGTGGAATACGCCGAGTATTGGGTTTTATGAGAGCGAGAGGATTGGTGCAAGGGCGTTGAGTGAGTGGCAGACTATGAGGGTTGATGGGGAGGGGTTGAGGACGTTGGCTGAGAGGAGGGGGTAGTGTTGCTTGGAGATTTTGTAATTAGTGTTTTAGATGAGAGAGGTGGGTGAGTAGATTGGAAAGGGAAATGGAAATGGGTATTTGTATTGGCTGTATAGTACAAAAGGACCCATGGTTTTATACATAGATTCAAGATGAATTGGCCACTCCATTCCCCTCCACCAACTTCTCCTCCTCCATGGGTCGATCCGAGCGCTCATCTCCCCGAGAACGCTTCGCGTCGCCTTTCTTCTGCCCTTTGGATGGCTTCTCATTGCTGAGTTTCCGTAGGATTGTGTCGAGCCCTTCGAACAACTCCTCTTCTGCCAGCGTAGGCTTCGAGACTGCTCCTTCCATTGCGCGGGATTTCTGCCCCCCCCATTCGACACTCCATTTCTTGCTGACCTCGTCATATATCATCGTGGGCGTCATGCTCCAAATGGATGCATAGAGTCTTCGAAGCGACCGGTTCCGGATCTCTGGATCTTCCACCGCGGTGGAGGTTATTGGTGGATTCAGCTGGTCTAGCTGTGTCAACTTCTGGGCTTTGTCTTGGTCCGCCTTGAGGCTCTTCTCCTTAGCACGCGATCCCTCTTTCTTTGTCACTGCCAACACTTTTGGTGGATTGTCCAAATCAAGTCCGTGGAATTCAGCGGGCTTTAATAGCGCTTGGAGAAGCTGCAAGGGCTCCTTGGTTTTCTCCTCCGACCATCCATTCGGTTGTACGGGTGTTCGCCGTGCTGGCTGTGCTTCTAAAGGAATAACTCCTATCGCGAGATCTCGTAGCCTCTCCCATTCGCTTCGAGGTATAGGCGGAAGGATCTTTTCGAGTACATCTGCCCACCATTTCTTTTGTATAGAGGATTTCAACTTTAAAGGCATTGGCCGCCCCCAAATGTTCTCCTCCGGAATCTTCGCCTTCAAATGCCGTATCTTGTCCTTGTGTACTTCCACCGGTTGATGCTCTTGCTGGCTGCGGATGAAGTAGAAGACTTTGGGATCTAGTACAAATTTCTCCGACTTGGCTCCTCCCGGATTATCGATAAGCTGTTGGAGTTCAGAGGCGTTTTTCGGGAGGGCCTCCTCGTCAGGTTGGAGTAGATCCTTTAGGAGCCATCGTTTCCTCTCGCCCTCGCGTCCATAGGTTGCAAGTAAGACCTTCTTCAATGCTTCCAGATCCCCGTTTCCGGCTTTCTCTAGCAAGTTCCTAGTTACTCTCGCCTTCCTTAGACGTTGGATTGTAAAGTCCCGCGGCTCTTTCTTTTCCTCAGCTTCCACTGTATTCCATCTGGGCTTTTTGCCCGATTTTTCGCGAGATGCCCGAAATCGACTCTTAATTCTCTCGCACGCATACGTCCTAGCGGCAGAGTCGGGGAGGTAGGACGCTGCTCGGAGGAGTCCTCGATAGACTGAGATGATCTCGGAAGTTGGATGGCGGTGCTGTACTTGGGGAGCCAATCTGAGGGGATCTGGTGCACGTTTTAGACGGCCATCCACCATTTGGAACAACTTGCTCGATCTGGACATGCTCTCGAGTGTGCTATCATTAGCCCATTGCTCGATTGTATTGCGAGTTCGAGACTCTTGAATAGAACTTCTCTGCAAGGCTGAGGTGATGTTCCCACCTGTACCATGGTAGATGCACCAGGCTAGGCAAGGCTGGGAGCTTTGTTAGAGCCTCAAATCCGAGGCTATGACAGGCGTCCCGTCTTCCAAGGCTGGGCTGCTAGTGAGGTGACCCTGAAACGAAGCTGCTCGCTTAGCGAAAGGGGGTCAGTTCAAAATAACAGCACCCCGATCGAACATAGCCCAAGCCCAAGAGCCGGCTCTAACGACGTCACTTTTAATAGATAAAAATATGGGATAGTATTAGGAGATTAATAAAGAATGCACGGGTCGAGAGATTACCCAATCATCCAGGTTACTGGCGACTTTTCAAGTAAATCGTGCGCTGCGGCACCTCACTTTCTCAATCTGTAGGATGAGACATCGATCCGTAAAGAAGTTGCTCATAACTCTACAGAATTGGCGGATGGAATATCTATCATTACACATTTTCTACGGGTTCAAGTTTGACTTGCCAGAGCCCCGGAAATCGAAGGGGTGAATGAACGACAATCGAAACAGGCTGGAATTCGGCATTGACGTCAGGACTGGGACGAGGATTTGCTGCAAATGGGCATCATGGGCTTTATCAGGTCATTTGAGGGCAACCCAGTACCTCAACACTATCATGGACAGTAGTTCGAGAACGGATCTCTTGCATTCCAGATGGTTCCTTCAAGTCGCACAATGCCATTGGAATTTAGGGAAAGCTCTTCTGCTGAGGGGAAAGCAGCAAGAGCCTCCATGTCCCTTCAGCGTCAAGCTATAAGTTTACTAGAGCGAAGTCATAACAGAAGCATGAAAGATAAAGTAAAAAAGCGATGGTATGTATAATTGGAAATGGGAGTTCTTTGTGAACATTGTTTGTTTGCTCGGTATTTTACGGCCGTCGATTAAGTCAGGAAAGGAGCTAGGCGCAGTGACTTGATACAATGCAAACAGCCTGCAAGCTCAAAAGCTAATGTGGCAACTGCCAATACAAGCAAACTCCCTCTGACATGTTTGACAAGTTGGTGAATTTCTGTTATTGCGCAGGCCAGCTCTGTTAGCTTGCTAGCTTGACTACTTCTGTGCTGTTAATTTCCCTTCAAGACTCTTTCGGAACTAACTCAGCGACCCGATTTAGTCATTGCCGTTTGGACGGAGCTTGCCCGGATTGAATACATGAAGTGCTGTACCCGATTCGAGCTGCCGAATTAGATTGCGGTTCTTACCTCTGACACTTTTAGAGGCCAAAGAGGTGAATCGATTGATAGCAAAGACCTGCCCCATCTTCCAGATTAGGAACTTCTTCCTCCATCAGAAGTCTTCTATGTTCATAAGGCCGCGCTAAAAGTCTCCTCGATCGGACAGCCAGACTTTTAGCTCCGTTCCAAAACATATAAAGACCCCCCCTCTTCTCCAAGAACTACTCCTTTCATTTACTTTCCCCTCATCATCACCGCGATTTCGACGAACCACCTCTTCCTTTTACACCTCTTCCGACACGATCCAACTCTTGAATCATTTTCACGAATTTCCTCTCCTCTCCAGCTACCTTCAACGAACTCACTTCCTTCATCATGAAGATCAACAACCTCATTCTCCAGGTCGTCTTGGTTGCGATTGCTCTCCTTGCAGGCACAGTCGTTAGCTCTCCAGCTGACAACTCAGTTCTCAAGGGTACTCTCTTCGAGGGCTACAGCATCGAGCCATTGACATACTCTGGTACAGTCAACGGAGGCCAAGTCAACACCACTGGTACCGTCGAGGTAAGATGCCCGTCCCCATCTTCATACAGCATCTCTAACCCCCCGCAGCAAATCTTCAAAGAGCTTTCGGCCAAGGACCCCAACTTTGGCAGCCAGGAGCCTCGCAGCATTGAAACTGGGCTTGTTACTCGCGCCAAGGTAAGACATACTCTTTCGATTCAACGGCTTCAATGGTCTTGCAAACTGACAGAAGACACCATAGACATGGCAAGAATGTCTCCCAATCCCCGGCAAGTCTGACTTGCGAGAGGCTGATTCCGAGGCCATCTCCAACGGCATTGGCTACCTCCGCAGAATCGGCGGCACATGTGGTGTCGGTGTCCGCACTTGCGCTCGTGTCAGCTGCTCTTGGGACTCTGCCATCTTCATCGTAAGTACCCTAGAACCGCTCCCCTCCTCTCTCCTCAATGAAAGATCAAAAACCGACATCCCATCAAGTGCAACGACAACCCAAGACACATCGACATCGCCTCCAACCAAATCGCCACTTACACTCAAGATCTCGTCAACGCCTGCGCCCACTACGTCAGCCAGTACCGCGGACATGCCTTCGGTGGCAGAATATTCGACAACGGCGGATGGCAAGTCGTTGTTCTCAGAGAGAAATGCTAAGCAGAGATTCTCGTGATGTGGAATGGTCTGGCGGGCTTTTCGATTTGTTGTTTGAGATTTCCTCTGATGACGGCACACTTGGGCTTAGCTACTGTTTTCTTCTGATTCCTTTGGTTGTCTATTATCGCGGGAATACCCGGTTGATTGAGCGTCGTCGATTGCATAGATAGACTTGATAATAATTGAAAATTTGCCACACCTTATTCTCGTGCAATCGTGAATTTTCCTGCCGTAACTTGCACTTCCGGTGTCCAGTCCCTGCTGTTTGCTTGTGTCGCCGTGGACTGCCCTGCGGAGTTTACGGAGACAGGGAGAATCTTGAGGGATTTTCAAGGCTGGGCCACGATAATAACTGTAGCAGACTACAATGACCAAGGGTAGTATTGTAAGGATGGCATGTTTCGGTGGCCTTGACAGGTTTACAAGGCAGCACCAGAAATTGACTTGCGACCGAGCAATTTGAGCCTGCTGGAGGAAGCTTGATATATGCATTTTGGAGCTAGTAATTTATGCTCTAGCACATACTATCTTCTATTCGAGTATAGTTGTAAGGTAAGATGGAAGTCGGCTGACTCTCAAGCCCAAGGGGATTCCGCAACAGCCTCGAGAGGCCGTTTCACTGTGCCGCTGTTACATCCCCAGCATTTGCCATCATAAGACTCCGCCGCAGATGATCTTCATCTGACAGTGTTGGCGGTGTACGCGGCTTCGGATGCTCCTGTACTGTCTCCTTGATATCTTCTTGCATTTCCTCAGCTTCTGGCTCCACAACCTGGAACTCCTCTACTCCATCATCTTGGCTATCTTCCGTAGGCGCCGGAGAGACACTTCCAGAGAAATCTCCGCTATTCTCTGCACCATGACTCGCCATTCCACTCAGCGCCGAGATACCCTCCTGGCGCATCTGCTCGTCCTCACTGGCAAGGCGGGCTCTTTGCTCAGCTTCGCGCTTAGCAGCTTGACTTGGGGCTCTGGTCTTGAGCTCTCCTGTAACGCATTGGAGGTAGTAAGGTACTTCGATACCACTTTTCAGAAAGAAAAGCTTCAGGTTTCTAGCCTTGTCCTTGAGCTGAACCTGATTTCGGTCTCTGAGAACATCATTGAGTGACCCATTTGGCCCATAAAGAGCAAGAATCTGGCTCCAGTGTGGCCCTTTGACTTGATCGAGGCCGGCCATCAAAGTGTTCTCCTCTTCATTTGTCCAGGGTCGTCTTTGACTTGGCGTCCCGGGCCGACGAGCACTCGCAGTATTGGCCTTGGTACTGGCCGCTCGCCGTGCCTTTTCATATAACACTTGAGTTGGAGCACTTTGAGTGGGATAAGGGACGGTGTTTCTCAAATCTGGGGGATGGAGGGAGCCGTTCTGGGTGGAAGGTTGGGCTGGCTGCTTGTTAGCTTCTACGACATTAGCTGGGGACCTGAGGTTGAAACAAGATGACATACCAGCGTTTTGTTGTGGCTGGATATTGTAGCCCAGCGCCTTGAGAACTTCATCGGCAGCGAGCTGCGCGTGCATAGAAATATCCTGGTCGAATGAGCTTGTTGCACCATTGGTACTTTGAAAGCTGTTCACAAGAGCCTGACGATTCTCCGCAGTAGGGGTTCGGCGGGGTGACGCAGGTGCTGTGAGAGCATGGCGCTTCATGTATGGAGCAAGAAGTGGCTCGTAATTCTTTCTCAGATAGCTGCTGACTCCGGTCAAGAAGCCTTCCCAGCCAAATCTCTCGGAAAGTGCCTCTATTTAAATGTCAGCAGCGCAAGTTAAACAAGGATTCTTGAACCCACGTATTGCATCAACATCGGTTGGCTCGTTCATGAGGTATTCTCTCCGAGCATTGATTGAATTCACAAATTCATGCTCATCCTGAGACAACGGGACATCTGGATGCCGCTGTCTCAACACTTCCTCAAAGTCATATGGGAACATTTCCTCCAGTACATCTTCCTTAGTATCAGTCTGCTCTTCTGAAGTGACCATGGATAGGTACATCTGCGTCTTCAAATTCACGAGTAGTTCTCCAGGTTCCTTCTCTAGGCAAGCCCCATCTGGGGTGACAATATCAATGAACGACGAACTTAATTCGTAAAAGCCAACGGAGGATGCGAACACGGCCGCTGAAAACGAAGCAAGATTGGTAGTTCGGATCGTAGCTCGATGTTCTGGTTCTTTGATATTCAACTCGTCTGCAGAAAGGAAGAATCCATCTTTCGAATATATCCTTTTCGTTTGGTCGAAGAGTGATTTCAGGGTGGCGTACGCTTGCCCAAGCTCGGAGTCTGGATCTTGTACTATTCGGATCGTCTCGCTGTATGGTCCTTGTGCCAAAGTCGACAGGATTTGTGTAGACTGTACTTATTAGCATATGCGGCAAGAATTATATCCAACAGGGCCCTCACTAAGCTCTCTAGAATTGGAAGACTAAATATCCGCATGTAAAGGTATGGATCCGATATGAAATCACTCCCAGCCGGTACACCCCTTTCATGCTCAGTCGGGGCAGGAGCAAAAGTCGTCGTATTCGAAGGGGATGGTTGATAAGTCTGGGTTTGGGTCTGGGCTTGGTTCTTGTTCTGGTTTTGATTTTGAGCAGCCAATTCGTACTGCTTCATGACCGCCTTCGACGCCTGCTCGGCCAGGTCTGCAATGCTTGGGCTCTCCATAGTTACATTGGAATATGGTGCAGTGTAGTCAAGCCGCTGTCGTTTCTCTCCCATGTCCTGGGATTGTTCAGATCGGCGGCGTTTGAGGTATGGGGATACATCTGGGGAAGTGAAGGATGTGGGGTAATCGGAGGCTTCGTGTTTAATAGGGACATCTGCACGAAGAACATGTTAGCAAAAGAAGTTTCTAATCTGGGTTCAAAGGTCGCTCTTTCAGGAGAAACCAATTGCGACTGCTGTTCAAATTTGCAGCTGCAGTGCGGATTCAAACTTACCCATCTCCTCTCTGGAGGAGGAAGCCATGGTGGAAGCCATTGCGAGCGGGCGGGGATTCCTCGCAGTTTGGCAGACGCAAGAACTGGAATCTCAAGCACGATCGTCCTCTGAGATCAAATCTTGCGTCAGAAGCAGAATCTGGGACAATATTGTTGATTGTCAAGCCTGTGTTTCAACAATGACACCCACGATTTTTTCCATGCCGCCTCCAAATTGTGTTACTGGTCTATGTCCTTCGCCGTACAATCCTGCCCCAATCTTGGGACCCTAGAAGTTACTTTGATGATACACAAACAGCGGCATTTGAAATGGAAAGATAATCCAATTGAAAATTCTGTCCACACAAGCATCACTATTAGGGTCCTGTTTTATCACTGTATGTGTTCCACTGTCAGTGAATAAGTATTGTCGAGTGCAATTCTATTCATATACTGGCTGCATGCAGCCCTATGGCACCTCGGATTTTACAGCACTAACATTAATTGTTAATTGTTGATTTAGTTTCAGCGTCAGCATCTTCGGAGTTCACTGATTAAGTTTTCCCTATATTCTAGAATGTTTATTAGATACACTACATAATTACGCCCTCCTCTTCCCAGCTTCGCTTCTCATGTTTATTTAAGTCAATTTTTCGTTTTCGCATGAGCTGTGTCTGGGTGTCCCCGCCAATCTTCTCTCGTCAGTTTCAAGACTTGACTAGGCAATTGGATCATGTCATTCCCGACCTACGGCGTTGCTTAATATGTTCTGTTCTGTAATGTATCAAAATCAAAGAGTCTTCGCAGCGACCAAACGTTGCAGTTGTTCCATGAATAGAAACATCAGAACTGTATTCGGGCTGTTCTCGTTAGCTTGCCTTCGAGTGCACGGTCTTCAAGATGTAACCTACGCAAGTCTTAACCATGCTGGAGTCCATCCTTTCATCAAAAATCCTGGTCCTTCGGTCCGTAATGATTCTCTTACAATTTTCACAAGTCCCTGTTCACTATCAACATCTCTATCCTCTTGTTAGGTGAAGCCACCTCGACATACCGGGGATTTCCCTTCCGCAGAAGCCGCACTCTGCATCCTACTCTTCAAAACATCTGCAGGTGCGCAAACAGTCGTCGCAACCGTTCCAGCAACTAACGATGCTGCGATATGAAGAGGAACTCCCTCTGAAAATGGCATCAGTTTATTCACAAGCAGTTGGCGTTTAGCGGATGTGTATCTGGGACGTCAGCGATGGCTTCCTGGCTACCCGATCTAAACTTACACTGCGATCTGTGATACATCTGCCAATGCATTAGCTCAGTCGCTTGGTCCTTGGAATCTACCAGTACTCACTCATCAATATGCTCCTCACGATGTTTGGTCCCAGCCCTTTGGTAAATGCGCCCACTCCTTCTTCCCGCCCGATTCTAATTAGTCCGCTCACGGCATTCGAGTATAGGTATCGTTGACTTGGAGACTTTACTCCATCCGCACACATTCGGACCAAGACGACCTGCTGATCCTTAGTATTTGACAATGTCCCGAAACTGCTGCTATACTTCTGTTGGATTTCCAAGCATTCCAGCAAGTCCTCCAGCAATTCCAGCGCACACGATAGTTGACCCCGCTGTCAACTTTTCACCAGTCTTCTGCTGTACCTGCCGAGCGAGGACGTCATATAAAGCAAACCGAGCAGTAGAATATGTTGTTTGCCGAAGGATCGAAGCTGAGAGACCAGACCACAGGGATCGAATGCCTGCCCCCATCAGTGGATGTTCCGATTACCTTGAATTTGATTGATCCTTACCATCTCGGATCGCAAATGTCTGGAGGGCTTTTAACATGGGCTGTTTCGATGACAGAACCTGCATACAACTTTATGATAACATCAGTGATATATTTCATGCAAGATCCGGGCAATACTTACTATTTTGTCCTGTCAAGAGGGTGTGCTAGCCAAAAGTCAGATTGATTGCGACGCGCAGAGCAAACGATCCCAGAACTTACTGAAACAGGCGGCCATTGAAGCAGCTGCTCCTCTGTAAATATTAACGTGCCATCCTTCTTTCAAAATGAAGAAACTTACCCAAGCCATAATGGTTGCTGCGCTTTCGCCATGTTTGAACTTGATCACATGTATATCTACATTTACTAGACCTAAACAGAATTCTATCTTCACTCAGCCTAGACATTTAATATCTGAGAATACCTTCTATCGGCATCAAAAATACTGCCGCTCTGCTCGGCACCCCTCACTAACCCGATCCAGGGACAGGAAATATCAGAGAGTGAGCATCTCACGTGAACAGGCCGACGGCGGCAAAAAGTAAGACCCGATCTCACCAAGATCCTGACCTTCCGAGGCTATTTTGAAGCATCGCAGATAAAACAATGGCCGATGCACTTTACCGCCTTCGAGATCTCGGGCAGAATAGTGCATGTTGGACGGCAATCGACATCATATTTCCAGACTTCAGTCCTCAAGTTCTGCTCCTTTCGAGCTTTGTTTACTTTCAAACTCTGCAACACCGACTTCAGTAACTAGCTATGGCTTCAAGACGAATAGCATCCGTGTGCCTGGCAAGCTCAACCCGCAATGCCGTCCGCATAACAGCTCGGTCACATCCCGCCCCGCGATTCCAGATCCCACGACAGCTGCACACGACTTCAACAAGATACGAGCAGAAATCGAATACCAGTGCAAAACGAGATCCGGCACCGAAGATCGTCAGGGGAGGATCGAAAGTATACAAGAATGCAGACGACGCAGTAGCAGATTTGAAGAGTGGATCAATTGTATTGAGTGCAGGATTTGGTCTTTGCGGGACAGCTGGTGAGAGAAAATAAGTCTATGTAGAAGATGTGTCATTAATACTAAGTACTGGTAGAAACTATCATCGCAGCAATCGAAAAGAGAGGAAAGGATGGTCTGGGTGGTCTTACAGCAGTCTCGAACAATGCTGGGTCAGGAAGTGGGGGAGGATTGTCGCCGCTCGTCGAATCCGGACAAATTGAGCGATTGATCCTTTCGTTCTTGGGGGCAAACAAAACTCTGGAGAAGAAATATCTGTCTGGGGAGATCGCAATCGAGTTGTGTCCTCAAGGAACAATTGCTGAGAGGATACGAGCCGGCGGTGCTGGCATTCCAGCCTTCTACACTCCAACGGGAGTTAGTAAGTGCACCGGGTCCTGATTACGTATCTCTACTAATGGTGATAGATACACTGTTGCAATCTGGAGACATTCCAGTAAGGCTCGGGCCTATGGACAAGGCGACTGGAAAGACAACGGTTCTAGAAGCTGGCAAACCAAGGGAAACACGAGTCTTTGATGGCAAAATCTATAACATGGAAAATGCGATCAAGGGGGATGTGGCAATTCTGCGAGCCTACAAAGTTGACGAGGCGGGGAACTGTCAGTTCAGGTATACCACGAAGACGTTCGGGCAAATCATGGCAAAGGCAGCAAAGATCACCATCGTTGAAGCCGAAAATATCGTCTCAGTTGGGGAGATTCACCCAGATAATGTTCATGTCCCTGGAATCTACGTTGATCGGATCGTACCTGCAACGATAGAGAAGGCGGTTGAGATCAGGAAAATGAAGGAGGTTGAGGGTAAGGGAGATGGAAAGAAATCCGACTCTCAGCTGCGACGTGAGAGGATTGCAAAAAGAACATCAAAGGAATTGAAGCATGGATATTATGTGAATCTTGGTGTTGGTAAGTGGTTTTGGTGGTATTTCTGGTGCTGAGCTGACAGAATCAGGAATGCCTACTCTTGCTCCCTCTTTCTTGTCGCCAGAGACAAAGGTCTGGATCCAATCTGAGAATGGGTTGCTTGGAATGGTAAGCTTTTACGGCTCTATGTCATGGCCGCAGCTGACAAAACCTAGGGACCATACCCCACGGAAGAGGAGATTGATGCGTAAGGACGAAGTTCCCAACCACTGAACCCTGACTAACATTCCCAGTGATGTAATTAACGCCGGCAAAGAAACAGTGACGCTCGTCCCGGGTGCTTCGACATTCGACTCAGCCGAGTCCTTCGCCATGATTCGAGGAGGTCATATCGACGTCTCTGTCCTCGGAGCTCTTCAAGTCTCTGCAAATGGTGATCTGGCAAACTTCATGATCCCAGGTAAAGTATTCAAGGGTATGGGAGGAGCGATGGACCTGGTTGGAAATCCGGATCAGACAAAAATTGTGGTTGCCACGGATCATGTCGCCAAGGATGGAAGCCCGAAAATTGTTGAGACATGTGCGCTGCCTCTGACTGGAGCTAAGGTTGTCAGTACAATCATTACGGATTTGGTAAGTTGCGAATCAATACTTGTATTTTTGAAGCTAATCCTCGTAGTGTGTATTTGAAGTCGATAGGGTTAAGGGTGGATTGACGCTGACCGAGCTGGCACCTGGTGTTGATGTGGAGGAAGTGAGAAGTAAAACTGGGGGCCAAGTTCAAGGTAGCAGACGATGTTAAGTCAATGGAATGAAGGGTTGTAGGTGATCTCAGGCCAGTGGAATAAATGGTAAAGAAAAAGGATTGCAAGGCTTTGGAAATAGGAGTATTATTTGTACAAATTTAGAATGTTTGAAAGCGATTCAATGAAGCCCTTCTCGGTGAAAATTCGGAAAGGTTGAAAGCGATTCAGTGAAGCCCTTCTCGTTACCCAAAGTGTGCACCGGCCAGTATTTACAACATATGCAATGAGTCAAGGAGCGATCTACAGCTTCGACTTCAACATACCCGGAGCAAACGAAGTACCCTTCCCCTCACCCAAAGCCTCCACAACAGCATCGACGGCCCCAAGTAACCAAATGTTCCCTTCATCAGTGGCTAACCACTCCCCACCTTCAACCGCAAACTCCCCCTTCGCCTTGAAACTCTCATCCTCAAAGGCCTTCCTTAATCCAAACACATGACTAGTAACCTGTGGCCCAACTCCAGTCTGAGCTCTCAAACAAGCCACCGCTACAATACTCGTCAGGACTCTCCCAACTTTTGCTCCAGACTCATGACCCAGTGCTGGCGGATCGGCAAATAGAGCGCCGTACTCATGGTTCAGAATGAAGACGGGCAGATCTGGATGAGATTCTGCGAGCTTGGAATATAGCTTCTCGTCGAATGGTCTGTAAATTGACGACCAGAGTGAATTTCCTCGTGTGATGATGTCGTCGATGTTTGATTGTGAAGCGGTTCTAATCCGGTCAGCATTTGAGTCGCCAGGAGGCGAAGAAAGACCAACCTCGTAGGTTTGGTAGATAATGAAGACACAATTTCACTTGGCAAACTGGCTCTGAAAGCTCCCAGGCAATTGATGGTTCTTGGGACCTGTCACGTGTTAAGTTCGAGATTCTGGAGGTTTGGGCTATCTTAGCCAAAAGACTCACTCCATTGAAGCCAATGCACTTCAAGCCGACTTCTCTCATCAACTCAGCTGTCTCTACAGACTGCGCCTTGTCCTTCGACTTGTCCGTCGCGAGGTTGTACAGTTCCGTCAACGATTCTGGCGAGTTCATGGTCATGGTCGCAGCGGTCTTCCGAGATCAGCTTCGTTTAACCCGCTCCTAGAAAAACACTTACGGATAATGTCAGCCATGCTGGCGTTCCTACGCTCTTTTCTGATGCTTCTTGCCTCAGTCTCTCGTATACTGACCGGATTCTGGGTGTGGCTGGGAGGGTGTTTGGTCGAGCGAATGATGCTCCGATCAACGCCTTCAGTGATGACGAGAGCTTCGACATGGCGGTGGTTTTGCAGTTAGTTGCTTACCAAAATCCACGGACAACAGCGCAATTGATTGCTGATATAACAGGACAATTGTTGCCTCGTGCTCTTCCTGTCTTCACGAGGACGTCGGCGGTAAAAGAATCCCGACCATTCATTGCGGTCCGCTCGCTCCCTTAAAAGAATGCCCGAAATAATAAATTGTGGACCTCGGCCTCGAGAAAAATGGCCGAGACATCGAAGGTTCAGCAACAGTGGGCGACTGGGGGGTCAGGCCCATGCAAGCTCACGCTCAGTAACTTGAACAGAGTTGGGAGCTGGCTCGAAATAAAGCTGACGATTCGTACTGAATTTTCAAGTTGTAGCGCTAATAAGCGTCCCTGCACAGGTATTTATATATGTAGTAGAGTGCAAAACTAAACCCACGGGATTGGGTTAACTAAAGTATAGTTTGCCTCTTGTGATACTTAGAAAGAGAAAGTGAGTAGCGGAACTACGGATAGAATACTCGGATCTTCGTTAAAGGAAGAACTGTAGCCACACACATCCCATTCTCTATTCTATCCAGAGATCTGCTGCCATAGATATATTTTCTCTTGGTCGTTATGGTAATTTCACCGGCTCCTTATCCGGGGCTTATCCCTTAAACTGCGACAAGCACACTTGCTCAGGATATCCCACCTGAAGCGAGTCGCTACAAGACGGGAATGTTTAGCGTCTAATACGCTATAATTGCGCAGATTTGCCACTAAGACCCCTCAAGCTCGCTAAATTGAGGGGCAATTGCAGGCCTCGCAACAGTGTCTTTGGGCTGTGTGCCGAATCGCAGTTAAAGGGATAATCAGTGAATGGCTAAGATGTGTTAAAGAGAACGCAACTCCACTTGAAGGCGAACCAAGATTGCTGTGTGCTGCTTCTCGAATATTTGACTTCCCAGATCTCCTATGCTATTCACGAGAACTTTAATCCCATGAGAATTATATACTTTATCGAGACCGAAATGCATCATTTCTTTGGGGGTAAAAAAGTCATGTATACATTCCTCATCTAGCTTTCTCTAAAGCCATGAAAAAAGTCTAACGCCAGATCTCGAACGCCATTTTCCCCAGCCGATCAACCCTCTGTGGTATTAATCCGGCCCACTGGACCCTGTGCGAGCATTCCTCACTCCACTTCACTTCAGGCCAAAGCTCGCTCTGACTGCAGCGCCAAAGCGCTCAATAGCTACGGTCATCTTGTCTTCTGCAGCAGCCGCAAAAGTTGCTCTGAAGAACATCTCGGTTTGAACGAAACCATTACGCTCAGCGATAAACCAGCTACCCTTACTAACCAAGACGCCTTCGTCAACGGCAGCGAGGAATATTTCCTCTTCAATCTCGGAGAGGGTCTTGGTTTTTGCGTAGGGGTGGAGGTGCCAGTTCACTTTAAGCCAGAGCTAAGCGTGTTAGCGAGCGAGGCTTCGTTCTGGACTGGATTTGAGAACTTACAAACATGCCTGCAGCGGGAGGGTTCCATGTGACTACTTCCTTGGGGAGATTCTTCTCACAAGCAGCTAGGATTACGTCTCGTCGCTTAGTGTACACCATGCGGAGATTGATTAACCACTTCAGATATCCATCATGACCCCAGTGCTCATCCAATAACTTAAACAAGACCATTTGAGAGATACCACTGGGGTTCTGAACAGAGCATTCGTTGGCGCGGGTAAATCGCTCGATGATTTGCTCAGAGGCAGTGACCCATCCAACCCGACTTCCTGGTGCGATGACCTTGGAGAAGCTGTCCATTCGCATTACTCGGCCATCGACATCCAAGCTCAAATAGGTTGGGACGAGGGACTGAAGGAACTCCTCGTTGGTTGCGGGTGGAGGGATGCTGGGGGAGTCTGGGCCGGTATATGGTTGCATCTGGAGGAAGTAGTATGGCTCGTCTTCGAAGATATAGAGATCGTGCTTTTGAGCAATCTTGTAGATTTCTCTGCGACGTGTGAATGACTGCGTCGCTCCGGTAGGATTCTGGCCTGATGGAACTATATATAAAACAAATGGCTTGCGGGCTCCCTTTGCCTTCTCATCCCAGTTGGACAGGATATCATCCAGGCTTTCGGGCAGGAGACCCTCAGCATCCATAGCCACCCCAACAAACCCAACTCCAAGTGCAGCAGCAGTCTCGACGGCTGAAGCGAATGCATAATCTTCTGACAAGATCACATCTCCTCTCTCGCAAAACATCCGCAGAGCAATATCTAACGCAGACGTACTACCAACAGTAAGAGCGCATTGCCAGTCTGCGTATGCTGGGTTGCAGACAATCTCCGTGTGTTCGGTCACAAAACGAATCATCTGCGCAGATCCAGTACCCAAAGCATAATTCAATGCAATGGATAGATCATATACACCATCATCCGTCTCCGTCACGTCGTATTTGCCAGCCTTCAATATTGTGCCATTCTGTCTTGCTTCAGCTTCGGAGAAGTGGGGGACGGTTGGGACTTTGAAACTGAGTTCCTCGATGGGGAAGTTCTCTGCCAGTGGAAGGCCGCCTCCAAGGGTGATCAGTCCGGGTCTGTTGAGGTACTTGGCTGCTCCTTTCAAGCTAGAGGGCTGTCTTGCTTTTGCTTCGACGCTGAGGTAGTCTTCTGACTTTTAGTAGTTGTCAAGAGTGGGTTGATCTGTATGGGGGCAACATACGGTCCCATCGCTTTGCTTTTGGCTTTCCAGAGTTCTGGTGAAATTAGCAATTGTCTCTCAATGAGGATCAGATGACCAACAGGGGTTTTGAAGAGGTCGCTGCTTGTAGCAGCGGCAGTCTTTGCAACCAACCTGCCTGCTTTAATGCGTCTGGCAGCGACGGCTTTGACAGTCAATGGATTAGGAACGACGATTGCCTCAGTGTCAGTGATTGCCTCGGCTTCAAAGCCGTTTCCAATTGCAGATGGAGGTGGCATGTTTCAAGGTGAGCATGAATGTGGAGGTAGGGGAGCGTGCCAGAGAGATGGAGGGGAAGTATCAAAGAAATTGAAACTTATAACGGAATGTAGTAATGTCAAGTCCAGGGCGTGCCTGTATTTTACAACCGGAGTCCGCAAATCTGCAAGCCAAGTATGCCCGTATGTAGCCAAGGGGGCCGGGTAGGTAAAAACAAGCAAGGAGAGTGGGCCTAGAAGAATGCTGGCTATCACTAGAGGCTTGTTTGTAGTCACGGATAGCTCTTTGTGGTAAGGGAATCCACCGAAATCCACACATTCCGCGCATCAGGTCTCATAAGTGGTGGTGGTGTCAAGGGTCAACGGTGTTAGTGTTGGTGTGTTCGTTCTATCGAAGCGACGGCAGACAATCATAATGTACGAAAGGGGGTTGACAGTGGGTCTCGCCCCCCCTTGTAAGGCGGTGAGCATCATCGAAGCTCGTAGAACCTATGCCTCCGCCATTGATTTAATGACCGTTCCTTAGTGATTTGTATTGAGGAAACATCGTCAAAATGCCTTGGACACATGAAACGCTAACTCGTGTGCGATTCAAAACCCTCTTAGCTGAAGGCTACTCAGTTAAAGGAGCTGCTCGCAAGCTTAATATCCCTCGTTCTTCAGCACGATATTTTATTAATAAACCCGACCGATTAGCAAAGCCTCCTGGCGCTTCTCCAAAGATCTCAGACGAGCAAATTCAAGAGATAATTGAGTGGTTTACAGGCCACTACGATCGCCGAACTCTTTCTTTACAACAAATCCGTGAGCAATTCCACCTCGATTGCGCAGATATTACTCTCCTCCGAGCCTTTGAACGACACGGTTATTATTATTATGTTCCTGATTGCAAGCCTTTTATATCAAAAGCGAATAAGCTTAAGCGTTGGAGCTTTGCTATTGCTAATTGGGACCGAACGAAAGAATACTGGCGACGAGGAAGGTTTACAGACGAAACAATTACTCGTACGGATATTCTTCGTAGACGAAAACTTCTTCGTAAACGAGGGGAAAGGCGACGACTTGATTGCATCTAATTTACGTTTCACTCAGGTCATAAATCAGTAATGGCGTGGGCAGCAATTGGGTATGGATATAAATCAAAAATTTACTTTTGCTCGTACGAAGGAGAAGGCAAAGGGTTTACTCAAAAGAAGTATGCAGATTAAATCTTGAGGGGCCCGTTGAAAGAGATATTTGAGCAACCAGGAGACTTCTTTTGCGTAGAGGACAACAGTAGGGTTCATGGGAAGACCGATACAAAGCAAAACCACGGGCTTTGTAATGCCGTACGCTTAGAATGCCATATATTCTCAATTGATTGGCCTCCTTGCTCGCCAGACCTTAATCCAATTGAGAATATTTGGAGGATTTTAAAGCAAAAGCTAAGGAATAGAAATCCTCACGGTGGTTGGGCTCTTGAGGACTTGAAGAAGGCTATAATAGATATTTGGGACAATGAGATATCTATTGAAATAATCAATAGATTCGTTGATACTATACCTCAGAGGCTAGAAAAGGTCAGATTAAGGAAAGGAGGACCTTCAGGATGGTAGATCATTACTGTAAATAGCTATAGAATACGGCAGAAACAAGGGGGGTGGCGAGACCCACTGTCAACCCCCTTTCGTATGCCGCAGATAAGCGCTGCATAAGCGAGCGCCGATGCTCCGATCCTCGGCCAGTGTCCGTACTTAGCCAGTGACTGATTGATTAGCTGGCTGTCTGCTGTGACCGAGCTCCGTCGTACATACCAAGGTACACTCTCATACGCTTTAGATAGGCTTCAGATAGCATGGATACGAGGCTCTAATTGGATTATTACTTCCGATTCGCATCAAAGGTAAGTATCTCTCTCACCGACTGTTTCTTCCAAGATTGGGTACATCACGCACGTTACTTATAGCCTTCCAGAATATCTCTGGTACAGTGGAATGAATATCCAAGACATACACTGATACTAATTAACGATATGATTCAAAAGGCCAATCGTTTAGTATTTATCCTGACTTACTTTGCCTCGCCAGATTCCTTCCTGTGGAAGTCTCAAGTTGCTGCGAGGACTTGAAAGCAAGAACTTGCAACAAACATGTACGAATAAATCGCAATTTGTTTAATGAGCTTTTATGACTTCACGAAGGTCAATGTAAGGCTTCGAAGAGTTCCATGTACCTCGCCAGGATAAGGTCAATAGATACCATCGTTGGTTGCAAAGAAAGGGACTTTAAAAGGCTCGCCTAACTCCTAGCGTCTGGCTCTTCAGGGGCTTAGCCACTAAATGTACCGAAGCACCGCACCCCACCAAACACGGGATCCGAATATTCATTGCAGGGCCTTTAGTGGACGGATTACCCCTCGTTACACCCCCCTCGTTGGGGAACCTATGAGGAGGATTTTCGTGGGCTGTTAGTTGTAGGGGTTTGGTGGGATAGGATGGGAATTTGATTTGGGGTGAAGATTTGAGGCTTCGGGCGTGAGTGTGGATTTGATGAGGGAAATAACAGAGCCTTTAAAGGCAACTGTTATAATTGTGGCAAATTAGGCCACAAGAGCACTGAGTGCAGAGCCGCTAAGAAAGCTTCAGGGGCTTCTACAGGGCCACTTGCTACCCCAGGGGGGAGTAGAGGCTTATCGCCAACGCCTACGCAGGCTCATGCAGCGCTGGAAATCACCTGGGCAGCACATCCACAGGCAAGTTACCCTGTAATTACAAGGGAGGACCTCCTGTGGGTTATCGATTCAGGTGCTTCCAGGCATATGACCTTCTGTAAGGAGGCCTTTAGCGAGCTCTACCCGCTAGAAGAGCCTATTACGATCCTTACAGCGAACGGAGGCTCTCTTCAGGCTACTTTTCAGGGTATGATACCCCTAAAGGTAGCTCTCCTAGGCTCTGAACGTACTGTAGCACTTACTGAAGTGCTGTACGTCCCAGGGCTTGCAGGGAGCTTGATTTCTGTAATTCAGCTACAGAATAAGGGAATTACAGTGCGAACCACTGAAAAGAACAGCCTGTTAATCGAACGGCAGGGTACTGTTACAGGCGTTGCACAGCATATTAGTAATGTGACGGCGCGAATAAACTAGTATTGCATTGCTACTAACAAAGGACAAAAGACGAGAAAAGAAGAGGTTCGTAAGAAACCCCAAGTGTAAATACACAAAGTGGCCGCGCTAGTAGGCTAACTAATCGAGTCGACTCGCCACCCGACTGCTGGACGAGATCTCTGAACCTGATCTTCTCAAGGGCAAATGTATAAACCAAGCCGATATGTGCTTTAGCTCTCATATCTGTAATACGATGAGCCTCTCCCTTGTTGTTTGTCCGTGGGCTAGGGCTGCAGACACATCGATTGCACATATCGCACTCCTAGGCAAGTTCATACTTGCAGAAATGTAAAATCCTTCGGGAAATAGTTCGTTCCTGCAAGACCCAAGCGCGGCGTCGCAAGACATGCTCTTCTGCGGGGGAGTCTCTAGGGATATGCGAAAGACCGTGAGTATCTAGTACTAAACATCCACCGCGAGCTGCGTGGACATCCCCGGGCTTATTAACAGTCATGTCCTCACCTATTGTTGAATCTGTCGCGGCATCTGCTGGGATGTTCAGTGTAGCGTGGGCGTAGATGTCTTGCATGTGTTGAGATTCCCTTTCCCAATCGCTATTGGAGTCTTGGATGATACAGAGTGAGTCTATCCACAAGTATGGTAGTCCGAGCGATCGAGAGACAGTAATTGCCTCTTGGAAGCTTTTTGGTAGATCTTGAAACACAATGCCCTTGATATGTTGATCTAGAGTCGATTTCATTGTGGTTAACCCTTTTGCGTCACCCCAACAATGGCTCAGTGTTGCATATGTACGGATTCCTTCTGTCCCTTTAGTGAGGACTAGTCTCAGATTCTCTCTAGTATGCCAACCTCAATCAAGCGCGTTGGTAATGAAATCTCAGAGAGACAATGCATCCGGAATGGGTTTGTAAACAATCCTTGATCCAACTCCCCGCAGTCTCTAGATTATCTTCTGAGAGTGCGGCGCCTCTATCTGGTGCACAGCGTGTCCCAATCTGCGGCTATTTTCGGCTTCCAGGGGAGTCCGCAGGAGTATAAATATGACATCGACTATAAGCTTTACTCTCCTCGAGGGAATTGCTTAGTAGATTACAAATTTCAAGTGGTTATCCCTCGAACCTCTGCAAAATTAGACGGCGTGTATATCGATCGAGAATGCTGACATTGGCTGTCGCGAATTTGTTCGCTCGCAATACGAGATTACAGAGCTTGCATCCGTTCCTTGAACTTTGTAGTAATTCGGAACGAACAATATCAAGTCTATGCGTGGTATAGATCGGTAGACTGTGATTCGATACATGTTTTTCTGGGAGTTGTTTAGACTGTGGCAATACAGGTCGAAGCCTATAATTGGCCAAGGTTCCTCAAATCTTGCAACACTAGATACCAGAGCAAAGCAAATGCAACACGGCTCAATCGTTCCAGTTTGCGTGAGAGTATTAGTTAGATTACTTGTTTGGTACTAAGAGATATTCTTTCTTATAGTAACTTATTATTCCTTCCCATTTAGCGCTATCATTTTTCTAGAAGAAAAGGATTTCCATGTATTATTTAGAAACATGTTTTACGTCCTGCTTTTGTTGACTTCGCCCCTAACCTTTGGCGATATTGACCCTTGACAAACCCTACATTAGCGAGTGAATAATAACCAAGACACATAATATCCACCCTTTATCTCCACTTTCACTTCCACCTCCAGTTTCGGTCTTTCCTCACCTTCCCACAGAAATCTTTATTCATTCCATGTAACCAAATAACAGCTTTTCCGTCATCCAGCACAGTAAAACGTGCCGTTTGGCCTCATCTGGCCCGTGTAGCTCAAGTATTTTCCCCGTTAACTCAGTGATAGAGAGCCTTTCACTAACGTCTAAATTAGTGGTAGAGCGCGTCACTAGTAATGACGAGGTTGCCGGGTAAGTCACAGTCTTTAATCTGTTCAATACAATATACTCATTCCATACAGTTCGATTCCGTCCATGGGCAATATGCCAGACTTCATTCTTTTTTGCATTTTCTCTTTGGCAGATTTTTGGGCACACCGTTTAAGGAGAGATTAAAGGTTAGATTTTATCTATTAGCAAGTCAATCGACTTGGGACTTTGTTTTTGAAGCATTTTCGAAGTTTGGATATCTTTTGGTGTTTTCTCGCTTAAGTTTTACCAGCGCAAGGCTGAGGAGGCCGAGGATGCAGCTGCGTTGGATAAATCAATGCCAAGACCACAGCAATTATAGAGTTAGGTTCCAAGCAACGAAATATTCATATAAGAGGATTGAAACGTCATTGACAATACATTGCATTATATTAATGAGACTAGATTAATAGTCAGCAGAACTTGCATTCGTTCTCTGTTGATTGTGGCCTGGACACTCGCGTGTCAGATGCCGGTGAGGCTAGGTCTTGGCATTCCAGCACCAGTCGCGTCACTCTCAATTAAGGTCCTGTCCAACCCTCAACCCTCAACTGTTCTACAGACTGCTACACCCGCCCTCTCCAACTCCCACTCTCTCACGATGCGCAATCTCTCTACCAACTACCAGTAATTCTCTACAATGTCTGCGAGCTTGAACGCATGGCAGACCTTTCTCGCCCGCTGCATTGAGGCGCGCCTTGACCCCGAAACCTTCACCACCTACGTCGAGGTCCTCGAGACCCAAGAACCTCTTCCTGCCTCTCGAATCGCCGCCCTATTCCTTGCACCACGAGAAGGGAGCGATTTCGCACTCGATCCCCTTGTAGTTCAATATATCCAGGCTCTGCTGAGTTCGGGGAAGGTCAATGTGCCGACGATATTGAGAGGGCTATGGAAGGTCTCGAGCTTCAGGGAGCAGGCCAATGGAGGCATAGAGGGTCAGAAGGATGGCGAAAATGACGATGGAGGCAAGGTGAAAGCCGTAAAGAGGTGGAAGAATTCATATACCGCAGAAGAAACACTGTTCTATCGCATCACGAAACACATCTCGTCTGGCACAGCTCCTCGAGATTTACAAGAGGCGGTGGAATTGATCACCGTATGTATACAATGGATGGAAACGGTGCTGTCTGCTAGTCGAGTAGCACTTGAGATGATGGGTCTCTCTCAAACAAATACAGCTGAAATGACTGCACAATATATGGCTTTGGGCACAATGGTGATTGCAGTGGTGGAGAATGCGCGAGTGGTTCATGCTTTAGGAGGAAGTGTAGTACCCAAACTCACGAGGAGAAATATGGGAAAAGCTTTAGAAGGATTTGTTCCGCTGTTACTACAGTGTAGTCCTCAGGGTGCCGCAAGGCTGGAGGTCTTCCGGACAGAAACCCTCGTTGCCTTACAACCAGTGGAGATCAAGCAACCAAAGGCTGGAGCAGACAAGGAAATTGATGACATACTGGACGGTGAATTAGAGCTTGGAGTGGATAGTATGGTTGTAGAAGAACTGCCTGTGATCAACACGAGGGCTGGTTTATATGTTTATTTCAATGCGTTGGTAGGTCAATTTGACATATCTTTACATCGGACGAGTGCTAATTATATACAGCTAGTTGCAAGACCATTGATTGATGACAATGCTATATTTGCTTACTTAAACAACAGATATCAGGTATCCACCCTAGTTAATCTATCTGCCCACAGCTAGCTGACCTTAGTAGGGTGATATTCGTTCAACCATAATCGATATTATACTTGCCGCATTCGATATCCTCGCAAATGCCCAGTATCGAAACGAACGCGCCCAATCAACTACTGTCCTTAGATCCTTCCTCATTAACAAAATACCCCTCTTACTGTCAGCCCTCTCTACATCCCTGTTCCCGCCTCTCACGCCAGAATATTGCATCACTGAAGCATTAAGTCATGTTGATACGAATGCATTTCCTACAATCTCCAACATGTTCGATGAATCTAGCACTAGTAATATTTTCTCGGACTCTGTCCGTACAGATTTCTGCTTCGCTTGTTGTCTGCATGGATTAATCGAAGAGTCAAATATCGTAGGACTGCTTGGCGACGAACCGATGCAGAGCTTACCAGCGGGTGGAAGATATGTCAAGGATGATCTTGTTCAACAGTGCTTATCAGATCCCGAGAGAGCTGAAAGTTTGATTGATGAGCTGCAACTTATGGACGGAAACGTTGGGGCAGTCAGTCAAGCCATCACTGAGGTAAGTCTGACATTTTGTTTCACTGCCAATCTAACAGTATTAGGTCATTGCCCGATTGTGTAGCAACAAGGAAACGATGACACTTAAAGGACTGTGCAGTAAGCTGGTCAAGATACCATCATCGCTCGATGTGGTTCTGCTTTTCGACAAACCGACATCATTTCTCCAACCCATCTGCGATTTACTTGACAATTGGAGCTACGACGAGGATCAAGGAGAATATCAACCCGTCTACGAAGAGTTCGGGTCAATTCTCCTTCTCGTTCTTTCTTTCGCAAATCGGTACAATCTATCCACTGTGGATCTCGGCATTCGAAGTCAGGACTCGTTCGTTGCCAAACTCTTGAACCAAGGTCATCTCAGTCGTAAGATGGAGCAACTTTCTGAACAGGAGCAAACGCATCTGGACGGTTGGATCAAAGGACTGTTCGATAACGAGAGTGGCGGACTTGGAGATGAACTCATGTCTTCTTGCCCTCCGCAGGACTTCTATCTACTGGTTCCGACTTTGTTCCACGAGATTGTGTTGGGCTGCTCAACCAAGAACCTCTCCGAAGATGCTTTAAAAGGGGGTCTCGAATATTTAGTCGATACATTCCTACTTCCTTCACTAGTTCCTGGTATCACCTGGCTCGCTTGCCATCTTTGGGAATCCCGTGGAGATGGAAATGCCGTGCTCCAAATACTTTCCGCCCTCATCACAAGCCCAACGTCAATTTCGAACAATACTGAAGCATCCCAGATGCTCAACTCAATATTAAACATCGTCGCCAAGAACCTGGAGCACAGCCTACGATGGCTTCAACGGGCCGAACCATCAAGACAAGATATCGAGCCCCTTCTTAAGGCGCTCCGCGGTAATCTTGGCTGGGAACGCCGAGGTGCTGCGGGTCATACAGAGCTCGAATCATGGACCGGTTCTCCCAGTGGTGGTTTAGCCATCGCCCTGAAGACAACACTCGCCAATCTTGTTCAATGGGGTCTCAACCCAACTATGAACAGCAATCCTGCTAATTACACCCACCGCCAAATCCTCGTCGCTGTCAAGATGTTGACCGCACCACGAGTCCTCTGCGCCATCCTCGACGAGCTCAAATCACAGACGGCAACAGGTCACGGAAGTGTCGTCCTTGATGTAGCATGTGCTATCATATGCGCTCCTGATTCTCCCAGTTGGGACGCTGGCATACAAACAGATATCATGAGCGCCGCAACCACGCCCCAACAACGGCGCATGAACCTGCGTGAAGCCCTAAAAATAGCAGCGGATAACGCACCCAAGCTCCATAAAACTGACCCATTTTACGCAGAGACCATCGTTCGTTTATACCGCAAAGTCGAAGCGCAGCTCAATATGCCACAGCAGACTATGCTGCAGCATGATGCACTAGGCGATCTAAACAGTGCTATCGAGGCTGTTGGTATGGAAGCACTTGCTGCTGATGCTCTACACGGTGACGGTCTTGGTGATGAGACTGATTTGGGACTCGGTGATCCTCATGGCGATTTAATGCAAGGGCTCATGGGGGGTGGTGCTGATGATCTTCTGGGATTTAGTAGTGGTGGGGATATGGGAGATGGATTGGGGTTCTGATTTTGGCGTCGAAAAAGCCTACTTGAAAACTTGGGGGATGTTCATCTACTTTGCGTGGAGTTGAAGGTGCGTGATTAGGCGGTATATCTTATGATTAACTACATTAGCTGAAAAATTTGGGCCCATGTCCTCTCTTAGCCGTCATCTATTGTCATCTAAAGTTTAGAAAGTCTGTTTAATACGATCTCTTCTTCGGCGGCACACTTGGACACTCTTTCTCATCTAATGTCTTTAGTACAACGTCTCTGTACCCAATTCTAACGTCTTCGCCCTCTTTCTACCAACTCAACGTATGCTTCATAAATTCCTTATCATTGCTCTCCCCAAATTCCTCTCTCGCATGACTCCCCCTGCTCTCCTTCCTCATCAACGCACTCTTCGCTGTCTAACTAGCACACGTCAACAGATTCCTTATCTCAAGCGTCTCAATCAAATCGCTATTCCAAATCAGACTTCTATCCGTTACGCTCAAGCGCCCGGCGAAATCTCTTTCGACCTGCTGTACGGCGGAATTCCTAGCCGAGAGAGGTTCCTCCGTTCGGGCAACACAAGAATCGGCTCACTAGTGATATCAATACCCGCAAAAATATTCGCCGTCTCCGCAATGCCAGGTAATCGCTCATGGATCATTTCATTAGGCAAGTGGCTCAATTGGAGATAGCCATGGTCTTTCTCCGCACCGCATCCTCGCCCTTCCCGGATCTTCATATTCATACTTCTACGCACGACATCCCGACTCGCGAGATCCTTAGCAGTCGGCTCATACCGCTCAATGGACTTCTCTCCCTCGCCATTCAACAAGAAACCGCCTTTGCCCCTCGCGCCTTCTTCCATAGTACAAATTCTTTCTAGAACGCCACAAATAATTGGGTCGATGTAACACCGCTCTCTAATGAGAAGTCGACTGGGCACTGACGGCTGTACGGAGTCGAGATGGACTGGGCTCTTTTTACAGTGGATCAGTGGCCGGAATCAATAGATTCGCACGTTGAAGGAATTTTGAAAAGGCTTTCATTTGGCAAAATAATTCCAGGGGCACAAGTGAGGGCTACGGGGAGGACAAGTAGACACCAGAGGGGAGTGATCAATGCTGTGCAATCCCTAATTTACCACGGAACGCGAATGACTTTGAAATAGTCTATCATTCAATGTCCATCGAAGAGCCTCTCTTGTCTGAAAATATCGAAGGTATCAAGAACCTCTCACAGCACACCTCAACACCTATCGCACTGGGTGAAAGACTCTACAGCCGCTGTGACGCAAAGCCTTATTTCGAATCCCGTGCAGTGGATATCCTTCAACCAGATGTCTGTCATGTAGGCGGTATCTCCGAACTTCGCCGCATTGCAACGATGTGCGAAACTTATGATGTAGCGCTAGCACCGCATTGCCCACTTGGGCCGATTGCCCTCGCAGCATGCGTACAAGTTGATGCGTGTAGTGCCAATTTCGCCATCCAGGAGATGAGTTTAGGTATACATTACAATGCTAGAACGCAAGATTTGACGAGCTACACAAAGAACCCCGAGGTTTGGAATGTGAAAGATGGATATATAGATTTGTTAATAGGGCCTGGTTTGGGGATCGAGATAGATGAGGAGCAAGTTAGAAGACTGTCTGCTGGTGCCGAGCCTTGGGTATCTCCGGGTTTCCTTGGGCCAGGAGGGGAGGTGAGAGAATAGTAAATCCTAGAAACAATATAGAGAAATGAAGTTTGCTCACTGAACGGAAGTTTAACCTATACGTGATAATATATATTCAGGGCAATGCCACGCATTTAATCTCAATATCCACACCTTTGGGCAGTTGCTTGACAGCCCCACAGCTCCTCGCTGGCTTATGTTTGATCCACTTCTCATACTCGGCGTTCATCTCTGCAAAGTCTTTCATATCCGTAAGGAATATCTGTACCTTCACGACCCGGTCAAGGGAAGATCCAGCTTCAGTGAGGACCGCCGAGAGAGCTTTCAAACAAGCTGCGGTTCGTTCTCCTATAGTGCCAAGGTATGACATTGTATCATACGTGGCGGACTTGAACTAATTCGAAAAACACTGCAAGGCCAAGGATGGAATCACTTACTTACAACACACCCAGCTTTCTTACCTTGCTTTGAAAATCGAGTGGAAAATCCGAGGTTTGTTTCTCCAACAGCCCCACATCATGAAGTGATTCCTAATAATGATCTCTTTTGTGAAACCTCTCGTTGAGTTGTGTCACTGCACATTGCTGCGGTTGTAACTATTCATGGCATCGACTTCTATGGAAGACAGAATTGTATTTCTTTCTGTCTTTCCGTTTTGTTTTTGAACCGATGTATTTTCAAAACAGATAAAGCATGTCTCAATTGTGACCCGTTGAAGAGTCACAGCTTTCTAGCCTGATGTCACCACAGGTTCTTGAGGCACTCATAGTAACTGTCACAGAAAATGGCTTCATGAATGTGAATAGCAGCTCAGTCCTTATACTGCTTGTGGAGTCCTAAGAGCCCTCATCGTTTGCGTCTCCTCCATTTTTGGCGTTGTTTTCCAGCAGGAGTCTTCTTGGCCGTTAACGGCAGGATTGGAATACTTTAGTTGCAACTCCTGAATGATATTCGGTCTTGTGAATGGCCAAACTTTAATACTTGCCTAAGTTCAGAAGAGGAGAACTTCAGCCTTGGAAGTATTTATCCATGCATGTGCGTTGACCCATTAAATAATTAAAAGAAGATATTAGCCCGAGCAAAGAGTGGGATAAGGTTGTCGAAGTAAACCACGGATGAGATGTGGAATGTGGAATGGTGATTCCGCATAGCTTGTGGGAGGAATCGTTCATAAATCGGGCGAGGATTGAGGCCGGGAAGTGAGTGGTAAGAAGCCAGCAGCGAAGTGTGCCGCTTTAAGGGTCTGCGCTGAGACTTAGCTTAATTAAACATGGACGGAGAGGTAGAAAGGAGGTCTACTAGAAGAAACAGGTGCAATACGAAAATATGCTGTAGAAGATCTTACAAACGGCATGTGAAGGTTATTAATAAGAACAAGAAAGTATTCTCGGTAAAGAGCTATCAACGACGACGATAGATGTTGAATTACTAAGTTGTTGGATGGGGTCGAAGGGTGGATGATTGTGTACTTACAAGCTAGTAATATTGAAATGGTTCCGAATTGGTGGAATCTAATCCGGGTTCGTGATGTAGGCTCATATTATGGAGTCACGAGCCAAACAAAAGTCTCCGTAACAAAGCGAGCAAAACAAAAGCCAACCCCTATTCAAAGTGAGAAACCACGTGACCTCGATTCCAGGCGAAATTTCGGCGCGTCCCCCCAATTTATCCAACTGCCAATTCTTCAACCACACTTTCTACAGTGCCCCTTTCAAGTATATTTCCACCTCTACTCTTCCTCCTACGCGCAAATGCGGCCTTCTACATGTTCTTTCTATCTGTGCTTCGTTATGCGCTCTTGGTTCTAGTGCCGCTGTGCTCGATTCTCACGACCTACCTCTACCTCTATCCAGCATTCCACCTCTGCGCGTTCCCGTCCCCTGAGCACAATCCACGCTCCGAATATGTCAATACTCTTCGACACCACGCGCCATATACTTCTCAGGATGGCAGCAAGTTAGCACCCTTCCGTTTGCTTGCGCTGGGCGATCCGCAACTTGAAGGGGAGTCCTCGATACCCGACGCCAACGCCGCGAACTTTCCCAACCTGTCCAAGTTCTGGAAAGATGCCCTTCTCCTCAATGGCACGAATCACAACCCTCTCCAGCGCCTGCGGCATAGCCTGCACGATCTTGTGGATTTCTACTTTGATGACATCCCGAAAGCCCTAGAGGTTTATCGCAAGCGACTAGACCATGTTGGAAACGACTACTATCTGGGACACATATACAGGACGATGCATTGGTGGACAGATCCTACACATGTTACAGTTCTTGGAGACTTGGTGGGGAGCCAATGGATTGACGATGAGGAGTTTGAAAGCCGGGGTTGGCGGTATTGGAACAGAGTATTCAATGGTGGAGTCAAGGTCTCCGAGGAACTTGCATCACAACCTTCAGACGATTTTCAGGATACTCTGGTGCTTGGAGAGGACGCTGCAGCTTGGAAACAACGAATCATCAACGTAGCTGGGAACCATGATGTTGGATATGCTGGTGATCTTTCCCAGGATCGCATGGCACGATTCACAAGGGTTTTTGGCAAGGCCAACTATGAATTGCGATTTCAGCTACCCGTCAATTCAACAGCTGTTGCCAAGGATGGCGAGGAGAGCGCGGAAGAGAAGCCAACCCCTGAATTGCGAATTGTGGTCTTCAACGACATGAATCTTGATACGCCTGTTGGTTCCCAGGAGATGCAAGACGAGACATATGGCTTCTTGAACAAAGTTATAACTACATCCCACGATGTTACTCGCACTGCACACTTCACCATTGTGCTTACCCATATTCCTATGCATAAAGAAGCTGGAATATGCGTGGACGGACCCTTTTTTGACTTCTACAATGGAGAGTTTGGCAACGGAGTGAGGGAGCAGAACCATTTGTCCAAAGATGCCTCGAAAGGCTTCTTGGAGGGCATATTTGGCAAGAACGGAAATCCAGATGTACCAGGTGGAGGGTATGGGAGGCATGGTGTGATTATGACTGGTCATGATCATGAAGGTTGCAATGTATATCATTACATGAATCACTCGTCACCAGAACGGCAATGGGAAGCTACCACATGGCCCAAAGCTTTGTCTGCCGACATTGTAGATAAGCCCGGCATCCCTGGTCTTAGAGAGATAACAGTACAAAGTATGATGGGGGGCTTCGCTGGCAACGCCGGGCTGATGAGTTTATGGTTTGATGAGGAGACATGGGATTGGAAGTTCGAATTTACAAACTGCGGTCTCGGAACTCAGCATATATGGTGGTTGGTGCATATTCTGGACCTTATTGCATTAGGAATTGGACTGGTCTACGGCGGGATTCTTTTGGGTCAGTATTTCACGAAGACAGCGAACGACACGAAGCTGAGGAGTATAGGAGGCGGGCGAGCAAAATCATCTCAAGTGGAGAAAAGGGTTCAAACTGGAGCGGCATATGCAAATGGCAATGTCTCGAAGCCCACGAATGGCTCTGCTTTGCTTGTGGCGGGCAAAAGAAGTCTCAGAACAGAGCTAAGCATGATGAGCCTGGATTCGGGGAGCCGAGATGGCTCTAATTTTTGAAGAGAGAACGATTTTGTACTGTACGATACCTAAAATTACACACCGAGAATAACGACTTGTATCTTAATACAGCTGAAGCCGCAATCATGTCCCTAGAATAGTATTTTAAGTGGTGCACGCTTACGAGCCTGGAGGCACGGGTCTGTGGTCTACAGGCCTCGCGAGGCACTTTCCATGCTTAGAAAACACAAAGTAGGCGAGTTCACGCTTAACAACGAACGCTTCAAGTATGTTGCCTTGAGAATCCGCTGGAAGTTGACCAGAGCAGTAGATTGCGCGAGGAGTCTTGATAGCTTGTGACTGCTGGAAGTCAGATTTGATATACGCAGTAATGAATTTATGCTCATGTATGGGCTAACAGCTGTTGTACTGATTAGTAAATATATTATTGTTTTAAATATTGGTGTAAGTTTTTGCTTAGAATTGATGTGATATCTGACTTGAAGTGGAGTGAAGTTCGAAAGGCTCTTGATTGAAGAGCTGAGGATGGGGGCTTGAAGTGACTTAGATTTCTCGAAAGTCGAGGAATACTTCTCCAGAGTGTCGACATATTGAATTGAATGTGGTATTTCTTGGACCTTCACTAGAACCCGAAAGTCTTCCAGGTGGGACGGTCAACAAAACATGAACGATGCGTCTTGGCACATGCGTCCCACGTGACACCAGACTTTCCGCACACTTTTGGCAGGTCAACTTGTTTAAGAAATATGCAATGGAGAGAAATATGTGAATCTATGTATTCTCGTACTCCTTAGAATACAGTGATCAAGAGACTCGATAAAACCAAATGATATTAAGGCTCGTCAAGTTGCCGATTTACCCCTTTCCTCCACATATGACGAGGCACGCTAAGACCTTGGGAAGGACACATTAGCCTTCGCGGCGTGAACTGCTAACAATTTTTGACCAAGGAGCTCGACTCTCCCGAACTGACAAAACACCACCTACGATCACAACAACGTGCTCCTCGAACTGCCTCTTGATCGCCTTCGGTCAATGCTATTTTCTTACGCTCATTGACTCCAGCCAAGGACTGCTTCTTCTCTTGTGAGTGCCCCGCGACAACTCTATCATGAGCTTCTAGAGCTCTCCTGTCCCCCTTCCCTTAGAGCTCCTGCTGATGACATATGTGAATTGCAGCTTTTAGACTTGACTTGATTTACCCTTCGCGATGTCTGGCCAACAGGGCTCGGTACGGAAACGGAAAGATGTTCCCATCACTCCAAAGGCAAAGGATGCCTTCGCAACTGGCATAGCTGCCCCTCGAGATGCCGAGCTTGATGCTTTGGTAAAGGCGAAGCTGGAGAACAGAGGACCTGGTGTTGAATGGGATTACCGGATTGCAATCACACTCATCACAATTCTCGCCTTCATAACAAGATTCTGGGGAATAAGCCATCCAAATGAGGTCGTATTCGATGAGGTCCATTTTGGCAAGGTACATTTCCTAATGAAGCTCTGCATCCCCGGCAGACATGGCTAACATTCGTTCCTAGTTTGCCTCCTATTACCTCGAGCGAACATACTTCTTCGATGTCCATCCTCCTCTCGGAAAGCTTCTTTTCGCCCTGATGGGTTGGTTCGTTGGATACGACGGTCACTTCCACTTCGAGAACATTGGCGATTCATACATCGATAATAAGGTTCCCTATGTAGCATTCCGTGCTATGCCAGCTTTCCTCGGAGCTCTTACGGTCCCTGTGGTATTTGATATAATGTGGGAGTCTGGATACACTCTACCAGCTTGCATTCTCTCCGCAGGCTTGGTACTCTTTGATAATGCCCACATTGGACAAACCCGCCTTATTCTCCTCGATGCTGGGCTCATTTTCGCCATGGCCTGCAGTTTGTTGTGCTATGTCAAGTTCTACAAGCTCCGACACGAGCCATTCGGCCGAAAGTGGTGGAAATGGCTACTTCTCACTGGCTTCTCCCTCAGTTGCATTATGTCGATCAAGTATATTGGAACTTTCTCTTTCGTTACTATCGGAACGGCGGTCGCAATTGATCTCTGGGACCTGTTGGACTCGAAACGCCGTCAAGGCGCATTAACTCTCCCCGAGTTTGGAAAGCATTTTGTAGCCCGAGCCTTTGCCCTGATCATCGCTCCATTCTTCTTCTACCTTTTCTGGTTCCAGGTCCATTTTGCGATTCTCACCCGATCAGGTCCTGGAGATGATTTCATGTCCCCTGAGTTCCAAGAGACTTTAAGCGACAATGTAATGCTTGCCAATGCCGTCACTATCAACTACTATGACAACATTCAAATTAAGCACAAGGAGACTTCCGGATTCCTTCACAGTCACCCAGACAAGTACCCTCTCAGATATGATGACGGCAGAGTCTCCAGTCAAGGTCAACAAGTTACTGGATATCCATTCGCCGATGCCAATAACCACTGGCAAATCCTCCCACTCAACAGCAATGAGGTTCTGGGACAACCAGTGAGGAACAACGAGGTTGTCAGACTCCGCCATGTTGTAACCAACACCATGCTCTTATCCCACGATGTTGCTTCTCCATACTACCCAACTAACCAGGAGTTTACCACTGTTCCAATGGAAGATGCTCTGACCGAACGCTACAACGATACGCTCTTCGAGATTCGAATTGAGAATGGCAAGGCAAATCAGGAGTTTAAGAGTCTTTCTGGTCAATTCAAGCTCATCCACAACCCAAGCAAGGTTGCTATGTGGACCCACACCACACCACTTCCGGATTGGGCGTATAAGCAACAGGAAATTAACGGCAACAAGAACCTCGCTCAGAGCTCAAACGTCTGGTTTGTTGACTCTATTCCATCTATCCCAACCGACAGCGAGCGTCTCATCAAGAAGGAGCGTCAAGTCAAGAGTGTTCCATTCCTCAAGAAATGGTTCGAGCTGCAAAGAGCGATGTTCTACCACAACAACGCCTTGACCAGCAGCCATCCATATGCCAGTGAGCCATTCGTCTGGCCATTCTTGTTGCGTGGTGTCAGTTTCTGGACTCAAAACGATACTCGTCAACAAATTTACTTCCTTGGAAACCCTCTTGGATGGTGGTTGGCTAGCAGTCTTCTCGCGGTCTATGTTGGCATCATCGCAGCCGATCAGCTTTCTCTCCGTCGTGGTGTCGATGCGCTTGATACTCGTAAGTCTAGATCCGTAGGTTTTCATGCCGATACTGACATATTCAGGTACTCGATCTCGTCTTTACAACTCCACTGGTTTCTTTTTCATTGCTTGGGCCACTCATTACCTTCCATTTTATGTCATGGGTCGTCAATTGTTCCTTCACCACTATTTGCCGGCACATCTCGCCTCAGCATTGGTCACTGGAGCACTCCTCGAATTCATTTTCAACGTTGAGCCAGTCATCGACGATGTCCAAGCCAACAAGAAGACCGGCACACCAGCCAAGAAGCACCTTCCAGCTCGCGAGAAGCTCGTCGGGCAAAATCTGATGGCATCATGGGCCGCAGTAGTAGTCATCCTCACCATCGTCATCGGAGGATGGTACTACTTCCTACCTCTGACCTACGGATACCCAGGTCTCGATGTTGCTCAAGTCAACGCCAGGAAGTGGCTAGGCTACGATCTCCACTTTGCGAAATAGATGGGTGCTAGAATGGGCTGTGTACGTTAGATGGGAGGGATGGAAAATGGGAAGTCGGATTCATGGATAGTCCGCTGCGTCTTTGAGTTAGCGACTGCATATGTAACATGTATTAAAAGTCTCTTTTCAGCATTTTCTTTGAATAAACCTTGACCTGTCTATGTTTTGTGTTACCGTGAAGTTACCTTTTTGTTTCTGGTCTCACCTCTTACTTCGCACGTTATTGTACACTAGTCTAATTCTGTACCATGATGTGGTAGTGCAAGATGCTTGTTGTTCAGACGATTTTGCCAACGCCTGGAGTAGAAAAGCACTCGAAAGGGGTTCGCTCTTCTGTATTTACAATCAATGCACTCGTCAACGAAAAGCATTTATCAATGGCGGACTTTGAGTAGTTCAATTTAGCTGTTAGAGTCAATTGAGGCATTGTCCGGATAACCCCCTGCTTCGACCAGGTGGATTCTTGCCAATTTTCCCTCTGAGTACTTGGACTTGGAGCAAGGCTTTGTTCGACGAACGAGGGTTTATTACCCCGCAGCAACTTTGAGAGATTGAGATTTGCAGATAGGTGACGAGTGTTACCACAGCACATATTTTTGACGTTACGAGGTCATCCTGGGCTATTCTTGCTGATATCGAGCAAGCGAGTCAAAGGTTAGGTGAGCCGGCTGGTACTGAGGGAATTTGAATATCCTCTCTGTGGTCGTGATTTCCTTCTCTCAATGACCTAGATATATCTGTTAAAAGTCCACATCCTCGCAAGAAAGTGTAGCAGAATATTACTTAATGCGGTGGGCTGCTGATCATTGGCGATTCTGAAGTCGCTGCCCCTCTCTTCAATTGCAGCCCTACGACTTTGTACCTCAGCAATTTGATCTCTCGTCATTATTACACATTGATCAATGTTACAACGGCGATCGATTGAGGGTTTCTCGCCGCTGCTGCTGCTGCTGAGTGGGCAGTATGTAACCTGGAGTTATAAATTCTTCGCTCCCCCTTCTTTCTCCTCCCTCTTTTGCATCAACCATCAAGCAATTTCGTCCTTCTTCCTTCAACATCGAACTCAGATCACTACCACTTCTCATTACATCCTCACAGTGCGTCACTCAACCCTCCTCAAGCTTGCCTCCACCTTCCTCCTTGCGAGTTCCATCCATGCCTACGACATGCACTGCAAGTGCGAACACAGAGGCACGACCGTCACCGACATCACCTACAAGTGCTGCAGCGAATAGAGGCCATGTTTGAGCCTGATTACTTGACTAAGGGCGCTGAAGTATAACTTATTTTCCTCGAATAGACCGAACTCGCTGACCACCACAGTGCACGAAGGATGCATTGAAGTTTGATGGAGGTGCTTTCTTGCATTGCTGCGAGACATTCTATACCTCTGCCTCGTGCTGGGCTGTTGCGTAGATCAATCGGGATCTACGGTGTTAGGGACAAATATCTCGGTTGTTTCTGGCACAATGTAATATCTTACTTGTCAGTATTACTTTGTAAGAAAAGGAAATATGAAATGAACTTAAAGGAGAAGAGGGGAAAGAGGAATTAACCCACCAGTCGATCCATCAGGAGCCTTCCAAGTGAAGACATTGACATCAGACGAGCAGTCTGAGCTGATCGTCACATTCACGAAACCACCACGATAGGCATCAGTCGGACAAAAACAGAGTGAGCTTGCGTATATCCAAGAGAGCCATCAGATCGGATGTAACTTTGCTAACCACCTGGAACTTCGACCTGATACATCGTTAGTCCATTTTCCCCACCCACACATGTTGAATCCAATTTATGTCTTTAAAGAAAGCAGCTGGGGGGAATGCTCAATACATACCCACATCGAACTCATACCAGCCAAAACTGTCTCGGTGGCATTGGGACAACTGGCACTAACAACCGTGGGGCAGTAAGTTGTAGGACCTTTGAGACCAAGATAAAAAGCTTGGCCGGCGGCTTAGATGTTCTGGTTGTTGAGAGGTAATTCAGGGAGGTAGGTTGTTAGGGTGAAGAGTTGGGCGGTGGTGACAGCGAGGAGGGCAGATAGGAGGAGGAGGGAGATCATCTTGATTAACGTTGACATTTGTTGACCGAGATCGAATGATGATTGGGCTGATGTCTCCGTGACGTTGATATTGTTGATAGAGAGAAAGATGAAGATGAACTTGAAGTTAAGGAACGGAGAGGAAAATCAGATGAGGTCGAAATTGAAGTTTAGATTTTGACATCATGACCTCGCTTAATCTGCTCTCCTCTTCTCTCCTCTCATGTTTACTCGAGAAGGCAGGCACCCTCCCGCTCCTTCCAGCCAGTCGTACTGTCTCATACATTTATTTCATTTCAATTAATCTTATACTCAACGGCTCACGGAAGTAACGGTCACTCTGAACAGAACAGCGTTTCTTGTTTGATTTTCGAATCTCAAACAAACCATCCAAATGATTCATCAATCTGAGGATCTGCCTAAGATATGTGTATGGATGCATGCATGCTGCTGGCAAAAGGGCCGCCATCTGCCGTACGAGGTTTAAGTGGTGGCAACAAACCCCCTGACTTTGGTAAGCGAGATGCGGGAAGAGGCATTAGGTGTTTTGAGTGCGTGGTGGAGGGTGTACAGTACGGGTTGTGCAAGAGAGATAAGGAGAAGAAGCAAACAGAAACCGGAAGGTAGATAGGCATGAGAAGTTGAGGATATACTTCTGCACTTACTTGTACAACGGAGAGAGAATGGGAGATTACGTCTCGCATTGATGACGTAGACACGCTAAGCACACCCCTGTCTGTCATCTTTGCTTGGATGGTTTTAAGTTCTGACACTCACCTCACCGCAGAGCCAGATCCGACTGCGACTTTATTTTGACAACAGTAAACAACTCTATGTCTACTAAAGTTCATAACAATAGTCCACTGAGAAGCGGTTTTCTTACATATGAAAATATACTCCCGAAGAACTCCCATACTTCTTCCATCAACCTAAGAATAGCTCAATCCAACCCCGCTCATGTGAATCAATGGAGTGGCTTAGCCCACCATGCAGCCACGCCACCTCGATTGCGTGGATCTTGATTCGAGACGAGAGCTTGCAAGTAACTGCAATAGACTAATCACAACTCTCTCTTCAGCTGGCACTTTCTGCACTTAAAGCAGGCTATCAACCCGCCTGTTTATTTATCTTGACTACAAGTCTACCCTACTTTCTAACACAACTAACTCTCTCTCTTTCTTGCAAACAAACAGATAAACCTCAGCCCGGACGTTATTAGTGAGTTTACCTCTCTTACTTACCCCTTGGATAGAAGAACTAGTATGACTTCTATACTTACCTCTTCTTCCTTCTAATCTACCAACCTCTTCTACTAAGGTTAGAGCAAACGAAGAACTGTAACTGACATCATCCCAGCCTCACCTCACAAACACTCAACCACCAAACAACCTAGCCAAACACCACAAACACAAACCTCTCCACCAAAATGTGCACCTCCACCTCCCAATCCTCCCTCGTCAACCGCAACGGCCCCGGCTCAGCAGCCTCCTCCACTATAAGCAGCATCGTCAAGGGCGAGGGCGGCGCAGCTGGCAAGACAAAGTGCATTGAGTGTGATGGCTATGAGTGCTGCTGCATTCCTATTCCTTGTACGGTTATGTAGGGGCTTGTACCTCGAGATGGTGCACGCATGGCTTGGGGGTGTAGGGTGGGAACTGGGGAGATTTAGAGGGAAGGATGCATGGTGATGAAGGTGTGGGGGAGGATATGAAATGGGAAGGGAAGGGAAGGGATGGATATACCACGGCTTTTCGATCTTTGCGTGTGTTTGCTGCGTTGATTTTTTCTGATATTGGAGGAAAGAAGGGTTATGATACATCAAGGAGAGTGTTGAGATGGAGGAGACATATCGATGGTTTTTGCGAAGAATCGAATATGGCAATGGATTTACATTGATGACTATGCACTCTTGTTTTCTTGACTTCCTTCTGTTATGTATGACATAGTATGGTATCTCGAGTGATCGATGAAGATTGGGTTGGATTTGGAGACCGCCTCCACGGCAGTGGCCCCCGGAGGGGCAGCGGAGCGTCATCCACAACTACCAGGTACTTCCACCTACTCAGTACTAAGGGGTGTCTTTTCAAGGGGGGCATGTCCCCAAAACCCCGTTCTCGCTGCGCTCGGGAATGTGAAGCAGGTATTAGAGCTCATCAGATACCGGCCGGAGACCGAGAAAGAGGTGAGCAGGTGTATCCTATTATTATATAACTTGGCGGATATACAGCCCTCCCGCTTGCAAGGAGAACTAGTCATATCCCATCTGACCAACGTCTAAGTATATGTCTTTCGTCCAACTAAACACCTTGATCTCTCCCAATCCATCTTCTTAAACAACACCAAATTCCCTTTCCAACTCCTCCCAAACATCCCTTCCCTCCTCCACCACTTCCCTCTCGTGCCTAACATCCACTCCATTCTCCAACCCATTCTTCTCCACACCAAGACCAACACTCAACCCCTCCAAAATCCCTTCCACTTTCTTCTTCATCTCTCCAATAGCCCTCGTCTCAGCCCTCGACCGCTCCAATTGATCCTGCATCATCAGAATCAAACTCTCCCTCGCTTGATGTGGTCGGTATTCGTTCAATAGGTGGTGGAAGTTCACGAAGAGTGTTTTGATATGGTCGACTTTCTCAGAGTACTATCCAATAGTGTCAGTGGCAGTCGCAGTGCAGAAAGAGGTTATTAAAGTGGTTCGAGGTAGCGAGGGGGGCCTCGAAGGGACATACCTGCTCCGGATCTATGCTCATAATCCCAACCAGCTCCAAGAAATTCAACAGCAGCGATTTCGCAATGCGCTTCAAGATGAATGCGCGATCCGCATATTTGCTACTACCATTCGGCGTCCCAGGCGGTGTATACAACTGCTCCAGCCCAAGAGCTTGCAGTGTAGGAAGCGGTTCATCGAGCTATATCCGAATCAGCAGCCATCCATTCCAATCCAATCCATTCAACTCCAATCCAGTCCGTAGAAACGCCTCCACCATCTTCCCCAGAGTGCACAGTATTTCCCATAAAACATACCCTAAACGGATCCCCAAAACACCTATAACTCCCATCAACCGGCGGTTCAGGCGGTTGCAGATTCCTTAACTCAGCCGGCAGATCGAGGATTCGTACGGGCACTTCGCACGCGGGATCTTGTGCTTGTCGCAGGAATGGGAGTTCAGCAGCTCGAAGCGCGGCAATTCGTGTTGTGCTCTCGGGCGTGAAAGATTTCCAGAATGGAGGGGGGGAGGGGAAGGCTGTAGCCAGGGAGGAGGGGGGCTGTTGTTCTTCCATTGTTGCTTGGCATTGATGGGGGAATTGGATGCTGAAGCTGTAGAGATGAGTGAGTTGGGAGATGGCAATCACGAAATGGGTTCGTTGGTCGGGTCGTGATCGTGGAAGTGATGCGTGTACTCGTATGTAGTATTGTTGAAGCTCTGACAGTTCCAAGCCAAGATACTTCACACGTGCTGACTAAGCGAGGCTGTGAGGTCGCGTGGCCCAGAATCCCATCCATTCATTGCCTCGAGCTCACATCATCGTCGTTAGCATTTAATCCAACGAACTCCTCCTTTTCTACCCTCATCAATCTCTATTTATCCTTTCATAATTCCTCGAATAGCTTCAATCTGCCACGGAAGGCATGTGGCCTTGTTCAAAGTAGCCGCTCGCTGGATAATGGCTCGCAATGCTAAATCCCCCAATGGTAGAGGAGGCTTGGGGCTGGCTGCTCAGTCGGGCTGGATTGGAGCTGTAGCGAGGTTTTGGGAGGTACATATATCCAGTACTCTCTTCAAATTAAGATTATACTAACTGGTAGTTGTAGAAAACATATGCGGCCGATTACCTGGGCTTCGCACTATTGTTGACGGCATATATATTGGTAAGTGTTCCTCGGGTTCCACGGAATCATGGCTAATATCATCACTAGCTTGTCACTCTTGTCGAACCCTTCCACCGCATGTTCTTTATCAACAATATCAATATCCAATATCCGCACGCTTTGGTGGAACGAGTTCCAGTTGCTTGGGGGATCACCTATGGTGCTGTGGTGCCGTTGGTTTGTCTCGTTGTCTGGTTGGGCATTTCTAGGGCTGGAGTGCATAAATTCCATGTTACAATACTGGGTCTGCTCATAAGGTACGGTTGACCCCTGCGGAGATTATGTACAACTGTTTACTGTTGCAGTATTGTCCTCACTCTATTCATCACGGACTGCATCAAAAATGCTGTCGGGCGTCCTCGGCCAGACCTGATATCTCGATGCAAGCCAGCAGAGGGCACACCAAATAACGTCTTAGTATCTTTTGATGTCTGTACAGAAACAGATCATCATAGATTGCATGATGGGTGGAGGAGCTTTCCTTCCGGGCACTCGTCCTTTGCATTCAGTGGATTGGGATACCTGGCTCTGTTCTTCGCTGGGCAGATGCACGTATTTAGACCCAGGACTGATCTCGCCAGAGCACTGCTTGCGATCGCTCCCCTACTAGGAGCTTCGATGATAGCTATCAGCCGTTGTGAAGATTATCGGTATGTCTACTTTTCCTGACAAACCAATCACTACTAACTACTTCAGTCACGACGTATACGACGTAACATGTGGTTCAATCCTCGGAATGGGCATCGCATATTTTTCCTATAGACGCTACTACCCTCGCCTCCACTCCGCGAAATGCAATGAACCATTCCAATCACGAGCCTCGACTTTTAACGAGGGATTCGCGAAAATCAAGAATGATGAGGAACTCGCTAGACCAGCGAGAGAGTTTGAATTGAGTGATGACGATGATGGGAATTAGCTATGATGAGTTACGAGAAATGAAGAATTGGATTACTGTGACTATTTGGGCCTTGTGAGTTATTCCGGTAAGTGGACTTCGGATTCTTTTGTTCTTTGTACCCGCCCAATTCGGGCTGCCCTGTAACCCTTGTGTGCGGTTTTGCATTTGCGTGCGTCTCCTTTTTCTTTGTTATCGCTTCGAATTTCCAGCTCTTTGTACTCCCTCCCACACTGCAGTCTCCGTCGAGCGTCGATGGTCCTCGGTGCTCTTTTTGGGATTAAATTTCGTCCTGTCTGGTCTCAATCAATATCTTCAGAGTTACCCCGTGCTCTTGAATGCCTCATTCCGAGCTTTACGGATAGGAAAATTTTGGCCAACGCAGCAACATTGGATTTCCGAAGTACCAGCCTCCCTACACACAGCGTTCAAGGTCTACAGGCCGCATATTCCTGTGGCATCCTCCTCGGATCAGCCTCCACTTAAACCATCTGGCAACTCACATTCGACGCCCTGCGATAGCTCGCTGGCTCCCAGTTCCACCAACCCTTGCCTTCACCACACCCGGTGAATGAAGCGTGAACAATGGAGGTTACTTCAACAGAATTCGGGGCGAGGGAAATGGAGGACGCCATAGCAGCGGCGCAGCGGGAACAAATATTTGCGCAAAGAATAATTAACGAGGAGCGAGAAAGGCAAGAGAAAGCAGCAGAAGGTGCACAACCACGCCATTCTTCGCATCAGCGGTGCCAGGCTCAGCAAGAATACCACCAGCATAGTAGGGTAGAAAAAGACACCAGAAGCTTTCAACAGTCCGAATACAGCCGAACTGAAGGAGAAAGCCTTCGACAGCAGCGGCTGGCAGGATCTTCCCCTAGGATATCTCCCATGGCATTCACCTACCTTTGGTTCCGAAACCGATTCAGAAACTTCCGGCGAGAATCTCAAACGGGAATGCAGGTGCTTGCACTCGTAGCGGGACTCGCAGCCATTTGGATCGCTCTATCATACGCATACCAATTACTCTTTGGCTGGATATTCTACTTTTACGCTTACTGCCAGGCATACTTTGGCTATGCTTTCATCATGGATGGCTGCTCCAAAGTCATGAACGATCAAAGGGGATTTTGGGCCTGGGGGCGGGACCATCAGAGTTGGTTTCATTTGCAGAGGTGTCGAGCATATGACGTGGGATCGGATGGAGATGGACACTTAACGCCCTTCCCACAAGCCGTTTCCACCTTGATTACAGACCCTTTCGGGGCATCTCCTATCATGGTGAGTGTGTACGATCCATCTTTCGGGCTGACTAACATGAGTAGTACTTCTCGGCTTTGCTCATGGTGTTTTGGGTACTTCGAGCATTGGGCAGAAAGGTAAGCGGCACTCCCAATTCATATGACTTCGACTAACTGCATAGCTGTCTGCATGGCCTCACTATGCATTACATGCCGGAGGGCTATCCTGGGGCAGGGTGATCTGCGCCTGTCTCTTTACCGTCCTCGTCTTCTTAATGGCCAAAAATTGCGCCTATTTGGCCTTCCTTGTAGGCGTGGGCTTCGGCAGTGCAACCGTCTTCTATATTCTGATCGATGCATTCTTCTTCCACCGATTCAGAACCGCACGGGATGTAGCCAGCGTAAATCTTTTAGCCAGGCCGGTCATCGCAGTCTTTACCTCGCTTTGGTACAGCTTGTTGAGCTTCTTCTCGGTGTTTTGGACAAATCGAGCTCCACCCGGTCGTGCATTTCATTGCACCCATGTCAAACCTTGCCACTGTTACGCTGAGAAGGATCGTGTGATGGCAGAGTTGGGTGATGCCAAGGCAGCACTTACAAACCAACTTCAGGCCGCCCAGCAACATCTCGCAGCTCAAGGGCAACTTTTAACAATTGCCAACACCAACCTCGAACTGGTAACCGCTGAGCGAGATAGTGCTCAAGCTCGTAATAACGGTGGACCACGGTCGCCCGCCCACTGGCATAATCCTCGAATCGAGGATGCTCGGTCCAAGCATTGGGAAGAGATGTTCATGAAGAGTGACACTGAATATTTGCAACTTCTCGACGAGAAAAATGAACGAGAGAAACAATACAGAAGGGAACTAGAAAGGCTGCAAAAGAGTGTAGAATACACTACCGGCGCTGGCCTCGATCGAGAAATCGCCATCAAGGAACTGCACGAGGCGAGAGGAACAATCAGGAGGCTTGTGAGGGAGCGGAATGACTTATCCCTCGCGGGTATTGCTCTACGACTTGAACTCGCCAAGGAAAAGGAATCCCACTCTGAGAAATGCCAGAATGAAGCAGGTTGTCAAAAGCGCATTCGAGAGTTAGAAGAGAACTACGATCGTGTCATTGCTCACATTCGGGAAGACCAGTTCCTAGTCACGGATGCTTGTATCAAACTTGGAATGGATCCAAAGGAAGCACAGCATGTCCAACTCAGGGCTTACCTTGCTGAGGTCACCATAAAATTGGCTCAGTTGTATGCCAGGGGTGTTCGTGGAGCCGATACGACCGATCTTCAAGTTGAAATCATGCGCAACGAAATTGCGAGGGAGGCGACCTACAAGAATAGACTCGAGAGAGAAATTGAACGACTTGGAGGTAATATCATTGATATCAGGATCGGTCTCGATACAACACGACCTCAAGACTGGAAGATCGACTTCATGACTTACGAGCAGAATCATCTTCGTGTCTTCCCGATTTACCAGAGGTTGTGGCAGGCGATAATCGATATGAATAAAATCTATAGCGAACAGGGTCTTATCCTTCCAGCCTGGTACCGTCAACCTGTAAGGAGCAGTATGAGCAGCCACATGCTTGCATTGCCACCAGTCGAAGCTATATCGCAGCTCCTAAAGTCAAACGAGCTTACGAATCCGCGTATACAAAATCCCGACATCTTGGTGGAGAAACTCGTCGTATCTGAATGTCAGCGTCTCTACAACCGTGGTCTCCAATTGGTCTCGTACATAGTAAGCAACCTGCCCTTCATCGTCAATATCCCCGCCATCCAAGGCGTCAACGCAATCCTCAACGAAGCCCTCCACGAAGTCCTCGACTTCCTCCCTGCCCTTCTCGCCAACCACCCAACCGAGCGCCGGCCCAGCCCACGTAAACAACAGAAATTCGAGATCTACTCCGCAATGCAATACTCGATCGCCGGTCTTACACTTCAGATCTTAGCCAACAAGCGCTTGCCACCCGACTGGCTCTCCACCGACTACCTCGACGAACTCTTCAGCAAGCCCTACGACTCCCCCGAGAACCTGGCTATGAATCTCTCCAACCATGAACTCGCCATCCTCGCCAAACGCATCCAGCAGCTCGTCTCTTTCACAGAGGAATACCAATTCCCCGGCACCAAAGCAGGTCCACCACGCGTCCGTCTCCAACACGATCCAAACTACGACAAGCGCTGGCAAGACCTCGTCATTGCGCGCACCTTCGCCGAGCTCACCATCTCGCACTGGAACGTCCATAAGTCCCAGAAAGAATACATGGTCGCCGACGAAGGCGGCAGACAACTCATCCGCTTCGAACCGAGCCCGCAACTTCTCCCTCTCGACATAGAGAAGTTCCGCAAAGCCGTCGGCTTAGACCCTTTCAAAACTGAAGACAACCGCTGGCCTGACGATTGGAAAGCCAAGGTCATCAACGACCCTTCTTCCGGCCCAGCTATCATCTTCGAACCTCCGGGCACCTCAGACAAGGCCCCCAAAGCTCTTAAATCCATCGAAAACGGCCCAGGAGGCGATAGAGGTGGAGGCAAAGGCAACGACTACACCCCCGAAGCACTGACCGGCACACCCAAGGAAATCGAGCGCAAGCGCCTCCAGAACGAGTGGAAAGAACATCAAGAGCGTTGCGAACAGCTCTATAACCACGTCATCGGCTACGGCATCAAAGGCAACATCCCGCGCCTCAACACCGTCAATTTGAGACTCAATGCTGATCCGAAGACTATGAAGCGCGATATTGAGAATTTCAAGGAGGCTCAGAATCAGTATGTTCATGCCCTTACTGGAGGCGAAGATAAATTTCCCGTGCCCCCTATGAGGAAGAAAGGTGGAAAGATGTATCCTTTTTCTTAGATAAAAGGTGGAGGGTTGAGTAAGAACGAGTAGCAGGTTATTTTTTGTTAGGCGCATCATTTTCAATTCCGATCTATCTGTGGCATTTTCACCTGTATTTTACAGCAATTTAAGTAGCGTGGTTTAGCTGTTTTTTACCCCCTTTTCCAAGCATAGAACCAAAGTTTACTACACCAATTCGTGCCTCTCTCCCCCGTTTCCTTACCTTCCACAGGGCAGGGGCTCAAGGAGGCATGTGATTAGTCACATGACTGTCGAATTCTCATCTCTAGTCGTCTCTTCGGCATGAAATAGGAACCAAACAATGGAATCGGCACCGTCAGGGAATGAAATATTAAGCTCGTAATTCGGTAGCAGAGTCATTTGCGAGTGATCATGTGATAGCAAAGGCGGTGAAAACTGGCGAAGAACAACAAGCAAGCCCCCCAGCCCTGCCTCCCCTTCACTCGCTGCAAGCCGCTCAGGGCAGGACGCTGAAGAGGCTGGGCTGGCTCGGCTGGCTGCATCAATGCATGGCATCCCCCCTTAACCGGCTCCTGCGGCCAACCCGGATTGCCCGGCACTTCGCTCTCCACACTCCACCCTCCGCATTCGCATTTGGCATCCTGTATGCGTATCCTTCGAGACGAACCTTGCTGCCAAGCGGCATCATCCATCATCTCGCATCACGTCTTACAAAGTTTAAAGCTCTTCCTAGACAGACTCCTTTAAAATGTGGCAGATCCCCCTTTCAAAGCTGTCCCTCCTGCCTCCCCTCCTCCGCTCCCTCGGATTCCACAACTCGTTTGCTTGTCAGGACCAGAGTCGTTGTGTTGTCGAGAATATGCGTCTCTCTCAGGTACCCCTGGCCGGTCTTGTGACGTCTACTGTTGCTGCTGTCGCCACTACCAATCTTTTTGTGTCGTCTTATGCGGGAACTGTCTCGACGCTGCTGTTGAGTCCGGCAGCTATTGGGGGTTACTCGTTAAAAACCGTGTCCGTCAATACAGTGGCCCAAACTAGTCCATCATGGTTGACCAAGGATGAGCTGAATGGAATTATATATTCCACTGATGAGGGCTTCTTTGGCCCCAATGGCTCTGTATCCGCATACTCGGCCTCCGACTCAGGGGATCTAACTCTGCTGGGTCGCACAATCACAGTAGGCGGCCCTGTGAGCTCTGTTGTTTACAATGGCGGGAAAGGCCTCGCCTTGGCCCACTAGTGAGTAATTTTCAAACCCTCCAAGTATTCTAATTATTGACAAATTCCAGCGGAGGTTCTTCAGTGACAAGCTGGTCCATTCGAGCAAATGGGACTCTCGACCCCCTTCAAGCTCTGACATTCAAGCTCACAGCACCTGGTACCAATCCCGCAAGACAAGATGCCCCTCACCCACACCAAGTCGTCGTCGACCCAACAGACAGCTTCATCGTAGTGCCAGACCTCGGCGCCGATCTCGTGCGCGTCTTCACCATCGACAAAACCAACAATCTCCTCACAGAAGTAACACCCTTCGCAACCCCCGCCGGCTCCGGTCCACGACACGGCGCATTCCTGACGGCAGACTGCGGAAACACGTATTTCTTCCTGATCGCCGAATTGTCCAACACGATTACGAGTTACAAGGTAACATACGGAGAGGCGAGTTTAGGATTCGAGGAAGTGTTCGTGAGCGGCACATACGGCCCTACAGCAACCCCAGTAGGAGCCGCAGCAGCCGAAGCCATCATCAGCGTACGTATCTTACCTTCTTCCTCCTCCCTCCTTTCTATCCCTCTACTACTTTAATTAGGCAAGCCAACTAGCTGACTGAACCAAAAAAGCCCGATGGCAAATTCCTCCTCACATCCTCACGCAACGCAACGCTCTTCGAAATCGACAATTTCGACTCCACAAACAGCACCAAGATCCCATCCGACACGCTTCAGAGCTGGGCTATCGACGATGCAACGGGGAACCTGTCGTTCGTGCAGCTTGCTCCTGCGGGAGGAAGGTTTCCTAGACAGTTCTCGCTTAATAAGGCGGGTACTCTGGCCGCTGTTGGGTTGCAGAGTGATAGTCGTGTGGTGATTGTTCAGAGGGATGTGGGCACTGGCAAGTTTGGGGATTTTGTTGCCTCGATCGATGTTGGAGGGGAGATTACGAGTGTCATTTGGGATGAGTGATTGGCTGGATAGATGCTTTTTTGGATATGCTGTTCCATAAAGTAGTTGGATGCATTAGAGCCGAAGTAGATGTTAGCCATTCTAGATGCCAATATTGGAGGATATCATAGACAGAAATATTTCTTGGATCAGATCAAAAAGTCTATATTCATATTCAAAACAGTCGTTACCTTCGGTCTTCTAATTCTACACCTTGGTCGACATCCACGTCGTCCTCTGTCCCATCCATCATGTAAGATGTCGGACCCGTGTGCCCACGAGGTGGTGATCTCGCTAAATCAACGGATCCTCCTATCCGGATTCGTCCTCGGGAAACGTGATGCACCTGATCTGATAGCCAACCGGCGCCTTTCTTGAACACACCCCAAAGCCGTTCCTGGCTCTCAACTAGATGCCTGTCATCTCTTGGGTTTTCGCTGGCTTCGACCTTGAATTGGTACTTCAAGCAGTCTTTGACTGTTACGAGGCCAGTCAGTTTCCCATGGTATTCGATGAGGATCACTCGCGGCCCAATTTTGCGGAATAGTTCCATGACTGTTTCGAGCGGCAGTCGGGGATGTACAGTGACTGGCGTGGGATCTATAAAGCGACTGAAGTCGACCGATGACGATGCCATTGCATCAAAGGTCGTCGACGGAGGACCGGAGATTGCCGGTGTTGCTGGTATAGAACCTCCGCGTGAAATCGGTAAGCTGAAATAGCATTTTGCTGTCGAGCTGATCGACCTCTCTCTCTTGACACGATCAATAGCGTATCGCAATTCCGTCCTCCCAATATAACCCACGAGTATCTTTGACGCTCTATCCTCCACTATTGGGAAGCCTTGGTACTTGTCCTCGCGCAGCAATTTCTCGAGGTTCTTCATGGTCAAGCCCGTCGTGGGTAGCGCGACGACATCGCTTGTCATGACTTGTGAGACTGGTACATCGAAGACGTGGTCTTCTTTGTTGTCCAAGAATGGAAAGCCGCTGAAATAAATCATCCTATCGGCAATCCCTCCTTTTCCGAAGAGTTCGCTGACTGCTTTGGTCACGCCAACAACCACCATTGTTGGCAAGATATAGGTCAGAGCTCCGGTAAGCTCGAACATGATGACCACTACAGATACTGTGATGTGCATGATACCGCTCAGCGCAGCGGCTGCTCCAAGAAATGCGTATGTGCCGGGAGTGATGCAAGGAACATCTGGCTGACATGCTGAAAAGAATACTGATGTTGGGTATGCCTCGTGCAGTGCCTGCACCAGTATTCCAACCGTTCTCCCGAAAGAGGCCCCGATGGCCATAGATGGCACGAAGATACCGGCTGGAACTTTGCATCCATAGGAAATGATAACGAGGAATATCCGAAGGATTGTCGCTATCGTCAGGGAGGCTACCATTCTCCACTTGTTTTCTCGATCGCACAGACCGTTGTAATCCTCAGCCCCCTCACACTCCAAGAATAGAATTTCCATGCTCTCCGTCATGTCGATCCGGAGGAACATGTTAGGATAGCATATAATGGCAGTCCCAGTCGCTAATAATGTCGCTTCGAGGATAGCGTATTTGGTAAGATACTTCTTGCGGAAGGCCTGCGCCCTCAAATTCCACTTGATGACAAAAGCGCCGTACAAGCCTCCAAAGATCCCAATGATGATGTAAAATACTACCTCAAAAAAGTGCCATGATCGATCGTAATGGACCTGGAACATGACGAGTTGACCTGTCCTGAAAGGGTTCATTGCGGATAGTACGGCCGTGGCGACTAGAGCGCAGAAGTAACTCCTCCACATGGTCTTCAGTGGAAAGTAGGAGGACATCTCCTCGAGTGAGAACAAAACACCACCAATGGGACTTCCAAAAGCTACTGCTACTCCGGCAGCAGCACATGCGCTTAGAATTTCTCGGGTCTTGGACGCGCTTCGTTTGTACTTCTCAAATAATCTCGAGATGACATTTCCAGTGCAGACCGCATAATGCACACTTGGTCCTTCTTTGCCAACTGATAGACCAGATGCAATGGCGAGAGGCAGTGCCACCGATTTGATGACCAGAGTCCAGAATCCAAGGAATCCTTTCATAACGAAACCAGCTATGATGCATTTAATCTCGGAAATGCCCGATCCTGCGGCATAGGGAGCAAATGATCGGACTAGGCTTGCTGAGGTCAGAGCAAATATCGTCTACAAATGTCAGTAAGAACATGTAACCAGATGTGGGGGGACTTCTACTGCAAACATAATATACAAGAAATAGTTGACTAGAGCGAGGGAGCTCCAGCGATGCCAGTCATCGCAACCTGGAATTCGTAAGTCATAGAATCCTAACATTCGAAGGTACCTACCATTGTCTTCCCCCCAACAGCAAAAGCTCTCATTAAGGTAAAATGCCGTCTTGCAGTATCCCAGCTTCACGTCCGAGAGCCATTCTGTGATTATATTGAGAAATGCCGCATTCAAACCAATAGCCGCACCTGTCCTGTATCAGCAGTGCCCCTCGAGATGGAAGACCGTAGCTACCGATCAGAGTAACCACTATCCACCCTTGCGCTGCCTCATATGATTCTCCAAGCTTGTATCTCCAACCCGCATGGCCCCCTCTTTCGAAGAATCCGGCCGTCTCTTTCCGCCGTACTTTCCTCCGCAGTTGTTCTTTCGCAGCATCCTGCACCCAATCTGTTGGTAGACCGTTAGCTTGCTCTATCGCATCGAGGGTGTCTCAAAGTACCTATCGTAGTAAAGTCCTATTATCGTATCAGCATCATTCGAGCCCTCAGAAATCTGCAACGTGCGCGCATACCTCATATCTTTTGATCTTCTCAATCTCCTCATCTATCTGGTGTTCCGCGTTGGTCGGCGCAGTCGCAGCCTCGCCATGCTCAGCGTTTGAGATCGCAAAGGACAGCCGCGAGGTGACGGTTGGGCGTTGGCGCGGAGCAGGCAGAGATACGGAGGATGATCGGGAGTTCATGGCCTATTTCGAGCCAGATTCATACTCCTGGGTTGCCAAAATGGAGAGCTGCCGTCTATCATCATCATGATGCTGCGCTTTGGTATGAATGGCTCCAGCTCTGTAATGCGGCCGCTAGCGCACCGCATCGACTTACTACATATGTCAACCTCGCAACCTCTCCCATGGCCAGCACCCCACGCCAATAGGGCAATGAAGCATGTGCTGTGCTAGCACTTAAGGTTCGTGTACCTGCTGATACGGTCATGGGAAGGGCTTTTGGCTATGTTGACCTGCTTCAAAGATTAGAGGCCATCTCATAAATGGTCCTCGAAGTTGCGCAAACCAGACGAGTGCTATCTCGAGTTGCACATATAAGGAAGGCACTTTCTGATAGCTCAACCATAACAACTACTATGACGAACACAAAGCTGGAACGAATATCAAATGCCGTGCTCTTTAGCTAGGACTGCAGAGCGTCCGGCAGAAGAGCGAATTTGCTTGTGGCGTATTCGATTGGCCAGTTGAACCTCGTCTGATGTCGTCGTGCTTTCTAGTTCTCTTCTCTACGCGAATTGAAGCTCCCCTCCAATTTGTTAGTGAGCCTTGCAACCTCTCCACTCCACCTGCACTCTACCTACTCTCGGCGCACATTCCCTCCCCTCCCTCCGAATAACTCCCACAACCATTTCAACTCATCTCACAAAGATCGCACTTATGGCCAGCGGTCCAGCAAACTCTAAAAGACCAGTCAATCCCCGCAACTGCCCCGCGAATCGCAACTCTCCCGAACCTCCTTCGATCCAGCAAGAGAGCCCAGGAGCCTCTTCATAACGGTCCTCAACACCTTGGCTGCGCGGGTGTCAACTCCGCCGCTCTTCAATATGAGTGCGAAAAGTCATGCTATTGCCCAAGAGGGTCTGCGAGAACGAAAGCCTTCACAGGCCCCTGAAAATGAGTCTTCGAGTGGAGGCAGTGGAATGAACACGCCACAAGATGACGAGGAGGTAAAGGGACACACCGCAAGTATCAAGACAATTGGCAGAACTCCGGATGGAACTCGTAAGTATCCACTTGCGGGATTTGGGTCTACCGTCTTGGGGTCTACCTTCCTGGTCTCCACGGGTATGGTGCTTCTCGAATAAGCTGACGGCCATGCAGTTTTCACCGTTCCCCAGACCCATGATATGGTCTCCCAGTTATTGGACCCTAGACAACCAAAGAACCTCTCCGATGCTATTGTTCTTGCTGTCCTCGGCCTCCATGTTCTTGCCCTATACCTGCTACCTGCCTTCCTAAAGCGACCAATTTTTGCCATCATATTCTTATTCTGGAGGGGTTGCTACAATGTTGGAATTGGGTATCTCCTCCGAATACAGTCCAACCACCGTCGACTCGTGGCATGGGCTAAGAAACTAAATCTCTTTGAACACCCAAGCACCGGAAAGAATCCTCGTCCATGGCTATACAATCTGATAAAGAGCGAACTGGAGACCAAGATCCCCGAGGACTACAAATTCGAGGAAGCTCCAATCGAGTACAACACTTGGTTAGTTTTCCGCCGAGTCGTGGATCTGATTTTGATGTGTGATTTTACGTCGTATTGTCTCTTCGCTATTGCTTGCGGTAGTCGTCCTGCTGGAGAGGGTGTAATGATGCTCTTGGTCCGTTGGGTAGGAGGAATCGTTCTGGTTGGCTTCAATCTCTGGGTCAAACTTGATGCTCACCGAGTTGTGAAAGATTACGCTTGGTATTGGGGTGATTTCTTCTATCTGATTGATCAGGCTTTGACATTTGATGGTGTCTTCGAGATGGCTCCTCATCCCATGTACTCTGTGGGATACGCTGGGTACTACGGCATCTCAGCTATGGCCGCGAGCTACAACGTACTGTTCATTTCCATTGTTGCACATGCTGCCCAGTTCGCTTTCCTCGTATACATCGAAAATCCTCATATCGACAAAACGTACAATCCGCCGCCGCCCCGAAAGCAAAAGATTCAACCAAGCCCCAGCGACATACAACTTCCAAATGCGACAGCGACTCTTAAGGAGGGAATTGAATTTCTTGAGCATACAGATGTCTTCGAGAATTTCCCTGCCCTCGCGACTTCGCCCCTTTCCGTACATAACATGCTTGGTCTCGGAAACATTGACTTGTTTCGTATCACAGATGTCTCGGTTCTCCTTCTCCAGGTCTGTGTAACGATTATCGCTGTTGTGTCTCCTTCCACACCAGTATACCGAGCCTTGTTTGTCTTGAACGCAGTATTCTGGCGTCTCTGGTATACCATTGGCCTCGGAGTTGTTCTTGACCGGCAATCAAACGACAAAATCTGGACGAGACATTTCCTCAAATTTGGCGAGGGCACTGAAGAGGCATGGAGACAGTGGAAGGGCATCTATCATATGAGCATGAACATGTGCTGGGCAAGCTTCATTGCTGCAACCTGGAAGATGTACTCCTGGCCTAGGGATTGGACCGCTGACAATGCTTTGTTGATGCATATTATTGGATTCACGCTTGTTGCTCTCCAGGTATGGACATCGGTCAGCATTTATCAGTCACTTGGAGAATTCGGCTGGTTCTTTGGAGATTTCTTCTTCGATCATGACCGAAAACTTACCTACAGTGGGATTTACCGGTACCTAAACAACCCTGAGCGTATCATCGGTCTAATGGGTCTCTGGGGAGCTGTATTTCTCACTGGGAGTCTGTCCATTTTCTTCCTTGCTCTGATGAGCCATGTTCTCAGTCTGTGCTTCATCCAACTCGTCGAGAAGCCACACATGCAAAAGCTATACGGCCGACACCTGAGACCGGAGGCTGGCTTGACTAAGAGCCTTCGAAGATCACTACCACCTCCATTGAAGAAATTTCAAGGAAGTGTCGACAAAGTCTTGAGTGAGACTAGCCATTTCGTCGAGGAATTCCTCGACGCCGCTAGGCCAAAGCTCGCTGCGGGTGTTTCTACGATTATGAGAGATACCACCGCCTTGTTCAGTCAATATCCCGCACGTATCACTGTTACACGACTGGCACCTGATCTGGCTGGCTTCAATCCAAGAGATTACTCCATCGAGATTCAAGGCACAGCATCATCTGCACTGGCTCTGAATGAACGGTCTACCGGGAAAGAAGGTGTAACAGGAAGATTTCCGAGCGAGCGAACCGATGAATTCGAGCCTTTGATGTTCGAGTATGGCGCACCTATCAAGGTCAAATGGAGGGCCCCAAAGCACCACAGCCAGAGCGATTGGGTTGGTCTCTACATGGTCGCAGACAATGCCTCTCGAGAAGTCACACGCGTTTCCTCTGCTGGTCGATGGGTGGCTACAGTACCAAATGAATACGAAGAAACACCAGCTGATCGTGGTATTCTGGTGGCAAATCAGCCAGTACCGGGTGCCACGCGCGCTGATGGCACTGCCTACGACTGTGTCCAGGGCGAGATGGTCTTCGAAGGCGACAAATTATGGTGGACTCAAGGCGTTTTCGAGATCCGTTACCACCATGGCGGCAAGCACAATGTTATGGCTATCTCCTTGCCGTTTGAAGTCCGCATCGGTCGATTCGACGAAGACGACACAGTCATGGATTCTAACGGTCTCCTCCGATCAGCAGTCGAAGACGCCCTCCTCCCAGTCGTCAGAAACTGTTTCGACCGCGACCCGGAGATCGCACCTAACACCGTCGAAGAGAGTTTCGGTAGCTTAGTCGAGAGAGATGGAAAGTACGCCAAGAGAGTCGTCTACGCTATCCACCAGATGTTTGTCCTTGAGCTGGCGCCGGGAGTGGTGGCTGCGGATGGGAACGTCAAGAAGTTGGCGTGGAGAATCTGTGTCGCGAAACAGGCTTTGGTGAGGACGACATTTAATCATTATCCGTGATGCTATTTATTTTGCTATCTATTTTTACTATTTATGCGAGGATTATTACTGATCACTGCTACCCTTAGGCACCCTACAGCATGTCTCATTCAAAGGGGACTTCTACACCGGTTGAAGAGAAGTGATGGATGGGATAGATGGATGACACTTTGATAGAGCGGAAAGGAAGGAAAGGGATGGGAGTAGATGGATTCCGAAGATGAGAGATGAAACAGAGATAATAGTCGGTGCGCCTCCTGTAATTCTGCGGGCTCTCGCTTACAGTCGCTCAAATTAGCCGATTGATCAGATTTAGGTGGGAACACCACTCAGTTAAGATACGCTGCATCATGAGTTTTGTGACCATTATTTAAAAACGTACAAAAGCTTGCATTCCTTGCAATTGAGTCAATTGAGCCAGTATCAGACTCCTCATCAGAGCCCTCTAGGTAATCCGGCACAGCTGTTTCTAGCGGAGGTGACGATTCCACATATTGACTATGGTCAATAGCCTCTCCTTTTGTAGGTAGGTGTAGGCTCTGTAAAGAAACCAACCTCTTCTCCTGCCACTCAGGATAATGGCACATGGCCAGAATATAACTCTGCAGAGGACTCCCGATCGTCAACGCCCCAGCTATAGCCATCGTGCCAACTATATACTGGCCCTCTTCATCACACATCTCGTGTTTCCCCTTCTCCTTTTCCTCGAGGAACACTTTCATGTAGCTTGGCGCCGCGATGCCGTTCGCGATCGCGCTCTTCACACTCTCGTGGCAGTGCCGAAAGAATTTACCTTCGCGCGCATGTTGTGCGTTCTCGACTTGTTGCCAGTGACTTAGCCAGGTGGGGAGGTGCGAGAGCCATGATACAATGTTGGGTACTGCGCCTGAAGGGGAGATCGTGGCTAGGAGTCCGAATGTACCGATGCGAAGCTCGTTGGCGAAGTGTGGTGCGCCCCAGGAGAGCCGGCTGATGGTGCCACTGGTGTGTTGCTCGATGTGGGAGATGTAGTTAGAGGGGTCCTTGCTCATCTGGTAGAGGAGACGCTTGAATTTTACAGATAGATAGTTGTAAAAGTGATTCGACTGTTGGGCGGGACATGACTTGATGGGAGACTTTGCGTTGACGTTTCCATGTTTCTGAAATCTTGTAAGTGATCAAGTATAACTGACAAAGTCAAAGACAAAAGTGTACTGCAATTTTTGTCCTTGTGGAAAATAGGAAGAAAATACCTACTAGTGCGTCCAAGAAGAGCGAGATAATCCCTAGACGTTCTATTGTCAGGCAAGTTGGGGATAGTTGGGCGATCTGAGTATATCGTGCCCCGTGTAGAGAGCAGGTCATTGGCGATTACGTGGACAGAACCAAATATCTCCATCTGATAGATCGGGCCGTAAAGCTTCGACCATTCCCAGAACTTCAACCAGGTAGCAACACTTGGGACATCATAGACCCGTCCAATGAATAGTAAACTTAAATATCCAAAGTCAATCACCATTCAAACATTCGCATCCTGTAAATATCTAGGAACCAGCAACGAAAACAACAAGAGATATGTCGTACCTTTAGGTCCTGGAAGTAGACGAGTCCTAGGAGGAACCCTCTTCCTCTTTTGTTCCTTAACCCCAGCATAAACAACCTCAAGAACGAGAGAGGTGACCCCAAGTAGAGAAAGAGATAACATATTAAACAGTAAAACGAAAGTTCTTGTGCCCTAAAGCTTCAAAACTCGTCGCAGTTTTCACAAAACAAAAAGAGCAGAGATTGAGGAGGAAACTATTCTTTCTCACGTACGTACTGCCCTTTGGGCTATATATGACGCCGGTAGCCAAGTCATACCTGCCAAATGTCGCTCGCGGACGGCGAGTTAGTTCGTCCCCTCAGACCCGCGCATCGCAACGCCTCCTCTCGTCACACATTTTACAGTCGTCTCGTCTCATCCAATGGCCTTGCCTTATGGACCTCAGTATTAGGGATGTCCGAAGTTTGAACGGGAGAACGATTTCAAACTAATAGGTCATCGTCTCGATTACTAGTTAAAGGTCGGTTCGGTCTAGGGGAGTAGTATCAAAACACCATGTCTTGAGCTCGAGGCTGGCCAAATTCGTCTCCGTTGAAGCGAGTTACTTTCACTGACACAATTTACTTTAAATATTAAAAGTAAGGCTTACTTAAAAGCCGAGCTCGGCTTTTCCTTGAAGTTGATGTTCTGAAACGATTTAGCAACTTTGAACAGGCTCTTATTTATGGATATATCTAGCTAATAAAGATAGCGAAGGCTCTGGTATCTGAGTAATCATCACTTCACCGGAGACGAATTTGGCTAGCCTCGGCTGATGCGCATCACGCTAGGCTTGCAGGCGTTGGCTGCTCCTGGACCTTAGTGATAATTGTCTTCCGCCTAGGTTGAGCAGCCAAGGCTTAGACCAGAGGAGCATTTAAAATCAGGACTGAAGTACGAAGTGTCTCAAGTGCCATACAAGATTTTGAAAAGTAACAAGAAGATAGAAACGTAAACATGCAAACACGTTCGTGAATCGTTGAGATGATCTAGTTCTCCAGACATGGGTGTAGCCAAGATATTGCGGGGAAAGGGGCTCAGGGGGCCACTATCACATGATCAAGACGCAATCTGTTAGGTTCTCGCCAAAAATGGATTCGATGATAATGAAGCTTGTTAGTTCAATGACTGCTAGACAGTAGCCAGCTCAACTACGGAATCCAGGACAGCTACTTCTATCTACAGCTTCACATACTTATTGCATAAGTTTCTGTCCTGTTGCGCCTGCAGGCGCTCTGCCAAAACCATCAGTTCATGCCCGTACCTCATCGTCATGCATTTCCCAACCCTCCCAACAAGTCTCCTCGTTACTCTGGCATTGCACTATGGAGTGAACGCCGCAGCCTCCGAAGAGAAGGTCTTGGAGCCATGTACGGTATCATCAGCGACAGGGAATTTCTACGATCTGAGATCATTATCGATAGCTCTGCCGACGGATGACAAGAAGCCTGTGAAGGGGGAGAAGGTGGATGACTGGCACGCCCGTGGATACGATTACCACAAGAACGAGGCGAACTTCACCCTGAATATTTGCGCGCCGGTTATAGGAAATGTAGAAGATGTCGTTGGAGTGGATCGGAGTCTCTGGAGAAACGTCAGTGCATATTATGAGTTGGATTCGAAGAAATACTCTATTGGGTAAGGCGGGACATGAAAGCTCTGGGCAGGCATTGTACTAACTCCTAGCTCAGACAGAACTCTTCAGAATTGACCTTACGAGGAAGGCGGCTTGTTCTCCAATACACGAATGGATCTCCATGTACGACTGAGAAGAAGAGGCGATCAACTTGGGATGCGGATGAGCAGGAGGATGAATTCGAGACGAAGAGTGATTCGGACGTCCGTCGAAAGTCCACCATAATCTCTTTCCACTGCGACAAAGATCCTCTCGCAACCCAAGCATCTGCTACGTTCGTCGGCACAGATCCAGACGAGTGTTCATACCACTTCGAAGTCCTCTCCCGAGCAGCTTGTATCACAGCCGAGCCTGCGAAGCAATCAGTCGGTCCTGGGGCCGTATTTGCCATCATTGGCATCATTGCCATACTGGTATACTTCCTCGGTGGTGTATTCTACCAGCGGAACGTAGCGCACGCGCGCGGATGGAGACAGTTGCCCAACTACAGCATGTGGGCGGGAATTGGCAGTTTCATAAAGGTGAGCGCCTGCTTCTGTGTCCTGCGGTCGAAGCGGAAGATCATTCCCAGGGTGGCATCAGTGCGGGACGGGATTCTTCCCACGATGGAAGTACGACCATCGTCTGGAGCGAAGAAGTCAAGATCACAAATGTCAAGGTCGTCTTGGGAAGCCTCCCATCTCTCTTGAGCGATTCCGGCCCATTGGCTGGAAGTCCTGTACAAAAGAAAAGCGGAATTCGCCCATGGGGTTCTCGTAACCTGTATACCCACCCTCCTGTACAAACATTATCCTTGTCTTGTATTCTTTTTCTTCTCCATGCATAGCTTTTCGGTGCTTATAGGATAGAAAAGCAGCGAGCAAACAGCGGCGCCTGTTCTTTTGAAAATACATACCACTTTCAATCCATCCACAGCACTCGCTTCGGCTACCAAGAACTCAATTTGCTGACGAGACTCTCTTAGGATATCTTCATCATTGCCACTTCATCATGTGCTCGTTTCATGCCAAGCAGAAGGGGGTACAGCGCATTGTCCGTCTCGGCAAACGGCTCCTTCAACGGCAGGGGAAGGAACAATCGAGCAGAGGATGAGAACCGCCTGATCGATCAGCTGGATGAAGAATGGGATGACTAGATTAATTGAGATCATCTACACGATATGGACACGAATATGGGTGGGCCAGGTTACAGAGGAAAGCATTGCATGGGAAACGGCGTTAGCTTGGAATAGACATTGCGGTGTAAAATTAGGCGACTTGTTTGTTTTGATGTTGCCCCTTTTCACTTCTTTCGGTCCGGAGATCAACTGGGACAAGTGATATTCATGACAATGTTATTGCATGAGCCAATAGTATCCCATTCTACTTGAATGTCTTGCATTACTTCTTTTTCGCCCGCTTCACATGGCCGTCTAGTGTCCCCTGGGTAGTCTTTCTCTTCGCGCCTGGTTTCGCTTTGTCGCCCCCTTTATTCTCGCCTCCCTTTTCAGCTGCACCACTCTCGTCTTCTGCCACCGCTCCATCATCAGCACTAACGTCCCTATCATCTCGAATCTTCCTCCCACCTGCACTCATCGCATCTGTGAAACTCTTCCCCTTCGTTAGTCCCTCCGCCCCATCAGCAAACAAAGTTGTCCAACTCCCATCCACAACCTTCTCGTTATCTCCATAAAGACCAACTTTATACGCATTCTTCATCCCATCGAGACAAATCGTCCTCCTCTCCGCAAAATCAAACATCGGCTTCGGATATACTCCCTCCTCTTTAACCTTCCCATCACCTTTCACACTCACACCCGCCTTCTTCTGATCCGCAATCGGCGCCTTCCACGGCTCATATATGTATTTCTTATCCAGCTTCCCCAATTCAGGCACATACCTCCTCACAAAATCTCCCTCCTTATCCCACTTCTGCGGAAACGCAATAGGCGAATAACACCTAAAGAACTGCGCAAAGAACGCCGTGCAGGACAGCCACTGCCAGTTTCCAACATTGCAGGCAGGTTCGTGATCGAGGAGCAGTTCCTCAAAGACTTCGGCGCCCCGCTCCCAGGAGATGTAGCAACCGCCTCGAGTGAGGAAACATGCCACGGCGTGCCGACCTAAATGGTGGATCCAGCCCTCTTGTCGAAGCTGCCGCATCAGGGCGTCGATCCAGGGGAAGCCTGTCATGCCGTTCTTCCAGCGCTGGAACCACTCTTCGGCTTGTGGAGAGTCGATGTGGTATTCGCCTGTGACGAGTTTGGTGGTGTGGTCGACTTTACTGGGGAGGTGCCAGGGGATGAGGCGACAGTGGGAATTGTACATTGTCTGACCAAAGGAGTAGCCCAATACGGCTTGTGCGCCGAAGTACATGTCGCGGAATAGCAGCTGCCCTGTGAGGGAGACGGGAGGGTGGGATGCCTTTCCTGAGAAGTTATCGACTACGTCTTGCACGCGCCAGTAGAACTCGCGGATGCTGAGACTGCCGAAGTGGAGGTGTGGAGAGAGAAGGGTTGTTGATTGTGGCGAAAACGCGGTTGGCGCTGTGTTGGGTTTCTCAAACGTCGCTGTGTATTTCTCGTTTGCTATGATTTTGTCCAAGGCTTTTAGTGCAATAGTTTCGCCGCCACGGTGTTGTGTTGTAGCTGCTGGAAACCCCAATTCTTCCATAGTTGGGACGGCGAAATCTCCTTTAGGTCCAGCCATACTTTCATATGATCGATCGTTCTTTTTCCTTGATGTACCGTTCAAATCTGGGGTTTGTTCAGGTTGATGCTGCTGGAAATCCAGGTTTGTCTCTCCTGGGTCGGGTATAGATTTTGGAGCAGGTATTGGGCGGGGTATAGGGCCTACTTTTGGTCCTGCCGCTTGAACCTGACTGATACTCATCGTTGGTTTTCCATGATTCTTTTTTACTAATTCGTCGCTGTCCCAAAGTGTCCTGCCGGATCGGACTATAACCTCGACTCCGGCCTCTTTGGCAGCCTCCATAATTGCTGTATCGCGATCTCGTGCATAGGCATCTGTATCTTTTTCAAAGACTAGATGTGTAATCTTCCAAGCTTTGAAGAGCTTTGGAAATAGTGTCTGTGGTGTCTCTCTCATAAGGAATAGCTTAGACTTCTTGTTAATCTTTGTGATGGATTTTGAAACATCGTTCTGGCAGTCCATCCTGGAGAAAGTTGAGAAATATATCAAATGTCTGCCATGGAGACTGTAACTTACAAGAATTGCCATCGGTTTGGTCCAACCCGGGCTCGGTAGACATAATGAGGGTCCCATGTCCAAATTGGCCAGAATGCTTCAGGGTCAAGATCTAAAGCCGCCTTCAACGCTGGTGAGTCATGAAGACGCAAGTCGGTTCTGAACCAGTATATGACTCTCGGTTTCGGCATATTTGGATGAAGATTTCGGTTTGCTGTGTTACAGTCCTGGAACTCCCATGAAGACCGTGGTGTTTATGTCCATGCAGGGGTCTTTTTGATGACGATGACGAGTGCATCTCGTCCCGAAACTAGCACAAAGTACCCATGCCGATCAGGTACTAGCGTTGTTGGCCCCTTGGTATTCCAACAGCCAATCAAACCTGGATTCTTCTTCAATATAATCCTATGCCAGTATTTATCATATCATCAATTGGCCACACAATATTCTTCAATAACCTCATTTCTTTGACTTGCATTCAGAGTAGTCGGTCCTGGTTCTGCTAAGCAGGGGCCCATAGGAAGTCCTTCAGTATCAATTGAGCCTCTTCCCATGTTTTTAAGCCAAGATTATCGCAGAAATCGGGCAGTTGCGTGATGAACCATTCCCTTTCAGGTCGGCCCTATCAGCTTCGTTAGCTTCGTCAAGTTGCGACAACCAAGCAGGCATACCACAGAAACAAACGTCTAGTATACGGGTTCATGTCAGCCTGGAGGCCACCTCGAAGTGTCACTAGTCGCTGAAGCCCTTTCATGTGGGTGCTGATAGCCGTCAAACTTCCATTCGTAGCCTGGAGCAGTCAGTTAGGAGCAGAAATGTGGTTGGAGACCGATGAACCCATGCCTCGTAACTTGACAGACTTGCAACAGTACCTAGCGTATCATCTGGAAGAGCCCTTTCGACGTGCCCCGGCCGCTGGTTGACAAGTCTCATTGCTTCCATTCGGAATCGAAGTGCCTCGACTGGGTCGCTTTCCTGATAAACAAGGCTATAATTACCAGTATAGTGCGAGAGGGCTACATGGAACATTGCAGCATCTTGGGTTGCCAGAGCTAGCCACTAGACAGTAGGCAGTCAGTGATGGAGTAGATGACTCCAGTATCTCCTGAAGTGTTATTATCGAAGAAGGTTTCGGTTTCTGTACTTGCACTACCCCTTCACCTTTGCGGCGTTTCTTTTTGCTCTCTTGTAGGCCTTGGAGACCTACTTTAAACCGATGTGTCTGCTGCGCTGCACCCTCTTTTTTGGATGCTGCAGAAGTCTTTTCCGGTAGTGTGCTGGGGCGTCTCCGATTGTCTCGCCTCTCATAGAAGTCTCGCATAACATGTGAGCGGATAAGAGAACGAGCATCTTCGTCGCGGGTTTGTGAAGGCTCCTCAACCTCCACGAATCGAAACGCGTATGCACTTTGGGAGTTACCCTCACGACTACCCACCCTTGACGACGGCTTCGCATCTCGTTTGTTGAATTGGCCATATTTTCTCTCAAAGTCTCAAGGGTGTCAGCGTACTTCTGCATTACAGGTAGTGTAAACATACCCTCCAATGCCAATTCGACGAACTGCCTAATCGGAAGATCAGTAGTCTCTTTGGGAAACTTCTGGCCCAGTGCCACGGAAGTATAATGATATTAGGGAACGGCGTACCTAGTATTAATCACTAAAGTACAGGTAGCAAAATGAAATGAGTGGCTTCCCGACCACTTGGGCGCTTAAACTCTAATATCAGGACCGGCGGTACAACAGGTCATCTAGCAACCCCTTTTCGACTCAAAGCGAGAGATACAAACCCCTTTATTTGCTACTGGACGTCAGATCGCTTTGGCGAGTCTCTAATAGCAAAGTACAACAAGCAAGGAATACATCATCTTCTTCGAGTGCCGAGTCCGAGGGGGTAACCCTTGGTGAGCCGAGCTACAAGGCCGCCAAAAGTCCGGTCCACCACTTGGCCCGAATGAGCTAATGCGCTACCCAATAGCCGGCCATGTTGACTCAATAAGATGGACATGGTAATTCTCCTCAATACCGAAGTGTGGTTGCAATTGGATTGATGAGTACGTCAGTTGATCAGGAAGGAGAATTCCAAGAACGTGGCTTGGAAGGATATAGATGAAGAGATCTTGTCGTCGAGTGAACTGGGACTCGATTATATCTGGCTGCGTGTCGTAACGTGGGGAAGGGCTTGAAAACTTCCCGTTTGTTGGGCCGCTACAGTACAACTGGTATCCAGTGTAGGAAGGGAAAAATGACATGTCTGGTAATGCTCTTCATGTAACACAAAATAGCTGTTGAATGGAGTATTCTTCACATGCTGCTTAGCTGGAAGTTGGCCATGGGAGCGAGAAATAGAAACTGGACTGTCCATTAAGACTGTCAGAAACGGTATTAATTGGGGAGAGAGCAAGCCAGGTGGACGAGATGGCAATACTGCAACTCACTCTCTCCCACACCACTTCACCACTATTTTGAGTACTTGGAGCACTATGGATTTGCTTGGAGGAAGTGAAAAGAAAGGCCCAGATCCCGTATAAGCCGTGAAGAAGTCAACATGAAGTTGCTGAGGACCGGGAACCGTCCACACGGCCAGTAAATGAACCTGAACGACCACTACCGAGTTCGATATATTGGACTTCAACAGGGAATCGATAAAAATACGCAACACGACATGAGTGGATTAAATTGGATACAATCTCTTTCAATACTACATGAGTTGAGCAGAGGAAGTTTGTACAAGCGGCACAGCTAGTTGCTGTCTGAAGCCGAGAAAAATGATTATGGCTATATTCTGGACATTTGAAATGGATTGCAGCTTTGGTGAGGCGATGTGAAGTTTCTTTGGCCCCTGCGCGAGAAATATGGCGTTCTTCATCTCTGCGAGCTAGTTGGCGCCATAAAGGGGCGCTTGTAAATGTCCGAGCTGCATGTATAGACGTCTATGTGGTGATCGTACCTGGGTACAGATACAAAGACGTTTCAACGACTAGAAGAAGAAAGTGTGCCTCAAATAAGGTCCATGCTTCAAGCACGATTCCCTTGATAAGTGCTGACCTTCCATCAGATAGGAGAAAGTTTCGAGCCGCAGCTGTTACTCTAATCGTTGTCCCCTTTGGTGGAACGTGAGCACTGCTATACAAGCAGAAATTGAGCGCATGAACATGCCAGGGCATGGCGGCGGAGACACGGGACGGGGAGGCACGAACACGCCACGAGATGCTCAACCCCATTTTCTATCAGCTGAGGAAAAGGCACGCTAACATGCTCGAGCGAAGATTCGGTGGCCAGGGTGAGATCAGCAGCGTGGATACTGGAACATAATGGGCTCAGAATATCCAGATCTTTGATCATTATCCCCTTGCCTCTAGCATTTCATCAACGAGTTGTTAAATACCAGAAGGCGTTAGATCGACTGAGACATAAATATAGCTTTTCGAGTCAAGCCAGTTTGGTAGACTGCCAAAGGCCCCATGAACTACTTAGATGACGACCATCTCGCTAAGTTGGCCTAGAGCTAGTGCGTAGTAAAGCTGAAAGGGATCTGATTACTGAAGGAGCGAGGGCGCTACTACTAGCCAAATCAAAGTATGGGCCAAGCCATTGGTATTTCAACATCGAGTGCAAGTCCGTGACACCAAAGTAGAGAGACGAGAAGGAATTTGGGGCCGGAAGCAGCTCCGAGAAAGTAGTGGCGGATGGACGAATTCCAACAGTATGGCTGCTCGTGCTTCAGTTCCGCTCAACGTCTTGGTAAGAAGCGGGAGCCCAGGGGAAAGGTTTGTGGGGTTTGTGTTTAGTTGACCAGGCGCAAATTCAGATCTTTTGCGTTTGAGATAGCTTTTGGTGGCGCGATGTTTAGAGAATATCGATGCAAGACAGTGATATCCAGTGCCGTAAGATCACGTAGCTAGTTTCGGGCACATCTATGATACCATGAGTGACCGATCTGTTGCCAGATATGCCAACAAATCCCATGATTTCCCGCACCGAAAACACCAAGATGAGCCAGCTTAGACGGCGTGAAAGCTTGTGACCATCCATCAGATTCGAGAAATACCCAGCGCATGGAGTCCAAGACAGGAACCACTATGCTCACGATATCGTTCAATGGCATCCAGTGAAATTCAAGAACGTTTTCATGAAGAATACTGAAGTTCCAACCCGATGGCTCTGAATGGTTGATCCCTCCTCTTCATATCAACCGACGATCCGAGTGTAAAGAGCAGGTCTTTTATCCTGCCTTCCCATATAAGTCCAATCTTCCAATTCTGATCAACTCTTGCTTTCAACACTCCAGCAATTTCATCCGGCTCAGGAACCGGGTTCTCTTTAATAGGGTCAAGCCTCCATTCGAGCTTCGCCAACATGCTGCGCTCCCTTTCTTTGGGTATTTTGGCTTTCATTTTCCACAGCTCGCATCCAAGCATCACATCGCTTTCGTAGCTGTAGACGTTGAAGTCGAATTTTGTGCACAATGCCAAGTTCTTCCCCGCTTTCACAGCATAAGTTGTACTCAGATTCCCCATGAGAGGGTTCAGAGTGAGAGTCGCTGTTAGGGGTACTCCTTTGTGAGCAGGTAGAGTTGCGAAACGGCCACCAAAGCTGACTCCCCCCGACTTGTTCAATGAACCATAGTACATTTCCGCTCCAGCACTAAATCGACCATAGAAGCGATCGTCCGTCCTTGGAAGCTCTGTGACTTCTTTCCTCGGATCCGGGCCAAAGTTGTAAAGACCTCGAATTCCAATTAGACCACCATCCGTCGAGTATAAAGTGTCTGCGCTGTATTTTCCAACATCGAACTGATGAAGTGCCAGGATTGTCCCACCATTTCGTAGACGGCTATCACTGACAGCAGATAGCTTCAGCTGCTGTGTAGGACTTAATCGGCGCAAGTACAATGCCTCCAGGGTGCTCTGGGGCAGGTATAGTCTCCCATACAATAGCGTGTCGCGTTTGTCTATCCTCTTCCCGCCCTGCCACTGCTCCCACATCCATGACTCTTCTGGCTTGCGTAGCTCTTGTATTTGTCTGTATCCTCGGATAACATCGTGCAGCTCGATTTTGCCACTCTGGGAAGTCGTATAGAGAGGAAGAGAGGTGTAGAGGTACGAGAGTGAGCCGTCCACTAGGCCCACGCTCCCAATGGCATATGAAGTAGCGAAATTCGGAGAGGAGAGTGAAGAAAGATTTAGACGTAGTCCGCGAGGCGTGTCGAATTCCAAGAGAGCTGTATTCGCTTTTTAGTAGCTGTCCGGAGCTTTGACTTGGAATCCGACTTACCTCTTGTAGTAGCCGTCAAATGAGAGTACGAGTTTTCATGATTCCAATGGGATACGTTATAGAACGCATTCTGCACATAATCCATGAACTCCAACATAACGAAAGAAAGTCGTACCGCGTAATTGTTTGTCCCAGAAAATTGAATAAATTGCAGGGCTGGATGTCCCAGCCCAAGTCAGGGAAGAAGCTTGAAAGCGGCCGCTAGCGCCAACCTTAAATTTATCTATTGGTTGATAGCGAGAAATATTATCAACGATCCCACCGCACTTGTCAAACCACCCCTCTCCCTCCATCAACCTGTAATTAAACTTGAATTACTACGTGGTAATACTCAACGTGGCCTTTAGGGGTTAAACTCAACGCCTCCAACACGTTTGGTTGCTTGTCGGGCTCTCTTTCAGGGATCAAAAGATGCGCTGAAGGTAGGTCTCCACGTGCTCTACAGGCCTTTAGAGCCTCTTTATTTGCCCTATTATTCTTCCTAGCTTGAACCCCTTTGATTCTGAGAGCCTCTTTTGATTTGTTGATGGCCTGTGTAAGTGCACGTTGAGCTTTCCGTAGAACCTCCGTCTTTTCGGTCTCTTGCCGAATACGCATCCTTTCCGGCAAATCGTTGACGTTTCCAGCACCTCCGCCTTTGTGAATACTTCCCCCGGATGTCTTTTTGCGTTTTCCATCCTCCTTGATCTTCTACTGTGAAGTAGCGTGCTCAACAGTAGTCAAATAAGCCTTTTGAAGCTCTACAGAAGAATCTTGCATCGTACTGTGGAGCTTCTTTGTCACCTGACAGGATAGGCTCTTTCCACATAAAAGAGCTCGACACTTGAAAACAACTCAAAAACCAAGAACTTTTCATAGATATTATCTAATACACTTTTTTCTCCTCCCCTTACTCGACTTTTTATGCTCTTCAGATATGTAATATCTTTAGATTTGATCGATCCGCGATTTCCTACACCTAGAATCTCTCCGGTACCCCACTACATGCTACCTCTCTTGTTGTGTGGTTTATTGGGCTTTATCCCTCCCACAGTACGTCTAAAGATCTCGCGAGAATTATCTGAAAAAGGAGTAGGATCTCCACCAATAAAGGAGTTTATGGCAGCGGCTGTATTCCACAGTTCGTGAGGTCTAGAAGGAGGAAGCTCTGGGAGATCTCACTTAGTATCTTCGGCCTTAACGTCTGCCCAACTTTCTTCTTTTTGCTGTATGATCGCATCTTTTTCAAGCCAGCGTTGACGTCGTATGGCCATATACTGTGACGCTTGCTCTGTAAAGACAGCAATCACGTGTGATAGCGGCTTCACATATCAAGACACGACATATGAAGATAACAAGAGTCTCTTAGAATCTACAACTAAGTAAGAAAGAAGGTGTGGAGAGAAGAGCTCTATATACAAAGGGGGAGCGCCATGTACCGGAAATGAGGCTCTGGGCGCTCCCAACCATCACACGCTACGCTAGAAGATGCTAGAAGTCCAGTGGCAATACTAAAGCATTATAAAGGCAAATGCTCCCCTTGACCCTCTATTAAATAGTGTCGGTGCAGTACCGGTTCATGTACCACGTAATATATCGATATATCAGTATGGCGACAGAGTAAACAATGTATGGTTGAAAAATCTGTGTATTTTCTAAGAGAGTGCGAGGAGAGCCAGACTATATACTACGAAACCCCACCGAATGTGCTCCGAAACCATTCCGGCTAGGCTCTGACCCCTGACTTTGACCCGCACCCCCCTTTTCCAGCCCAAAGTATGCCCATGTAGGGACCTGTGGACCAACAAATAGAGAAGAGAAGAAATAATATTATATTAAAAGCGAAGCCAACTGTCAAGTACCTACCTACCTCAACCCAAGCTTTCTAAATAGCCTATGTCGTCTTGATGTCGATGGAGCCCCTTCAGAATCTAAACGTGATACATTCCCTTGAGGATCGCTCGCTAGCTCTTCTCTGCCTTTTACAGCCTCTCCTTCTGTTATAGTATCTAAATCCCGAAGAATTTCCTGTAAACTTTGACACATAGGATGATCAGGTCCGCAAACTTTCTTATATCCTGCAAGTGCCTTCAAATACATAATTCTAGCCTTTGTGAAATCAGCTTGACATTTGAAGAGGGAGCCGAGACCCCACAGCGTATTAAGCGCAGGGATATAAGTTGTGATATTATCTGCACCAAGCGCCGTCTCGTAGCCTTGCAACGCCCGCTCGTACATCTGCTCAGCCTCGGCGAGCTTGCCCTGGGTTTTGTAAAGTCTCCCAAGGTTATGGACCGTATTAAGCGTCGACGTGTGCTTTACACCAAGCGCCATCTCTTTGCCTCGCAGCGCCCGCTCGTACATCTGCTCGGCTAAAGCGAGCTTGCCTTGGTTGGCATAAAGGAGCCCTAGGTTGTTGACTATATCGAGCGTTAACGTGTGCTCTGCACCGAGCGCCGTCTTATAGCCTCGCAGCGCTTGCTCGTACATCTGCTCGGCCAAAGCGAGCTTGCCTTGGTCCTTGTAGAGGTTTCCGAGGTTGTTGACTGTGTGAAGCGTCGACGTGTGCTCTGCACCGAGCGCCTTCTCATAGCCTAGCAGCGCCCGCTCGTACATCTGCTCGGCTAAAGCGAGCTTGCCCTGGTTCTGGTAGAGGAGTCCTAGGTTGTTAATTATAGAGAGCGTCGACGTGTGCTCTGCACCGAGCGCCTTCTCATAGCCTCGCAGCGCCCGCTCGTACATCTGTTCGGCTAAGGAAAGCTTGCCCTGGTCGGCATAGAGGATGCCCAGGCAGTGGATTGAATCAAGCGTCGATGTGTGTTCTACACCGAGCGCCGTCTCTCTGCCTCGCAGCGCGCGCTCGTACATCTGCTCGGCCAAAGCGAGCTTGCCCTGGTCCTTGTAAAGGTTTCCGAGGTTGTTGACTGTATCGAGCGTCGACGTGTGCTCTGCACCAAGCGCCGTCTCATAGCCTCGCAGCGCGCGCTCGTACATCTGCTCAGCCGCGACGAGCTTGCCCTGGTCAGCGTAGAGATATCCTAATCTGAAGTATTTCCCTGCCATGCTATCGTCCGGGACCAACCCGTTTAACACAATATGGGAACATCTAGCTGCATGCTGGAGAAGCCGTCGCTGTGTTAGCCATGGCCGATTCGCCTGCGGGCCTGGAACATGCAAAGCTACAGACTTCACTGCCACCCTAGCAAGATCGTAGCTCCATTCTTGGTTAAGAACGTGAACCGTCCACGAGTGAACGCATCCATGAATACTGTACCCTTGTGACTCGACTAGCTCCAGCGATGATTTCTCTACTTCTACGAGCCCGTGGTCACTTAGTACCCGCATCGCTCCGTGGAAGCTTAATTCATCTTCAATGAGCTTTCGTATCCAATCTGGGTCTTCGGAGTCGCTATGCTGAAGGAGCTCAAACCACACATCTTGGTTATCGAAGTATGCCCATAGTCGAAGAAGCTGAGCCGAGAGTAGGTTCCGTTGCTCGACGTGCTCAAATGAAATCTGCCACGTAGAATAAAGTGTTCGGTCTTCGTACGAGCTCAATTCAGGACTTGTCTTTTGCAGTTTTGCCCATGATTTCTCATATAAGCGAAGGTAGTCCGGGAAAGATATAGCCGCTTGATTAAGGTATGCTCCAGCCGTTGCTAGAGCAAGAGGGAACCCGTCTAATTCTTTGGCGAGCTTTGCGGCATCCGTATCTATATAAAGATTAGCACGACTTTTATTGCGTAGAATAGGGCTTACCGTCTATTAATCCCTCCCTACGCGATGCATTTGACAAAATTGTAAGACTATCGCGCAAATCCCCTAGCTTCGTGACTTGTATAAGATGCCCGATCTGAACTTGTGACGACCGTGTGGTAATAAGCACCGAGCCTTGATATGCTTCGGGAAGATACTTCGTGATATCCACTGCTGCGGGATCTTTGTTACTCGCTAGTCTCGGATTGTCGTAGTTGTCGTATATCATCAGCCATCGCGTATTATACAGCAAACTTAGCCACGCCTTGACAGTATCGATAACGTCGTCGAGATTCTTTATATCAATGGTGCTGAGGCCGCGGGCGGAGGGGTACTCTCGTAATATTTGCCTTACCACAGCAGCAAAGCTCTGCCTCAGAGAATCTTCATCTTTAATATTGAGCCAGAATATCGCCGAGTAATTGTCCTTGTGCCGCTTTGCGTACGCAATAGCTAATTGTGTCTTGCCAATCCCGCCTAGACCATGAAGAACAACGGTATGCCGGGAGCCATCGCCACTCAGTGCCTTGTGTATCTCTCTGAGCTCATCCTCTCGTGCCACGAAATGTTCGATGTCAGAGACCGCAGAGAGACTAAACGGGATTGAAAAGTTCTCGTATTTGATCCCTACATAAGTTAATCACCTCTGTATAACATATTCCCGATCAAATAAGGATAGTATACCCTTTTCCTTCCTGTCAATCGCCTCCCGGAGCCGCCCTACAGCATTCGCTCGCCCTTCGCCATAAATAAGCGGTATGTGAACGTCAAAGATGCCAAGCAATGAGTATGCCATGTCTTCTTCGCGAGTAGTCTGACGAGTTTCTGCCCATGACATTCGTTCGGTTACGCTGAACTCAGCTAAAGGACCTCCGCGAAGAGCTTTGCTAGGAATTCTTGTTATCTCGCCGATGTGTTGCTCTAGCGATTTTTTGTCTCCTAGAAGCTCCCTGTCCTTAGAAAAGAACTCAACTAATGTTGGAGCAATGAGTTCTTGAAGGGTCCAGCCTCGCGTAAACCATCTGCTTGTTCGGAATGCCGATTCCCAGGGAAGCTGATTAGACTTGTCGCCGATGTCGATGGTAGGCGACGAAAGATCCGGCAGATAGACGTAGCATTTCGCCGCATCACGGTACCACCGAAACATAGAATTGATAGCTTCTGCGAGCTCATTATTGTTTGATTTGTCGATGCAACACGTATCAATCCAGAAGTACTGGAAACCATCGCGTCTGGCTTGTTCTCCGCAGAACCGAATCTTCTCGTATCCAACCTTGTTGTTCCCAGTGCCATCTATTAGGTCTCTGTATGTGACTTCTTCCGTATCCGCCCCCCATGTGTGCGAAAGGATAGCATATTCGGGAATCTTGCCGCCAATGAAGTCCTTGGTAAGGCTGAACTCGCCATCGTTGTTGTATTGCAGTAGGCGCATTATTCAAACAGGATCTGAGAGGATGTCTGAACAAAAGGATGTCGGTGGATAGTTCTCGCAGGGTCGATATGCATGCATTTGTTGAGGTAGGAGTACAGGTTAGGTCGAGGTTGTGCTCATACGGCTCAGCTGGACGACAGCCTCGCGGCATGGCGTGGGTTGTGCATCGCCACGACCGCGCTAGGCCAGCCGATCGTGGCCAGCCACAGAAGATCATAGCGGCTGTCTGGCCTATTTCGAGAGGCCATGCATCGGCCTCTCCCGCCTGTCTTGGTGCGCCCGGCTATATCGACATATACGACATATACATACCCGAAAGTGGAAGGGACACCACCGAGGAGGAAAGTGTTATGTGGGGTTGGCAGGGGGTTAAATAGGGAAAATACGGTATATTCGGAAGAAAGGGGTTGAGGGGGTTACAAGAAAGGGATGCTTGCGGAGTAGGAGGAAGGGAGAGGAGAACAGATGTCTACTTTGGTTATGCAGCTGGTGGAAGGGCCTGCTTGGGACCTGACCCCCAATTTAAGCTGAGCATTGTGCTTTCCGCGAGTTTCGCCGATTAGACGATAAGATCTTCTGGCAGGGCATGTACTGTAGTTTTAACTACTCTTGGCATACATGACCCTGCAGCAGCGTGCTCAGATATTTTGTGTATTTTATTCGTACCGAAACTACTGTAACACCCACTTTCTAGCAAGGTCTCAAAATTGCTCAAAATTGCTGTGGCGCATTGGCCGGCCAGTTGCGTCGAACAGAGCTTACTACCCATGGAGAGATCCGTCTGGACTGTCTTCATCAAAAAACTGATTCAGAATTCCGCAGACCGTCTCCTAGTCACTGGCTGTCATGTTTCTTCGAGGTGCAGCACCCTCACGATCGCGTGTATCCCATGACCTGGATGTGCCTAAATCTGATACTTGCATCTCAGCCTTGCCACGTAGGGTGGTAAGCTGTGCATCCAGCCGCCCTACCATGTTCGCTGAGGCGCATTCAAACCTTCCCCGCATCGCAGCTGATAGCCTTCTTGCGGTCCTTTTGAGCGCGACGTACTTATGCAGGAAATTCTGATGTTTTATATCCAGTACTCATACTGACATTGTCGCCAAAAAGTAAACGTTTTTAAACAGATGAGCGGATTAGCTGGTTGAATGCTTTACCATTTGTCATCCTAGGCTGCCACCTTGAGCCCCTACATCACGATCCAGCCTCAAGTACTCAACTACACATCAAGATGCGTCTCCTGCATTGCACCCGTGATAGCGGGTTCCGTCTGACTCCAGACATGGACGAAGACGAAATTGCAGTCCATCCTTATGCGATACTGTCACATACCTGGGGGGCAGAAGGAGAGGAAGTCACATTCGAAGATCTAGCAAGCGGTGCTGGGGAGAGAAAGCCTGGCTATAAGAAAATCGAGTTTTGTGGGAAGCAGGCAGAGCAAGATGGGCTGCAATACTTCTGGATTGACACATGCTGCATTAACAAGGGAAACAAGGCCGAGTTCTCGCAGGCTATCCAGTCAATGTTTCGCTGGTATCGCAACGCGGCTCGCTGCTACGTCTACTTATCAGATGTGTCTTGTGCACCTCACAGAAGCGAACAAGAAGCGAACATGCTACTATGGGACTTGGAGTTCCGGCAAAGCAAATGGTTCACGCGCGGTTGGACGCTTCAGGAGCTTCTCGCACCTAGCTTAGTCGAGTTCTTCTCGTGCCAAGGGAAGAAGCTTGGTGACAAGATCTCACTCAAGCAACAGATTCACGAAATCACCAGCATCCCGCCCCTTGCACTAGATGGGACCCCTCTGTCTCAGTTCAGCATCCCCGAGCGGCTGCGATGGAAAGGCGACCGGGAGACCACACGCGATGAAGATGGGTGGTATTCATTATCAGGCATCTTTTACGTTGAGATAGCGCCAGCTTACAGCGAAGGGGCGGCGAGCGCGTTCAGACGTCTGAAGGAAGAGATTGATAAGCAAGAAAGATGCGTTCAAGACGTGCGCCACACGGATCCGCGTGACGACAAGAAGCGTATTGAGGATGCAAAGGGTGGACTGCTAGCAGACTCGTACCGCTGGGTCCTTAACAACACCACCTTCCAGCAATGGCAACAGGACCCACACAACCAACTGCTATGGATAAATGGTGATCCTGGTAAAGGCAAGACAATGCTTCTCTGCGGCATCATCGACGAGCTGCATAGTTCAATGCCTAGGACTGCCCTTCTATCCTACTTCTTCTGCCAAGAGACCGACTCGCGCATCAACAGCGCTACGGCCGTGCTACGAGGGATCTTGTACATGCTCGTGAGTCAGCAACCGTCACTTGTATCACACGTCCGCAAGAAGTACGATCACGCAGGCAAAACCTTGTTCGAGGATGCAAATGCCTGGGTAGCCTTGACAGAGATTTTCGGCGATGTGCTGCGAGACCCAAGCCTGAACACTACATACCTGATCATCGATGCGCTGGATGAGTGCGTCACCAATAGGCCGAAGCTGCTGGAATTTATCGCGATGCAGTCTTCTACATCTCAACGCGTCAAGTGGATAGTTTCTAGCCGTAATTGGCCTGATATTGAAACACAGTTGGAGCGGGCTGGACACAAAGTGAGACTAAGCCTTGAGCTAAACGCAAAGTCGGTTGCTGCGGCGGTTGACACCTTTATCCAGCGAAAGGTAGATCAGTTGGCGAAGGAGAAGCGGTACAAGGCGGAAATGCGACATGCCGTACTCCAGCACTTGACGTCAAACGCGAACGATACCTTCCTCTGGGTAGCGTTAGTGTGTCAAGATCTGAGAGCGACACCAAAGTGGAATGTGCTAAAGAAGCTACCCTTATTCCCGCCTGGGCTAGACTCCTTGTATAAGCGGATGATGCACCAGATAGGCGAGTCTGACGGCGCTGAGGTCTGTCGGCAGGTGCTGGCTTCGGTTGCGATCTTGTATCGACCTGTTACGATCCCCGAACTAATTGCGCTCGTTGAGCAGCTTGAAGACTTTGTCGACGACCTAGAGTCAGTGCGGGAGATTATTAGCCTTTGTGGATCGTTCCTTACTCTGCGAGAAGATACAGTCTACTTTGTGCATCAGTCCGCAAAGGACTTTCTGATTGATAAGGCACCTCAAGAACCACTTCTCTTCAGAGCACAAAACGTGCATAACAGTATCTTCTCTCGATCACTGCAACTCATGTCAATGACACTACGGCGTGATATCTATAATCTAAGGGCTCCCGGGATCTCTATCGACCAAGTAAAACCGCCTGATCCTGATCCTCTCGCCGCCATAAGGTACTCTTGTCTTTACTGGGTCGATCATTTACTCGGAAGTCGAATTACAAAAGATTCAGTTAAGAACCTTGAGGCCAGTAGCTTAGTTTACAATTTCCTCCAGCAGTACTTCTTGTACTGGCTTGAGGCGCTGAGCCTATTAAAAAGCGTGTCAGAAGGCGTAGTTATGATTCGGAAGCTCGAGAATCTTCAGGTACGTCTTTTGTATAGTCTCATCCCTTTCGGATTATCCTAATATGAACAAGTTTGATAGAAGTCCTAATCTGCGTGCGTTTATACAAGATGCAACGCGGTTTGCCATATCCACCCGATCAGTTATTGAACAGGCGCCTCTTCAAGCATATTGTTCGGCTCTTGTCTTTGCTCCAGAGAAGAGTATTATCCGAGAAACGTTCGAGATATGTGTTCCGCATTGGATCCTGAGAAAGCCTAGGGTAGAAGCACATTGGAGTGCGACGCTTCAAACACTAGAGGGTCATTCTAGCGGGGTTAGGTCCGTGGCCTTCTCTCCCGACGGCAAGCAGGTCGTGTCGGGCTCTTACGATAAGACGGTCCGGCTCTGGGACACAGCGACAGGAGCCTTACAGCAGACGCTCGAGGGCCATTCTGACGGGGTCTCGTCTGTAGCCTTCTCTACTGATGGCAAGCAGGTCGTGTCGGGCTCTTACGACAAGACGGTCCGGCTTTGGGACGCAGCGACAGGAGCCTTACAGCACACGCTCGAGGGCCATTCTAACGCGGTTACGTCTATAGCCTTCTCTACCGACGGTAAGCAAGTCGTATCGGGCTCTTACGACCGGACAATACGGCTCTGGGACATAGCGACAGGAGCCTTACAACAAACGCTCAAGGGCTATTCTAGCCCAGTTACGTCTGTAGCCTTCTCCCCCGATAGTAAACAGGTCGTATCGGGCTCTTACGACAAGATAGTACGGCTCTGGGATATAGCGACAGGAGCTTTACAACAAACGCTCGAGGGCCATTCTAGCTTAATCTGGTCTATAGCCTTCTCCCCCGACGGCAAGCAGGTCGTATCGGGCTCTGATGATACAATGGTGCGGCTCTGGGATACAGCGACAGGAGCCTTACAGCAGACGCTCGAGGGCCATTCTAGCTGGGTTATGTTTGTAGCCTTCTCTCCCGACGGTAAGCAAGTCGTATCGGGGTCTGACGACCGGACGGTCCGGCTCTGGGACGTAGCGACAGGAGCCTTGCAACAAACGCTCAAGGGCCATTCTAGCCGAGTCACGTCTGTAGCCTTCTCTCTCGACGGCAAGCAAGTCGTATCGGGCTCTTACGACCGGACAATACGGCTCTGGGACATAGCGACAAAAGCCTTACAACAAACGCTCAAGGGCTATTCTAGCCCAGTTACGTCTGTAGCCTTCTCCCCCGATAGTAAACAGGTCGTATCAAGCTCTAACGATAAGACGGTACGGCTTTGGGACATAGCAAAAGGAGCCTTACAACAAACGCTCGAGGGCCATTCTAGCTTAATCTGGTCTATAGCCTTCTCCCCCGACAGCAAGCAGATCGTATTGGGGTCTGACGATAAGATGGTGCGGCTCTGGGACGCAGCGACAGGAGCCTTACAACAGACGCTCAAGGGCCATTCTAACTGGGTCAGGTCCGTGGCCTTCTCTCCCGACGGTAAGCAGGTCGTATCGGGGTCTGATGATAAGACGGTGCGGCTCTGGGACGTAGCGACAGGAGCCTTGCAACAAACGCTCAAGGGCCATTCTAGCGTAGTCTGGTCTGTAGCCTTCTCCCCCGATAGCAAGCAGGTCGTGTCGGGATCTGACGATAAGATGGTGCGGCTCTGGGACGTAGCAACTGGAGCCTTACAGCAGACGCTCGAGGGCCATTTTTACCGAGTCACGTCTGTGGCCTTCTCTTCCGACGGCAAGCAAGTCGTATCGGGCTCTTACAACCAGACGGTGTTCTGGGACGTAGCAACTGGAGCCTTACAGCAAACGCTCGAGGGCCATTTTAACGGGGTTAGGTCTGTGGCCTTTTCCCCCGACGGCAAACATATTCCGACCTTACACATAACTGGTGAATGGCTACGAGAAGGTACTGCTAGGTATCTCTGGCTACCACCTAATTATCGACCTGCTTGTGAAGCTGTATGGGACAGGATTGTAGTTTTAGGGCATTCGTCAGGGAGATTATCATTTCTTCAGATTCAACCTGGGCTGAACCAACTAATATGAATATAAGACAATACTTGCCTATACATGGTATATGAAGCTTTAAATATGATATCTCTTTTACATTTATCTCTATTTCATAGAGGGTTCTAGGGGAGCTTAAGAATATGCTTTGCATATGATAGGATTCCGGCAAGACCAATGCCTTTAGCACCAAGGGCAACGTTTTTATATTCTTCTAGAGGCAAGCTGTGGCTTCTGGGTCCCTCAAATAACACGCTCTGCAGGAATTCAGTGTTACTAATGGCCTGGTCAGTCCATTCGCAGGTTAAATGAGAATAGCGATACTCGGAGCTTTCGATCCTGGCACACCTTGTGGGCGAGGGGTGCTTTTCTTTGGATCCCACTAGGTAATCATAAAAGGGTGTGTTTGGAATTTGTTACTGAGATAGAAGTCTCGGCCTCGAACTCAAAGATACACAAATTGCCCTGGCTTTATAGTGACAGGATACATCAATTCGATGCCAACCCGTACAACATCGATCTCACGATAAGTATATTGGCTAATAGTGCGCTTACGATAAAACTTCGCTATCTGGACGTCTCGACTCCTTATCCTCTAGCTGTACAGATATGGGGCGGGGCCGAACAGCCATAGTGATGCTAATGGAATCGGGAAAATAACTTTGGCTGGATCCACTCCGATGACATGCCATAAAAGTCCTCCGAGGCTGACTACAGCTAAGAAGGAATCTGCTTCCTTTCAGTGCGCGAGGCGTTGACAAAACCTAGATGGAAAAATGCCTGGGCAATGCTGATACGTCCCAGCCAGTGATGAACAAGGTAATGGATGTGTAACGGCAGGCTTAAAACGGAGACAATGGTATTCGAGCGGCCTGCCTTGAATAGTGGTATTATATTGATCACTGGCAAAATCGCACATCGACTAGCAACTACTAACAGATCATTTCGATGGTCATATCCGATGCAAAAACTATTGACCGCTAGAAACACAACAAATACAAAGGCTTGCAGCATAGAAACACTCGACCAGTACTTGCGAGGAATTATGATTAAATATCCAAAATACCGCAAGAAGAACTATTTGAACTCGAGGACACAAGCAGCTAGCAGGCGACGAGCTCGGATAAGCGCAAATGCAACTCCGAGTGCAGCAAGCGAGATCACGTAATACCTGATGGAAGTTAATAGGAAAATAGTCTCGAGCCATTTAATGATGGTTAACATCATATGAGGTGGGGCAGTAAGAAACTAACAGCACTACTACAGAGCGAACAGATCGGGAAGGTGGAGTGAAAGAGGGCTGACAAAGGCGGATGCAACTAATAAATATGCGCAGAGGTGTGCATGGAGCTAGTGAGTCGTGTAGAGGTGCGTCTGCACCCTCTAGATCCTGGTCTTCTCTCGTTTTGGGATCTGGGATTCGAGATCCGGATGCTCTAACACCATCCTCGAACTCGGCGCTTAACAGGCGGGCACCCTGATCACAGAACATAAGAATGCCGCTCTTAACCTAAATCCCACTTTCCATATCCTCACATATCTATATCCTCACACATCTGTACGAGCAAACAACGGACTTATACTATTAAATTGAGCAAGTATGCCTAGTAAGAACCTTACCCCAGAAGGCCAACGAAGGAAGTTGTTTAATCAACGTATGCCGATAGTAGAGAAGAAAATGAACGAGTTGATAGACGTATGCAGAGCTGAGGTTGCCCTCTTCGATCTACAATGGACTAGCGACAACGCTCAATACGTGAGGAAAGGCAAGGTTACTCTGCGAAAGCTTTGGGAGAGCGATTACAAAGGAGAAGTTGTTGTGGGAGTGGAGGCAAAAAACGCCCAAACGCCCAAGCCAGAGCTTCAAAAGGCGTACAAAACCAGTCAATTAGAGAGGCTAGCACCTCCTCTTATTGGCACCGCTTCGACAGCAAAAACTTCACGAATATTAAGCTGGAAAGATTAATTAGCTTTGTATATTAAAGAGCCTTTGACAGAGCAACCTCTTTTGGAGTACTGGCGTTCAAAGCAGGCCCAATAGCCACAACTTCCAAAGATGGCCTTCGATTTTCTCTGTATACCTACTATGAGCTCTAAGTGTGAGCGTATTTTCTCATCTTGTTCTATACAAACTACACCACACAGTTCGAGATTATCAGCTCAGTTGCTATAGTTCCAGGAGTATCTAAAGAATTGGCAAAGAAGAGAATTGATTGAGATTATGGCGGCTTTCAATGCGGTAGACTTGGGGAGAAATTTTTAATATACCTCTACTTTTAGAATCAGCTTTTAAGCTAGTCAGTTCAAGCCATGAAACCGTGAGTTTCTATATAAGCCAATCAGTTGAGTAAGTTCAGCTGACGGCTGGCTGATTGACTTTTCGGCCACTCTGATGGCTCGGGCGTCCAGTGTACCAAGATAGGGTCGAAGACACAATTCAACTGGACTCCCTCAGCTGCAGAGTTACCGCAGCTCATTGTGCCGACTCTTGGGGACAGGAGTTCCATATTATGGGTTGTGGATGATATGCGATAGGATGTCATGGCGAGGCGAAGCGTGAGTGCCATTACGGTGAAGTTGAGTGTGATTCGAAAGATGCAGCTTTTGTTGGAGGTTTGGTTATGGTGCGGGCGTTGGTGCTTCTATAAACAGCTCGTCAAGGGTCTCCTCTGATGGGCAGTCGTGGAAACTAATTGGTCGCTTTGAGTATGCCATTGTGAAAGATTCGTGTGCTGGAAATGCTCAGATAGTTTGTGGGAGAGGTAGGAAGAGAAATGTTTAAGTCAACTGGGACGCAAGTTTTCTGAGAATGTGGCTTTATAGTACTATGAACCGCTTATGATACTCTTCTAGAGGTTGTGAAGCTAGAAATTGTCTTTTCCATCCGATCGGATTCGGCTGACGGCTATCGGATGATATCAATGTCTGGGACCAAGATTTGAAACATGGATTTATCGAAGGGCTGCTTGTAAAGCGTTTTCCAACTTTGGGCGGTTATTTTACCCTCGAGCAATAGAATTCGGTCGGTTTAGAAACGTTTATTATCATATTGACTTGAACTGAGTTTACTGAAAAGAAGACACTGTGAGCGGCTGCGAGTGGACGATAAGCGAGTCGCTTCCGAGTGAACAACAGAACACATATCTGAATATGTTTAAGTTTCCGGAGTAGATTTCCTTCCATTTGCCGTGAGACTACCCAGCCTCTAGGCCCTTTGCTTTTGCCGAGATATTCATCTTCCTGCCAACTAACATGAAATTTCTCGCAAGGGATTTTTGGTTTGGCGCCGGTACTGAGGATCGCCAGTAACCATTAACGGAGACCTCTTCACCGGCCAGAGACATACATTTTCAATTGCGACTCGGAAACTGGTTCCAGACTTGAAGGTCACTCAACTATAAGAAGGTCTCTAGATTCCACTTGAGCTACAATCATTCTCACTTCAACACATTCAATCAGTACTCAGTTTCTAGTTCAACATTCTCCGGTTCTTCTACAGCAATCCCAGTTCGAACAACAGTTGACTTTGACAACACTTCCTCGACACACCCAGAAATTCGGACAACATGAAGTTCACCGCAGCCATGATTCTCGCTTTCGCTTTGGTAGCTGCTGCATCTCCCATCGACAGCAAGCCTGGTAAGAGTGCCCAAAAATCGAATCTTGATTGATATGTGCTGATTATCCTAGTCGCGGGAGTAGCTGCTGATACCGGTATCGTGCCGGATGTCTCTTCTCCGGAGGAGACGGTGAAGCGCCGCATCAGGATCAAGCAAATCATCAAGAAGGATGAAGGATCTGGGGCTGCGCATTCGTATCAAGCAAATCATCAAGAAAGATGAAGACTCCGAATCTGACTCTATCGGCACCGCCAACGAAGAGAAGCGCCGTATTATAATTAAGCAGGTTATCAAGAAGCACGAGGACTCCAAAACTGAAGCTGCCCCTACCGAGGACGCTGCCACCGAAGATAAGCGTCGTATCAGAATCAAGCAGATCATCAAGAAGAATGGGGATTCTGCTTAAGCCACTACTGAGGACGCCGGCACTGAAGAGAAGCGTCGCATCCGGATCAAGCAGATCATCTAGATGCACAAACAACGACTTGATCCAGATCGAGATGTGGACTTTGCTTTGCCGCTCTCCCACTCTCCCACTTTCCCCCTTTCTGTTCCATTTTTTCTTTCATCTCATTTGGTTCTTGTTTTTCTTCTATGGGTTTGTGTCTTAAGCCTGGGGCCGGATCTGGATCTGGGGGTTGGCACATATACATTCTTTAGGAATTGGATGGAGTAGGAGCACACATGCGTGTTTCGATCGATCGGGTGCTCGGCCTGGCTGTGTTTCTTAGAATTTTAAAAAGGTGCGATAAATTTCCAATAATTGTTTCAAACGAATGAGGCAAATTTTGGTTGTTGGTATTGTATGTGAGCGAGTAAGTTTTCTTGGTTTGCCTAGTTTCTGGCTTATGATTCGGGAGACGGATGGGCGTTTGTATACAAGCATTCTAGCCTGTACCCGACCGATTTATAGTCTTATTATGGGTCTTGCAAGTGAACGATTTCTATTATATTCGGGTTGGAAGCGTTGAAATAGGACAACGTCACGAAGAGTTAATTCACCTCATGGTGGCACATGTTTCTTTACCTCGCTTAACATGTGAGCCATGATTTCGATTCGAGCGTGATACTTTCATGCGATAGATGAAAAGAGGTTTGACGATGAGATTCAAGGGGAAAATGTCACAGCTCCTGTTTTGTCTGTATGAACTTATAAGGCTATGACTGTATGATCTTATGTGCAACTTGTAATGATAATGCAAATCTTCAACTCCAACTCCATCTTAAACCTTAGAACGATCTCAAGCCATGTCAACCAACAACCAACAAACCATGACCCTTTGATACCTATATCTCTCGTCTATCCATGCTCACATTCTCATATTCCTCTCCCCGTCTGAACTAGACCAGGGTAGGTAATGCTCATTTATTATCTCAACCTCTCCTTTTTCTTTCTTTTTCACGAAGGTAAATGCTCACCTGAGGTCTGCTTAGACGTCATATATCTTTCCCCTTGCTTCTAACGCACTCTTAATAGCTAGTTCAAGTCAGCTTAATTCTCACACCCCTCACTTCCATCTCTCACCACTGGCTGTCACATTTCGGAGGATCGAACCAACAGGGCCATTGCATAATTTGAGGCTCGAAGTTTAATGAAGCTTAGCCGAGAAGTGTAAGATTGTGTCATGATACCTGCATGTCTACTTTGGAACTTGCTGTGCATCCTGAGGAAGATCGGAGTTCTAGAACGCAAGTACCCTAGAACACTGTGGATCCCCTTTTTTTTGTGAGTAGTCCAGTATGTTACAGGGTTCGTCACTCTAGAGAACCACGCCTCTTTGAACGCTACTATTGTACACAAGACAAAGTAAAAGCAAAATGTCGAATATTACTATCATGAAAGAGACTGGGGTGTGCTCTTGAACATGTCTCCGAAGGGCTGGCTGGCTGACCCTAGGCATCCCAACTGAACGTGCTGAGTGGTAACATGCAGCCTTTGCCCCAGCAAATACTTATGTTGGGACTTGAACAGAATTACATCGCTTTTAATGTCGTGCTGCCCACATACAACTCGAAAGAGAACATTCCTTGTGACGATGATGTTCAAGCATAGAATTCTGGCCTCATCGACTCCTGCAACCTGTCCCTACTATCAATCCAGATGGGGGAACCAACTACATTTGTTTGTGATGCCTAAATTCATTGGCAGAAACAAACGAAGTTGCGTTGGAAGTAATCTATCGATAGATAGTGAAAGAACTTGCCGACATGGAGACTTATGCAGAGAGCGTGAACTAAAATAGCAGAGGCATTTTCATTTCAAGCGAAGGCGCAAAGCGCCGAGCATAACTACAATTGCAACTCGTTCCAGTACCTCTTTCCGCCGCTTGCATTGTCCAGCACATCGATACACTGAGCATAACCCTTCAGGGCTTACGACAGTGAATGCCTCGGAAGTCACTAGCCTGACTTTCCATGGGTTCCAACATTCTCAACTATGTAGACTGAAGGATGGTCATTTTTCATTTCGACGAGACTTTCGGTCAAGGTCGTAGTCTTGTGGAATCTCCAGGGTTTGATTTTGCGTTCGAAAAGTTCATCAAGCTCGGCAGTAGTGCGTCTGTGATGTAGATTAGCTTAATACTCGATCAGTCATCGCTTATAGGACGTTGATGGCTTACCCCTTAGTTTCGGGTAGCAAGAACCACATAGCCACGGTAAAAGGCGTTCCAAGACCAGTGAAAAACCAGCAGGTCTTTAAGCCCCAGTTCCATTCATTGTTATTGAGCATATAAGGCACTAAAACACCCAGCACGATACCAGTCGGAGTGACCAATCCATTTGCGAAGCCAGCGGTGTAACTTCGAAGTCTTTGGGAAGACGTCTCGCTAACATAGGCATATGCGGATGCACCATTGCAAATCAAGCCGATGTCTAGAGCGAGATAATTAGCAGAGCCGAGTTCAAAATATGATTTGAAACTTACTCCAGAACACAGCGAATACGACAAGTAAATTATCTGATACCGTGCCCTTTGGCACGACCCCAAGAATTCCAACACCTACGTTACAAAACATACAGAGGGTAGTTCCGTAACATGCGATAAGACGGCGACCGGTGATGTCGGCAAGATAGACGATAACAATAGTAGCGAAAATGTTGATGCCACTGGTAATGCAGGTAACCCTGAACGGGTCCTTAATCCCGGCCTGTTGAAAGAAATATGTCCCATAGCCGAAAAATACACCTAGGCCGATGAATTGTTGTGTGAGTAAAGGCCAGGCGGAAATAATAGTCCGGAGCCTATCACGCCCTTGGAAGATAGCGTACCACTTGACGCCTTTCTGCTCGTTTGCCTCGGCGCGTTCGTGCTCGATGTTGATAACCAAAAGATGAATATGGTGCTCGAAGTCGAAGTCCTTCACGCCTCTATACATGAAACGAAGATTCTTTTTGGCTTGGTCGATCTTGCCGCGGCCTACACACCACGCTGGCGACTCCGGAAGAATGAGGTAAATAATGAACATGAGACCAACTTGGCCGAACTGAGTATAGATAGGGGTCAACCAATTGTTCGGATCGGTCTTAGACATGACCTGGAGAGCGACTGGAGCGAAAAACTGGCCGGTGATCCACCAGAACATATAGATCATAATGAGGGCACCTCTTGCTCCTGTTGGGGCTATCTCGCTGATGTAGGGGGGTACGGTGGATTGCATAGCCCCAACTCCGTAGCTTCCTAGGATTTTGGAGACGAGGAAAACCTTCCAATTTCGAGATAGCACCTCGCAGATAACGCTTGCAAGGAGTGTCACCCAAAAGAAGAACATGGCATTCTTCCGACCAAATCGATTCGATACGAAGGCGATAGATAGCTGACCGATCATCTGAAACGTGGGCCCTACCGAACCCCAAACGCTCATCACAGACGATGCTAAAACCTTCTCGCCATCGGCGCCGATTTGAGTTCCGAATTGACGGGCAAAGCCCGGATTGGCAATAATGTTTCCCATCAAGCTACGAGACGATCAGCCAAATGTTATCAAGGCCATCACTAAGGACTTGAAACATTTCTATACGAACCTGATTTGATATCCTTCTGCGGCAGCACTAATAGAGGCCAGGAAGCACAGGAAGGAACATATTTTGAATTTCCAGACGGTCTGCCAAACAGACAAATTCTCATAACCACTAAGGGCTTGACCTTGAGCCACTGCGTGGGCAGACAGGTCTTTCAGATCTCCAGAGGGTCCTTGATCGTCAACCGCACGGTCGACGGCATCAGGATGCTGCTCGTCAATCTGCGGAGATGCCATGGCGACCTTTCTCGAAAGACGTTTGTTGTTCGTTTGCCGATGGAAGAAGGAAGATGAAAGAAGGGATTGTAATGCAATGGATGCCTTGGACCGAATGCTGTTGGTCTGGATCTGGGGAAACAAGGTCTGGGGAGGAGAGTCCACCTCGTCTTATATCTACAAACTGACTGCGGAGCCTAAAAGCCAAGATGCCCATGGGGGCCAATCATTCAATCAACTGATGGTTGACAGATACCAGACGCTTGAGTGTGGATGTGGCGTAAGGAACGAGAGAGCGGGGGGCGGGGAATCATCTCACAAGAACAAGAACGAGACAAGGACAAGGACAACGGTAGTATCCGATATCAGGGCCTTGCCGGCGAGATGGAATTTTCGAACTTTGGAATGTTGGCTGGCCTGATCTGGCCTCGTCTCGGCTACTTCACATCGCTCCTGGCCCACCCAAAATGTGCCCCGAGCCGTGTTGTGTTGTGTTGTGTTGTGTTGTTGGGCTTTCGCTTTCGCTTCCATTTCCATTTCACTTCCACTTTCGCCTACACCCCCGTAACCATAACCCCATAGTCCTTCCTTCTTTCCTTCCTTCCTTCCCCCATGGGGTCTTCGAGAGTTCGAGAGAATGGCGGGGCACGAGCCAATAAGACACGCAGACGTATCTTCCAAGCGACGCCTGGTGACACTTTAGAGTGTAAACTATGGAGCAATTTCTTCTTGGGAGGGAGGGTTGGAGCTGAAAATGCTCATTGCCGATACCGATACCTAGGTAGTCACTAGCACGTTTGCATTTAGCCGGTGAGCCCGTTCGCGCTAGGGGCAGGGTCGATGGACGGGAGGAGGAGGAAGACCCGATTTCGTGTTCGGGGAAGAGCCGAGCGATGCAGGAAGGAACCTGGAACCGAAATGCTTTTGGCAAGCGAGGTGGCGCGGTTTGTGGACGCTCGAGGGACGAGGCACCGGGGCAGTCCCCCGACCGCTCACGCCTCGGCTCCCCTGCAAAAACTTTTAACTTGTTTTGATCAGGCTTCACCTGTATGGTATGGTATGCTTGGACTTGGTACAGCACCTGATATTTCTCCTTCTCCAGACTTCCTCAGCCACTTGCTCCCTCCAAGACCTCTCTCTAGTCATTCTCTTTGTGCTAATGCAAGGCATGTACTTCACATAGGATCAACTGCACAGGAGCACAGGAAATCAGTTGTTGCTGTCTAGTAAAGAAAAGTCCCGAAATCCTCCTCCGCGCACTACCTAGGTAGCTTTCCATCCAAGGGTACTCATCTTATGGCGTAGACGGCTAACTAGCAACAGGAGGCATAGTCTCGGTTTTCGACTACCTGTTTGGCGGAATCATACATGGGCCAGAACTCGGGGTTCAGTCTCTTTCCAAGTCACAATCACAACGCAGATTCTTGCCAAGTACCCTTCACTTCGCAATATTGACACGAGTGTACTCCTTTTTGAAGAGTCCACGCCACTAGTGGTCCAGAAACCAGGTACTTATTTCGCTGGGCTCCGGATTACCTCAAAGAGAGACAGTAAAAGTGAATTCGCCGGGATCCAGAACTTGGATCGAGTTCGTGTCGTGGTTACATAGGATTAGAGAGGCAATTTTTGCATCACTGATCAGGGCCTGCTTCAACCTAGTTTGGGAGGCAAATTTGAGAAGACGGTGGTAGAAACAAGAATTCAGCGACACCTGTCTTGTAAAGAAGGTTGGTCTGGCTTCAAAGTCGGAGTCGACAAGTTTAGTAGTAGCGCAGAAATGTATCTCTGTTACTCGGCCCCAATTCGACTTCATGTGCATCTTTCTTTTGTGGGTATTCGGCTAATTGAGTTTTCCCCCGCTTAAGATTAGGCAAAATTCGCATTCGATATTCTCTGACCTTACAGTATGAAGCTAGAGACATGTCTTATTGATCATGGAGACTCAAGGAAGAATTCTAAATTGTTATGAGTCGGGAAAGGGAGCATGAGTGGGGAGCAGTGGGTATGTACTGCTACAGGACAACATTATAGCACACATTAGCCTCTGTCTATATTGTTCTACAGGCACTGAATTTAGAGAAATAGAAAAATGTGATTTGCAAAATAATGTCACAGCCGTTGGTTGGCTGACCAGAGATGCAAGGTATTTCGCAAGCATGAAAGCTCGGGCCGGGACAGGTATCCTCCATCTGCAAGCCAAAAGCCCCCTTCCCCCCGATGGTAACGCCAACAGGATGCTTGGGACTGTCGGGGAAGGCCTAGTTGGAAATCGGTTACGATTAAGGCCCCCCCCCCCCCCCCCCCCCCCCCCACTTCACTAAATTTCGCTTCACTTTACGAAAGGTACATCTGCATCGCGGAACGTGCACCAGGCCCTAATTGCATGGCCACACCAGACCAGAGGAGCGCACCAGCTCTATCTCCTTCTAATATATCCTTTCTTTCTCCTTGCTTCGAAGCCATTGCTATCCCTATTTCTATCTTCTATCACTGAAAGACGAGGTGGCTTGCCATTTGTAAGATCTGAACAACGACACACCCACTCTCACTACCATGACGCCGCGAGACAGCAACCCCCTCATACCCGGCTTTGCCCCAGACCCCTCCATTACCTTCATCGATGGAAAGTACTTCCTAGTTACTTCTTCTTTCCACCTCTTCCCCGGCCTTCCTTTGTATATCTCCGACGATGCCATCTCTTGGAAACACTTTGGTAAGCTTCGGCTGCACATCAGACGAGGCAGGGTTCAGGTTGACAATACATATAGCGAACGCTATCAGCAGAAAGAGTCAACTAAGTCTCTCAAAATCAAGAACGCGAATTACTAGTGAAGGGGACGACAAAGACTCTCTGCTTGCCACTGGTGGACTCTACGCTCCAACCATTCGACATCGTTCAGGCACAACTTACATTGCTTGCACCAATGTCATCCACGAAGAAGGCGAAAGCAATCCCGAATTTGAGAACTTCGTTATTTCGACGACCGACGTATTTAGTGGTAACTGGAGCGACCCAGTGTATTTTGACTTCTACGGTATAGATCCCGATATCTTTTTCGATGACGACGGGCGTACGTACATTGCTGGATCCTCTTACACTCGCGGCCACCCATGGATCTCAAAGATTGCTATCGACTGCTTTGAGATTGATCTACAGTCTGGGACGAAGCTTACAGAGCAGAAGGAAATTTGGGAAGGCTACAGCAAACTCTTTCCTGAAGGTCCACATCTCTACAAACGTGGACCGTGGTACTACCTTTTAGTAGCTGAGGGCGGAACTACCGAGGGTCACAGAATAACTATTTCACGGGCAGGATCTATTTGGGGACCCTTTGTATCGCACGAGAAGAACCCTCTACTAGATGTCGCCGACCCCACGGCTTACATCCAGCACACAGGTCATGGGGATTTGTTCCAGGATCTTGATGGGCAATGGCACATGGTCTGCTTGGGAGTAAGGAAAAGGCAGAACTGTTATCCCATGGGTCGCGAGACTTTCATTGCACCGGTCGTTTGGCATGAAGGGGGCTGGCCCTCAGTGGACCCGATCGTCCTTAACCCAAGTAGTCTGCCAAGGTCTACTTCGTCCGAGTCATCTGCGGGTACCCCCCTGATTTGCGATGCAGAAGCAGGCCGAGTATATATCCGAGATCCTGATCTTACACGATTTCAATTCGCCGACGCTGGGCAGAAGATTATTATCAATCCTCTTCCAGCTTCATTTGCTGACTACACTCAACCTATCACATTCGTAGGAGCTCGTCAACGATCATTGCATAGATTGGCCAAAGTCTCACTGAGCGAACAGAGTCTGGAATCGCTTGTCGATCTTGAAGCGGGTCTCGTGTACTATAGAGACGAGCTCAGATTTGCTCGAATCTTTTGGAAGTAGCAAGGAGTCAGCCGCCGTCTTCGAATTCGTCAATTCAGCGAGGGACTTGCGCAGTCACCATGTGTGTAAGTTGAAGATGAAGTTGGATGGGCCCGTCCGATTCCGTATCGAGTATAATGAGTCGTCTCTCGATTTCCTTTGCAGCGGCTCTGGGACCCCCTGGGAAATGATCGGTACTGTTAATACTCTGGACATCAGTGGCTCGGATTTCATTGGCCCCGTCATAGGAGTTTTCGCTTCTGCTGAGCATGGGTCTTCTCTGGCTCATTTCTCGGATTTCTTCATTGACTAGGCTACTTTATAGTTTGACAATCGCTGTGTTTTTTTCAGGAGAGATTTAATGGCGCGCTCGATGGGTTGATGTCACGATTTTGAGGATCACAGGGTGTTTTGGGTGGCTATGATATGACTCATTTTGTTGATTGCACTCTGTCACCTATCCCTCCCGGTAATAGGTAACAACTAGTCAATCGTGGTGAGACTCGATTACACAGTGCAAAGCTTTGGTTGCATTCCATGTATTTGTTCAAGTCTAAGGAGCTACTCTAAGGCGTCGAAGAGAGCTTTATATAAGAGGCTCTCATCGTGGGCTAGTCCCGAATTAGCTAGCGTCGAGTACTCCTTTTCACTCCCTACGTCCTGCAACCCCTGTTTTTGCCCGTCCTCCGTATTCACGTAGTTCCGTTGATTACGTGAATATCATTATTCACACCATAATGAAGTAAAATATGAAGTTATACTACGGGACTTTCGCTTCACAGGGATGTCGGTTACGGAAGTGTGGAGTCCTCACCTGTAGGTACTGGGGCGAGCGTCCTGCTTTGGGTTGCAAGTCTGGGGATCGCATCGTAGAGCTTTTGACTGGACATACGGCGCTAATAACTCCATCCACTCGAGGATGACATTTCCCAGGTCCGCTACGAGCGCCAGATACACCGCCGGGAGTCCCGGCCACTGACTACCCGGGTGCACTGGGGTGGCAAGATGGAGCAAAATTTGCAAGTAGCATTGGAACTCTCTAGACCTTCGTTGACCCAAACAATGTTAAATTCATGCTTGAAAACATTCTAGATAAGTTACAAAAATACAGTACTGATTTGACTGTTTGGCTGATGTTCTCAATTAATCAGCCGGACGAGCCCATCTTGACCTGTTACGGCGTAACTTTCATCTGTATCATTTCTCTTGCCTAGCGTTCTGATATTCCTTCAAAGTTTACATGAACCCAATCTCACTGTACCAGATCTTGAGTTCGAAGGGGGTGAAACATCCTGCTCGGCATCGCTATTGGGAAGAGCTGATTCCACCCAACCCGGGTCCTCATCACCATCACTCTCAATCTCCCCGTGATCAACTTCCATAATGTCGTCTCGATCTTGATTAGCAGTCACATTGATCCCTTCTAGATGGACGCTCTTCAAGTGCTCAGTGCGGGAAGCACTATTGAGGAATGGCCTTTTTGCACGCGAACAACCTAGAAATGGACGGAAGATTCACTCCCTATTGCATTTATCTTCTCTCTTGCTACCTCCTATCTATCTCTCTTGCTTACGGGGTCTAGCACACAGGTAATAATTGGTCGGAGGTCGCGGAGCGTAGACAGGGGAATTCCACCCGTGATGCAAGGCTGACGAGGCTGGGGAGGTTTGTGTTTCGAGACACCCATTGGTGATCGTCACCAGATGTCGACTTCAAGCACGAGCACGACTAGACGTGGACCCAAGCACGAGCACGAGCACGACCAGACGACTTGCTCGTTCGTGCTCGTGCTCGTGCAAAGTCGACGAGGTGCAGTCTTGACAAATCCGTCCAAGGGAGTAATACTTAAGTCGTGCCCGTCGCTGATTGTTGACCTTATAGCTTTTTATGGCCAAATCGACTTACTGCCTACCCACAGAGATTTTGTTCGTCTCGAAAAGCTTCGATACGCCAGTCTCAACATCATTGTTCCCAGGCCAGAGAGACTCAGTTGGCTCGATTTCCCTTCTGAAACCACTTCCAAGGCACAATTTACGACCTCGACCGGCTGGTAGCGCGGGATCGGCGGTGGCCTGACGACCACAGGAAGGCGATGAGACAGATGATACCGAAGAGAGTGATCAGAGTGATCAGAATTATCGGAGTGACGAGGAGACGGATGATGAAGAATCAGAGGAATATGAGGGAGAAGATGAGGATGAAGATGAGGAAGAGGAAAATATATTGGGCGATGAAGAGCAAAGTAGTGAAGTGGAATCTCACCAGAGCGGACTTCAAAGTCACCTCGCGAAAGAGCAATCCTTAGTCAACAAGCCTCCGCAGAGGGCTCCTTGAAAGAGAAATTCTCAACAGCTGGAACGCCTTCGAGAGTACAAAAGGGCCTATCAGCAGCAATGGCGCCAAAACAGAAAGGATGGGGTTTATCTGCCAATTTATGTGGACAACTTTGTCGCTCATACATTACCCCATATGACCCCCAAACCTTGGAAAGCAAAATCGTATGCTCAGGAACAAGGATATTGGCACAAGCGACAAGCGACAAGAATCAAGAATGAAAATCAAGAAGGAAACCTGGAAACGGGAGCAATGCCGGGGAAAACAGTAACTGGCATAGTGTGGCTGGGTGGGTTGATGGGAATGTGGAATCTGTGCCGGGAATAGACTTTTTTGGTGCAGGTTGGCTCTAGGATCTGAATTGTGTCGGATCCACTGTCGCTGCTATGGGACAAGAATCGTCCAATTTGAGTAGCTGGAATGAGTGGGAAAAAGAGCCTTCCAGGAGATATGTCCCAAGGGGTATGCCGGAACCTGTGTATGAGCAGAACGACGATTATGATCACCCACTTGGCCCAGGCGGTTGTCAGATCAACAGCGAGGACTCATCTGCTTTATGCAATACATCAAGGAGAAGGTTCATAAATCTTAGCTGTGCACCTTTTTCATACAAATCGGCCCTACATTCCAAGGAAAGCCGGCTTGAAAAAGAAGTTGGCTAAGAAATGGAATCCAACTCTTGAGGATTGACTAACGCCGGTCACACAAGACCCGCAAAGCGCCTGCAGAATGCCACGACCTGACATTTCGAAGCTTGGGTTTTAGGGTAGAATATTTGGAATCTGGATCCGTTAGCATATGGGGAGGGATCGTCCCCCCGCCAAGGGCAACGGAACGGATCCGTCAGAAGTGAAGGGAGACGATCTGCTCATCCGACATCAAAGACATTGACTGTTATTTCTAGAAGAGGTTATGGGATATTTTGATATGGAATGGTTGGATCGGGTTGTGGATATCAGTGCTTTGATTTCTTGTTATTTCATCTTTCAACCGAAGTCAACACCACATGAAATAGGAACAGGTCTCATGTTCTCCTACGAAGAGAAACCCACCCAGGATCGGTGACCAAAACAGCAAAGTCCTTCAACCCCGGCATAAACAATCTCGCATTGTCAAGCTGCGTCATAATATGCTTTCTCATCCAACGGAAATCGTCCTCGTTGAGTATTGCAATGTCGCGCTGAATTTTCCCGCCTCGTCCATTTGAAGTCTGACGGTGATCTCGGGAGGCGATGTTACTAATCCATGAATGCTCGATCCTCTAGGCTGAGTAGCCGTTCCTGGTTGGCCATGTCCAGAAGATTCAGGCTCTAAATCCACAACATTGGGAAGCAGAGTCTGATCGTGGATAATAAAATTACAGGCTTGTTTATGACCTTGAAAATACTTTGTCTGCAATGTCTTTCATACCTATGTCACAATTGTACGAAGCCACATAATCATAATCAAGACACTTGTCGGGGTAGCGACAGGCACTACGGAGGCTTTCATGAGGAAGCTCCATACCAAATCCTTTTTTCTAGAGGTGCTTCGTGCGGAGTGAATTTTTGGAGTCTAGATCTGGCTCTTTTTGTACACATTTACTAGATATAGTCGACGACGGAGTTCGGGGAAATAAACGACATCATTCGAGAGAGCTCCGGACTGCGCTTTATATCTTGATAATAGTCTTTTAATCCTGTCATCTACCGTATTTGGTGGCCCTGTGATCGCATGTACCTTGTCCAGACCCCCTTCCAGAGGCATTGCCCTTTGTGCGCGAAAGTAGTGCCATAATATGGATAGTTCGGGGTTCTAAATCTTGAGTAATATATCTGGAGGAATCACAGACCCGCATACCTCACTAGCTAGTTCTTCGAGGCATGTTGTATGTTGTTCTTCTGTTTGTGTTCGAAGTAGATCGACCAAAGGGGAGGCTTCTTTGGACCCAAACAATCAGTTATATGTGCGAATAGAGAGATGGTAGGGCTCACTTCTCGGCGTGTCATAGCTTTGACCTGTGGCTAGATTGCTATTACCTAGCCCAGCAGTAGAGACCGGGATGGTATATATAATGGGAGGGACGGTGGATGTAGTATTGAGAGACGTGGATGAGCTCTGGGATGTCGGCTCTTCGGATGCCTGAGCTGGACTCTGCCACGGTATTGCCAAAGGCTGGCGCTGTCACAGACAAGAGAAGGTAAAACTCCGGACAGGGCGTCGACGTCGGGGTCATCGCTCTCATCTTCAATCCCATCGTCTGTCACCGTATCTGCGTTATCCTTAACACTTGGTCTACTCACCTCTTGGTTGCACAAAGTAGCAAGTTGGGAATCGTCAGTGCCAACAGCGAGATTTGTGTCCCAGTTACAGCCAGGACTCAGAGAGCTGGCATCGGTACACTTTTGATGGTTAATTGTCAATGAAATATCAGCAGGAGTCCGCAGTACTTCGGATCGGTCGGTTTCAGCGACTGATGATGCAGCTGTAGAAGTTGTGAGGAGATGGTTCTGGAAGCCATCCACGCGGGCTTGATCGACCTGTCCGCTGGTAATATTGGTTAATTCCTTGAGCAAGCACGCAGAGCATCCATTAGAGACAAGACCTTCCGTTATGTATGACCAGGTTTGAAGAAGGTTCCGGAGTTGGTTTTCAAGAGTAGGAATTCTGGTGGCATTATCTCCCAACTTTGCAGCTTTGGGGAACCGGCTATTTTAGTGCGGGGCTCTGTTCCGTTATGCCAAGACAAGACACCAAACCAGAGACCCACCCACACTGCAAGCTCGAAAGATGAACGAGCTGATGTGGCGGTGCTGGATCGTGATATTACGCCATATATACAGCTTTTTCGAAAACTGGTAAGATGTAGATGTAGAGACGAAATTTTTGCGCCTAGCCAAGGGATGTTGAAGGCAAGGAGTCTAGGGGCAAGGGGATTAAGGTTCAAGGGAATTTGAAGGCGAGGGAGTTTGGGTTCATGGGAATTTGAATGGTGCTGTGTTCTGAATAATGCCGAATGCCGAAAGCTTGTTTATTTGCTGATTTCTTGATTAAGCTATGGTTAAATCTGCAGTGTGCTTAAATTTGCATGCTTTACTGTATTCTGCTGAAAGTTCATTTTGTACTGTTGTGTGCTAAATTAAGCATTCAGCATAGATTGGTGGGGGGGTTGAAACCTAACCCGTTCACAATGCAAGAGATTATCCGAACTGAGATCGATAATTACGTCGACAACAAAAATAGAGGTAGAAAGACGGAGATTCCTGGAGACCCTCCTGCCTTTCGTCCCGTAGTGGAGAGTCGGCTGGGGCGGATGTGGGGTAACGAAGTAAGGCTGAGTGGGAATATGTGGGCCGTGGTCTTCCCGAACCGCCGATCACTGGTCAGTGCGCTTAGCGCGCGAGACAACAGCTGAAGGGTACCATGTCTGCTCATTAACTTACTGAAAACACGAGTGAGTCCACTCGACTAGATACCGCCTAACTTCTTGAATGCAGGGTTTGAAGGCTTGCAAAGTGTTGCTCGGTCGACCCAGTCTTCATTAGCCCGCCATCACTGTGATATCAGTGACAGCCTTGTCCTTCCCCGACGACAAAAGCTCTACACCTCCTCCCACGATAACAATGAATTACTCGGTATACATAGCTTTATCCTGTTTGGCAACAAAAGTTGATGTGAGCGATATAGGATGAAGCTACTAGGGAGGCTGCGCGACGTCAGGAGGAAATCCTCGCACGACTTCGGGAAGCCCTGAAGAAGCACCGGCTCGTAATTATGACGGGCGCCGGAGTCACACTTAATGTAACGGCAGACTCATCTGGGAAACCTCTCTCTCGAATCACATGGACGGGTCTGATTCGCAATGGTCTGGATTATCTGATCGAGGAGAACATCGTGGAGGCATCTGATGGACGGACAAGAAGGGCATATGAGGCGATTGAAGATCCAGAAGTCGGTGGCTTGCTGGACGCTGCAAGTACTTTGAGCAACCAGATAAAGCAACATGGTCAATTCCCCACATGGTTAGAATCGGTTTTTGGGAGTCTGAGTCGAGAAATTAGACATCCTGCTCTTCTCGACGTCCTCAAGGCGCTACACGAAAGCGGAGCAATCTTGCTCACGACAAACTACGATGATGTTCTCGAAAAGCACTGTGGGATACAACGGGTCGGTCGATCGAAGCAGGAAGATGTTTTCAGGTTTCGACGTGGAGATCTCACCGGAGTCTTCCACGTACATGGAAGCTATCATGACGCAGATGAGGTTGTCCTAGACACGACAGACTACTACAAAGTAAAGAGTTCAGATGTTGTTCAGGATATGCTTAGATCCTTCCTACAGGACAAAACCATACTTTTTGTCGGGTGTGGGTCCGGGCTAGAAGATCCAAATTTCGACGCGCTCTTGAGATGGGCTAGTGAAGGACACAAAGGTATCTCAAATCGACACTGTTTGCTTATTCGAGACGATGATACCGCGAAGTACCAGCCTTTAGTGAGAGTGAAGTACGGACCAAGATACGAGGATCTCGTTGTGTATCTTCAGCGAATTCTGGGCGACCAGACAGAAACGCAAAGCGTGGAGCCGACTACCTCGCAGAGACCAGCAAAAAGGCGACGCACAGGCACAAGGAGCAACTTCCTGGAGCCCAGCCAGGAACCTGAAGATCTTCGTAAGTAGGCCTAGGTCAATCTCTACACTCAATCATCTCTAACGTCGCGTGGAGCCTTCCTCAGATCTCTAGCGTTCCCGGAAATGGACTACCGGCGACAAGATACGCGACGGGCCCACAGCAGGACGTGCGGGTGGATCACAAGCCATCCTTCATATACTAATTGGCTGGACGAAGGCTTTGGAATTCTGTGGATCAAAGGCAAGCCGGGGTCAGGAAAATCAACCTTGATGGAGTTTCTCCTTCGAGACTTCGAGACGCGGGATGCTTACCGTAGCAGTATTCAGCTATCCTTCTTCCTACACGGTCGTGGTACATTGCTGCAGAAAAATCGACTTGGGATGTATCGGTCTCTCTTACACCAGTTATTACTGAAAGCGCCAGTTGCTCAGGCCAAATTCCGCCATGCTTTTCAAGAGCGGACGAGCAGTCAAGGAGTTGCTGGACAAGACTGGAACTGGCACACGAACGAGCTCCGGGCGTTCTTTATGTCTGCTGTTGAACTTATCGCCGAAACACAGCCAGTTAACATCTTTGTCGACGCGTTAGATGAGGCTAGCGATAGTACCGATAACCGACATGCAAGTGTCCAGATTGTGTCGGATTTCCATGAGCTGAACGACCGCTTGCATCGCAAGCAGCTCCGGTCTGCGATCTGCTTCTCGTGCCGTCACTTCCCTGTCGTAGCTGACAACAAAGGACGCGATATCTGGGTTGAGCGCGAAAACCAGGCAGATATCTCGACTTACGTGTGCGATGAACTTCAGAGAAGACTTACTTTGCATACAGTCGAGCAAGGATACCTGGCAGGATTTCAAGATATCATTATTCGAGGAGCCCAAGGAGTGTTTCAATGGGCCGCACTTGTCGTTTCTCTTGCAGTCCAGTATCACAATGACGGCTTGTCGCCAAGGGAAATAAGTCAAATACTAGCAGAAGTCCCTGCAGAACTAGGCGATGTCTACAAACACATCTTAAGTGATGTTATCGACAAACGGCACCGTCAGCACACCTTGCGCCTCATGAGATGGGTGTGTCTCGCTGAGCGCCCTCTGACAATAACCGAGATGTGCTTTGCTATGAGCCTACCTACTACTGAGATGGATTCCCCGGAACTGTCCGTTGCTGAATTAGATTTGCCACTAGAACCTATGATGATAAGACGAGTCGTCAGTTTATCTGGGGGTCTTGTGGAATTAAAGCAGCACGCAGGGAGGAAGATCCTACAGTTTATTCACCAATCTGTTAATGATTTCCTCGCTCGAGACGGACTTCGATTCCTGGATCAAAATGCCTTTGAAGATGTGATTGGACAAGGCCACCACCAATTGTCACTCATTTGTGCAAATTACATGAGAATGACCGAAGTGAATAGCTATAAGCTTGACGTTGGACTTGCTGCAACTCAGCTCCCGTTTGTGGACTACGCCGTAAAGTCTTGGTTCTTACACGCGGAGAAAGCCGAGACGAGAGGAATTTCACAGGATTATCTGTTGCGATACTATCACAGGTTTCCAGTTGTTCTTGAGCCTTGGATCCGCCTCTATAGACTCCTTGATGAATCCAATTACTCTGGACGGCGGCCTGAGGAGTCTTCAACGATGCTTCATATCGCTTCTAGTGCGAATCTTATAACTGTTATAAAAGGCTTATTATTGTCGGGTCTTGACCTTGAACAAAAAGATAGCTCTGGAAACCGAGCAGTCCACTATGCGTCTCGTTGGGGCCATGCAGTCGTGGTGCAGGCGCTACTCGATGCAGGAGCTCTCTTTGAAGCAAGAAATAATAGCGGGTGCACAGCTCTGGAACGAGCAGCAAGCAATGGGCATGAAAAAACAGTCCGGCTGCTACTTCTTAAAGGTGCAGACGTCAACAAGCAGACTGGTTCTACTGGAAATGCATTATATGGAGCTGCTGCAAAGGGGAATAGGGCTATTGTCCAACTGCTTCTTAAAAATAATGCCGACGTTAACGCTCAAGGTGGCGAGTACGGCAATGCACTCCAGGCGGCTTCATTTAGAGGATACCAGACGGTAGTCGACGTTTTGCTCGCTCAAGGGGCCGACGTTAACGCTCAAGGTGGCGAGTACGGCAATGCACTCCAGGCGGCTTCATATGGAGGACACCAGACGGTAGTCGAGGTTTTGCTCGCTCAAGGGGCCGACGTTAACGCTCAAGGTGGCGAGTACGGCAATGCACTCCAGGCGGCTTCATATGGAGGACACCAGACGGTAGTCGACGTTTTGCTCGCTCAAGGGGCCGGCGTTAACGCTCAAGGTGGCTATTTCGGCAATGCACTCCAAGCGGCTTCAGTAGAAGGACACCAGACCGTGGTCGACGTCTTGCTCGCGAAGGGGGCCGACGTCAATGCTCAAGGTGGCCTCTACGGCAATGCACTCCAGGCGGCTTCATATGGAGGACACCAGACGGTAGTCAACGTCTTGCTCGCTCAAGGGGCCGATATCAATGCTCAAGGTGGCCACTTTGGCAATGCACTCCAGGCAGCTTCATATGGAGGACACCAGACCGTGGTCGACGTCTTGCTCGCGAAGGGGGCCGATGTCAATGCTCAAGGTGGCCACTTTGGCAATGCACTCCAGGCGGCTTCATATGGAGGACAGCAGACCGTGGTCGACGTCTTGCTCGCGAAGGGGGCCGACGTTAACGCTCAAGGTGGCTATTTGGGCAATGCACTCCAGGCGGCTTCATATGGAGGACACCAGACCGTGGTCGACGTCTTGCTCGCGAAGGGGGCCGACGTTAACGCTCAAGGTGGCTATTTCGGCAATGCACTCCAGGCGGCTTCATTTAGAGGACACCAGACGGTAGTCGACGTTTTGCTCGCTCAAGGGGCCGACGCTAACGCTCAAGGTGGCTATTTCGGCAATGCACTCCAGGCGGCTTCAGTAGAAGGACACCAGACCGTGGTCGACGTCTTGCTCGCGAAGGGGGCCGACGTCAATGCTCAAGGTGGCGAGTACGGCAATGCACTCCAGGCCGCTTCATTTAAGGGTCATCAATCTACCATGCATCTCCTCCTCAACAAGCATGCCGATATTACTCGCCAAGATAATTAAGGCCGATATGTCCTCCATCTTGCTATTAGAGGAGGTTATCAGAAGATCATAAGTCTCGTCTTATCTAAACTCAACGTACCTGACTGGAATCATCAAGATCTACAAGGCTGCTCTGCACTCCATTTTGCCGCCTCTGGTGGATCCGACCAGATCGTCCAAGCCATCCTACAGTCTACAGTCGATATCAATCTTGTGGACACATATGGCTGGACAGCACTTCATTGGGCTTGTCGAAATGGCAGCCACAAGCTCGTGCATATGCTCAGAGAGTCTGGAGCAGATCCTAGCCGAAAGGATAGCAATGGTTGGACGCCGCTTGATGTAGCTACATTTTGTCACAATGACTCTTTAGCTTCTCTGTTTCAAGATAACACAATGCAACTAGAGTCGAGGCAAGCTGGCACTAAACCTGGGGACCGTCAGTACTGCAGCTGTAGTTCTTGTTATCATGTAAGTCATGTTTGTACAAAAGTATGCGTTTCTGCTAAACAAAACAATTAGCCTATATACGGTAATCGTTACAACTGTTCGGACTGCAGGTTTTTTGATCTCTGTTTCAGATGTATTATAGATGGATCTAGGATACATCAGCATGATCATAAGTTCGAGGTAATAGCAGGTTAAGTATGTATATAAGATGGTGTTCAATGAACCTTCCGCTTTCTGTTCGTTACGTCGACTTGGTCAAGTACTCTATGTCTTCTTTTTTATAAATTTGATAAAGAGGGGCTTGGGGGGGAATGATGTTCATATAACAATTGCTTTCATGTGATTTCTAAACTTCCAGATCTAGAATCTTCTACCGGCTTCGCTTATCAACAGTGATTCCTGATAGGAACTATCAAGCGTAAGTGTTCCGTGGAGAGTTCCGATAGATTGGTTACTAGGGTCCAAGACAGGGTCTATCGCCCCGTCGCTTGTCCGTGGAGCGCCAAAGGAAATTACCCAAGGCCATACTAGTAGTCAACGCGTGAGTATTTCTCTAGTTCATATAGTAAGTCCATATTAGTTCAACCCCCTTACTCTGACGTTGACAGAAGGGCTCAAAGAAAGGTTGCTGGAACTGCGAATAGAAAATTTCGGTTAACTTATTTCGATATTGGTAACTAGCATGGCGGGAAGGGTTTTTGGGACGCTGGAGCACAAGTCATGTTTGGTGTGGTTGGAGGGCGAGAGTGATCTACCTGGGACCTTTGGGCAAGGGATTTCGTGATCGTATCATATTCATGTCAGTAGCAATTGTTCAACCTCTCATAGATATAAAATGCGGGTACAAGGATTTGACTCCATGATTGGTGTCTCCCAGGCTCCACTTGTTTGTAGCGAATAAGTGGACTGCACTTTTATTTCCTTGAGAGGTTCCTCCAAGTACCTCTCTATCATAACGATTGGGTGTCTGCAGCTCGAGTTGCCTACCTCGCCTTCTGGAACTCTCGTACATTAAGAAATAGCAACGTTCCTTGCTCCTTCAGCTCGGCCAGATCATATCATTAAGGATAGCCCACTACTACACCCTCTGCAAGCGGGAATTTGGGAGCCAAAGTTCCCTGAAGCAACACCTTGAGTCACCGGCATATAACCTCGAGTGAAGATTGCGGGAGGAGTTTTAGCAGCCAGCAAGCTCTCCAACAGCATCTGGACTGGCAAGCGCACCTGACTGAGTATGACGTTACGTACCTCGGCATCCCTCGCTCTGTCATCAATCCTGTCTGCGCAACTTCAGTTCGATTTCGCTTTAGCGAACCTACTGTGAACGACATTCTGAGCCGGACGAAGACCGAGCTAGATGAAGCGATTGTGGCTGCACTGATACTAGCGGCTCTGCGTCTATTACCCATCGAAAACACACCACAGGGCATTGCCTTACGTAAAGAACAAAAGTGTATCAGGGCTGCTGGGTCCCAGCGCTCTGCGGACGCCTTCTGTGAGGAGTTGAGTCGCCTTGGTCACGTATTTCTCCGCGAAGCTCAGCAAGGAGGGCAGGCTGTGACCCTACGCTTCCAAAAACCGACCTAAATCTGTGGCCATTTGTGTTTGTGGCTAAAGTACTAAAAGTATTTCGGATTCCGGTCCAACCTATTATTTTCATCAAAAAGCAGCAGACAATACGAGAAGTATGCGGCTCAGATAGGTCCAGGTGCTGCTACTTTGCTACCGAGCCACAGCAGAGGCACAATTTTTTACACCTGACTTCGAAGCAGGCTCTGTTGGATGATATGCCTGAGGAGATATGAGATGAGATTTTCGTTCGAGATCAAAGCGAAAAGGAAAAATTGAAAAAGGTAACAGATGGCAGTGCGAATAAGAAATATTTTTAGGCCCTTTAACTCCATTACCAAACCTTGAAAACCAACATCCAAATTCCAAGCTCCTTAAATGCCAAGGGATTCTTCCAGTCCTTCGAATTCATAGTAAGAATTCCGAATAACGCCCCAAATCACTTAATTAAGCATATCTGACACTCATAAAATGTGCCTAATGAAGGAAACTGCGAAAAGCAATCAGGGCAAGCTCTACGTCGGAGGTTGATCTCATGGATCATTGCCACGTAATTTTTGAAATCCATTGTGTGATTGAGAACGGACCCCTGAGCCTGAGGTTGAGAGCAGCAATGGAACGGGGAGCTCATCCTTAAGTCCATCTTTGCGTACTGGAGCCGACCGCGGCTGGCGGGTCTGGAGCTTCTGCTGCGATGCAAGCGCCACCATATGGTCAATGGCACAAACCTTTCGAGCGACGATGGCTTCAGAGCTCAAGTCCTTGGGAAAACCACAGAGGATCTACTGGAGTTGTGTCCGTTCTTTAAGTTGATGTTCAACTAGAGGTTCGACCTCATCCTCTGCCGTAGTCTTGTTCTGCCGTCTCTTGAGTTGCATCTTCATCATCTCGTTGTGAACGCGAAAGAAGTAATCCTTCCGATACGCGTTCTTAATCTCGTCTTTCAAGCTTTTCGTCGCATTAGTGACTTGCTTGCAGAGGTCTTTGTACTCCATTTGAATCTTGTTCGGGGCCCGCTTGATGAACTTGTAGTCCCATTTGATCTTGTTGTAGAGCACCTGGATACGCCGCTTGAGGCTAGCGATCTCTGGATCTAGAGGATCCATCACCTCCCCTGGAACATCTCTTGGAGCACCCGAGTTGCACCAAATGCTCATGTGCGTGAAAGCGCGGGTGAGCCATCATCAGAGATATCGCTCTCTAGAAAGGCGTCCTGCACGTTAAATCTGACCTGGTGGTTGATGTATGAACAGTTGAAGACTCCGGTGAAGGGATCGTGTCTCATCACTTGGTCACGTATAGCATCGGGGGCAACGCCTGTGATAGCATTCGCCATGCCTCGGCGAAAGATGTAACTCGTCACCTGGTCCTCTAAGCCAACATCTCTCTCTCTCTCTCTTTGTGACTTAAATCATGGTTGGTAATGTTGCTCCCCTAAATGGAAGAGTGGATTGTAGACGGGTTCGTCTTCGCCGGGGAACACCTTACCTTAGATTATTTCGGAAGTGTGATAAGGTTTGAGAAAGATTGTCGATCACATTTTGCGTGAGGTACAGGTAACAAAAGGTACGGGTATCAACTTTTGATACTGGTACCTGGGGGTACTGGTAATCACAGGCCAGAATTACTCTTTCAATGATGACACCGGAACCGTCACTTTTAACTGTGGTCGGATACAGCTCGCTTACGAAAGGGGCCACAACAATCCACTGAAAATCAAATAAAGTTGAAGATATGCACAAGCAGATTGACATACCCTATTACGACACACAGTCAAAGTAGTCATCCACTCCTTGTGAACAAGTTCACTATTCTCCATCTACCGCAGCTTGAGATGGTACCAGGACAACAGAGGAAGCAATGTAAGTCGGTGGTGGTGAGTCATTATGCTCATGTTCTACCTATCCACACCTCCAAAACTAAACGACACTTCAGTAGCTAAAGTGTTCAAGCAACTAGACCAGCCTCCCAGATGCTGAAATGAATCGAAAGAGGGGAAAATATCGATCGCGGTTTCGGGATCGCGGGATCAGGATCGCGGTTCTCAGTTAAGCAAACAACCACAGATCTGTGGCTATAACTTGAATGCTATGCCTATGAATAACATCATAAACAATAACGACAGCAGTACCAACCATAGACAGTAATAACTGCTTCAATAGCGTTCTCCAGTTCCGTATTCTATCTACACTACCAGACGGCTCCTAATCATCTTTCCTTATTTTTTCTTGAAAATCATGTTTCAATTTAACATGAACTTTTTTAACTATTGGTTTGTCTTCCTCGGTGCAGTCTCTTTGGCGACCGCGCAATGCTGCAAGGTACCCCATGTTGTTATAACCGTTCAATTTGCAGGAAAAATCTCCCTTGGAACTTAGCAATCTTCCGAATTTATGCTACCGCTCTTTTCTAATTGCACGTATCAACTTTCTGGCGATGCAGTGCTTGCTAGCGGTAAGCCATCTTTCGTTTCGATAAATCACATTTTTCTAACACTATTAACAGTTACAGGGCCAGCCCCAGTCACGTTGTTATTATTGGTTCCAGTGATTGATATTGAATTACCTGGCTAACTATAGTGCTACGCACGCTGTATATATAGGCCCTGTAGGCAACTACCAGCTGACGTACTACAGTGACTCATACGCCATAGGCAGCCTCTAGCTGACGTACTACAGTGATTCGTACGCTATTGCCACCGGCTAACGTGCCCTGTAGGCGCAGCCTACAGTAGCAAAGATTACTAATCAATAGCCCCCTTGCGTAGCCCTGTCGTTACCTTCAGGCCTCTATACACTAAAACCCGTTTTCTTAGGGTAGCTTAACAGTAAGCCTACGTTGATCGCAAGGCTCTACTCCACTTCTGTACCACAGTAGCTTAATAGTTAGCCTACCCTGAGTGTCGGTGCAGTACCGGTTCAAGTACTGTGGGTGGGATAAAGCCCAATAAACCACACAACAAGAGAGGTAGCATGTAGTGAGGTACGGGAGAGACTCTAGGTGTAGGAAATCGCGAATCGATCAAATCTAAAGATAATACATATCTGAAGAGCGCGAAAAGTCGAAGGAGGAGAGGAGAAAAAAGTGTATTAGATAACATCTATGAAAAGTTCTTGCTTCTTGAGTTGTTTTCAAGTGTTGAGCTCTTTTATGTGGAAAGAGCCTATCCGGTCAGGTGACAAAGAAGCTACCGAGAGCCTTCCCCACCACAGTAGTCTTTGACAAGAGTTTATAACTAAAACGATCGCATTAATGATGTCTGGTGTGTAATACTATGTAAAAAGGGTAATAAGATCATTCGGATAACAGTCTTCTAGTAAGTGCACTTCAAAGTCGAAATCGTTAAGCTTCATAGGCTGAAATTCAGTGCCTTTCTTCTGTAAAGGCTTCGCTTTCGGTCTGAGGATCCCCAGATCTGTTGGATCTACTTGTACGTCTTCGGGCATAGTTGCCGCATTAAATGTAGATGATTTTGGGTAGAAAAAGTGGGTTTGTTGATGTTATTTGTTTATCCGCCCCCTGAGCGTACATGCCATAGTTAGGGCAACGGTAGCGCCCCGCTTCAGCGCTGCCCCCTGGAAAAACCCGTATCTGGCACTGAAGGGGATGCGCTGTAAAGGCCTGAATCTTAGCCCCCAGCTACTGTAGGCTATATTCCGATTTTAGGGCGTCCCACTGCTCTTTAGCAATCTCCTTCAGCAGTATATGCTGTAAAGGCCCTTGAGCACATAGCCCCATAATTAGGGTGCTAGCTTTGGCGTCCTTAACCTCTGTAAGGTCGCTATCTATCCCTGAACCCCCTGTAGTACTCCCTGTAGAGCCACTACTAGAGGTTCTAGTGGGAGCCCCTACAGGCTCCCCTTCAGTTGCTTTAGGGGCCGATGCCCCTGTAGCTATGGGAGTTTGAACCCCTAATTCGACGACACTCCAAATGGACTGGCCCTGTAAGAGTCGTTTGACTTGTACAGTACGCTCCAAGGCCTGTAATTAGGCCCTGTAAGCTTCCCGATCCGCGGGCGTTCGACACTGTAATCGTCCATTATACAGTAGGCTACAGCGACTGTAGGCTTTGAGGTGAGGCAAAAGATCACTAAAAGAAGTGCAACTGCAAGAGGCTACAGCGTGTGGTAGTGTGCGGCTTCGGGGCTCATAACCTGTTGGTTCTAGTGATTGATATTGAATTCACTGGCTATTCTACAGTGCTAGGTATGCTATACATATAGGCTTTGAGAGCCTGTACGCGGCCCTACAGGCCGCACGTATAGTGGCAAGGCTCTGTAAGCTTCGGTGATTACAGTGGCAAGTCCCTGTAATCATAGCCTATATTACAAATCAACATAAATATCACTACAGCACCTCTATCAAACAGCGGCTGAGATACGGGTTTTGGGATTCTTTTTGATGCTATTAATGCTGGTGTTCCACAGGCCATGTAGATAGCCCAGTTCTCACCAGTCTATGGTCGTATGTGTCAGGAGAACAGATTATTGAAACTATTAATCAAGTGTTTAAAGTGCTTAAAATGATAAAAACCGTTCTCCGATTCAGACCTCAAACTCCAAAAATGCACTTTCTGTTAAAGTCAAAGCCTCGCTGCAAGGAGTTTCTCGGGGGGGGGGGGGGGGGGGGGTTGCTCAGTTTCAGAAACCCAGGCACGGTTTAAATTTGCCGAGTTTCCCCGCGTTGGAACAACGAGTTTGGGGGGGGCGGGGGGGGGGGGGCATCACTGTACTAGTTAGGGATAGCAACTCCGTTTCGCAGAGATCAGCCAAAGGTAGAGCAGCTCTATTCTGTCTTTAGCACATCCAATCCTACGAGGAATGACATTGAACTCCACTTGTTACGCTGCAAATCACATACCCAACACTTCCAAAGACTCATATGCTTTGATTGGGGGGCAACTCGACCAGAAAGCGCCTTCCCGTTCTGGCAGCTGCATGTTCCCAATGTGAAACATCACCCTGGCATTTGGAACGGCCTGTAACAGTTCGCTAGAATTTCCGAGAATGAAGTATCGCTTCAAAGTTGACATTAATCCATTGTATATATTTCTAAGATTGTTCATTTCCCCAACTTGTGTCGGACAGCTTTGTCCATACTGCAATATCTCTCTCTATACGCATTTCTTGTATCAAATTTGCACGTCCTTGGAAATGTTGTACTCTCGATTAGATTTTTTGTCATACGAAATTCGACTCCTCAACATCCAGGAGGCTTCTGACGACAAAGAGTTGTGCTGCACGCTGGAACACACGACCTTAATCGAACCCGGAAGTTACTATGCTTTATCATATTGTTGGGGCGACCTGCGCAGCAAAAAGAAGATCCTTATCAACAATACTATTGTCGAGGTTGGCCACAATCTTGAAGCTGCCCTCCAACAGTTGCGCTCCCGTGGATATATCCGCATTTGGATCGATGCGTTGTGCATCAATCAGAATGATGATGAAGAACGAGGACTTCAGATTCGTAACATGAGGCAAATCTATTCTCAAGCTTTGTCCGTTATCTTATGGCTTGGAGATGACCCGGACAATACTGCCAACGCCATCAAATACCTATTTGAGAATGAGAGATACATGTGGTTTCCTGGTCGAAGATACACTGCTGTTGGCATGACATCGAACGCCAGACTGAGTGCCACGGAAACGGAAAAGGAATGGGACGTCCAACGCTGGAGATTATTTCAGGGCTTTTTTGAGTTACCGTACTGGAGGCGCGCATGGGTCATTCAGGAAATCGCATCAAGCAGTCAGGTGGCGGTACTTTTCGGTCAAGAGACATTAGAATGGCGACACATCACCAAAGTTCTTGCTTACTGGAAACAGCAACCGGGAAATGTTCCGATGGCTTGTTTATCATACATGTATGCCGCCGAACTTGACCACTTTCGGATTCGCTACAAGGATCTACGGCAAATCAGCCTACTCGAGGCAATTCAATGGAGTCAATACGCGCTTGCGACCGATCAACGAGATAAGATCTATGCTCTTCTTGGTCTGACATCTGATGGGCCACGGCTTGTCCCAATGCCAAATTATCAGCGAAGTTTTGAGCAAATACTATGCGACTTGACCCAAGCATTGCTTTCTGTGGTGAAGATCTCAGATCCACGTTCGGAACACATTCCAGTTCATTCCAAGAAAGGGTGGCCTTGGTGGGAGGCTTCATCTCTAGAACTCTGGATAGAAGTCAACACGGCTCTTGGAACCCCATTTTGCTCTTTATATCCTATGTTCTCACATGTTCAGATGCAGCGAGCTCTGGATGAGAAGTCACTCCAGACACATGGAATCCTGTTGGGTCAGGTAAACCAGACTAGCTCTCGCCCCCCAGACCCAGAACCCTTCGCAAAGAGGCTAAAATCATACGTGGACAACCAGAAGTACGGAAAGGTCAGCATCGTTAGCCGAAATCCCCATCTGTACCCTTCTGGACTGCCAGCTGCCATATTGCACACCCTATGTCTCGGCCGACCTGCTTCTGGCATTGATTCTCAATCTTGCCTCAATTATCTTTGGAGTCGCAAAGGTCTCAGCGAAATTTCTGGTGGGAGGAGTTCGGTGTCGCAGCAAGGCAAGCAATGGATCGGCATCAATAAGTGGTTACGATCAAACTCGGCACTCAGAATTGGATCGCTAACTCTGGAGGAATGGGCAAAATTAGATTCCAAGTCCACCCGCTTCAAGGATGTATTGCATGCGGCAACCGCCCCTTTTCCATATGAAGGATTTGGGCGCAATGTTGACCAGATTGCAAGGACTTTGGAAATACCAATGGCCCTGATCGTCACCGACACAGGCATCATAGCACGGGCTCCACCCAGAACAAAGATTGGCGATTGGGTGTTTTATATGAAAGGAGCAAGCATACCTGTTATTCTGCGGCAGAAGGAGATGCCCTCGAATAGCCCACTTCAAGAGTTTCTTGTTGTAGGTGGTGCATATATTCACATGGATGAGAAACTCCCTGGAAGTGGTGTTTTTGGAGATTGGGCCGAAACTCATTTCATGAAACCAGAAGGTCTCCAGTCTGTAGTTATAAGCTGATCTGTTCTGAGCAATTTTGAAGAAACTTCAAAAACAATGCTCAACTGTGACTTCTCAACGTGAATATAGAATGAATTATCTAGGTCAGAGATTCTAGGGAGCGAAAAGGAATGCATTGTGCTGTAAGAACCATGAATTCTGTGAAAATAAAAGTTCATGAAAGCGAATTAACTAGTGTGTTAGTAAAATTAGGAGCGTGAACAACTAGCCGGTATCACAGTTGATCAATGACTAAAGTTCTCAAATTAACAGTGACTCGTTTACCTGGAGTCCTAGTCCAGGACTTCTGGACACATCTTAAGACCTAGGGTCTATATATTGACTTTCGCTAAAGTATACAGCATCATTCTGAGCCGCATGGAGACGCCACATAATAGAATCCGGCGTCCGGACCCCTGGTCTCTTAAGAGTGCGGCAGCTATCACGTGTGTTGCTAACCCGGTTCTCAGAGTCTAGAAAAGATCTGAAGGTATCGCAAGCTGTTGTATAGTAGACAGAAGAGATTGCCCAGTTATCAAGAGTCTATGGTCGTATGTGACAGGCTAAGCGGTATTCGAGTCTAAATCAAGAGACTTGGAACAATTTGTGGGGCAACAAGGATCAATGAAATGCTGACCTGACTCCTGATTAGGGGAAAAGGTGGAGTTGAGAGTTGAATCGAATCCTACCTACGAATCCTCCTCCATCTCTACGGACTCAGCCTCTCAATCTTCCACCCCCCCTCCTCCAACTTAGTATACTGAAAGCGATCATGCAACCTACTTTCCCTCCCCTGCCAAAACTCCACCATTTCAGGTTTAATCCTCAACCCGCCCCAAAACTCCGGAACAGGAACCTTCTCCACTCCCTCAAACCTCTCCTCAGCCTCTTTCACCCACCCTTCCAATTGCTCCCTCCCCTCAAGAACCTGACTCTGCCGACTAGCCCACGCACCGACCCGACTCCCTCGAATCCTCGTATCGAAATACACTTGACTCTCTTCGCTCGTCAATCTCTCGACTTGCCCCTCAACGCGGACTTGTCGTTCTAATTCCCTCCACCAGAAGGTCAGGCTGGCCCATTTATTGCTCTCAATATCTTTCGCTTTCTTGCTTGTGCCGAAATTGGAATAGATGACAAAGCCTGTTTTATCGAGTTCTTTTAGATAGACCATACGAGAACTCACGCGGCCAGAAGGTATAGAGGCAGTGGAGAGGCAGACTGTCTCGGGTTGGTGTACCGAGTTGGTTTGCGCGTGTGTGAACCATGCGTTGAATTGTGTGAAAGGCGAAGTAGGATCTAATTGGTCTTTGTCGAGGGCACCTTTGGTGTATTGCTCGGCTTGGGAGTTTGTTTTGTCGTTTGCTGGTGCGACTGTAATATGTACCGTTAGCTATTGACTCATTTGAGGAAGGCTGGAGAGAGGAATGAGGGGTCAAAGTGGGGGAAATACAGATCAGCTTCGATGTGTTTTGTGGCGGGTGAAGAGCCATTTTGATAAAACTTGGACGGTATAATAGATTTGGTGTCAAAAGCATAAAGTAAGTTGAATGTTGTGCGAGTGTTGAAGAATTTGCGAATGTCAGGTCACCTTTGTTCTGGTGACGATGTTGATCTAGCGCTAGTTTAGTGGGCTATCAGCCTTGTTCTCAGCCTTGTGGCCCTTCTCGTGTTAGAGAGTGGTGAGAATTCTTGGACTTTGACCATTGTCATAATTTTTAACCGGTACTTAGGAGTCTCTTAAACCAATGTTCGGTAAATATTGAATCATTCATTCTCTGTGCTACTAATAGGAAAGGTCTAGATAACCCCGAACTGCCCTTGAATGTACAGAGCTCATGGCTCTCAAATCATTATTCCCAAACGCCTCATAATGCAAATCCCACCCTGTCCATTTAATCCAGGCTAGGAGCCAAAGTAATCAAGCTGAATCTCAACTCCCCTCCTGCAGTCTCGGCCTCCCTCTTTATAAACTGCCTAGGTCCCATATCCAAAGCCTTCTCGCTCAAAATATCCTCCTCCTCTCTAAGCAGTCCTCTATCCAGAGGTCCCTTTCTTCGTCCATCCATCTCCCACAAGTGATTCTTCTCATCCTTGACAAAGCAAACGTAGTGCAAGTCAATATTATCCTCGGCGTCGGGTGTAGCGCTCTGTCCCTGGCTCGCAGCACTTTGGTGAGCAGTTTCCAAGGCCTGGGAATTGTATAGCAAATCTGCTCGCTCGATAGGTCCTAATGGTGTAGCGTCTTTGACGAGCTTCTCGAGGTCTGAGCCGGGTTCTATCCATCCCAAATATCAGCAAACCTCCTACTCATTCCATGATCATTCCTTACGTATGAACTCCCTCGAGGTGCCATTGCTAACAGCATGCAGGATCCCAATCAAACCACACGCATTTCTAATCGTCTGTTTATACCAGATCACCGGCTCTCCAGCTCCTTTACCCTCGTACTCTGCCTTGCTTCTATCCTCTTGTACGCGGAAGTTCTCGTAGGATTTGCTGACTGGGAAGACGAGAAGAAGGGCATTTGCGGGGCGGGGGATGAAAGAGAGGAGGTCGGGATCCTCGATGCTGAAGACGTCGTGGAAAGAGAGGGTTGGGGAGAGGCCGAGTTTGTGGACTAGAGAGGACATGACCTCTGGGTTGTTCTCTGTAGAGTAAAGTGCAGGTTAGCAAGTTGCTGCAGATATGCATGGAACAGAGCTCTTTGCGGCTTACCAAGAGGGACGAAAGCCTTGCGGCCCTTGGGTACATCTGGATCATCGTGAACTTGAGCTTCTGCCATTTTTGTGACGTATTGTGTTTGTATGCTGTAAGGAAGTGAAGCTTGAGCGTTGGAAATCTAACAGGCAGAGAGTGGTTGCGCGTTGACCCCCGCCGCAAGGAGGTTTTTCCGATCCGCGTTGAAGCTACTGTAACCCCCACCTCCCTTTTATGGTGTCCTTTGTTACGACCTACGAGGCGCATCGTAGGTCGTAACAACAGTTTACGTATAAATAAATAATATTAACTTTAATGATAACGCATTATAATAACGCTATTAGTTTTATTATTTTTATTGACTAAATTTTAAATATGTATATGTTAATTAACAAAGTCGCCTAGAAAAGGGGCTCGCTAGTGGTTTGTGGTGAGCCGGAAGATATCGGCCCGAGTGGGCAGAATTCATTTTTGATTTCCATGATCCAGCGAGTCGCCTCATCCTGATTACAACACCACTAATAACATCCATCTCAGCGCCAATTCATTATTCTGTACCTCGATCGATTTGTATTCGCGATCCTATAATTCTTCTAATACTTCTTAATATAAATCTTCTTTTCGCGACGTTATCATGGGTTGGTTTTGGGCAGACTCCGATGTATCTGTTGTAAATGCGAGGAGCGCGCCTCATCCGATGCCAGCTAATAGCAATGCCTCACCACCAGTATGATCTCCGAATCGCTTCTTTCGAATCCTCTAATAACTTCTAGCCATCATGTCCTATGCACCAGAGCTCTCCTACTGTAGCAAAACCCCTTACGCCACCAGCAGAATCTGCTTGCCCTTACACACCCTCCGATCTGTCCGCAGATACCAAGACGTCCTCCAAATACTCTAAATACAACCCATTGAATTACATGTTCTCCGATATCTCTCAGGAGCGAGCCAAGGATCAAACAGTAGCCCTGCCGACTGAGCGCGAACCATCAACTATCCCAAAGGGCTCAGGCGAGGGCAACTGGGAATACCCATCTCCGCAGCAGATGTACAATGCGCTTTTGAGGAAGGGGTATACGGACACAGATGCGACTGCGGTGGAGAGTATGGTTTCGGTGCACAATTTCTTGAACGAGGGCGCCTGGGCTGAGATCGTGGAGTGGGAGCGCAGATTTGGTGGAGGTCTGAAGAAGGGGTGGGAGATGTGTAAGAGAGGAGAGCAAGGATCGATGGCTGGTGCAAACCACGAGGCAGGGGCAAATTTCGATGGAGTTTCCCAGCCAAGTCTGCTTAGATTTATGGGAAGGCCGAAGGAGATGACGCCCAAGGCTGCTATGATTCAGATTATGGGGTGGATATATCCTAGTGCTTTTGCGTAGGTTTTATGACTTCTGATAGAAGTTCTTCCCGACAGAGAGATCAATGCTGACTGGAAATAGTACGGAGCCTCCATTTGATCGACACGATTGGTTTGTGCAGAGAGAAATTGCAGGGCAGAAGAAGGAGATCAGATATGTTATCGACTACTACTCTGGACCGGATGACCCAACAGGCGAGCCAGTCTTCTACCTTGATGTCCGCCCAGCCATCACGCCTACTGCTGCTGTGGAGAGAATGATGAGATGGGGAGGAGATGTATGGTATAGGGCTTCAGGAGCACAGCTGCGGGAGAAGGGAACCAACTGAATAGAGGGTCTGCATGACTGGATGATACTTGTGTCGCTTTTGAGCGCTGAATTTTTGGGAGTCATTAAGATATGGATATATCTACAAGGGCGGGTAATTTCTCAGGATGGGTCAGTCAAGCGTGTATTTGTTTTCCTTGTCTTGCTTCTGATGTCTTGATGGTAATGCCTTCCTACCTGTCTTTCGGTTCTCCTCTCTTCTTGTACTATATTTCGATACCATGGACTCAGGGCTATTCCGAGCAAACGAAGGCTTCTAGTGACAAAGTCCCTCAATATTCTCTACTTTCTTTTCTGGGATTATGACATTGAATATCTGGATGTTGCTAGGAATACTGGCACGTGTTTATCCTGTGTCGATAAGCGATAAGAGCTTCAGCCCACTTCTAACTCCAACGACACTTCATGTGTTCTAAGCAACAGAAAGCACAATACTCAATCATGGCTCATATATCGACTCGCAAGTTTATAAAATGGGGTGTGAGTCGTCCTTTAGTCTATTCCAAATTAAATTAACATAAACAAAAGGACGAACCAGCTGGGGAAAACACAGAGTAAGTACCCCTCACCCCCTCCAATACACCCTTCTAACACTTAATCCAGCACCCTCGTATTGACAACACCCGGTAAACACTTCGTCGACATCAGGATCTACCTCCCAACCTCCCCAGATGAGCCCTCTATCCCAAGCCTAGCCCCCCTCCCCAGCTCCCGTCTCGAATGGGGCTTTGCAGGAACAGCTTCCCCCACTCCAGCCGTCTACTCCTCTCTCCCCGGCCGCGAAACGGAGATCGAGAAGCCGTCACATACGGTATGGACGCACTGGGTGGACAACAAAACTACAGACGAGGTCCAGGATGAGGGAGATATGTACCCGCAGCCGAATGGAGAGACGATGGAGTATGGCGCTATGGAGAACCCGGATACGGGGAAGGTTGAGAAGTATCAGGAGTGTTGGGTGGATTTGGAGATTGCGAAGGTAGATGAGGAAGAGGAGTTTAGGAGTTGGGTGCTGAGGACGGAGGATGAGGAGGCGGGCGTTAGAGGTGTGCTCGCTAGAGTGGGTGTTTTTATTCAGGGTGTCTTGAGAAGGGGCGAGGATATTAGTGTGGGTAGGTGGATGTGGGATGCTGAGAGGGGATGGCAGCCGGTTGTAGAGATTGGGAAGGCACTTGTTCCAAGGGGCGTATTCTCGCAAGAGGAGTTTGTGTTGGGGCAAAGGCTGGTTGCTAGTGATGGATTGAAATGGGTCTGTGTAGAGAGCTTTTCTTGGAAGTGAAATGGTGTCCGTTCTAGTCAAATTTCAATCATGTTGCACGAAGTCATGATTTCATGCAGATTGTACGAATGTCAATAGAATGACATTCCAGCTTCGGGAATCAGGCAGATTGAAATCTGCTTTTGCCATAATCCTCGTCAACAATATCGTGCTTTGTTGTTGCTGCTCTTTTGCTACATGATGCATAGTCGCGGATCTACTCGCCTGCCATCAGAAACTGGGAAAGCGGTAAAAGAATAGCGTTACCTACCTTTCTCCGTCTCCCAGTTCATATAGAAATTACCAAACCAAAAACCCATCATGCAACCAGTGAAACACTATTCCCGGATGATAGTTTGTTCTAACCCGATAGTAGTTATGATGGGCTATCTTTGTGTCGGCGTTCTAACATCTTTAGGTTAGGGCCAAAGCCCGTGATCTCGAGGCTTCTAGTAGCTGTTCTTCTCTCGCTCTCTCTGATGCCTTGAGCAATTCTCGAACTCTTGTTTCGTTTTTATACTTCCCTATGTCCCGCAGACATTTTATTATCTACGAAAGAAAGATAATCGAATTCGGATGCTGCTATCCTCGCACGCTCTCATACCCAGCATACGCCCGTCGGAAGAGCTCTTCGGCTTGTGGTAGTTTCCTTTGCTCAGGTCCGTGTCCATGAAGTCATTTATGACATCATATTTCTGGACATATGTGGACAAAACCATCATCGATTCCTTGATGTATTCCTTCCCACGCTCATTTCCGATCCGCGCCTTGAGCTAGTCTTGGACGAGTGGGTGGATTGGAAACGACGTTTCGGTAGATGTGGCATTCAGGCTTTGCAGTAATAAGAGATTTCGTAGCTCGCAGAGGATATTGCTAAATACGTTCGTGCTCCATTTACCGTTCTCACGGCAAGAATCCATGCACCACAGGGAATTAGACCCAAAAGGCGCGAAGAGCGTATCGGTAAGTTTGTTGATATCGAAGAACGCTATTAAAGCCAAGATGTGCTCTTTATCGTCTAATGCCGACCCTTCTCCAAAAAGCGAGTCCAGAGATAACTCCAGCGTGGCAAAGACTGTGCAGTTCACTCATCCTTCAGCGCTGTCTTTTGATGCTTTCGTGTAGTCCTATATCTCCGGAGCCTCGTTTAGAACCTTTTCACGTTGTTTGTTGTAGCACTCCAGGTAAGATGTAAAATCCATCCCTCGTTTCAGTATAAAAGCACCAGCTTGGTCGATTGCCGGGCTGTGCTGGAGGAAGGAGCTAACGAGTACGGAGAAGAACACCTGAGCACTCTTGTCGACATGCACAACCTCTCCATTTATCTCCAAGAACAAGGCAAATATGAAGAAGCCGAGCCTCTACTTCACAGGTGCATCACAATTAAAGTAAAAGTCCAGGGGAAGGAAACCATCGACACACTTCAAAGCATGAATCACCTGGTCAATCTACTCGCTTTGCAGGGTAAATTCAAAGAAGCAGAAAGTTCTCTTCGAGAATCCTTGACGTTGAAAGAGGAGATTCATGGGCCACAACACCCAGGAATACTCAATAACATTCATAATCTGGCATGCAATCTTTATTATGCCATCGACGGTGTGAAAATACTAGTATATCGAAAGCTGGCTACACTTTGGGGGTTGCACTCGGTGGCGAGCTGTTTGTCAACAGGTGAGTCCAGAAACCACGACTAGCAATCCTATTCAAGTAAAATGGTACCAAAAGAAACCCGACATGCCTACAAGTCCAAGAAGCTTCAAGATAGCTGGGGAAAAAATAACTTATAGTTCGTGTGGCGCCAAAGACCATAGGCCTGCAGGCTTTTGGGTCACTTCGGTATGGGAGAATGGCCGTGTTGTGGGGGGTGGGTGGGGGGGGGGAATGGCTCGATTTATCAATTCGATTCTTACGACTAAAAGAGAGCAATTCTGATGACTACTACCGAAAGGAACGATTCAGGCCAATAGCTGGATTAACCCCATGCGATTGAAGATGCTACCGTGAGCAATATTTCCATAGGCCGATCTGGCACAACTAACTCTAACACGCATACATGTCTTGATCTCTACACTCCTGGTGTATTCCGTAGATATATATATATTCCCCAAACTCCAAGCCGCCCAGAACAGAAATCGCTAATACTCAGTAGTCAACACTCTAGTCCAGCTGACGTGTGACAGGTACCCAGCACATGAGTAGCCCAATTAGTTGTCCTTCGCTCGGAGGAGGAAGAGTCTCTGGCTCTCCTCGTTGATGGTGGCTGGGCGAGAGACTTTGTTTCCTCTGGAGGGGGCAGCTACGCTGAGCTATTCCCACAAAACGGAGTCAGTATTGCTATTCAAAAGGGTACGAGAATGTCTAGAAGTGATGTTTTTTTTATTTTTTTTATTAAAAAAAAATGACTTTCTGTTGCAGACTATTGGGATTGTTTTTAGAAAGAAAGAATTCAAGAGTTACGTACTTCGAGGAATCTGGAAACGGATGCTGGTGACTCTCCCTCCGGCTCCGACTCCGGGGACCGATGAGCGCTGGTCAGTTCGAGCCACCCGCCGCTGCTGGTCGAAGAAACCGAAGACGCGGTGGAAGATCGGCCTAACTTGATGATCAATACAAACTTTCCCATCATAAAATCGAAATATAAATATACCTGGTCGGGACATGGTAGCTTGAGCTTGAGCCTGGCTGGACATGTTGGAGAGAGTAGTTGGGGAATTGGCTTTGGAGATCAATTTACAATTAATGTATGAAGGGTTAGAGAGGTTGATGTGTTGTTGAGTGTTGCCTGGTAATGGAGATTGTGTTGTGTACAAAGAAAAGCAAGCTGCTGCCGGGGAGATTTCAGAACTATATATACGCGAGCTGACAGGTAGTACGTTCAGAGTTTCTTGAGAGGTGCAATCCTAAAATTAGCCATCAAAGACTGTGTGAAGTTCTCAGAAATCAGATCGACAGCGGGCAGCTGAAATGATCTGCGTTTGGCCAAGTATTCTGTACTTCTTGGAAAATGAGGTCGAGATCCTTGGCCGCTCCGTATTTGTTTTGTTTTGATGCGAGTAATGTACTTTCACGAGTGGCGGTCCTGTTACTAGTAGTTCTTGGCTCCCTTGGCTGAGATACTCAGGGCCGTTTCACACGTCTCATTCGAACGCCAAGGGAGAGTTCTTGCGGATCGGGACGACGCTTGGACTCTCAAGTGCCGGTCGATCAAGGGTTTTGAGTTTCCGAAAAAAAGAGGCTCCGCAGAGCTCTCTACCCTGAATGACTCCGACTCCAGCTTCCCTGAGCCAGAAACCAGCCGTGTGGCCAAGATTTGAAGAGATCAAAAGTAGCATCGATGAGCCTTGGATCATCCTGAGACGGTGCCAAAAACAGATAGCCGAGGAATCAACTGCAGTTAGAACATGGGCGCCCCCCCACACGTGGTCAATAATCGAACTGAAGGTTTGCATCATGAGGTCTCAGTCCCTCCTACAGCACTTACACCAATAAATATCACAGGCGCTTCGAAGGCACTCACCAGATTGCGAGAATTGCTGGCCAATGCCCCAGGCAACATATCGTTCAGCCGTTTAGCGAGCTCCTTTCCAGATACGTGCTTGAAATAAAAAATGGCATTTGCCAGTATTCGCAGACTCCTCATTACTACATACACTTGCTGCAGAGCCGAGATAGACGACGATCTTAAGCAGCGGCGAATGCCGTTGAAGCTCTTAATGTCGGATCATCTTGGTCGATCGCAGCTTGGCAAGACATCGAAAGTTATCACGCGGATGGGGGGAATCATCACAAGCGTGTCGTAGTTCAATATTTAACGGCACTGTAGTGCCTAGGTAGGTCGATTAGTTATGATTAGAAAGCAGTATTCAGTTAGGGCGGTAAATTAATTTGTAGATCTGGCCGAGGAGGGAGAGAGACGCCATTCAACGAAGTTGACTGCCAAGGCTGCCAATGTGACCGAGCGGAGTTGTTGTCCACGATGGTCACAGCAGTAGAAACGGCCAAGAGGGTTTTAAACACTTTTTTTCCCCTGCCGGCCTTCATTAATCTTCAAACTTGCCTCTGATTGTTCACAGTCTGAAAAAAAAAATACTCGGGTAAACCTGAAAGCCTCTCCATCCACACTGGGCCTTTCCCAGATAAAACAAATGTCGTCCACTTATCCGGAACAACCAGAACCCAAATCCGTCGCTGCTATGGAAATCAAATAGGTCAGATGTGACATAGTCATCATACAGTATCATAGCATTCGTTGCAAGTCCTGGCACTACTTTCTAAATCCCGCCGAAATTCCGAAAAACGCTATCATGTACTCGCTTAACGCCAACTCCAAACAAATCATCTTAAAAATCAAGCATCAGGATTACTTTCTGGTATGTTCTCCTTCTCCGGCGACTCCTCGACGGGTAGCTCCACATTCTTTACAGGGTGAATAAGCATTGGTGGGAGACACATCCTCCCTTCACCACCCCTCATGCCATTAACACCCTTTCCATCTCTCCCCTCGTCGACCGTCAACTCAAACTCCTCGCCTCCTTCATTGTTGACCTTGAATCCCAACCACCTTCTCCACAGATTCGGAGCAAACCCAGCGTTATAATACCACGACATACCCAGTAGGTTGTGCTCTTTTTCTCCGAAGACACTGGTTCTTGCGCCGCCAGTAGCTCCATTTCTTCCTGCGTTCATAACTCCGGCTAGATACGCAGTAGGCCATTCTCGATCCACGTAAACTGGATGGGGGGCATAGACTGCCTTGTAGCCGTGGTGCAAAGCCGTAGTGGGCGCCCACATCTCGGAGAAGGCGTGGTGCTTCTTGAACGCAGTTTCTCGATGCATGGTATTGAGAAGGCGCTTTGACATCCTCGAGGCTGTTACGATAGCTGCTCGGCGAGGTGGAAGCCCATCACTAGCATTGTAACCAGTGATATCGGATTCAAGAAGCCAAGTGGTTCCTTCCGGGTCAAACAGAGGGTTAAATGTAATAAGATCGGCATCTTCACCAACTCCCCACGCATACTTGTCTTTGTCGTATCCGGTGGGGGGAACTGGGTCCTTTTCGATTTCGAACCAATCCTGCGAATCGTGTGGGCGCTCAGGCCCCCAAATTGGTTTATCGACCTTGGGGCGCTCGGCTTTGGAGCCCTTGATGCCTGCCCAGATATTATCTGGACTCTCCGTGCCCATTTCGGTCTGAACTCGAACCATCTGCTTGAAATCCTCCCAGGATCCGTGAACCGAAGGGATGTAGAATCGGCTGCTTCGCTCCCAAAGTCCTTTGCGGGGTTGTTTCTTGGTCCAAGAATCAATCTGGGAAAAGAGGTTGTAGTAGTGGCCAGTATATCGAATATCAATTTCCCAGTGCCAGAAAAAGTCATACTCGGGATGAGTGTGGGCAAAATACTGCATGGCCATTTGCAGCCCACGATATGGCCCATGCACAGGTCTATCTCGTATGAATGTGTCAAAGATTCCTTGGTACACCATGAGCATCTGGGTTTCGCTCCATAATGTCGCAATGTCGCGGAATTCGGCTGGAACTGACTCGTTCAAGTGCTTTTGGTATGTATCTGCGTCCGCCCAGATGGGGTTGGCTGGCTCATCCTTGACCTGAACGAGCAAGTGAACATCGTACTCTGCACCCGACCCAAGGGAAAGTTCCGAGATCAAAGCCCTAAGATGCAAAATGTCCTCCTCTCGGTACTCAAAAGTATCCCATGACCGAATAACTACGGCGTTCCGCGGTAAGTGCTTCTTGGTGGAGGTCAAGTTCGAAGGCTTCGAATTTTCTATCCTCCTCTGCTCGATGCCTTTGTCGACGACTGAAAATGTAGTGGGAAGCTCGGTGACCGAAGATTTGGTCTCGAAACGTGCAGCATTTGCCAAGTAACATCGTTTTTGTGCGGCCCCCCAATTGATGTTGGAGTAGTCGATTTGATTGGCGCCGTCGGTACCAGAATCATCTCTCCAGACTAATTCGGAGCCTTCCGTATCGCCATGTTGACCTGTACCAGTTCCTCCGTACTTCAACGCGTACCCATACCCGTAAGGACCAAATCTTCCAAATCTCTCAAAGCATATATCTTCTGGTAGTCCAAGTAGCTCATAAGATCCCATGACATTGTCAGGAAATCCGCTAGGCCTTCCGTGGTAGTACTGTAGTCGAGGAACACGAATGCTAGATTGGTCATCCAAGAAGCATTCCTGTACTGGCAGGTATTCTTTCAGGTAACTGGGTGAAGTCTGATTTTTATACGGTTCGAATGACTTGCTTGTTGGGAGGTCTCGGATCGGAGTGATGACTGTGTCGTTGGATAGAGGCTTCTCGTCCTCGGGTGATGGGTATTCTGGCTTGTTTTCCGAGAAAGGTACCAGCGTCCGAATTCCACCATAATACCGTGTCAAGAACTCGAATTTCTCCCAAGTTGGTGGACGAGGAGCTGGACGTGAACCTAAATCTCCAACCTCCACTCTGCGCGAAGACACAATGCTCATGCGCACTAAACCCAGAACAAAGATTATGAGAGTCGAGATCAACCCCAAACAGAGGTACCGGATTATTCGATTCGGTAATCTATATGCCGCTGCTCGCTTTTGGGCTGGTGCTTTCTTGTGCAACATCGGTCTGTTGGAGGAGTATGAGCCGGATGTCTCTCTCGAGGAGACAACGGAGGAGGAGTAGTCGGATTCATCGTCAGAATCTTCGGCGGTATCGTCTTCCGAGTAGCTACGTTTTTCGAGATCGACATTTTGCTTCGACCTTCGATAATTGTGAGTGCCGAGAGTCGAGTATTTTGAGGGAGAAGATCGTTTCGTGACGCTCAGCGTGTCGAGGGCGCTGAAGCCGGCCATTCCAAGAGACGGACGGTTCAACGGAATGCTATCGTCTGCCTTCCAAGTAAACAATCAGCCAGCCAGATCGGTGACGTGGGCACACACTTGGGATTAAACGGACTGTGAGGTTCCATGCGCTGGTTTGAAATTCAACTAAAGCTTTCAAATTGAGGGCTGCAATTGCTGAGAAGATCGTTTCTGCGGAGTCAACACTTTGTGAAAGATTCTCGTATCGAAAACGGGAAGGTGAAAGAAAACAAATCAGTGGTTGTCCCCGGCAACGTTATCGCGTCGCCCCACCCCGCATGATAAATGAGCCACACCCATACATACCGCCACACTACCGAACCAAACCATTGCAGCCCCTTTTTGGATTTCCTCCGTCGGCTGTCAACCATCAAAACAAAAGCAGTTCCGGTGTCGACGGCCATGATCCAGAGCACGCTGGCTAGTTAGTTATGTTTTCCTTGAGTGCTAGTTACCTAGGTCAGCTACGTAGGTATGTATTTTACTTCTTGTTTAATTTGCTTCGAGCTTCAACTGCAAAGCCCGCCTGCGCGAGAGCAAGTGTGCAATGCACTGATGCCCAGCCATGGTAGAGGTCGTCGTTCATGCCAGGTGAGGGCCGCTGTCGGATGTTGCATTGTTCTATATGAGAGCTGACCGCTCTGTCTTTTTCTTTGCTGCAGGACGGATTCCGATAGGCCAGGGCGAGTGAGGAAGGAGGGGAGAGCAACGCAGAAGGAAGGTTAGTTGGTCCGCTGCACAAGTCGTACAGCAGGTACAGAGCCGGTATGTATGTGTGCAGGACATTGGAAGTGGAAGTGGAAGAGAAGCATGAGTTAAGTGTCATGTGTTGAGAGGCCTACCTACCTAGGTAAAGCCACCTACCCACTGTACCTTCACTTTGCACGACATTGATACGTGGACGGGCGTCTCGGCCAACCTTCCTTCCTTCCCCTTGTTACTTACTCCCTCTCTAACTAACTAACTAACACTAACTAACTAACTATCTCCCCAAGCCAGAAACTCTCTCTTCCCCACTACTGACTGACCTTCGTCCAGAATAACGCAGCGCCTAGCCAGCCCAGCCCAGCCCAGCCCAGCCCTACCCCTCAATTCCACTTCAGCCCCCCAATGCTAGCAGTCACTGGCGGTGTAGCCACGCTCCAGGGTAGATAGATGGACATCAATCAGTTGGCATCAGTTCAGATTCGTTTGTCTCACTATTCATTTTACAGAGCGGATCAAACAAAGAAAGGTCTAGTTATTCATTCCCCGTACAGCCACCGTCACGCCTCGCCACGCCACTCAGGGTCGCTCCTGGTATCATAATCACACACACCTCCTCATCCCGCACCACTCTACTGTACCACAGCACCCGCAAACATCTACCCCCCACGCTTGGAGCCAGAGCCCTGGTTTGAGTTTGGGTTTGGACTTGGGCTTGGGTTTGAGTTTGTTGTATCCCGAGTGAGTGGACCCAGCTGCTACGCCACATACTCTGTTGGCACATCCATACTGTACATTTACATCACGTACCAGGGCGACCTGCCGGGAGTAGCAATGGGGACATCCAGTTGGCTGCTCGGGACCAGCTGTTCCTCGTTCCTGTGGCCAGATGCCGCATGCAGGGTACGAAGGCCTGCATTGCATGCTGGGTGGGAACTTCGGAACGCTGGCAGGCATATTGTTATGTTATTGGGGGGCTCTGCTCGGCTTTGTTCTGTGCCAATTGCCTGCTCGTTCGCACCTGGTGTGAGCCTCGTACTGATCCGCTTGTACTGACTGTATCTATCGTCCATCTTGACGGGCAGTACCAGCCGAGACCAAGACACTTTACTGTGCGTGCATCGTGGTGACTCCAGCAAGTAAGGAGATAAGGCGTGGCTGTTGGTAGCAAGCAGCTTGCTCGTTTGCTACCTACGGTACCTACTATGGTAAGGTAGCCAGCGGCCGCTGAAGCAAGCAGCTTTGGGTTTGTTGTACAGTACCCTGTGGTACACACATCATACGATCAAATCGGACCTGAGCTGAGTCGGGTGGCGGCTTGTCCTGGGCCAATGGGATTGCGGTGCTCTGTCAACTGACGACCGCGTCGTTCCCCTCTGCCATTGAGCGTCCGAACTCTGTCCAACTCGTGACACGACAATCCGATTGCGGCCAAGGCGGGCATTTGACAGGACCTTAGGTAATTAGTTACTCTTCCCAAACTTACCTAGGTAGGTACCTTGTCCGTATGCTGAAAACACGGAATGGCCTTACCTACTGCCTCGCTTGTGTGGACAACAGCAGAGTGGACAGCAAGAGCGGGGACTGGGTGATCCCCACGATACTTCTTTATATAAAGCCCCCTCCTCCCTTCCTCTCTCTTATTTTCATCGTACAATTGCCACGCTTGTCTCGGCCCCCTCTATTCCTTACTCTCGACAAGAGAACGTCCTGTTAGGGATACCAAGTCCTCCCGCTCCCACTTTCATACACAATAAAAGTTCATATCGTGGTTCAGTGCCTGCCTCAGATCGCTCGTTGAGACCTTGTTTTGTCGCTGTGCCAAGCCGTCAGCTCTCATTGTCATCTTCCTCCAAGCCCCAACCCATTCTCGCTGTAGCATCTTCAAGCTCTTGCACTTCCAACGTGACTGCTAAAGTTCCGTCTTTCAGCTCTTGCTTTCTTTCTCGGGCGCTGAGCTACTGAATGTGCTAGGCGTCAGACCTCGATCCTACAACGAAAACTCGCCTCAAGTCAGCCATCAATGTCCTCTTTACAAACCTCGACTAACACACAACAGGATGGACATCTCAAAAGCAACGACAACCACAACGACACAGGTCTTGATCCAGGAACCCGATTACCAGTCCGATATCCCGACATCAGTGACACAGCATGATATTCTCCAGATTACACTCAACGGACCGGCTCTCCTTTTGACCATCGTCGCAACGATGCTTGCCATCCAAATTCTGCAACCATCTCTCACCTGTACACTATTAGCATTGGCTCCCCTCCCATGGATCGTTCACAACGACTATGTCAACTTTCTCAATCTTGGGCCTGGAGGAACCCCATCTACATTCATAGGATATCTCAAGATCACCTACCTCCGACTGTTCGCCCTGTCTGACCCTTACACTCCGGTAACCATCTCCTCCGAGAATATCAACCCTGCTACCGGTTACTATGAACAGGCTCAATCTTGGCTCCCAAAACGTACAGGTCCTCGTCCAAAGATTGCCGGTATTGCTCCTCAGCGACAACTTGACCAGCCCGGGTGCGCTGAGATGAACCGGATGCTCCGAATCAGTCTTGAGAACCTTGCCGTCAGACACCCCGACACGTTCCGGATCGGCACCTCCTGTTTTGAGAAGAAGGGACTCGCTCTCTTTGCCCGAGACCCAATCAATGTTACTTGCAGAGGAGAGATCTGTCATGTCCACCATAGCGATCGAAGCATGCACTTGAACCTCCATCCAGACGACGCCAAGGTCGTTCTTGAGAAAGGCTGGGGGGAGAGACATCCGCTTGCTCGGGGTGGTTGGATGAAGGCGTACGTTCCCAGGGAGTTCATTATGATCTATGCTCCCCGAGACCGCACAGAGCTCGATGTCATCTGTCGGATAATCGAGGCAGCCGGATTCTGGGTCTGTGGAGAGCGATTCAACTTGAAGGCCGAGAGCCAACGTTTGATGGAGCGAGACGCCGAGGCAGGAAAAGCAGATCGCTGAGCGGGGAAAACGAGAGAAGATAAATTGGACAAAGAAGGGGTTTGGAAAACCGGTTCCTCAATCTTTGCTTTTTGGGTTGTCTTTCGGCGTGGGGGGGGGGGGGGGGGTGAGATTTGGCGTTATGATGTCTGTCTGTCATGGGCGAGGGGCAATATTTAACTCGATTCAAAAAAAAAAAGGAACATACCTCAAACGTCTCAAAAACCTTACTCGTCTTGTTGTGTGGTGGCACTGTTCAACCTCTCGAGAGTCGAATTTCACCTGTAGGTATACCAAGAACCGACAAGTGTCCCCGGTTCCCGATGGAACTTTGTGGACTGGAAAGTCCTTCTGGTGGGAATACCGGATCTGACAGTTAATTGGGTCTGGCTATTCGGCCACGTATTGTCCCTGTAATATGAACGCCTGGAAAGCAGTGACTCTCCTTTATTTTTTATTTTTTTTTAGACGAGTCGGGGTATCAGCTTCATATAAGTTCACCCACCCACTGTCCACGGCCGCCACACGTTTCCCATCGCTCAGACCTGGCAATCAAATTCTCTTTAGTCTTTCTTCAAAACCACTGGTCAACAATTGGAATTGGAACAGTGGATGGACATATATACCCAATATTCATCCCATGGCATTTTCTACGAAATGATATCTCTCATCTTTGCTGCCATCCCTCGCCCCGTGCGTGGTCTCTAATACCCTGTCGCAATGCATGCTATCTCCAAACTCCCACTGACAAAAGGTTTCCGTGAGAATAGGCTATCTGAAACCTCAAACTCGCTTGTCATATACGGCTTCCAGGAGTAGTAGCACGTGGCCTGTGTAGTGAGTGGGAAAAGTAATCGAGGTGAGGCAGTGGCAAATGCGGTCGAAGATGTATGGTGGTGAGTTTATAGGTCTTCTGGAATTGGATTGTTAGTGCGCGGAGGGACCTATAATCTGGTGAATCGTAATTTGGAATGACCAGGTAAAGGCCTGGAGGACGAGGTCGTGGGTATCTGTCGAGGGAGGAAACACGTGCCCGGCCCGCTAGTCAAAAAAGAGCTCCTTAACTTCGAGACAATATAATGTACTCTTTTAAGCCTCACGACTTCAAATTATACGTTTTTTAGTAGTTAATATAAGGATATTAAAAGTATAGTAATTAAAGATTAAATAATATAACGCTTGCTTTAAAAAGATAGTAATCACGTGGAAATCCAAGGTCTTGGCTCCTATCCAGTTGGCGGGATTTCGTTTACGCAAGAAGTGGCTGAGATTTACAATCGTCGCCTCCCACACATTTCTGCTCGTCCAAGCACTCCAAGGCATTCCTCTACTAATCGCAGAAATGGCCACCACAAAGGGAGGGATCCTGCAAGGCACAAATTGCCCCACCAGAGGGCCCCAAGAAACGCGTGCAATGGCGTGCTCTGACGTCTTCAGGCCGGCAGAAAGCGATCAAAAGCTCCGAGGTCGCCAATAAAATTTCCCCCAAAGTCGCCTTCGATCGACTTTCCAAACGACCGTTCCACGACCTGCACTCTTCTTCTTTCTCGAAAACTCCCTTCAATTGCACTCTCGAACACTCCTTCTTTCTCCCCATACAACCATATAACCTTCGCAGCCATGGCCAACCCACCCCACGGCGGAGAGTTGAAGTAGGTTATTGTTTTGTTCTCATGCGGTGCGGTCGCTGACAGATCAACAGAGATCTCCTTGCAAGAGACTTTCCCAGACACAAGGAGCTTGCAGCAGAGGCTGAGACTTTGCCTGCTGTCATCCTCAGTGAGAGACAGCTTTGCGACTTGGAATTGATCCTCAGCGGTGGTTTCTCTCCCCTCGAAGGTACGTTCGTTCCCTGGCGTGGTGGGGTTAATGACCCCGCCAAAGACGCGCACTTCCTCCAAGAATAGATCTCTCAGAACAGTAACTGACAATCAATTACGCAGGTTTCTTGAACGAGAAGGACTACAATGGGTACGACAGCAGAATAACATACGTGGGGAAACTATAACTGACTCGTGGCAGTGTCGTCGAGAACAATCGATTGGCTGATGGCAACCTCTTCTCTATGCCAATTACCCTGGATGTTGGAAAGGAACAGATTGAGGACTTGGGAATTAAGCCCGGAGCAAGACTCACACTTCGTGACTTCCGTGATGACCACAACCTTGCTATCATCACTGTCGACGATGTCTACCAACCAGACAAGTAAGGATTTTCAAAAAGTTACTCCACAGGACTCCGAGCTAATACACGCCAGGACCAAGGAGGCTAAGTTGGTATTTGGAGGAGATGAGGAGCACCCAGCTGTGAAGTACTTGAACAACACAGCTCGTGAATTCTATGTTGGAGGAAAGGTTGACGCTATTCGCCGCCTGGAACATTATGACTATGTTGCCCTTAGATGTAAGCAATTTCTCGAACTTTGCCACACGATCAACTACTAATAATTTCAAATAGATACCCCAGCAGAGCTCCGTCTTCACTTCGATAAGCTCGGCTGGTCCAAGGTTGTTGCTTTCCAAACCCGAAACCCCATGCACAGAGCTCACAGAGAGTTGACTGTTCGAGCTGCCCGTTCCCGCCAAGCCAACGTTCTCATCCACCCAGTTGTTGGTCTCACAAAGCCAGGAGATATTGATCACTTCACCCGTGTCCGTGTCTACCAAGCTCTCCTCCCAAGATACCCCAATGGAATGGCTGTCCTTGGTCTCCTTCCCCTCGCTATGCGAATGGGTGGACCTCGTGAGGCTATCTGGCACGCTATTATTCGCAAGAACTTTGGAGCCACCCACTTCATTGTTGGACGTGATCACGCCGGACCAGGAAAGAACAGCAAGGGCGAGGAGTTCTACGGACCATACGATGCTCAATACGCTGTTGAGAAGTACAAGGATGAGCTTGGTATCGAGGTCGTTCCTTTCCAGATGATGACCTATCTCCCAGATAGCGACGAGTACCGCCCCAAGGACGAGGTCCCAGCTGGCATCCGAACGCTTGATATCTCCGGTACTGAGCTCCGCAACCGTCTCCGCACAGGTCGCGAGATCCCAGAATGGTTCTCCTACCCAGAAGTTGTCCGCGTCCTTCGGGAATCCCACCCTCCTCGCTCCGAGCAAGGTTTCACCGTCTTCTTGACTGGATACCAGAACAGCGGAAAGGATGCCATTGCCCGTGCTCTCCACGTTACTCTCAACCAGCAAGGTGGTCGTTCCGTTTCTCTGCTACTCGGTGAGACCGTCCGCGCCGAGTTGTCGTCCGAGTTAGGATTCAGCCGAGCAGACAGAACCCGCAACATCGGCCGCATTGCATTTGTCGCTTCCGAGCTCACACGCTCCCGCGCCGCTGTCATTGCAGCTCCTATCGCACCATACGAGGACGCCCGTCAACACGCCCGTGAGCTCGTCGAGAAGTACGGCGACTTCTACCTCATCCACGTCGCCACCTCGCTCGAGCACGCCGAGAAGACCGACAAGCGCGGCATCTACGCCAAGGCTCGCAACGGCGAAATCAAGGGCTTCACTGGTGTCGACGACCCATACGAGACTCCCAGGAAGGCCGACCTGACCGTCGATCTCGAAAAGACTAGCGTACGCAGCGCTGTCCACCAGATCGTCTTGCTGTTGGAGAGCCAGGGATTGTTGGATCGTCTGTAAACCAGCCAACCGGATCTCAGATCTTTGGCATTTGGATGTTGGCATACGAGCATTTGGTTTGGAATTTGAACTGGATGGAATGGATTTGCAATGGGAACATGAACATGAGATAAGGCGTTTTTATTTTATTTTAACGAGAGCAAAAGTCTAGACAAATGGTTTTGCATGACTAGAAATGGGACACGAATATTTTCATTTGCGTTCCTCGCACGCATGATGGATAGGTGCTACTGGATGCCTCTTTTGTTTGTAGATAGATAGTGATCATGAATAGATCACTTTCGCGTACCGAGTTCTTTGTGTTAAGCATTCATTCGGCTTTTTTGGTGATGGTTAACTAACGGTAATATTGATGTACTCTCTTGTTCTTGTCTTGTGAGGTTCTATCAGAGCAGTGTTTCTAAAAATGTTTCAAATCTTGACTGGCAGGAGATAGACAAAGCCTCTGCTCCCTTTCTTTAGTAACTTGAAAAAGGTGGTTATTTACAGTTGAGGAGCGATTGCGGCCTCGTGCCTGTAAACTGTACATGTTTTGTTGTGCTGAATGCCAAGCCTCTTTTGGTCAAGCCATGAAGACCACGTGCCATCGTATTCTTTTGTTGTTGATCCAACTATTACGTTATGAAACGATGGGTCGCTGCTTTTTGCGAAAGTATGTGAGGATTTTCAGATAACGTGTCATCGATGACACACCTTTTTTTTGTTTTTCGTCGACGATACGAGTACCTCCTGGTTGCCAACTTCACAACGGTTTCTGCTTCTTTGGTCGTGCACTAATTACTTCATCTCACTAATAATTACTCTAGTACTGCTAACTTAACAGTATTATGCTATTTATCTGACCAACCATGTCATTCTCTATCTACTAAGGCACTAATTTCCAATTCCTGTGTGCCATTCAAGTAATGTGGTTGAGGAAAACAAGGTATAGGGATGATTAGCACCTAAGATCTTAGCCCGTGCCTCTGCGCATTGCTTCATTAGCTCAAGGGCATCTATATCTCGGCCATTTCCTTTCCATATAAAGGCAAGATTATTCATGCTTGTCAGCGTATCAGGATGTTCCTGCCCGAGCACCCTCGAGCATATCTCTAGTTCTGTCGCTTGCAGCTCCTCAGCCTCCGCCCAGCGTCCCTGATTCCGGTATGTCGAAGCCAAGTTGGCCATGCTAGTCAGCGTGTCTGGATGCTCCGCACCTAACACCCTCTTTCTCATCTCCATCACTTGTACCTCTAAGTCTTCGGCCTCCTTCCAGCGTCCCTGATTCCAAAATGTCGCAGCCAAGTTAGCCATGCTGGTCAGCGTGGAAGGATGCTCCGCACCTAACACCCTCTTTCTCGTCTCCATCACTTGCATAAACAAGTCTTCGGCCTCCTTCCAGCGTCCCTGATTCCGGTATGTCGAAGCCAAGTTGGCTATGCTGGTCAGCGTGTCTGGATGCTCCGTACCTAACACCCTCTTTCTCATCTCCATCACTTGTACTTCTAAGTCTTCGGCCTCCTTCCAGCGTCCCTGATTCCAAAATGTCGCAGCCAAGTTAGCCATGCTGGTTAGCGTGTCTGGATGCTCCGCACCTAACACCCTCTTTCTCATCTCCATTACTTGCACCTCTAAGTCTTTAGCCTCCTTCCAGCGTCCCTGATTCCGGTATGTCGAAGCCAAGTTGGCCATGCTATTTAGCGTGGAAGGATGCTCCGCACCTAACACCCTCTTTCTCGTCTCCATCACTTGCACGTCTAAGTCTTCGGCCTCCTTCCAGCGTCCCTGATTCCGGTATGTCGTAGCCAAGTTGGCCATGCTATTCAGCGTGGAAGGATGCTCCGCACCTAACACCCTCTTTCTCGTCTCCATCACTTGCACGTCTAAGTCTTCGGCCTCCTTCCAACGTCCCTGATTCCGATATATCGTAGCCAAGTTAGCCATGCTAGTTAGCGTGGAAGGGTCCTCCTGCCCTAACACCCTTGAGCATATCTCTAGTTCTGTTGCTTGCAGCTCCTCAGCCTCAGCCCAGCGTCCCTGATTCCGGTATGTCGAAGCCAAGTTGGCCATGCTGGTCAGCGTGTCTGGATGCTCCGCACCTAACACCCTCTTTCTCGTCTCCATCACTTGCACATCCAGCGCTTCTGCTTCATTAAATCGTCCATCACTATAAAGACACATTCCAACTTTCCGCGCCAGATTAATCCTATTTCCCCAACATTTGTCAATGAGATTGGATTCTAGTACATAACGCGCGTGTGGCAGGTATATCCTCCAGACGCTTCTATTCTTGTGGTCTTCGTCCGGAAACACTTCCTCTAGTCGCGTAATTACTCGCTCCGTCGAATGAGTAAGCAATTTTTCTTTCCGAAGCCAGTTCCGTGTTGACAGATGTACTAGCCGATGGAGATCAAGAGCTGCGTCTGCGGGCCGTTTGGTAATAAAGGAGTAGGCGCTAAGCGTCCCAATTGCCTCCATATCTTTCTTGCGTGACTGTCCAAGCGGTAGAAGAGACAGCGGAATGTCCTTCGAATCGATGCAGCACATAAACGACAGGTAATCAGCCGCTAAAGGGTCGCGATGCCGGATGTGCTCGAACGAAACTAACCATGTTGTAGCCACCGGGTTCTTTATATTGTGATATCTCCCGTCGTCCTCAAATTCCTCGCTCAGGAGATTGATAACCTCCTCTTCTTGATCTGCTAAGAGTAATAAATAATCTGCAAATGTAATCCCGTTTTCGTTGATATATGCTACTGCCTGAACGATAGCGAGCGGAAGGTAAGTGAGCTCTTTTAGTAAGGCTATTGTATCTGGTCTATTATGAACCAGATCCGGATTAACCAAACACTTTTGTAGCAATTGTATCGCTACGTTTTCGTCCATATCTGGTACCTCTACGACATTCTGGTATGCAAGCTTGACGGCCGTCTTCCTGTCGCGCGTCGTGAAGATGATACATCCTTGCTTACTTCGTGGGAGGAAGTCGATTAGACGGCCGGATCCTGGCCTAGATTGGGTGATCCACATATTGACATCGTCAGCATTGTCGAACACCAAGAACCACCGGCCCACGTATTCCTTGCTCAGGTACTCTTGCACAAGTTTCTTTGCATCGGCCTTATCCTCGTCCGAGCCGGGGATCTTGAGCTGTCGCGCAACGTCGAGATATGCTTGATGAAGACTTTCCATGTTGGTCGCGGGTATCCAGATGACTAGGCAATTCCTATACTTGTCTTTGATTCGGTAGACGAGCTCAAGCACCAGCTGGGTCTTTCCTACACCTCCGAGTCCGGTGATTGCAACCTTGGTTGTTTGCTTCCCCACGAAAAGCCTTTCTTCAAGCTGAGCAAGCTGGGTCCCACGGCCTGTAAAGTTAGGATTTCTGTCGAATGGTACTATAAAAGGAACGACGTGTTCTGAACCTTAAACTTAGCATGGACCAAAACATGGTAGAGACACCATACCATCTAGACTTTTCGGCTCGCCGCTATTACTAGAGAATCCCTTGACAGTAAATTGAAGCCGTTTCCGTGCCACCTCCTCCCCCTCACCATAGAGAGGCGGCATAGACACCTCGCAGAGACCTAGTAAACAGTACACAATATCTTCTTCTCTCGTTGTCTGGCGTCGTTCTGCCCATCTGATCCGCTCAGCTATGTTGAAATCAGAGAATGGATTTCCTCGCAGCGCTTGAATTGGAATTCCAGTTATATCTTGGATTAACGTTTCCAGTGACTGTTTATCACCTAATCGTCTGCCTTCTTTGGAGAAGAACTCGACTATTGCTGGGGCTATAAGTTCTTGGAGCGTCCAGCCTCTACTAAACCACCTGGTCTCCCGGAAAGCCGCTTCCCATAGGTATTGGCATATCTGAACATCCGCGCCACAGCCGGGTATTGTCACATCCGCGAGGTACACGTAACATTTCTTCGCATTTCGATACCAACGGAACATAGAGTTAATAGCAGTTGCAAGCTCGTCGGCATCTGATTTATCAATGCAGCAGGTGTCTACCCAGAAGTGTTGTAGGCCATCTCTGGTCGCTTGTTCCCCACAGAACTTGATCTTGTCGTAGCCAGATTTACTGTTGCCCGCGCCATTGATGAGATCCTGATAGGTAACCTCTTGGCCATCTATCCAGGTGTGCGAGAGGATTGCGTATGCGGGGGTGGCATTGGGAGCAACCTGGACGAGGCTGAACTCGCCCGGGGCTTTCATCTCCAAAAGACGCATGATTTCGGACGGCCGAGGATCTCGTGTGTTCTGCAGGTATCTGCAGCGTGTCCGAAGAAAGGCAAGATGAAATTCTATGATTCTAGGGTGGAGTGTGGGATGAGAGTGTCCGACGTAAGGCTTTCGCGATGCGAAGATATCAATCAGCACATGATGTATTTTGTGGTACAACGCTGCGCCTTCGAACTGTGGCTTGGTCAATTCTTCAGCCGCAAATTTGCCACTTATTTAGCTTCCCCATCTTCTCCAAATATACGGTTCGACGTCTGAATGAAGAGTTATGCTGGAGTCGCGGCGGTCATGATGAATACGCTTTGGCACTCGGGGTTCAGATATCTTTGGAGTCGCTGACTAAGCAATGTTTAACTCAGTTAAACATTGCATTCTCTCCAATCTGATTATAAGAATTATCTCGCTGGGTAGATGCACGATCTTCCGTACACAAATACTCCAAGTAATCGATAGCGTAAATCTAGTTTAAAAATCTAGTACTGAGTAATATTTCCCCATTCCCAGGTTCTATCTCACGCTCCTTTCAATTCTTGACCATTTGGTCACTTCCGGGGAATTTGCATTCATTATTTACTGTTTGATCGTAATCATGTCACCACGTCTTCCTTCCAGCCCAAGTAGCTAGCTGATGTCACAACGTGCCATGAACTCCCAACTGCCAAGGATTTATGCCGATACTTGAGGGTGCTGCTTCCGGATATGACGTTGGAGATTGTCCCTGGGCTTGAAGAGGTGGTCGGTTCAACAGCCATCTACTGGGCACTTGTATAACCTGGTGGTATTATGGACATCATTGATGTGGCGTCGAAGGTCCTTAGAATATTTGAAGGGTGATCTATCGCAGCCGGGGAAGCAGCACTTGTGAGTATTCGTAGGGATGTGAGACCTAAATTTGTTAGTTAGAAACCAAAGTTGGAGGTTCTTCCCACCCCATACCTGAACTGGGCTTCGGTATGGAATGATACTCCGCATCGAAGACATGGTGTTGGCGACCATGAATCGAACGGATCAGGGTCTGGTGCTGCACACAGAACTCTCGACTTTTCTTCTTCGAATGCGGCTTCACGTCTAAGCGCTTCTTCTAACCAGCAAGCATCATTTGTTTTGTGGCCACTCTGAGCTTCATAGCCCGTCTCGAACATAGATAGGATCTCTGTCCTCTCGACCATGTCTTGAGAGTTGTTGATATATGCGATTGAAGACAACACATAGGATGATGGCTATAGATCGCCATTTTAATGGTTTATTATCTCCAGGATTGACTCGGCGGCCTCCTCCCTCGCGGCTCCTAGCATCCCACACCACGGCTCCTTGCATAACCCCTTACATTCCACACTCGCGACTCCTTGCTTTCAACATCGCAGCTTATTGGATATGTATATGAATAGTCGAGATTGACGGCCTCTTTACAGGCAGCTGTTCAGTCAGCAGCCAAGTAGTGGTAAGACCGTGTTGTGTGAAGAGGAACAACGAACGTGAATGTGCAGTAGTCCGAGCGATACTCCATTCACCTGTTCGGGTGCAACAGCTTGTCTCTTCGCCTGGAGCTCTATCCACTTTTCGTATGTGCAAGTCGCATACCAGTCCCCGGCGCGGAAGAACCATGTTGGCGATGGTTGGAGGTGGGGTGTGCAATACGGGGATGTCGTCATCATTCGTGGAGAACAGAAAATGGTTTAGCGACAAGAATCGTTCTTACCAACGATTAAAAGCAAGACGCTTACGCGGCCATCCATCCGTTCTCCAACATCCAAAATGAAGAGCCTCAGGAGCATTTCGCCTGCCCTGCAGGCCAAGATTCAACAAGTCGATCAAACATTTGGTCAAGCTTTTGTTAGCACTTACATCGTTTGATGTCTACTGCCGGAACAACCAATTGGGACTTGATACATAAAATTTTGCCACCAAATTGTCGGATGCCAATGTAGCCTCTGAACCAAGGGAGAGAGCCGAACTCCTCGTATGACAATTCTTTGGTTTGAGAAAATAATGGTGAGAATCTTGTTACTGGCTCGACGAGAAGTTCATTTGGGGGAGATGGTGCATGCAGTCTATGGAACACTGGTAGGTTCGATCGGAGATCCGGTGTACGATGATAATCAACGTCTCCAAGACATGTACTAGTATTTGAAGAAAACTGTCCAAATTCCCAAAAGCACGAGATTCTGAGGAATACCACAGCACTATTCCCTATCTCATAAACCTACACACCCGAAAAGCACTCTTCGAGATAACTTCGAGGAAAAGTCCTAGTATGGCTTAGTAGAACACACCATCAGCAGCTACATTCACTCCCCGAGATCTAAGGGAAGGCTCTCCCAATCTCTCCACCACTCCTTTGTCTTCGGCGGCCAAACAGCCTTAAATGCAGCCACATAGGCCTCCTCTCCGTACCAGAAGTCCTCATCGGTCGTCGCACTCGCCATTTCGCTCCATTGTTCTTCACCGTCAGCCAAGCAGACAAATCCTACCAGGTCCAGCTCGTGAACAGTAACCCCACTTGGCCCTTGACTGTCTCTTTTGCACACAAACGAGCGATTGAACCATATCAAGGTGCTCCTGAAGATGGAGTCGTTCCCTGGATCACCGGGTGACATCTGTCTGAACGGCTGAAGACGAAGATACCTAAGGGTATTTCGTCCACCACCAGCCATCACTTCGAAAATCGATCTCGCGAGCTTCTCGTCTATAGCGCCATTGCTGAACGCTTCTTGCAAATACACTAACGGGATCTTGCTCGAGTCACGTTCTTCAGCAGCGAGTTGCAGCGGGTTGGGACCATTGCTTTCTTCGTCCCAAGACTCGCCGTCTGGCCCGACGCGGAAACCGAGTCTCAGGGCTACATGTTCGAGACGTGGGAACCTACTCAAAGCGCGGTAGATGGCTACCTCATGCTTGTCTCCACGCGTGCGATTGATCGAGATATCGAGATGCGTGAGGTGCGGGCTGTTTGCTGCCAGTTTTTCTAAGACTGGAGCGGAAAACGTGACGAGAAGACTTTCCCGCCCATCGAGGTCGTACGGTAGACATGAGGATATTTTGAGCGCGCGGAGACCGGGACCATGTTGGCGTGTGATAATGTCGAAGGTCGTGGGACCGATGTATCCACTGGCATCTAACCGTTCGAGAGGATTCAAACTCAAGAATAGAAGATTGATATCTGCGTGTTGCGATAATTCAGTCTCGTCGTCGTTGATGCAGAATAGGCGTAACTTTTTCAAATACTTCAGATTGCCCTGTGAAGCTATCGCAGCCAAGGCAATCCCATTACCGCGCTCCCACGACATAACGAGGGAGCTCAAGCGGGAAAAGTCTGTATGGCGAGCCCAGTGCTCGATACCGCCTGGCACATACACTGGGAAGACTAAAGTCTGCAACTTTCCGCGCGAGGACGAGGACGAGCGAGCTGTGACGCCTTCTAGTTCTTGCGTTAAATCTGTCTGTCCGGGGAAGAAGCCTTTCCAATTTGGTCTCCCAAGTAAGACAGTCTGGTCAAGTCCCGGGTCCAGCTCCCCAGACCCCATCGTTGGAACCACGCACACGTGTGCGAGATTTGGGGCCTGTCCAGCTACCATCTGCATGACGGCTTCTTGGATATAATTCACCCTGCCACCCGAAACCAACGGACTCGCCCGCACGGTGATACTGTACAGTGAAGAGAGCGTGCAGAGCGCATAGTCATACGCAGAAACGGGCTTCGGCGTATCACGCACTTGAACCAGGCTGGGAAGGTAGAAATGGTGTATATGAAGCCTGATTCTCCTTTCCGCGGAAATAGATAGTACACCTGGCGGTATGTACCCCCCCCGCCGCCCAAATTAGATCTTGAAGACCGGGAATTCCGCCTATAAAATGGGCGAGTGCATCCCAAAATTCGGAGTGAGGCTCCCGGATAGAAGATGAGTTGTACCACATATCTTCATGAGAGGGGCGGCAAAAATTACGCATCTGAAAATACTGGCGAGTATTCCACTCATCGCCTTCCTCTTCATACAGATTTTTCTTTTCCCGGCGCCGCCCTATCCTTGCTGCCATAACTTTGTCTTCCGCTGTCTCAAATTGCGAAATTTTGAGACGGCGAACGTGCCGGTGTTGCCCGCCAGCAAGAATATCGTTCCATCGCGTTAGCGTGCTCTGTAGGTACTCTGGATCTCGGATCTTGATCTCTATTTGAGAAAATCGCTGCGATTCCGTCGCGGCATGGCAGCTTCTGCTCGCCAAGGAGAATGCTCGCAAGCTCTGTCGCGTTGCTGATTGATCGTCGAGGTATTCAGAGATGCGCTCCAAGATTAACAAAGGTAGAAGTTCTAGCGGAGACGTCATTTTGAGATGATATGTCTAAGCTGGTTGTGGTTGGTTGGTTGGTTGTGCTTTTACCGTGGTAGAGACTGGCGACATTTTAAAGAGGAGAGGAGACGAGAGGAGAGGGCGTCCCAAGACAAACAAACAATCCCAGCGCCGCACTTCCTTGGATTTCGCCAAGCGAGTCCTTACTCGGGGCTCAGCGGAAGGAGTCGAAGGACTAGAATTTTAATAATAAACGGAGCTTATCAATAAAATGTAAGCAAGACAATAAATTTTGGAGGGCGGATATGATATTCATCGAAGACCGCAAATTAGGTAGGCAGGAATTGAAACGATGGGAAATCCCAAGAATCTTTGCAAGTCTCATCGTGCATTTATTTGCCTTCTTCATTCACGCAGTCACTATGTCCTAAGTAACAGCCACGCTCTATGTGCCCAGAGCCTCATTTCCTAAAACTAATTTAAGAATTAATCTCTTTTAATTAAAACTACCTTAAAAAATTAGATTGACGTCTAGTATATTAAAAACCCTTAATTGCTTCGTAGTGTGTTCGGTGGCGGCACCGGTCTAGTGGTTATCGGTTTCGTCTGGCCCAGCTGGCATTTTGATGAGTGGTAGTGTACGAAGTGGTGTTTTTTAATGGAATGTGTAGATTGAAAATCGAAAGGATATTGCCAACAGAACTTACTTAAACTTACTCCATTAGCAAGATGACGGTTTTAAACATGAAATAGTTGCCCCTTCGTACTAAGGCCAATGACGTCGAGAGTTTTGCTTGGCCTTGGAGGGGAAGCACGCGAGATGCCAATGCCAATCATGTCAGGCAGAACCGAGTGACACCGTGCCACTAGGCGCATTCTGACGCGTTTATCCGATATCCCACTTCCAGGAATCGAGATCTCATGCATTAAACGTCCCAAGACTCCAAGCCGACTCTCGATTACGACTTCACAGCACCTTTGATATTCTATCGATAGAGGGGTCTGGTCAATCATGCTCTCCGCAGATGTCTTCCGGGAACGGTGATCAACAGCCAGTGAAGCTATCACTACCACTAGTATGCTCCTCCCCCCTCTATCAATAGCTCAAAGACCCCGCTGACAGGCGCAGAAATATCAGCAGGAGATATTCCAAGAGCTACGTCAGAAAGATGAGCTCGTTGTAATCGCCCGCGGCCTCGGTCTGCTGCGTCTCGTTACGAACCTCCTTCATTCCTTCGATGCCGCCGGGAATAACCTGATACTGCTCGTCGGGGCAGAGGACCGAGAGAATGGATGGATTGGAGAAGCTCTGGCGGAGCATGCTGCCATCAGCATGGCTTCCAAGGCCAGAGGTCTCAGCGTGGTCAATACAGATGTCATGAGCGTGGGCACAAGAGAGAAGATGTACAGCCAGGGCGGCATTTTCAGTGTTACTTCCCGAATCCTCGTCGTCGACCTCCTTACCAGCTTGTTGAACCCGGAAACGATTACAGGACTGGTAGTACTCCATGCAGACAAGATAGTGGCCACATCTTTGGAAGCTTTTATCCTGCGCATATACAGGCAGCGGAACAAAGTTGGTTTCCTCAAAGCCTTCTCGGACAATCCTGAGCCATTTGCCACTGGGTTTGCACCGCTTTCTACAATGATGCGGAATCTATTTCTTCGGAACGTGTCCTTATGGCCTCGGTTCCAGGTCATTGTAGGTCAGGCACTGGAAGGCAAGAAGAAAGCAGAGGTCATTGAATTGGAAGTCCCAATGTCCGAATCTATGCGCGACATCCAGAATGCCATCATGGAATGCGTTGAAGTGAGCATTTCGGACCTCAAAAAGAGCAACTCCGGCCTAGAGATGGAGGATTGGAATGCCGACAGCGCTCTGCATAAACAGTTTGATATGGTAGTCCGGAGGCAGCTGGATCCAGTTTGGCATCGAGTTAGTTGGAAAACTAAGCAAATCGTCAACGACTTGGGAGTTTTACGAGGCATGCTACATACTCTGCTCACATATGATGCCGTCTCCTTCAACCGCCATCTAGACACCATTCTGGCAGCTCACTCCCCACCACCAGGATCCACCAGACAGAATCAATCTCCATGGCTATTCCTTGATGCTGCTCATACCATATTTGACACAGCTAAGCGAAGAGTGTACACTGGCAAGGCAGCACAAGGGGCCACAGAGAACTTGGAGTCACTTCGGCCAGTTCTAGAAGAGCAACCTAAGTGGGCTGTTCTCGCTGAAGTCTTGGAAGAAATTGACCGCGACCTTTATTTCAACCCAGTTATCAGAGATGATTCCAATGGGTCGATATTGATCATGTGCAGCGACACAGCACAATGTCGTCAGCTTCGAGAATATCTCCAGAATATGCATGTTCGACCAGAAGCCACTGGCTCCGATAACGACGAAGAATCGGATCACGAGCCATCTGCAGCATTTATGATGAGACGTAAACTGCGCGGTTACCTGAAGTGGAAAAAGGAGTTTGCAAAAGTCAGCGCCGAGCTATTCAAAGAGAATCAAAGCACTCTGAACGGGACATCGGATGCCAAAAGCTCCAGTGGTAGCTATCGCGGCAAGCCCCCGCCGAATAAGAGACGTCGAGTTCGAGGTGGCGGAAACGCTGGTTCAGCTCCTACACGAGCAGCAAATGGAAGCATCTTAGCGTCGGAGGATAAACCTCTCGAGGTCGCTACGCTGATGTCTGAGATTCAGCCAACGAAGACTGAGGCTGCTCAGAAAGAGGATATCATAGCAGATCCGTTGGATGACATGGATGATTTCTACCAACTCTATGACACTCAAGATCTGGTTGTTATCCACGCATATGATGGAGACATGGATGAGCATGTGCTAGAAGAGGTCAAACCTCGATACATTATCATGTATGAACCAGATACTTCATTCGTTCGACGAGTGGAAGTCTACCGATCATCTCACAACGACCGTAACGTACGAGTCTACTTCCTATATTATGGCGGCTCGGTGGAAGAACAACGCTACCTCTCGTCTGTACGACGAGAAAAAGATGCATTCACCAAACTCATCAAGGAAAAATCCAGCATGTCAGTCGTCATGACCCTCGATGCACATGGTATCGAAGACCCAGAAGATGCTTTCCTCCGCACAATCAACACTCGAATCGCAGGTGGTGGCCGTCTAGCAGCCACCGCCCAACCGCCACGAGTCGTCGTTGACGTCCGAGAATTCCGTTCCTCCCTCCCCTCCCTTCTTCACGGCCGATCCATGATCATTGTCCCCTGCATGTTGACAGTCGGCGACTACATCCTCTCACCCAGCATCTGCATCGAGCGAAAATCCATCAAAGATCTCATCTCCTCCTTCAAAGACGGCCGTCTCTACAACCAAGCAGAGACCATGCAGATGCACTACAAATCACCTATGCTCCTCATCGAATTCGACCAAAACAAATCCTTCACCCTCGAACCCTTCGCCGACCTGTCAGGCGCACTCAACTCCGTATCAGCCGCCAACGCCACCTCAGACCTCCAATCCAAACTCGTCCTCCTCACACTCGCCTTCCCCCGCCTGCGCATCATCTGGTCCTCCTCCCCCTACCAAACAGCCGAGATCTTCGAGTCCCTCAAAACCCAAGAGCCGGAACCGGATCCCATTGCAGCAGTCCGGATAGGGCTCGAAGGCGGCCAGAAGGCAGAGGATCAGAGCTTTAATCGTGAACCGCAGGATATGCTGCGTGTTGTGCCTGGGGTCACTGGGAAGAATATTAAGAATCTGGTGCTAGAGATGGGGAGTTTGAGGGAGGTTGCTAATGCGTCTGTGGATGAGTTGGAACCAGCTGTGGGGAGGGAGGCTGGGAGGCAGATTTATAGGTTCTTTAATAAGAGTGTGCTGGGGGATGAGTAGTCTGATGAAAAGGCTTGGCCCTTTGTTTGGACTTGGAATTTTGAATCTACTCTCTGTAGGTAGTCCACAGGCTACACGGAGGGAGTATTAGAATGTCGTGGCATGCTCAAGTGGTCTTCAAATGTCATGATTGGGGTATTGTGATGTCATGCAATGCCTCTGCTACTTGTAAAATCTTTATTGTCCCTGGCCGTGCTAGTGTCCTGAACTCCTGAACATCGCTCAATGTCTAATTTCTACCATTGTGAAAACTTCGCTTACTGTGGTGTGCTGGAGCACTTTCACTCTCAGTCCTTCTAAATGTCCAAGTGAAATTCCGGACATGGGAGAATTTAAATGACAGAAATGCGTCAGGTGCCTTGCAACCTCCTGTTCGAAGTTTTTGGTACGGTATTGTATGGCAGTGGATATGCCTCCACTCTCAGAGTTGTTTTTCTTCACAGCTACACCCTAACATTAACCCTCTCCCTCAAAGTCTCCGATTCCACCACCCTCCTCACAAACTCTAACCCTTCTTCATCCTCCACCATAAGCGCCTCATCCCTTATATCCAACAACTCCGCCTCAACCCTCCCCCTCTCCCTTCCCTCTAACACCATAAATCCCAACCTCAAAATCTGATTCACAGTCCTCACCCTTCCCTCCACCCCCTCTCCTTGCCCGCCATCCCCCGCATTCCTTAACGTCCAAATTAACATCTCTACATCCAACCTCTCTATAAGTCCACTCCACACCAATAGATGTATCGCTTGGACATTCCCTTGCGTAATTGCGGATTGGAGACCGGAGAGCGCTACTTCCCCACTGGTGGACGAGAGCCAAGATATTCGCGCGCCGGATTTGAGGAGGTGGAAGAGGTATGCTAGGGTATTGGGTGCGAAGGGGGATGAGAGGAGAGAGTGTGGTATTTCGAGCGTGGGGGAGAATTCGTTGTAGCTGGACCAAGTTATGGTGTGCCAGGGCCAGGGACCGTCTGGTTCGGAAGTGAAGAATTGGAAGGCGGTGAAGTCGGCAGTGTGATATTCGGAGGGGGTTAGTCGTGGGGTTGAGGGTTGTGGTGGAGGCAGGGTGTCGATGGTTTCGCTGTTATTATCGATGTCGTTGGAGGGATCAGGATCAGGTTCGGGGTAATCTGAAGGCTGCGGAGTAGAGGTGATGTTTTTCTCTTTGAGGAAATCTGTAAATGGGTAAGTAAGTAAATATAATCAATAGTATGGAGAAGGGGTAGACTTACACAGCGGTTTAAACGGTCTATCCCCCGCATACTTTTGTATCCAAACCTCCTTCGCCCTTAGCAATACCTCTAAACTCGCCCATCGACACCTCAAAACCGCGGATTGCATCTCCCCATTCTGCTCTCCTTCCTCAACTTCTTCACCACGCTCACCACGATCGTCGTGATCTTTCCCACCCACCACTTTCTCTCTCGCATAACCCCTCTCCCAACTCGGTCCAAAAATCCTCATCACAGTCCAATTAAAAACTGTCGAACTACTCAGTTTCCCCGAAATGACAGGGCTGGCCTTCGGTAAGTCCAGATTGAGACAGAATTGAAAGACCCGCTCCAGTAGCTCTGTGGGGAGCTTTTCTAGCAGAGACATCTTGCGCTTGGATTTTATCGTTTTGAGAGTCCGTTTCTTGGGATCTTTGAGTGGTTGAGTGGAATTTTGCGTAGTAGGAATTGAGGGGGCATTTTGAAGAGGCTTGGGTGGACGTCCTGGTTTGCGATTCTGGTACAATTGTGAGTTAGCATACATTTTAGAGCAAGGAAGGAGGGAGATTTTGGAGGTGGCGAGGGGCTTTACTAATGCTTTCCTAGCCGCTACAGCAGATTTTGTTTTGTTCCGTTTGTATTTTCCGGGTATTTTAATGGGCGTGAGTTCCATAAAGCTTATAAACGAGTGTGTGGTTTGTGATGAGAAGTCAAGAAGTGGAAGAGTGAAAGTGATATATTAGAGAAATTATTGTTCAGCCTTGTGTTAGCCCCGTGCTAGTGCGACAGGGGTCTACTGTAGCCTTCTCAAGCCAGACGAGAGGCATCAAACCTTCTTCAAATATTGACCTAAAGCGCATCAACCTCGAAGCAAGTATTCCCACCATGCATGTACCCGCGGATGTAGTGGAAGAGATTGGAATGTTCCTCGGTCGAGATGTGCAAGCCGATCCTCTACTTCAGCAACCCAAGCCTCTTTCTCTGCAAACCCTCCCATCCGAACTCCGACAACAGATCTACAGTAACATCTTCACAAAACATAGTAGCCGCCACTTAAGCCGATTCCCCTACGAAGACTACAAACATACAGGCTGTCGATGTGGAGAAGGGCTGTCCCTGACAAACCGCTTGTTCTACGAGGAAACGCGGCTTCTGTTCTACAACCATGCAAGATTTGCTTTCAACACGCCCTTATCCTGCAGTCGATTTCTAGATGGTATCGGGCCTCACATCAAACACATCGGTGCCTTATCGATCACCTTCGAGTACTGCGAGATACACTTTCTGCGAACCATATTCAATAAATTCCCTCTAGAGTCAATACTACATACTTTGTATTTGCAGTACACGAGTCAACATGTTCGACCTGGCCTAGGACCTATTTATCTACCATCTGTGCAGAAAAGGGATGCAAATATAGCCTATGATATTCGTTTCAGACCAGAGATACATCCTTTGTCTAGATTGAAGCACGTTCGAGAGGTGACGGTCGAGGGAGATATCGAGAGTGAAGAGATACAGGAGGCTATTGTGAAATTGAGCTTGAAGATTGAAGATGCAGCGAGAAGGGATGGGCTCATGGCTAGGAAGACGGAGGTTTCCGAATTCATGTATTTTAGGAAGCCCCAGATTCTTTTTAGTATAGGCATCCCAGATGAGTAATAAAGTATAAGGCTTCCTCAGGGAATACAATATGAAGATTGGTGAGGAGATTTGTCTTGGATAAGGGGAGAGACTACTAGTAGGCCCATTGGCTTGCAGTTCAACGTCCTTGAATATGTACAAAGCCCCTTGAAGGCACACTGTGAAAGCAGATAAGCGTTTGCGTATGGGCACAGTAGCTACTAGGCACCAGGATGAAGAAATCGAGTGCCATAGCTGCCAGTAGTTACTGTTAATCACAAACCACCTGTGAGCGCGGAGTACTGTCGAGTTGGTCTGATTTTACAGCTTGAAATGTTCTGACATGCAGTACCAATCTATGACCTGACACGGGCTTTGAGCCACGAAAGGATACCTCGTTATACAAAAATATCTTGTAAGTTTGCCGACCAATCATTCGTAATGGCTTGCATATTCAGGCACGACTTTTGTTGACATAAATCGCAACGTTTGCATTCATCGGTCCTTCTTTTTCTCTTAGTACTCTGCTGTAGCTCTGCGAACCTACACCTATCACAAAATATCTGCAAACCAGGTAGTGATGGAGGAGGCTGAGACATACCAATCGGTTTCGCTTTTCCGATCTATTGGGTTCTCCATCAGGGCTGCTCCCGACTTTAGAACATCTTATCGGTCGCATTCTTGACCCAGCGGATAGGTTTTCTACCTGTAGAAAGGACATCACTATCGAAGACTGGACGGAGCAGGACGGAGATGGTGCTTTGTGCAAAATCCTTGACAAGCTTGAAGGTATGCGTGCAGGACATGGAAGTGGAAGTGGAAGAGAAGCGCAAGAAGGGGACCAAGGGCCTAGGCACGCCCGCACTTTTATCATCCTTATCCTCCTCAGGCCCCGAACTAGCGTTTCCTTTTACCCTTCCTTATAACGCGGGGAATTATATTCCGAATCACCTTATTTACACATCTCTCTCTCTATCCTAGCCTCTTCACGGGCGAAACCGCGATGGGGCTATCTCGACGTGATAAAATCATTGGCCACGAAGCATCTAGGCATTCTCCATATTCCTATCCCTATCATTCGGACGTTCGGCCCATCCTGCGAGTTCTTGCTGCATTAGAACCTTAGCCGATCAAATACTAGCACTTCATTCTGTTTTGCTGTGTAAGGGCTGGGCTGGGCTGGGCTAGAGCTGTCGTTTCTAACTAGAACTATGAGGGACTTTGGGTATTGGGCAGCGTTGGGTATGCTGATGGGTGAGTGCTCGGTGATATTATAGGAACGGAGGGGAGTTTGCTCCGTCGAGAGATGTAACACAGAAGTTTCGATTTGTTAAAATCTTACCTATTAAGAGTCAGTCCAGTGAGCTGTTTAGTTGACGTCCACAGGCAGGCTGACAGGTGAGTGTGGGCGGGCCGCTTGGTGCTGGGCTGCAGCCCCTCTTAACCCCTGCAGAAACTCGTAGCTCCAGCGCAGAGAACAATTACGTCGCTATGAAATTCGCGACTGCCCGCAATTCACGAATCAAGGAAACCGTAGAGCAGCCAGCGATAACATATAATACAATTGCGTTTGTGCTCCCATCCTCTCCCATCCCATCGGGATAAGCAGGAATACGTATTCGACTCTTCTCTACAAAGGCAACAATCAATAAAAGCCTCACTCTACAAAGCTTTAAGCTGCCCGCCCCGCTCTGCCAACTCCAACCTCAACAACCTCCCAAAGCTGATGTGATTGCCAGTAAAGCTCTTCAGCTACCACATTAATAGCTGCAACCTCTTCGAACTCACTTCGAAACACCGATAACTTCCTCGTACCACCACCGCGAATACCCGTTGAGATCATCCGGACGACTTAACTACCTTGCCGACCCCTCCAACCCGACCCCTCCATACTACATAAACCTACCTTCGACCACCTTCACGTGCCACGAATCTGCCAACAGTTGTTTGCTTCAACTACCAACACGATGCCTTCCGTTGTACAAGAACCAAATGTGCAGGGCAGATTACTGCTAGTCTCTAACCGACTGCCCATTACTATCAAACGCTCCGACGATGGCTCCTACAGTTTCTCTATGTCCTCCGGCGGTCTAGTTACGGGTTTGAGCGGATTATCAAAGTCAACTACTTTCCAATGGTATGGCTGGCCTGGCCTGGAAGTACCGGATGCGGAGGCGGGACCCATGGTAAAGAGATTGAAGGATGAACATGGCGCAGTACCAGTCTTCATCGATGATGAGCTGGCAGATCAACATTACAACGGATTCTCCAGTAAGCAGGCCGCCAGATTGAATACTGCATCTGCTAACAGCATCCGCAGACTCTATCCTCTGGCCTCTATTCCATTACCACCCCGGAGAGATCACATTCGACGAGTCGGCATGGGAGGCATACAAGGAAGTCAACAGACTCTTCGCAAAGACCGTGGCAAAGGATGTACAAGACGGCGATTTGATTTGGGTTCACGATTACCATTTGATGCTTCTACCAGAGATGCTACGAGAGGAGATTGGATCGAGCAAGAAGAACGTCAAGATTGGCTTCTTCCTGCACACGCCTTTCCCTAGTAGTGAGATCTACAGAATCTTACCAGTCCGAGAACAACTTCTTCTAGGAGTCCTTCATTGCGATTTGATCGGTTTCCATACATATGATTATGCACGACATTTCTTGAGCAGTTGCTCCCGGATCTTGTAAGTCGACTCGCAAACTATAGCGATTGTTGTCTAATTCTATATAGAGAAACACCGACCACACCAAACGGTGTCGACTTTCGCGGCAAGTATGTTACAGTCGCAGCATTTCCTATCGGAATCGATCCCGAGAAGTTTATCGAAGGTCTACAGAAGAAGTCCGTACAAGACCGTATCGCTGTTTTGGAACGCAAATTCGAAGGCGTCAAGTTGATTGTTGGAGTCGATCGATTGGATTACATCAAGGGCGTTCCCCAAAAGCTCCACGCTCTCGAGGTCTTCCTAACCGAACATCCGGAATGGATCGGTAAGGTTGTTCTCGTTCAGGTCGCGGTACCTAGTCGTCAAGATGTCGAAGAATACCAGAATCTCCGCGCCGTAGTCAACGAGCTCGTTGGTAGAATTAATGGTCGATTCGGTACCATTGAATTCATGCCCATTCATTTCCTCCACCAGTCTGTCAATTTCGACGAACTCACAGCTCTGTACGCCGTTTCGGATGCTTGCTTGGTATCTTCCACTCGTGATGGAATGAATCTAGTTTCCTATGAATATATCGCCACGCAGCGAAAGCGTCACGGAGTTATGATCTTGTCCGAATTCACAGGTGCGGCTCAATCTCTCAACGGTGCCTTAATTGTCAACCCATGGAACACGGAAGAACTCGCGGGAGCTATCCATGATGCTGTCACGATGTCTCCTGAGCAACGCGAGATCAACTTCAAGAAATTGGAGAAGTACGTGTTCAAGTACACGAGTGCTTGGTGGGGAGAGTCGTTTGTGAGCGAGCTGGTCCGTATCAGTGAGCATACGAAGAAAAAACAGAAGAGGATCAGTGGCGCTGCGGAAAAGGTGCAGGAGTTGGCTGGGAATGTGAAAGATATGGTTCTTGGGAAGGATGATTTGAGTGATTAGGAGAGGTTGGTAGGTTGATGAATTGACGGCATGGCATGGTATAGTATGGAAAGGGTGGCATGGACGGATGACATGACATGAGATGAGTTGTTACGATACCAAGGTGAGCTCTGGTGAGCTCTGCATACAAGACTCTAGGCGTTTTATGAATGAATGCATTTGTTATGAACTTGCATAGCCCCTCTCATACCTAGGTATATCTATCATGTCTCACTGATGGATTATGAGATCTCCCTTGAAACACTTTCTCAGGGGTGGGTCATTTATCTACGGGTAAGTTGAGAATATGGCCACACGAGCTTTGCAGGTCAGCTTCACTACTAAAGTAGATCGGCCCGCTGCTTCCAGATATCGTGAGTTATCTTTCATTTTGTATTTGAGTTTGAATGGAGACTAACTCCCTTCCTTGGTAGGTACTCACTGGATTGAGAGTGGTAACTGAAAGATGTATCTCTAACTGCTGAGGAGTCTCAATGGACGTCTCGCTTCGCCGCCATGCCTCTGCTCCCCGGCTCAGCTTGGGGCTTCACATTCAAGGCCGTAATATCTTCCCCCTTTCTCATTTTACCTCGCCTCCTTGATGTCCACTTTGAACAGGAATTGGCGAGAGAGAGAGATCCACATCAACAATCAGCTTCGCACACAAACTCGTCATCACTTACTTCATCGTCAATTCACGTTTCAATTCAAAAATATCCGCTAAGCTGGGCGTGCATACGCATGAAACTTTGGTATTAGTTTGTCTGTAAGATGAATTGATTTCCATGAATTCTTTGAGTGAGTTTGTTGTTAGCTCTATGACTGTATGTGGATAACGTGGGGTGGTTGCTCATAAAGGAGAGGAGAGAGTGCAAAAGAGGCGTGATAACGGGAATTATACAGGATGTTCATCTTGGTTGGTACTTCTCAACAATTCCTACCTCTCTACCTCCATAAATTCTATACCTCCCTACAATTCCATTAAATTTATATCCCTAACCTCACTCCCTCTCTCTTCTTCCTAAACCCTAAACCCTCCCAAATGACCTTATTGTACCTCATGTGAAAAACTAACTCACTGCCGAGAACTGTGAGGGGGTTTCACGTTCTCGTTCTCGTTCGTCCATCCCCGATCACGGCGCCCTAACTACAACCGGTCTAGATCAAGACGCTAGGCGAAGAGAGATCTAATCTGATAAGATCCTGCACCTCCCATCCCATCCCTCCTTCTTCCTTATTGCTCCGATCTTTTCACGGCTTCAGGCCTGCAGAACAGCATTCGCAGTCTCATTGGGCTTTTGATGGTCACTTCGGAATCGCTTCAGACCGATTCAGAGTGGTCTTCATCACACTCTTGAGCGTTTTCACCAGCAAAATCTTCACTAGCGACATGGCGTCACCTGCTGTGTCAACACCTTCCTCCGCGGGCTCTCCCCCGGCTCTTGCCCCAGCCCCTCCATCTCTTGCCATCCAGAACTACAATTCCGCCAACATGAACGCTCTCTCTCCTGGAGCAGGCACTCCGACTATGGTGACGCGCAAGGAATGGATTATCCCACCACGACCGAAACCTGGCCGGAAGCCCGCCACTGATACCCCGCCGACCAAGCGCAAGGCTCAGAATCGAGCAGCTCAGCGCGCATTCCGAGAACGACGCGCTGCCAGGGTTGGAGAGCTGGAGGAGCAGCTTGATGAGGTGAAGGAAGACAATCAGAAACGGGAGGCGGATTTGAGGAACAAGATTGGCAAGTTGGAGGCGGATATCGAGAGATTCAGTGGGGAGATTCATTCGTGGAGAGTCCGATGCGATACCTTGGATCGGATTGCAGAGTATGAGAGGACGGAAAAGGAGGCTGCTCTTGCAGAACTATCGTACCTTCGAAATGGCGCACGAACAACAGGAACCGATGCTGTTCCACTCCCACCTCGCCATCTACGGCATAATGAGCCAAAGGCTACCGAACCACAACCATACACTGCTCCGGAGCCAGAATCTAATCTGGGATGTGGCGGATGTACTTCTACAAGCAATTGTGCCTGTGTTGAGCAGGCAATGGCTATCTCTACGTCTGGATGTGGCAAGTGTAGTCCGGATACTCACTGCGAGTGTTTGGAAGAGACCATCAAGGGAGCCGGTAGCGTGCCTCACTTGGAGTTGAAGAGACCACACTCGCCATCAGAGCAACATATCGAGAAGCGTCAACGTTATTCAGAACCCTCGACACCACTTGAAATCGACTTCACGGCACAGTTCTCATCCAAGCCTATTCAATCTCAAGAGGTTATCATCCACACAAGTCATCGACCACCTGGGGAATCATGCGGCTTCTGTGAAGAAGGCACATATTGCATGTGTGCTGAAGCAGCTTCCGCCGCAGCTAACGCTGCCAATCAAGAGCATCGCGATGATAATCGACTCGCTCCTCTTCTCAATGAAGTCACTCCCCCACTCTCAGATACAGATGCCGAAGGTCCATCAAGAAAGTTACCTTCTCTACAGCCAATTCAGATGCACAGACCAGTCGACCCAACTTCCTCTAATTCATGCGCCAATGGTCCCGGTACATGTCAACAATGTCAATCAGATCCAAAGTCCGGCCTCTTCTGTCGTTCACTCGCAGCCATCCGAGCAGCTGGTAGTACAGTACCAGAAGGTTGCTGTGGAGGTAATGCCGGCGGAGGTGGTTGTTGCAAGTCTCTTCCTGTCGCTGCTCCCTCTCAGCCACCTCCAAGTTTGTCCTGTGCAGATACCTACAAGACTTTATCAACGCACAAGAACTTCGAGCAAGCTAGTGATGAATTAAGCACGTGGCTTGGAAGGCTCCATGCCACGCCACCCGCGCACCCAGGTCGAGCTCCAATGGAAGTTGAGGCCGCAAGTGTCATGGGCGTGTTGAAGCTCTTCGATCGTCGATTTGGTCGAGGATGAACGTATTTCAATGATACCATGAAATTGGTTCCGACACTTCGCACGGGGAATGAAAACAACACGATGTGGTACGTCCTGTTGATTTTTGGCCGGCATCGATATGATGTTCGTTGCACATACTTGGGGGTTTCTAAAGGGGCTTTGGGACATCCACCAATCCATCTATGAACTTGCGCCGGGCACTGCTGCCCTTCATAGAGAGCTACTGGCTCGGTTCACCCCGCTCTTGATCATGGCGTTAGGCATGTTGATAAAGGTTGAATGATTGACTTGAAAGTTATGTATGTAGCATTCGACCATAGCATCCGTACCTCTCCTGCTACTATGCGGAGAGTTGGGAATTGGGAATGGGAATCGGGAATCAAAAATATTAATTGTCTCATTGTCCTTCTCTGATCTATTCATGTACTCAAGCCGCCTGTCGGAGTAATCATTGACAACGAACTGCACACATACCATCGGCCTTTGTGTCTCAGCAGCCTTTAAGACATGGCAAGCATGATTCCACGACTAAACAGGGAAGGCGTCCATTCACATCTATAAAGCTATGACTAATCTAGCTACGGGTTATATTTGGGAAAGGCTGTCTACTGCTTTGGCACGGCAGATATCTCCTCTTTAAGTTGGAGCTGTGGGTTGATAGTTAGTTACATGTTACATCTCGTCCATGGAATCTCCATCTAACAAAATTATACATTATAGCTACTCAAGTTACTCAGGTATCTGTCTCATGTCCTGGAGCAGCATTTTTATCTCAAGGCCTGCTCTCGTTTTACCTTGTTTCTTTACAGTAAAGTTCCGCTCTTCTCAGCTCGGCGCTCTCGATCCCGTCTTTCGGTCTACAGCGGAAGTCAATCAAGTTCAGCGATAAGCTCTTGAATAATGTTTTCTCAGCACCCCATGCCAAGTAAGTTTAGCAAAGTGAGCACTAATGCAGAGCACCCGCCCCATATCGTACGCTTACTAAATGAGAAAAAGGACATCCCAGGGGCTGCTGGACTCGCAAGGACAGCGAATGGAAGACCTTCAAGTAACTGGACTTTTGCCGCATATCATATTCATTCCACTTAGTATTCTCAATCTATGTATTATTGTCAGTAAGCTTATTCTGAGTGCGCAAGGAGGAAACACTTAAGATAGGCATTCTCGGAACGATATAGACGTGAGTGGGTTTCAACTCGGTAGCTTTCACGCGCAAACTAGCCCAGTTCCTATCATACAACTGTAGTTCTCAACTCAACATGTCGGACTTGTACATAACTATCGTCATGATCCCCGGAATATGGGATAGTCCTAAAATCTACGACGAAGTCTCCTTTAAACTCCAAGCTCAAGGCTACCTGAATACCACTATCGCCCTCCCCATCACAAGTCGTTCCGTCGCCCGGAAATCCAACTATACACGACGATGAAGCTTTCATTCGCAGTAAGCTCGTCGAACTCATTGAGTCCAAGCATAGAGATGTCTTGGTAGTGATACATTCGGCAGGAGGCTTTTTGGGGACATCTGCAGTGCAAAATTTAAGCAGAAAGCTAGGGTCGAGAGAGGATTGAAGAGTAGAGTTGTAGGGTTTGTGTTTCTGAGCGCCGCGTTAGTGGAAGTTAGATATTCGCATAAGGAGTTGCCACCACCTTTCTTCGATGTCAATGTAAGTAGTGCTCTACTCTAGCTCGAGACTATGCGAGGGCGGAAGGGACTAGCCTAACTTAAAAGCAGAATGAGACCGGGGAATTGCATTGTGTTGACCCAAAGCACATACTGGTTAACGACATAGATGAAGAAAAAACGGCGAAATAGATGAAGGAACTGAGGTGTCAGCCAGCGAGAGGATAGGCCTGACGACTAAATATGTCGGATTCGAAGAAGCTCTAAGTGTATATCTGGTTTGTGAAAATGACCAAGCTGTCCCGTTGGCATAGCAGATGGAGCTTGCGAAACTGGCAGGCTCTAGGGTAGAGAAATGTGCTGCTGAACACATGCCCATGCTAAGTATGCCGGACAAAGTGGTAGATGTTATTATCGGCGCAGCGAAGGAGTTTGGACTGTCTTAAGTTTCATCTGAGAGTTCACGTTCTGACAAGGAATCACTCGAAGTATAGATCTAAAAATGAATGGAAAGGATAAGCAAACCGAGGCAGAAGAAACAAACATTAAAATGCAGTTCATGAGGCACATACTCTCCCAACCATTCTTAGGTGAAACGATGGGTTGAAAGCTCCGCTCGAGGCATAGAACTTTTTCAATCAGTAAATGGCCATGGAATTAATTGCTGCCAAGACTTTGCATACATCTTTGTTCTTTGATCGAGTTCATAAGTAGAGCTAAGAAGTAAACAAGAAGATGGACTTCGCTTCGCGTGGGGAAGTGGCCCAAGATCCTTGGCACGCCGTGACATCATGACCCCATTGCATCGCCAGTTCTCCACGACCCTCAATGTCTCTCATCTAGTACGACCATCAACTATCCCAATGCCTGAAGAAACGTCCAAAATGACACAAACAACCAAAGAAATCCTGCTAAAAGTCAGGAAAATGATCCCACCAATGCTCGAGAAATTCCACAAAGGTACGAACAAGCCGGCTCCCGGCCTACACCACACCCTCGACCGAGTCTGAGTCTAACAGCATCAAGGGCAGATGGGTCGAATAGTAGTAATTGGAGGTAGTGAGGACTACACAGGGGCGCCTTATTTCTCAGCCATGGCCAGCGCGCGACTGGGCGCAGACATGGTAGGCATCTCCATCTTTATCCCTATCTCTTTCTTCTTAGTTACCCCCGCCATCGACTGACGAGACGACCATCAACAGAGCCATGTCATCTGCGAACCCCAAGCCGGACAAGTAATCAAGACGTACTCTCCGAATCTAATGGTCCATCCATTAATGCGCCAATCCGCACACGCCAGTAGCTCCGACTCTGCCGCCTCAATCGCAAAGGGCATCATCGATATGCTACCCCGCCTACATGTGCTAGTTATTGGACCTGGGCTGGGAAGAGATCAGTTGATGCAAGATACGTGTGCGAAAGTTCTCGAGGCTGCGAGGGAAAGGAATATGCCCTTTGTGCTAGACGCGGATGGGTTGAACCTGGCGCAGACGCGGCCGGAACTGGTGCAGGGATATAGGGAATGCATATTGACGCCGAATGTTGTGGAGTTTGGGAGGTTGTGTAAGAGTAAAGGGATTGATACCTCGGAGCTAGAGGATGGCAAGGGGGCGGAAAAACTGTCGAGAGCGTTTGGTGGCGTGACTATCGTTCAGAAAGGCGCGAAGGATTACATTTCGAATGGGGAGCAGACCTTTGTTAGCGATATCGAAGGGGGGTTGAAGCGGAGTGGTGGACAAGGAGATACGTTGACGGGTAGTCTGGCAACGTTTTTAGGCTGGAGGAAAGCATATCTAGACAAGCTTTGGGACCATGATGGGGACCTGGATGCAGCAGAATTGCTGGCTCTAGCTGCCTTTGGGGGAAGCTCGATTACGAGAGTGCGTCTTCTCCCCTTTTTTACTTGAATTATATTGATACAAAACAGGAATCCTCACGTTTGGCGTTCGCGAAGAAGGGGAGGAGCTTGCAAGCAAGCGACTTGACGGAGGAAGTTTATGTGGCATTCACAAATCTATTTGAAGGCTCTGGGCCGAAGTTATAGATCAGATCGGCGGAAACACATACAAATAATGTAAAAATCTAATAGAAACGAAGAGCGACCGACGCTCCCCCTCCTGCTTGCATCGCTGGATTGGCTAGGATCGGAATTCGCACTGCAGAAGGGAAAGTGAGATACTTTGGACACGAACATCTACCACTCTCAAGTTGCGCGAAGTCGTTAGCACCTCTATCTTTGGGTGCAGTTGTTAGTCATGTCATCGATGGAGCCTCATCCTAGAGACAAAGACTTCGGGGGCGAGCATCGGGTATCCCCAAACCGTACCTTAATACAATAGCAGCATTAGCTTTATTGGGATTAGTACTCTTTAGCTATGAGCTGTGTACTCCTTAGTAGGATTGACCTAGCGTCCCAGAATGACCTATCGATGGGGTACCTAGGTAAGTGTGAATAACACTAAACTTTGATTTTTCAGCAAGAGGCACTAATGCAATTGCATTTCTCCACGCAAAAGCTCTTCCGAACCAATTAAACAACTGAATAAGCTGCATGAATCTACAATTCGCCGCTATCAGCCCTCCGCATGCTAATCGGACCGCTACTGTACTGGATTTTCATCTCGTGGGTCTGAATGTTCACGATGTGTGGTCTACCAACGGCAGGCTCTTGGCTAATTCTCCGCTCTCGTTCGTTCCTTCAAGGGTCCATTCTCTCTCTAATCGTGTTGCATTTTATTCCTCCATTTTCACATCCTTTTATTTCTTCGTATATCATCACCTTGTTACTTTGCCTGCTGGCACAGTACACTGCACTGAACTGGATGCAAGGCAACCAAATTCTCAGCAAACTGCCGGGATATTTTCATTTCCTCGAGCTGTCTAACTGTTGCCCAACATGAGCTCCCACGCTTTCAGCGCTTTCATTGATATCGAGCCATCTTCGGAGAGGGAGGAAGCTTCAACAGCACCTGTTGCTCCAGCCAAAGCTTTCCCTCGAGTCTATCATTCCGTGCCAGATCCAATCGAGCTCGAAAACCTACAATGGGGAACAAGACTAAACGGCCCTTCCCAGCCTGGATCTGGGACTCAAACTCCACGGGATCCTACAGATCTGGAGATGAGCCGTCCACCAACTCCTGTCAATGAGCATGAGGTGGATGCTTTGCAGAGCTTCTCGTATCCTCCTATGAACAGATATAGAATGCTGTCGGTTTGTCTGATTAACCTCGGAAACGGGCTTAGTGACTCGGCCCCTGGCGCTCTCATCCCATACATGGAGACGTAAGTTCTTCATGTGCGAATTCTTGCCACTCTGACTTCTGTTCCAGGCATTATAATATCGGATATGCCATCGTGTCCCTAATCTTCGTCACAAATGCCATTGGATTTATCTCGGCCGCCTTTTGCGTCGATGCTATTCGAGCCCATCTGGGACGAGCCAGGACCATTATTGTTGCACAGTCACTGATGACCTGCGGATATATCCCGATTGTATGCACACCTCCTTGGCCAGTCGTTATCGTTTGCTTCTTCTTCTTAGGATTTGGGATGGCTATCAACTTAGCCATGGGGAACGTATTCGCAGCCAACCTTCACAATGGAACCAAGATGCTGGGGGCAATGCATGGATCATACGGAATTGGAGGCACAGTTGGCCCGTTGATTGCCACGGCTATGGTCACCAAGGGAAACTTGCTCTGGAGTCGATATTATTTCCTCCCCCTTTCCATCACTATGTTCAACGCAGTTCTTGCTGCATGGTCGTTCTGGAGGTACGAGGCAGAGGCTGGCATGTCCCTCCTCACGCCACTCGAAATCATCGCATCACAAAGACAGAACAACGGAACTGCGAGCACAGAGCCTCAATTGCAGATCAAAGAACAACTTGCCAGGATGCTGCAGTCTTTCAAATCGAAGACTGTCATCTTGGGAGCACTGTTCATCTTTGCCTACCAAGGAGCCGAAGTTTCCATTTCCGGTTGGGTCATTTCCTTCTTGATCAGTGCTCGTCACGGAGATCCTGCATCGGTGGGATATGTCACTTCTGGTTTCTGGGCTGGCATTACGTTGGGACGATTTTTCCTCTCCCATCCGGCACACAAGATAGGAGAGAAACTCTTTGTTTATGGAATGGTTGTTGGAGCAGCTGTCTTCGAGCTTCTCGTTTGGCTGGTGCCGAACGTTATCGGGGATGCCGTGGCTGTCTCCATTGTTGGATTGTTGCTGGGACCAGTGTATCCTTGCGCTACAGTCATCTTCTCAAGAGCTATTGGCCGTAAGGAGCAGGTTAGCAGTTTGAGTGTCATCAGTGCTTTTGGATCTTCTGGAGGAGCGGTGGCCCCATTCACGACTGGTATCTTGGCTCAAGCTGCGGGTACGTTCGTCTTGCACCCAATCTGTATCGGGCTCTTTACTGTTATGCTTGGGTGTTGGTTCGTCTTGCCTACACCCAAGAAGCGCAGTACCGAGTAGATATCTTTCGAAGAGAAAATCCGCAGGAAACAATCATCTAGTGGGCGTTATTCTGTGGATGGTGATTGGACGGATGGATTTGGAAAGGACGAGGACGAAATTTTTATGAGGTTGATATTTACTTTTGTGCATTTACAAGCGGAGGCGCTGTGGCGTTCAAACCTTAGGAAGGGAAAAGGCTTTGAACGTTGGGACATAGCTTGCGGCGTTGCGGATGCTTCATGGCGTTAGAATACCCGTTCGACGTTAGGACATGATCTTTGATTTTAATTTCATTTTTTCGATTATTTTAGGTGGATTTAGTAATGTTTGGGCGGATCTTGCGGTTTGAGATGGGAAGGGGCAATTTCTTGAGTCAGCAAGCAAACAAAGATTGGCTACTTATTTATGTCTATCCATAACAGAAAACATATCACACTCTTTTGCCAATCATGAGGCGTGAGGTTCTCAGAGAGCTCAGGCAATACTTATTAGCAACTTCTCCATGTATTCCTAGCAAGTAAACCTTGGACATTCGTTGAAGCTGAATGTTCTTATCAAAGGTATTCATCAACATGTCTTCAAAATAACTGAAACTCTCACAACTGATGGTTCTTTTCGGTAAAAGAGCTCCTCCGACCACGGATCCGGTACTTTAACACTGCCCGGTATGGAGCGGGAGCCAAGCACCTACCCCGGACAAAAGGTGTGGCGTGGGGTTCCCAAGGCTGCCCTGGTTGGACATTCCTTGCCGAGGCTGAATGGCATCGGATGTCTCCAAACCCATTTCTTAAGCCGAGTGTCACGAGCCGCGCGATATTTAGTGCATCTGCTCCTTGTTCTTTCACCTGTCAATTCTCTAAACGGCTGGTTTTGTTTCCCGGTAACAAATTTCTTCATTTTCCTGCAATTACCCATCCTTTAATACCCTAGATTCCTTACCATGGCTTCAATTGCAAAGGCACTGCGGCCTGTGGTCCAAAGGGCAGCTTCAACTGCTCGTCCAGCTCTCAGACCTGCTCGGGCAAGCAGGATATACCAACAGTAAACCATCTTTCAGTTCGGTTTTCTGGAACTCAATCCGTTTCTGACAGCTGCTACAGTGCTAGACCTCTATCCGCCACGACACGAAGACGCAATGAAGCAATCGACATCACCGAGATCCCTCCCACGCCCATTACCCACATGTCCGAGATAGAAACTGCCATGGCGGACTCAGTCTCCAAGTTCGCAAACGATGTCATCGCGCCCAAAGTCCGGGAGATGGACGAGAATGAATCTATGGATCCGTCGGTCGTAGAGCAGCTGTTCGAACAAGGGCTGATGGGCGTGGAGATTCCCGAGGAGTACGGTGGCGCCGGCATGAACTTCACGGCGGCCATTGTGGGCATCGAGGAGCTGGCAAGGGTCGATCCAAGTGTTAGTGTTATGGTGGATGTGCATAACACCTTGGTCAATACGGCGGTGTTGAGGTGGGGTAGTACGGAGTTGAAGAAGAAGTGGCTTCCTAAGTTGGCTACAAACACTGTTGGTACGGAATCTATAGAATCTATAGTCTGCTTAAGAAGATGGTTACTGATTTTCTAGGTTCTTTCTGTCTCTCTGAGCCGGTCTCTGGATCCGATGCGTTTGCCCTTGCCACCAAAGCGACCAAGACAGAGTCCGGATACAAGATCTCTGGAAGCAAGATGTGGATCACCAACTCCATGGAAGCCGAGTTCTTCATCGTCTTTGCCAATCTAGATCACAGCAAGGGATACAAGGGCATCACAGCATTCATCGTCGAGAAGGGCATGAAGGGATTCTCGATAGCCAAGAAAGAGAAGAAGCTTGGAATCAAGGCTAGCAGCACGTGCGTTCTCAACTTCGACGATGTCGAAGTGCCAGCGGGAAATCTGCTAGGTAAGGAAGGAGAAGGATACAAGTACGCTATTGGTCTTCTCAATGAAGGACGAATCGGTATCGCCGCCCAGATGACTGGACTTGCATTGGGAGCATTTGAGAATGCCGCAAAGTAAGCCATACTTGACCATAAATCATATATTTGCCCTACTAATTGTGACTCTTAGATACGTCTGGAACGACCGAAAGCAGTTCGGAACACTGGTTGGTGATTTCCAGGGCATGCAGCATCAAATTGCTCAAGCATATACGGAGATCGCAGCTGCGAGAGCGCTGGTTTTCAACGCTGCTCGGAAGAAGGAGGCTGGTGAGAACTTCGTCCAGGATGCTGCTATGGCGAAGTTGTATGCCTCGCAGGTTGCTCAGAGGGTTAGTGGGCAGGCTATTGAGTGGATGGGTGGTATGGGCTTTGTCAGAGAGGGAATTGCAGAGAAGATGTGGAGAGATAGCAAGATTGGAGCAATCTACGAGGGAACTAGCAATATCCAGCTGACGACCATTGCTAAATTGTTGAAGGCTCAGTATACGAGCTAGAGAGACGAGACGAGACTCTTTAGAACGGAAGCATCATCGGTCCCTAAGTCTGGCGGTTAAATGGGTTTGGGTTGGGGGTTCTTTTTCAGGCACATCCGCATTGAACTATGGTTCATGGCGGGGTAGTCTCAGGGCGGTTCAAGCTTTGTGCTGTAGTAGTGGAGCTAGTGAACCAAAACAAATCCAATGAAAAGCTTAGGATATATTTTGCTTGGCATGAATGAGAAGTTCCCCGACCTCCAAAACTCCGAAATCTATCATCTTAGTTCCGAGTGAAGGAAATGTGTTGAGTCTGACTAGTGACATTCAAGATAACAGACCTTCGAATTCTAATCCAGCTATGATCCGTTGACCTAGTTGAACGATTATCTCAATGCTGTCTTTAATAGCTTCTATGGCATGTTTGCGTAACTTGCGCTTTTTGTGAAAATATAGATTCTTATGTCGATTATATGCTTTGATGGATTAGAATAAGGAGGGGTCGACCGAAAAGTCAACATCCATATTCCAGCACAGGCAGCCGGGAGGGTGTGTTGTCAGAAGTAGATATGGACTTTAAAATTACACGAATGGGTTGGTAATTATATTCGTGGGCACGGGAGAAGCAACAACTTAAGAAAAGAGGAGGTATTTAGGTACGCAAGTAATGTTCAGCCAAACGTGTCAAGAAAATCATGCATTTTACAAGACGTCAAACTCACTCTTTATTCTACCCATCAACAGAGCCTCGGTCTTCGATCCCTTGCTCAATGTCTCTTTTCCGGCTGGTAAGCAAAGCAACGCATTCGCACTCTTCAAGCTTCCAACCCTTGAACTTCGTTGCCCACCGGTACTGCTCGCGTACATCAAACCATCTTTTCCTAACGTGACAACCGCGCGATGATATTCTGATCTTTGAGGATCAAGACGGAACTCATGGTCCAGCATGACTTGAACTTTGGGCAATCCGGCCGGCGCTACGCCCGATGCATGATGCAAAGACGGCAAAACAAACAGATGTAAAGTTACAATGGCAGAGACTGGGTTCCCGGGTAGAGAAAAGATGACCTTCGATACCCTTTCGCCGGCATTATTCTTTACCGGTATTGTGGCAAAAGTTGTAGGCTTGCCAGGCTTCATTGAGACACGTCCAAAATGAATCGTTCCTCCAAGTGACCGCTCAATTGTAGGTTTAAGCAGATCAAGCTCACCCATTGACACACCACCGGATGTGATGATCACATCGACTTGGCGAAGTGCATCTCGTAATGTCTGCTCCAGAGCTCCAGGCTTATCTCTAGCAATTCCCAGGTCAACGACCTCAAATCCCCATCCTCGTACGGCGGACATGATAGTTGGTCTGTTGCAATCTCGAACTTCTCCCAGCCGTAACTCTCCAGGTCTTCCGTGCTCTATGATCTCATCTCCTGTTGACAAGACACCAACGACTGGACGCTTGTAGACCATGACTTCTGCTCTGCCAACAGAAGCCAGTAACCCCAGTTCTCCACCAATCGCGGAGATTTCTTCTCCTTTACGAAGGATCACCTCCCCTTTCTTGATGTCACTTCCAACTTCTCGTACATTCTCACCCGCCTTAACGCCTTCTGCTAAGATCTCAATTTCGTGTTCTTCTTCGCCGTCTTCAGTCATGGCTTTGAGGATGGTATCTTCCACCATCACCACTGAAGTTGCACCAGGAGGTAGAGGAGCGCCAGTAGTGATTCGTGCAATCTGCCCAACCTCAAGAGGCGCGATCTCTCCAGGTGTAGCATGTGAAATTGAAGCCACAGGAAAAATACCTTTGCTCGAGCCGCCTTCTTTAGGAGCAATCACTGCGTAACCATCTACAATACTTGCTCGATAGGCCGGAACAGCTTCTGTAGCTGTGACATCTTCTGCGAGCACACAACCAACCAAATATCCATCGACCTTTACCTTGATAACTTGCGGAGATGGCGTATGCTCCTTGATTAGTCTGATTGCCTCGTCGACTGCGAGCATAGGATATGGGGATGAACGATTTCGTCTCGTTGGGCCAAGCGAGGGGTCATTTGAGCGAGGATTTTCGCTTGGTGCTGTATGTCTGACTGGCATCGCATGACCATGACTGTGTCCGCTGTGAGAATGACCATAAGAGTGATCGTGGCTATGAGAATGGCCCCCAGAGCCTTGAGCACTAACTCCAGCCTCTTTCTCCAATTTCTTGACGCCTCCTGCATGAAGAGTTCTTGAGTCTGCCCCGGCTGCTTGAATACAAGCGTGTGGAAGCAGCTTCAATACCGACTGAAGATTCTCCTTGGCGCCTTTGGGGGAGCCGGGGAGAGTGATGATAATAGACTTATTTCGAACTCCAGCAACTGGTCTTGACATCAAGGCGACTACGAGTCATTAGCTGAAGAATATCTTAAATTAATTCTCGTTCTTACAAGGAGTCACTGCCAGCGAAGCTGCAAGCATTCCATGTACAAGCCCAGGGGCGTGTTTGTGCAAAAGCGGAGTGACAGCCTTAAAGTATCAGCCACGTCCTCTTGATGGTTTAGAGTGTTCACTAACCTCAGGTGTACTATCGTGTACCGCAAAACCCGTACCGCCAGTCGTGATAATCAAATTTGGCGGATCTTCACGATCCGCCCAGCCGGAGATCGCTCGTTGAATATCTAGAACCACATCGCCGACAATCTTCGTCTCAGCGACTTCCCACTTTCCCCCGCCTTCCTGGTTGAAAACATCTTTTAAGATCCTACCGGATGAGTCGGCTGATGGATCTTGAGATGCTGTGGTTGATACTATGAGGACAGCTGCTTTTAGAGTAGCCATTGCGAGTGTGGATAAAAGTCGAGGTCACAGAAGCCGAACCTGAGATGATGATGTCGTTCGCTTCTTCAATGTGGGGTAGAATCACATGACCCCTTTACAGTATGAGAAAAAGGGCATCTTATTTCGGGCTCACTTTGGGAGCAACTACTTTATGCTCCACTTCTGTACTACATTAGAAAAACTAAGCCCTAGGTTAAATCGTTTTCTTATACGCACGGTCCTAATTATATATTTTCAAAGTTGTTTTAATAGTCGGCTCTTCTAAGATCATGGGCTAGAGCAACTCTACCAAGAGGTTTAGCTGTTGCGATAGTATTTATAAAGCTAAAGTGGCTTTCATAGAGTAATCCCGGTTTGTATTGCAGGGATGACTAAATATTTAATCGTTAATATATTTACAACTTTTTGATTTCAAAGAAATGTTCAACTGATGCGACGTTAGTGATGCTTTAGCCATTGACGGTTTGTTTTGCGTAATAAGCAAGTTTTGGAGCAAGTACAATAGACTCTTAACTCAAGCGGTAGAAATAAAGGACTCGAGTTTAAAGTTTGAAAGTACACTTCTTCTACCCTTCACTGTTGCAGTGCTGCATAAATCTGAGCCAGAGGATAGACCCCGCATGCGGACCAGAAGAAAATATAGTTCTAAAGTACTAGGAAGATACTCAGGCATTGTAGATATCCTCCTCGGCATCACTAACAACTGTATGTCCTGCAGAACCAGGGGCTTTCATATCTGTTGTGTCACTTTCCTTGAGTAATCTTTCTTTCAGGCTAAGATTATTCCTCGCGTAGTCCAGAATCACAACCTCCGGGTTTTGGATTTTGACGTCTGAGATGGCTTTCTATACCTCAATTTCTCGAGTTCTGCCTTCATGTCTTTAATCTCTTTGTCTTTGTTAACGGCGATAATAGCAACTGCCTTCTTGATGTAATCGTCCTCGATCTCTTATTTGTACGGCTTACCAATAGAGCTGCTTGAGTTTCCAGCAGTTGCTTCTTAATACTTGCATTCTTCGATTGTATAGTGCTCTGACTCCGTAATCTCCTTGATGAGCGTCGTCATCTTGTATAGCCTCATCATTTGTGTTAAGAGAAGCGATGTACTAAACGTGGCGCAAAATCTGGGAGTCTTTCTCTTGATTGTTATATTTAACTTTTCAATCGTCTTGTTCAAATGAGTTGTTTCAGAGGCGGAGTTTTTGGCTTCATCTTTGGCTAACACAAGCTCTGCATTCTGTCTCTCCACTTCGCGCTTTAGTTTGTCCAGCTTAGTACACTAGCCGTCCTCCGCTGTCTTTGAAATTCTAGCTTCTCTTATCAGCTACTTGTCTCGGTCTGCAATTTTGTGTCGAAGTGGCTCGTTTTGATAACCCTCATTATAAAGTTGAATGAGTTGCGTATCCGTTCTGCTTCCGGAAGGGACTTGTTGCTACTATTCCAGCGTGAGAAAGAAAAATCAAGCTAATCAATTATAATTGATTATAATCTGATTTGATTTGATTTGCTACTATTGATAATCAGATTATAATTAGATTATAATCAATTATTTGTATGTAAATAATCAATTATAATCAAAATTAAAGATTTGATGACGTATATTTCGGCCTTGATTTGATTTTGATTAGGACCCCCTAATCAAATCAAATCAAATCATTTGTCACGCTGTACTATTCTCGAGGACGAACGCGGAATTAGACCTGATGGGAATTTCCTCCCTTATCGATAGACTGCTTTCCATTGTCCTTCTCCGCGCTCATAGTCTTCTTCCCTTTGCCCATTTCGGCTTTGATGGAGGTGGTGCTTGATTATTTGAGAATTCGACGAAGGTCCAGGTGTTGATGAGTTCGAAGAAGCGTTGCTGAGATGTTGTAGGGGAACAAATGTGTTGGAAATGAAGCGCGTTGGGGGATTCGAAGCTAGCCCAAGCTAAATCATAACTTTATCCCAACTAGCGTTTAAAACAATGTAGAAGGTCAGCTTTGAGCAAACATGAAATTCCCTGGTTTCAATGTAGTCCCTATGATTCAAGAGCTTAGATTGAGGCTAAAGGTTTGGTTGGGTAAAAATTCATGACTTGAATAACCCAAATGATTAACAAAACGATCTGAACACAATATTCACTGGCTCTCCTATCCATTATTCCTAATCAAACGAAAATCATGAGATGTATTTTCTTCGAGAAAATCGTTTGTTGTTCAAGACAAGTGAGAAAAATGGGGCGGGCTAACATCGGCTAAACTTGCTTTAGCGTAATGGAGGGGTAAATCAATCTTTGGACCTCAACTTTTAATATCTTACCCAAGCAGCGCAGCCACAATAACACAAATCGCCAACATGGAGGAGGATAGAGCACAGGTTGATTTAGGAATCGCCGTGGATGTTGAAGAACAGATAGAAGAAGCTGCTGCGGCCCAACGACAGCCCAAGAAGCGTTTCGTGGGCAGGAAACAAGCTACAGAAGCCGCGCTGAAGAATGAACAAACTAAAGCAGTTAGGGAGAGCGGCGCCATACAAGGTAAGATCGCGAGATATACGTGGATGATGGACGCGAGAAATACTGAATTATCGCAGTATCAAAGCCAAGAAGAGCCCCTCGAACCCTCAACCAGGTCCCTCCCGAGATCCTCAACGACCCAGACATCAATGCCGCCATCGCCCTCCTTCCTCCGAACTACTCCTTCGAGATTCACAAAACTATACACCGAATACGAACGAATGGGTCGACGAAGGTTGCTTTGCAGATGCCAGAGGGGCTCCTGCTTTTTGCGACGACCATATCGGATATTCTCACACAGTTCTGCCCTGGAATCGAGACGTTAATAATGGGAGACGTCACATATGGGGCGTGCTGTATTGACGACTACACTGCGAGGAGTCTCGGATGTGACCTACTGGTGCATTATGCGCATTCATGCCTTATTCCCGTGGATGTTACGACGATCAAGACGCTGTATGTCTTCGTGGATATCAGCATCGACACAACTCATCTGCTGGCAACGTTGGAGAAGAACTTCGCATCGGGCAAGACCATTGCGATGGTTGGGACGATTCAGTTCAATGCAACACTGCATGGGGTCAGAGCACCCTTGGAGAAGGCAGGATATAATCTCCTTATCCCACAAATCGCGCCACTCAGCAAAGGCGAAATCCTGGGATGTACATCGCCACGGCTTACATCCACGGATGGAGTGGACATAATTCTTTACCTTGGGGACGGACGATTTCATCTCGAAAGTGCGATGATCCACAACCCCACGATTCCAGCATACCGATACGATCCGTACTCGAGGAAGCTCACGAGGGAGAGCTACGACCACAAGGAAATGCATACTCTGCGCAGGGAGGCCATCTCCACAGCAAAGTCCGCGAAGAAATGGGGACTTATTCTTGGCTCCCTCGGCCGTCAAGGAAATCCCCACACAATGGCTCTGATCGAAAAGAAGCTTGAAGATCAAGGGATACTATACATCAACCTTCTTCTCAGCGAGATCTTCCCGGGAAAGTTGGCTATGATGGATGATGTCGAGTGCTGGGTGCAAGTTGCCTGTCCTAGACTGAGTATCGACTGGGGGTACGCATTTCCTCGGCCGCTGCTGACGCCGTATGAGGCGTTGATTGTGCTGGGCGCGAAAGAAGATTGGGCGAAAGGCAACGATGGCGTATATCCTATGGATTATTACGGAAAGGAGGGGCTGGGAAGGACTAGAGAAGCGAAGGCTATTGTAGCAAAAAGATGAATCTCAGGTGGAGGAGATCCTGATGCAAGTTCGTCAACACTGACCAAGAAAGCACCAAGAGGCTGCCAAAAGCTTGGTGACATCCGCCTCGCTGAGCTCCGGGCTCAGAAGGAAACGAAGAAGCAGCCCAAAATTCCCAGCTCCGAAGGGTCGCTGCGTGGCACATGGGGAAGTTTTGTTGCTCATACCGGTGAGGAACGGTTCCGGGGCCAAGTTGGAAATCTATAGAGGAAGCGACAGCTTGACTCTTTAAGAGGCCGAGGGCCTCTCAAAGATCACCAGTCCGCTATGCAAATCACACCGTTGCACTCAACTGAGCACAATGATAGCATTCTGCACTTCTCTTTCTTCATCGTCTGTTTTCCACAATTCCAACTCCCCCGAAAATAGAGGCTACATACCTAAATGATGTAAGTCCAGTTCCTCAATTTCCTACCATAGAGCCTATTCCTGTGTCGTTTGAATCAAGAACATCGAACGATAAGGGTCTTCGATGCTTTCTATTTGTATCTTCATTTCTGCTTTTCCCACTGCAGCAAGTGTTCTGTACTGGTTGAGTGATACACCTGCGGTCGGCTTTCCAACCAAGTTCAAGGCAACTTCTAAGAACCACATCTGCTGGATAGGTCGGCCCCAAAGGGTATAAATACGAAGCCACTATCAGCAAGTTTGCAATTTCTTCATCATTCAATATCACAAACACAGGCATCACAGCTCTAAACATCAAAAATCGCGACAAATATCTCAACAAACACAAAAACAACACAAACCAACCAACAAAGACAACCAACCGGGCGTGTTTGGCCAGCCTATAATCCCATCTCTTATCAAACCGGGACCAAATAACTCTAGCGCTGGTAATATTTTTGGGGTCCTGGCGACCCATTTGGTGGGGGATCTGTGGTAATAGTGGTGGTATCCCCTTTCAGGGTTGAGACAGCAGAAGGATGAGGGGCGCTGGTCAGAGCCAGATATAGGAGTAATAGTAAAGCATATGAGAGAGGAAGCGGGCGAGCGAGCATTTCTTTTGCCTTGCCGCCGGCTGATACTCTTAAATAGTTGAAAGATTCATTGGACTTACAATTACACTCCCGCTCGCTATCTATCTACAACGTAACCTCCAGGAGAAGGGACTCAAAGTTAAAATCATAGCTGCGATGTTTCGCCTATACAATCGGATATCATACAGTACCTACTCATCAAACTCGCTTCTAGGTTCACCATTCCCAGACGTCAGCGGGAAATTCAAGCACCATCCCTAATCTTTCCATCTATAACGTCTACAACCGGCCCCTCAATCTTCTTAACCTTCCTCTCCTCCCACCAAATCACTACGCCCGCCAACAAGCTAACACCACATCCCAACCTAATAAACGTCCCCGTACTCCAAGTCGGGCGATCAAAACGATTATACCCCTACATCATAGGCGCAAGCACAGCCTGGAAAAGGGTATTCCAAATCATCATCTACACTACAAAGCTCAACTTCCACAAACTCGTAGGCAGCGCGACTTCGCCTGTGAACGTCACGCGTTTCTCATCTATACTATTACTGTTCCCTTCCACATTAGAGGACTCGCCACCTTTAGTATACCGCACCGGCGGCTACGGTGCCAGCCCAAACCCAGTAACGCAGAACAGCGCATTCAAGATCCGCGAATCGATCTCAAGCCATTTATTCCGCGGGGAGGAATCCGCGTCTTTGCTGGGATGGTTCATAGCCGGCGTAGCTCCAAGAAGTAGGAAGAAGAGCATTGCACCCCAAGCTACGATGTTCAGCCCGTACAGCGTCATCAAGAATCCTGTGGGCGTGGAAACGAATTTCTATGCTGCGGTGAGGCCGTGCTACGTGGTGGTTTTCCAGTTGTGCTTTTCTTCTGTTAGGACTTCGGCTTGTTTCGCGAGAGTTGGGGTTCGTTGTGGTGGTGCTGGTTTGGCTTGAGTCTTCTCTTCGTCTTCTTGTTGGTTTTGCGGTTGGATTTGGTTTCCCTCTGCGCTTTTTTGCTCGACAGGACTTCTCTGTACCAATCCTGTCCCGGTCCTTGTCCGCGAGAGTGCAAGGACAGGAGTGGTGGGTTCATTGTTGTCGTTTTTTTCTTCTGCCATGCTAGAGGTTCGCGAGGGGTTCATAGGTCTGCGAAGAGAGCTGGAAATGAGAAAGCTCAAGGAAATGAGAGGTGGAAGTTTCTGCTATTCTCGCGATTTTACGTATTGAAAATTTCTCTTTGTTAAATTGAAGAAGGAAGGAGGAGAATTCTTCCTACCAGATTCTGACACGAGAGAATGAATTGTTGAACTTCAGAACAGACTTGATGAGAAACATTGCACTTGTAGATCTGGTTCGACCACGGCATAAACTACCCCGTTTCCAGTAGTCTAGTGCTAAAGAAGACTCTAAATGGTTGACCTCGCCGTCTATCGTCACTAAGTCAAGACGCTACGGCGTCTAAGTAACAGTAGTCTGTGAACTACTGGTCGACGTCAACCTTCTTATACACTAGAATTAACGGTATTGGCAATCAATTATGCCGTTGACTTCCAAGACGGAAAAGATAAAGCTATACCGAGGGCCGAGCACAGGCTAGATTTTTGCAAACGGATCAGAAAACACCCTGTATCCACGACTCGGCTCGTAGGATTTTTCATCCGTGAGCCTGACAAGACACCACAGGCTTGTTTATCTTGTCTCTCGTAAGTTCGGTATGGAGGAAGGGAAGTGAAGATAATTAATATAGTCTTTGTTCGTAATGGCACATTGTGGCGTTACCCATACGGATTCGATATCATTGGCGTGGCATTCAAGGCTGTGCTCGTAGCAGCCATACCAGTTGTCGCAGATGGTGAATCAGAGGATGAGGACGAGGGCGAAAATGAACGACTACTCTTCGTCAGGCAGGTGTCGGAGTAAAAGTGGCTCCAGTGGCAGTCGTAGTTCACGATAGCCGAGACTCCTTTGTGAAGTATTCCCCAGGACTGAAATCCAAGGTAGCATTCTGTGCTTGTGTGAAAGTCGAGTTGAGATTAATCACTCCCACTATTCCCTCAAGGCATGCGCCTGGCGACGAGCAGTAGAAATATAGGGTCCGTATCATTGATCACAAGTCGCCAGATGGGAGGCTGCAATGTGTGAGCAGTGCTTACGACGGAGGTCTTGTAGAATACTTGCATTTGATAAGACGAGAGCAACTGGGTAGAAGTCGCTCTAGAAACCCATTCGGCCAGGACCTGTCAGCTCGTAAGGAATACATGGTTCGTTTCCAAACGCTGCTCTAGCCACCGAGTGGTTTTAGGGGTAGAATCGATATTCTGGTCACTGATCAGTGATTTTTCATTTATTAAAGCTGCGAGCATTACCAATTATGTCCCCTTTGTTCGCAAATACTTGATTCGGAGAGAAATTGAGTCCATCTTGATAGCACGTCAGCATTTGAAGCTCAGTACCTCCCGCCCTGTATCGTGGATAACTTACCGCCCCAACAGAAACTGTATGCGTCGCAGCTGGTACACTTGAAGTTGTTGTCGAACTTTGACAAGTAGTAGTGCCTATCAAAGTAATCCATATCAATGAAAACAAATTAAACAACATTCCGGCCATTTCAATTGTTGCGAGCTGGAATCACATCTAGCATGAAAGGGGAAGGGTTGGTGTCATTGCTGATATTTGCTGGGAAGGATGCACTTGGTCGTACAATGCTTATATGGAAGAGCAATATCTATTCGGATGCCGGTAGGGAGCTGGAGGAAAGGTGGGCCGGGAGCTGGGAGGGTAAATAGTCTCCAAGTTGTTTGTACGCTCGGCCAAGGAATGGAAATATACACCACAACAGATAGATGGCACAAGAGACAAAAGGGCTGAGTTTGTAGCAAGAGAGGGTGCAGTCTCGCGAATATGAATCCAGGTCGATGGAGTCTGAAGTTAGAGTGGTTCTACACCAAGCAGCGAGTCCGAGGTCTGCCAATTGAACTATCATACTCGCCTGTACCTCGTCCTCGACGACAGGTACATGCTCTGCCACTGGAAAACACACTTCTTGTTCGTGCAAGGCACATTCCTGCACCGAATCAGCCGCCGAATTAATGGTATCGGTGGCTGTAAGCTGCTGGGTTAATGGTCTTGCTTGTAATGGGAGCTAGGGAAAGCTGATTGATAGAGTAAATTGCATGCAAAAGTATCTGTGCAATTTCGGTAGCAAGACCAGTACACACGGTTGTTTAAAGTGTACGGCGGATGAATCATGAGCCATGTATGTACAAATATAAACAATGCATCTGATTGGAACCCAAAATATTTCCGTACCACGAGCCGAGCCGGGATAGGAAATACACGAGAACAGAGAGACGATGCAAGAAATGTGCATGTGCAAATTGGGTATATGGCGACCTATAAACAGTTACTGAGTCTTGGCTTTCCTCTTCTCCGTCTTTTTGGAGAAATCCATCAAACCACTTTCTGCAACCAAAGTGACGAAACACCACAGGTAACAAATCCCAAATCCAACTGCCCCGACTCCAACGTTGACGACGACCCACAGATCAGGCTTGCCAGGTGGAGGCACGATGAAGGATTCGGCAACATGCCAGATGGCCATCACGGCATAGAAAATTGTGTGTAGCGAAGCTGTAGTAAACCCTGCAAATGAAGCATTCCCATCTTGCTTGTAAACGGCGAAAGATGTAGGTGGGAGGCCAAGGAGATATGCCCACAGAAGCGACAAGACATAATACGGAATCCGTAATTCGACTCGCTGCAGCAACGGGAACATCGTCCACACTCCAAGTAGATTTGCAAATCCAACCCAAGCACGAATGTTCTTGCTGAGGCCATGCTTCCCAGCAAGGAGAACTGTCATAGGCATTAACGGGAGCAGAACACTCTTCTCATGGACCTGGAAGCTGAAGAGGAAGAATGCCCACGCAGTTGTTGACAGTGCTAGCGGGAGCAGTTCTTTCTTTGGCTTGGCAAATATCACGAAGCATGGTGGCGTGATTGCTGCAAGTGTGAGCAATAGAGAAGCTCGTTGAAGTATTTCAGAAGGGTACTGCTTCAATTTGATAATGACATTCAAAGCACACCAGAAGTTGGCAACTTTGTCTTCGAACAGCCCACGTGCAAATGGGAACACGCGATGCACTATCTGCGCCAGTTGTTGAATAATTGGGTAATACCACGACTTGAAGTTAATCAAGTACGAGTATTCGCTGAATATGGGCAGAGGAGCGAAGCGGCCGAAGAGATCAGGTCGGGCATCGATGCCTCGGTGAGCATCGTAGAGGGCCCCGAGGACCAGAGGTAGGAGAAGGAGGGCAAATGAGACAAGTGTCACCACAGCGATGCCGAAAAATCGAGAGATATTGATCCTAGGGAAGAGGCATACTCCGAGAAGATATGCGAACATGGCCGGCGCGTAATACAAGGCCATCTGCTTGAACCCGAGAGCCAATACGAAAAACACACAGCTCCACATGAACCTCCCAGCTAGAACACTCGACATGCTTGCTAGCACCAGTCCCAGCATCACGGTATTGTATTGAAAGTGAACATGATCGATTAGGATGGTCCCAGGTTGTATCAAGATTGCAGTCAATGCAATTGAAGCATTCCAAGAATTGATCCCTTGGAGCTTGGTGAGCCTTCGGACGAAGATGACGGCCGCGGGTATGTAGATGAGGTACTCGGACACGATGACCGTAGCTCGCATGAATATCTTCAACGTAGGATCCTCGAGTCCGCGAGATGTGTGAAGGGCGAACCAAGAGTCGTTGATCAAACCTCCAATCTTCCCAAGGAGCCAACTATGGTATGCGGTCAAAGGCGGATAGTCCAATCCCCACCATTCGAGGTCGTGAAAGTACCATTGCGAGATGGGTAACTCAGTCGTGATCTCCATCCAATGCCTTTGTGCTTCGTAGTCGCCGTGGAGAGGAGGGTTCTGGAAGCCTGTATTTGTTAGACCAGTATATCTTCCTGGAGTGGACACGTACCTGAATATCCCCAAAGCCCAGCCGCCCACCTGAAAAGCCCTACGACCATCAATATCAATGGCAGAATCTCCCATTGCGAGACAGAGCTCCGCGCAGGCCATAGGAATGCTGCGAGGGGATATGCTGGGCGACTTGTGCTCGATCGTCCTGCGGAGGAGGGCGTCGCCGAGGAGGGTTCACTGCCATTGCTTGTCTTCTTGACCTTCCGCCGCGGTTTATGAGGCGACGGTCCGACCATTGTCACCTTGATGTTCCGATCAAAGATGGTTGAGGATCGCAGCGCATTTCTTGTTGTTTAGTGATGGGGAGGACAAAGCGCAGAAGCTTAAAACGGCCGTATGTTTCCACCTCGACTTTTGTGGAACATTATTTTGCATGGCTCAACAGCCAAATTTGCATGCCGCTTTATGTAACGCAATGAACGCGACGTGATAAGGCATAGTAATAATAGGGCAAAAAATGAGGCTATTCGCACAATTGATACTATGTTCAGGTTGTGTTTTTCCGTGTATTCCCTTCGAGTGTATAATGCTTCTTTATTTCCCTCCGAATATACATCCCCTTATGTATCCCTCCATTCGAGCATGCCTCTATTCCTTCTATTCGAGTACGCCTCTATTCTTTCCCTTCGAATATGCCTCCATTCGAGTATACCTCCCTTAGAATACCTCCCTTCGTGTATCCGTCGATTCGAGCATGTTTTGGTGTGGACAGGTTTAAGTTAGGCTACATAGGGCGGCATGCAAGTTTGGTGGTTGAGTTATGCAAAATAATGTTCCACAAAAGTCGAGGCATTGGAAACAATTCGGCCGCTTAAAACAGCTATTTTATTAATAGTAGTCTCCGTAACTCGGAGTTAGTCGAACTTTAAACCAATAAACTACGGAAACTATTAGTCCCTTAATTAAATTATATTTAGACCACTTTCGATGGAGATTCGGAACTAAGTACTGTGACGTTTGCTCTGTAAAGACAGCAATCACGTGTGACAGCGGCTTCACATATCAACACCAGACATATGAAGATAACAAGAGTCCCTTTGTTGGTCCACAGGTCCCTACATGAGCATACTTCGGTCTGGAAAGGGGGTGCGGGTCAAAGTCAGGGGTCAGAGCCTAGCCGGAATGGTTTCGGAGCACATTCGGTGGGGTTTCGTAGTATATAGTCTGGCTCTCCTCGCACTCTCTTAGAAAATACACAGATTTTTGAACCATACATTTATTACTCTGTCGCCATACTGATATATCGATATATTACGTGGTACATGAACCGGTACTGCACCGACAGAGATGAAAAGAAAAGAGATATTATATTAAAAGGTTCATAATATTCACTGCAATAAACTACTTTTATGTAATTAGCTTCGGCCCTTGTTGAATCTGAAGAAATGATATTCTCCCTGACGCATGTCCCAAACCGATAATCCTGCCCCAGACAGCTTCACAAGTAGGTCGATAATCAGTAGGTAGCCAAAGAATATTCGTACTGCCTTCCACTAGCCAATAATTTACTACCTGTAAAGCTGGTAGCTGCGTGCCGTCGCGCGAGAACGCGATTGAGTCGACCGGGCCCGAGTGGCCCTCGACCGTCTGCAGCGGCGCTCCAGTTGCAGCGTCCCAGAGCCGCATTGTATGATCAACCCTCGAGCCCGAGACGACCTGCGTACCGTCGGGAGAAAAGGCGACTGACTGAACCGAGCCCCAGTGGCCCTTAAGTATTTGTAGCGGCGCTCCAGTTGTAGTGTCCCAAAGCCGTACTGTGTTATCCTGCGAGCCCGAGACGATCTGTGTACTATCAGGAGAGAATGCGACTGAGTGGACCGGGCCTGAGTGGCCCCCGAGCGTCTGTAATAGCGCTTTAGTTACAGTGTCCCAGAGCCGCACTGTGTCATCCCACGAGCCCGAGATGACCTGCGTGCCGTCGGGAGAGAAGGCGACTGAGTAAACCGGGCCTGAGTGGCCCTCGAGCGTTTGTAGCGGTGCTCCAGTTGCAGTATCCCAGAGCCGCACTACGTTGTCGCTCGAGCCTGAGACGACCTGCGTGCCGTTAGGAGAGAAGGCGATTGAGTAGACCGGGCCCAAGTGGCCCTCGAGCATTTGTAGCGGTGCTCTAATTGCAGTGTCCCAGAGCCGCACTGTGTCATCCCACGAGCCCGAGATGACCTGCGTGCCGTCGGGAGAGAAGGCGACTGAGTAAACCGAGCCTGAGTGGCCCTCGAGCGTCTGTAGCGGTGCTCCAGTTACAGCGTCCCAGAGCCGCACTATATAGTCATACTTCGAGCCCGAGACGACCTGCGTGCCGTTAGGAGAGAAGGCGACTGAGTTGACTGGGCCCAAGTGGCCCTTAAGCGTTTGTGGCGGCGCTTTAGTTATAATGTCCCAGAGCCGCACTGTGTGGTCCTCCGAGCCCGAGACGACCTGCGTGCCGTCGGGAGAGAAGGCGACTGAGTAAACCGAGCCTGAGTGGCCCTCGAGCGTCTGTAGCGGTGCTCCAGTTGCAGTATCCCAGAGCCGCACTACGTTGTCGTTCGAGCCCGAGACGACCTGCGTGCCATTAGGAGAGAAGGCGACTGAGTTGATCGGGCCCAAGTGGCCCTTAAGCGTTTGTGGCGGCGCTTTAGTTATAATGTCCCAGAGCCGCACTGTGTGGTCCTCCGAGCCCGAGACGACCTGCGTGCCGTCGGGAGAGAAGGCGACTGAGTAAACCGGGCCTGAGTGGCCCTTAAGCGTCTGTAGCGGTGCTCCAGTTGTAGCGTCCCAGAGCCGCACTATGCGGTCATCCTCCGAGCCCGAGACGACCTGCGTACTATCGGGAGAGAAGGTAACTGAGAAGACCGGGCCTAAGTGGCCCTTAAGCGTTTGCAGCGGCGCTCCAGTTGTAGCGTCCCAGAGCCGCACTGTGTAATCATCCCACGAGCCCGAGACGACTTGCGTACCGTCGGGAGAGAAGGCGACTAAGTAGACTGAGCCGGAGTGGCCCTCGAGTATCTGTAGCAGCGCTCCAGTTGTAGCGTCCCAGAGCCGCACTGTGTGATCGCGAGAGCCTGAGACGACTTGCGTACTATCGGGAGAAAAGGCGACTGAGTAGACCGGGCCCGAGTGGCCCTCGAGCGTCTGCAGCGCCGCACTCCAATGCGCTTGAACTTTAGGCTTTTGTTGGATCCAAGTAGGGATATACTTCTCAAAAGTCTCTCGGATAATACTCTTCTCTGGGGCGAAGATAAGGGCCGAACAATATAATTGAAGGGGCGCTTGTTCAATGACCGATCGGCTATATACGGCAAACCGTCCCGCATCATGAATAAACGCAAGTAAATTGGGATTTTCATCGAACTTATTTATATTAGTAGAATTACTTTGATGACATGATAAACTAACACAAAGAAACATACCTGAACATTTTCAAGCCTTTTTATCATGACTATGCCATCTGGCAGGCTCTTCATTAGGCTCAGCGCTTCGAGCCAGTACAGAAAGCTCCGGCATAGAAAACTATAGACTGAGCCACCGTCCTGGAGGTTCCTGATTTTGTCGTCTGAAGTATGGCAGTCGAGGAGATGACCAATCCAGTACTGACAAGAGTACCGTGCGGCGGCGAGTGGATCTGGATCGGGCTGCTTGACTTGGTCGATAGAGATTCCGGGAGTCCTAAGACTATAAACATCACGCCCTAGTGTCCTGGACATGACTTGAAGCGACCGCGAGAAAATGGCGTGGTTTATGTTGTCTATCCCAAAAGGAAAGATATCGTTAGATGCCTCTTTGATCAAAAATTCCCTGGCAGACTGATGGACAAAAGAGATAGTACGTTCTCGAAGTGTTAGAAAAGAGCCACAAAGTCCTATGATTTCTGCGAGAGCCTTGTAATTACTAGAACTTTGTGAAGGCATATCGACAAAAGAAGGCAGCTCATCTAACGTAATGGGCCGGTAGACGATCGAGACGACGGCTAGTATACTATTGCAGCGCTTAGCAGCTCTCGAAATACCGATCTGCTGCATCATCCGCATATAAATCGCATCGAGTCCAGGCGGAAACGCCGACAACATTTCTTCAACCTCCCATCCCGAGATGCTGGCGAGTTCTTGGCAAACCAAGGCAACCCAAAGGAAGGTGCCATTTGCATTTGCCGACAAGTAGCTTTGAACCGCACCTCGCGCGTCATTGTCGTATTCATTTTGCGTTGCTAAAAAATCTACCTTAGACTGGATATATGTATTGACGGCTGCGGAGACGGATTTTTCGTTAAGCTCTAGATGTAAGCTCGCTTTCGAGGCCACTTTATTGAGACTTTTCTCGATGCTCGGCCAGTTGCGACTGGAGACAATCCACTTGATGCGAGGAGATATAGACGAAGTCTGTACGATGAGGTCCAACAATTTCGGTAAGTCCACTGCGCATTCATCGAGCGCGTCGACGATTAAGCACGTACTATTCAGTTTTGGGTCTTGTAAAATATTGGCAAAGATTTCGCATAAAGCAACCCAGGCATTTGTATCCTCAAAGAGCGCTTTGCCGGCTTGTTCATACTTCTTCCGTACATGTGAGATAAGAGATGGCTGTTCATCGACAAGTAGATAGATCAGACCTCGTAGTACGGCCGTGGCGTTGTTAATTCGAGAGTCAGTCGCCTGACAGAAGAAGTATGATAGAAGAGTCGACTTCGCTATAGACTTCTTCAGCTCATTGATAATGCCGCAGAGCAACATCGTCTTGCCCTTGCCGGGATCTCCTTTGATCCATAGCAGCCAAGTCTGCGGATTGTTCCGCCATTGTTGGAAATCAGAGGTCTCTAGGACCCAGTGATATGAGCCCTCTAGCAAGCCACCCTTGGTGTCCTCAATACGCGTCTTGTCATCGCGGGGATCGCTGAGGCGTAGGTCTTGGAGGCATTTATTAAACTTGTCGATTTCCTTTTCGAGCCGTTTGAATGCATTCGCCATCCCTTCGCCATATCGGAGAGGTATTTGGACGTCAAAAATGCCGAGTAACGAGTACGCTTTGTCTTCTTCGACCTTAGTCTGGCGGGGTTGAATCCATGAAAATCGCTCCTTATCGCTAAACTGCGACAAATAGGCCCCTTGAAGTGCCGACTTAGGGATACCTGTGATCTCGTGGATTTGCTGCTCTAGAGAACTCTTACTACCAATCCGCTCGGATTCCCGGCAGAAGAATTCAACTGATGTCGGAGCAATAAGCTCTTGAAGGGTCCAGCCTCGAGTGAACCATCTACATTTCCGAAATGCCGATTCCCAGGCCAGTTCATCAGTGTTGACGGCAGTTCTGGACACATCTGGCAGATAGACATAGCATTTAGTCGACATGCGGTACCAGCGAAACATAGAGTTGATAGCTTCTGCAAGCTCAGCGCTACTCGATTTATTAATACAACAGGTGTCCACCCAAAAGTATTGCAAGCCATCACGGTTAGCCTGTTCTGCGCAGAACCGTATCTTCTCGTAACCAGCCTTCTTTATGCCGGTTCCATTTTGCAGATCTTCAAAGGTGACCTCCTCCCCTTCCCATGTGTGTGAAAGTATAGCATACTCGGGTATATCACTCTCAAAGAACTCGGTCAGGCTGAAATCGCCATCGCTGTTATAGTGTAGCAGACGCATTATTCGACTAGGTTCGAGTATCGCAAGAGAGAGGGTTCTCGGTAGTTGTTGGGCCGTCGAAATAGCATAGATGCGAAATGAGGTGGAGATTTGGTAGAAGATGTCGGGTTGAGGCTGGTGCACTCAGTTGAGCGGCAGCCTCGCGGCAATGGCATCATCGTGCATCGCTGGAAGCGCGCAAGACCGGGTACTCGCCCAGGCTCACCGCAGGAATTCTGGAAGTCATAGGTGGCATAAGATATTCGAAGTCACTCTCGATTGAGCTTATTTTGTTCTTGTCGCTGAGGGGAAAGCTGAAGGGATTGGAAAGTGGATAGCAGAAATCTAGGATCCAGAATCTGGCTTCACCAGGCTTCGATCAGCCGTTTGGTGTCCGAGCTTCCACTTCTGCCATTCAAACCGTCTAACCTTATATTTTAGGCTGGAATTCATTCTCAGTCCAACGCTTAATTGCGTCATCAAACGCGGAAAGAGCAGGGGTCGTGGTGCACTAACCAAAAATTGTTAGTCGCTTCGATTCAAGGTACTGTCCCGCCTTGTACGAAAGTTGCTAGGGACGACATGAGTGGATGGGTTGAGGCAAGAGCCCTCGCCAGTAGAGAGGCTAAAGGAGTACCTGACTTCATTTGGCAAGACATCATTTGCCGGCACGGACTATTTTGGAAGGTTATTGTTGACGGTGAAACTGAGAACATAGGAGAAGTTATGGATTTGCTCAACAGAATGGAAGTCAAACGGATCCAAATCTCTGCATACAACGCCAGGGCGAACGGAATGATTGAGAGGGGGCATGGCCCGATCAAAAATGCGCTTTCCAAAATGGGCGGACGCTGGCTCGACAACCTCCCAGCAGTGCTATTTGCAGACCGTACCACAGTACATCGCCCTACAGGGTACACTCCGTTCTGCATGGTCTACGGGAAAGAGGCTATTTTACCTATTGAGACAACAAACCCGACCTGGAGATCATTGTTTACCGAAGAGATTAGGGACCGCTCTAAGCTCCTAGAACTCCGCGCTCTCTAGTTTCAAATGAGGCAAGAGCACATAGACGAAGCCATACTTATAAAGACCCGCCGCTGTTAAGAGGTAGAGAGGCTTTTGATCTTAAGCATAACATCCGCAAACGGCCATTTGTTAAGGGAGACTTAGTTCTGCGTTAAGACTCTATTAGAGAGAGGGATATGTCCACCAACTGTGCTCTCGATTTCAGATGGCTTGGACCTTACGAGATCTATAAAGCCTATGCGGAGAAAGGGTACTACAAACTCAAAGAGCTAGGTCCAGATGGCCCCCAACTTCGCTAGACTTTTGCTAGAAACAAGCTCAAGCTCTTTCACAAGAGACAGGACTTTATTTACGGCGACAGCGACGATGATGGAGAGCTCGATAAAGAATTGGACAATAACCTTACGCCTAATCATGAACCCGACATCGATATGCACGACCTTAGCGACCCCAAGTTCCTGGAGAACCCTGAGATTCCAACGATACAGCGTGTCCGGGATGATGGGATAGTAATTAGAGTCCCCGAGCTATCTCGACAACAACGCAGTGAGTATCGAGTGGTGTCTGACTCGGAATAAACATGCACGCTTCATACGCTAGCGCCACCGACAGAACTTCTTTAGCTATATAAACCTGGTCTCGATAACTCTCACTTTCTTTCATGAGCAATCATCGCGACACGAAACTTGAAGCTGACACTTTGGCGTCGAGGCTTTCGATTAGGGATTTGGTGCGGGGACGCACCTCCGGTTTTTCAAGGGGGGGACAACATACTGCCGCATATCAAAATGATCACCAAGACGACTTAATACCACCAAAAACCACGATTCAGAACACCTTAGCACCATATTACACACGAAGAAGAGCCTATGTAGCCCTGAGCAAGTCAGAGAGAACATTGGCCCCGCGTTACAAGAACACTAATCTCTCGGAGCAAAACTCAACAAGAAACTAGCGTCCTCATAAACTACCTGCCGCATACGAACATACAACAGGTTTAGAACGAGACTGCCATCATCAAACCGGCGATATTCTAGGCGGCAGAAAAGCAACTTCGTTGAAATGGGCCAGTTGCCGGGCTCGATCCGCAGGACTAGATTCCAAAACGGCAGGTTGAACCTGTGGCCTAGGCCAGAAATTCGAGTCCAACGTGCTAGACACCCCGAAGAATGCGAAACGCAACACACCCAGGCACCAACTCTCGGCAATTAATAAAAAGAGAGGAAACAACGAAGCAAGTCCACTGTTCCCAGAGACTAAGCCATAGGCACCGGGGGTTTTCAGGGCCAAGTGAATGAAACCGAGCTGAACCTGCCGTTATGCACCTCCCGGACAGAGCCACCAACCTCGATTGCGTGAAGCAAACGATGTAGCGCACAGCGATCTATGAAGGCCGACACCAAGAGCACCATCGACAAACTAGCCTTAAACCCGGTAAGCAGATCACACGATCTATGTAAGGTAGGCAGAAGTCTAGGAAATCTCCCAGCGAAGAACCGACAACACGCTCGGAATCAGAGCCATGCTCTCTGAAACCTCAAGTCAACAACCACAATATAGCCAACGCCAACCCCCACCCCACGTGCTAGAGATCTGAGCATGCCATCGGCCGACGACCCCTAGCTGGTGAACCTTTCGGGGATCGAGTGTTAGTCGACTACCCCCAATCAGCTCTGTCCAAAGTCTCTCGCCTGACAGGTCTGGGCCCCTTCTGCATATACGCCACATCTCTAAGATCTTCCCCGTCGGAGAGACAAAGAAACGAAAGCTTCTCTTGCTTTTCACCAGTGCTAATGGACAAGAGGTAGCATACTTCGCTGCCTGAGTGCTGACAGGAGACGGCAAGTTATGGACAACTTTCAAATATGGTACAATGGTTCAGTGACCATGACAAACCTGCAAGCAGGAGTGCCGCCATTCCAGGCTCGCATCAATGTCGCTGAAGCAACAAAGACTCCATAACCCTCGACTTCCAGCCTGGTTTAGTGAGGAGTACTAGAATCAATCAAGCCGTTGAGAAAGCCCTGCAGAAGCTACCCAAGTGGTTCTCATGAAGTTTTCCTCAACACTTGGACCATCATTCCGAGAAGTGTCGTTAGGTAGAACGGACAGGGACAAAGCCAACACCCCACAAAGCCGACAACCCACAGAGCAACCGGCCAGGAGTCAAGTCAAGCTTCGGCCTCAAGATCAACAACAAGTTCTTCAACCCCCATCAAAGAATTGAAGCGATCAAGAGGCCTCAACTCTTGTTGAACCACTATTCGGAGAGTGCTCGAACCAACAGGACCCCACAGCATGCTATCCTATGCCTAGCTACTGCCAGCCTAACAGTGCTTGAGTTGACCAAACTCATTTGCCCCCAGAAAGCTCAGCTATTTCAAAGACCCTCTGTCAGCCTCAACGATAAGAGGTAACTTACTTGTCAAGGAGAGAAGGGGCCATTTCCACTACACCAAGAACCAAGAACCTATTGTAGCCTCCCAACCCTGCTCGATGTATTACGACCGTTAGTTTGCCTATTCCTCCCGGCTTTCTGCCATAAACCTTCGAATTTGGCGGATCCAGCCTCTACCCCATCTAACCAACCAATTAGTGAGAGACTGTATGGCGGAATGATGCCACTTATCTTCAGCAGTGTGACTTGCGCAGGTGCACAAGAGCGTATCTGTGGAGGGACCCGAAAGCTACTCAGTGACCCATTGCCAAGGGAAGATCAGTACGGCGCGACACGCACGTTCTTAGCCCAAGGGGTGGAGTTTGATGCGGGTAGTCGCACGAGGTGGCCTTGATTCCCATTGGGTTTACGAGCCTAAAGAAGACAGATGGCATCGTTTCCTTGGCCTGTGAAAAGAATATAAGCACCGGCGCTGCGAAGAGGTTGGACTGTTTGATACTCAGCTTGGATGACGTCAAGGTGAAGTCCTGGAGTTCACTTTGATCACTTCTCAAAACACGAATTGAGGATTAAAGACCGTGTCCGTGCTTCAAATCGCCGCAGGAAAGGTGTTGGCGAAGTTTGTGTGTAGTTAGCTAAGTACAAGGGAAGAGATGGGAACATAACTTACGGTGTTGAGACGTGTTGAAGCTTCCATGGTGTTGACCTTTGGTGTTGAGGCTGAGATGGAGCGAACCGATCTTGACGGCACCTCCAAGATGGCTGACAACGAAGAACTCTTCTTGAAGGCCTACGATGAGTTAGTAGAGCTCAGATGGTGTTGTGGGAGGTCAGCTTACCGCGTTGAGGTGACTTGACTTCATGCTGAAGTTGTTGTTTGGAGGTGTGGGGAGCTGAGGAGAGACTGCGCACAGGTCAACGCAGGTGTTGTGGAAAAAGTTGTTGTTTGGCAAGAAGAAAGCAAACAAGGAAAGCTCTCTGCTACGTCACCTCTGCGACTAGGCAACAGCGAAGTTGAAGGTGTTGAGCTCCAATGGCGCGCTAATGTTAATGGTGAGGGCTAAGGTTACTACCCTGAAGGTACCAAATGGCGTGAAGTTGGCGGCAGAGAGACCTCTGAGGATACTGGAGTCATGGTAGCTGAAGTCATCTTGGTAGTGTGGGGACAAGTGATAGTGAAGTCGATCTTGGCATGAGCCTGGCGGAGAAGTTTGTTTTCTTTGGAAAATTGAAGTAAGAGAAGGTGTAGGAGGTGTTGTTTGATTGGTAGGAGAAGGAGTGAAGAAATTGAAAGTATGTTGAGGTGCTCTATAGAAGGAATGGTGTTAAGAAGAGGTTGTTGTATTTGGAGACTTAAAGTTGGAAAGTTGGTGGGGGAGAGTCAACCTTATAAAGGTAGGCTGGCGGCGCTAAGCGAGGCGATTGTTTGCTTCCAAAGGTGACAGGTCAACTATCACGGGACTTCTTCTCCTTCACTAGGCTTCCTGCTAACAACGTTGATTTATAGAGCTTTTGATTGGTGGAGTGTTTCTTTTGTATTGAGTCGCTCGAGGGCGAGCATGATTTTTGAAGTGGGGGACGAATGTGGTGGGGAAAGCTCTTAGTAGCTTCTTTGTTTCCTGACCAGATAGGCTTTCTCCACATAAAAGAGCTCAACAACCAAGAACTTTTCATAGATATTATCTAATATACTTTTTTCTCCTCCCCTCACTCGACTTTTCATGCTCTTTAGATATGTAATATCTTTAGATTTGATCGATCTGCGATTTCCTACGCCTAGAATCTCTCCGGTACCTCACTACATGCTACCTCTCTTGTTGTGTGGTTTATTGGGCTTTATCCCTCCCACACTACTAAGCCATAAAACATAGCACGCGAGCCATCTTATATAAATAAGATTTCTTTAAATTTATAAGAGTTTTAAAGATTTCTTGTAGAAAAGAGAATAATAAATAAATCGGAGTTTGTTAACGTGGTGTGGGAGTGATAAAGCCCAATAACCTACACAACAAGAGAGGTAGCATATAGTGAGGTACGGGAGAGACTCTAGGTGTAGGAAATCGCGGATCATCAAGGCCATGCCAGGTTAGTAATTTCCCTCCTAACTCTTTAAAATCAGTGAGATCTGCATCGGACATCCCGACAATGGAGCTGTATTGGTTGATTGACTAGCGGAATAGGGTGTCGTATTGGCGACTTGTGAGGTGGCTAAAGTCGAATGCTCCGTATTTGGCAAGATAGTACTTGATCCATTCAACTGCTACTGAAAGGGGGTTGCTAGTGCAAGAAGCGGCTGCTGTTGATGCTAGGACTGGAACTACAAATCGTATCGGCGACGCCTAGAAGAGGATCCCCTCTATTGGGACCATAAGATAAAGACCGTCCGTTGTGAAGCCGGCCATCTTCGGTGCAGACGCTCGACCAAGCTGCGGTAACAATAATCGCGCCTTCTATTGGTAGGATTCTAGATTTTCTAGTAGAGCTACAGTTAAATAGTTAGTCAACGATAGTTATAGGATTAAAGTTATAGGTCGATAGATCGAGAATGAATCCATCCTTCACACCATCCAGCTCGTCGCAAGCGGATATTGTAGCAGCTGAGAATGTGTCAATCTCGCAAAGTGGCGGATATATCTCTGTTGAGCATCAGCTCTGCTTCTTACACTATGTTTTTTCTGTAATCTCACGTTTCTGGTTTATCACAACCTGTGGGTAAAGTAAACCAAGCATCATCCTATCCCAATTGATCCCAGGAGCAGTTGCCAGAATGCTGTTATACTGCTCCGGGTACCTCTGAGCCATCATATACCCCTGCCGTCCACTAGTCGAGCACCCATTAAAGTACGAGAAGTTCCGGCCGTTTCCTATAAAAAGCCACCGTCGCAGCTGTAATGAGGCTAAGGTTAGGCTCACACCAACTCCGTTAACTAGACCAAAAGATCACAATATTCAGCGCAAGCTGAATACGCCTAACTTCGTCCATATATTACCGACTATTGTCACGTGCCCATTACAGCAGCTTCGTAAGTATCGCAGCGTCATCCAGAGCGATTGAAGCGAAATCATTGAGAAGAACCCAGTCTACATTACTCGGGCTCTTCAACCCCCATGAATTCGACTCGGAGAGACTATAGCCGCCATCTGTCATCACTGCTACGTACCCCTTGGATGCAGGCCAGGGAAGAGCGACGTAGTATCCTGTCATCTAGCCACCGCCTCCGATGCCTATCATGTGGTCGTTCTAGTTTAGAGGAAGCTAGATACTGGTAGTAATTATGTTATTCTGACCAGGGTGCGTGTATGTGATGTTGGCTACGTTTCTCAGTTAGAACCTTGAGATCTGGAAATGAAAATCCAATCTAAGACTAGGTAACGTTACCTTCACAGACATTGAGTCCAATCACAGCTTCTGGGTAGTGATTCAACGCTGGTGCTGAGGCTGGAGTGCTGAAATTTGAGATGAGCAAAGTTGATATGTCGAGAATCTTCCCGCCTCGCAGACTGATATCCGAAAACGTCGCTTCTGTACAGTACAAGAGAGTAATGAATTGACTGCTCTCGCCGGATCTAGCAGCAGGCCTAACAAGGCAGTAAGGAAGTTCTTTCCACGCATAGCTTGAATGAAAATCTCCAAAGGCGTGCTCAAGAACTGCATGGCGAAGTGATCTTGTCTTAAATATCCTCTCAACACAACACCCGTGAGCGGTGTAATCGTTTCCGTGAGTTCGTTTCAAACGGAAAATATTTCTGTGTGTTTAAATTAATTCTCATTTAGCCTTTACGTCTGATTTGATTGAAATTTTCTAGAGAAAATAATTGGCTTCGTTGTTGAAGGGGGAATGACTTCGCTTCCGGATGTAGCTCTGGCGTTGGGTCGGCAGGAGATTATCCTCGAATGTGGCTGCCATAGTCGGGATGTGCAATCCGCAAGATAGGTTATATAGAGGTGATTTTAAGTAATTCCGTTCCTGTACACTATATTTTTTTTTAGCTTCTGTTGTATTCAGGTCTTCTCAAACCTGCCTTAGCAGATAATGTGAGACCCGACAACCCGCAAGGCAGTCGGGACACAATCCAGGCTGAAGTAATAAGAAACCAAATCTTAATATGCTCGTTAAGGCTCAAGACTATAAACACCATAGTTCTTGCTCAAGATGAGAGCTAACTGACGGAGCTTGAGGCCTGATTCTGGCAGGCAGGTGAGAACTTGGCCTGGAAATACACCACATCATACAGCGCAGAAGCTTGATTAAGAAGAGCACGTAGCAGTACTATTTTTTTTTATGAGTTTAATAGACTTATTCTTATCCATTCGTAGGAGAGTCGAGCTCTGCGGTATCACCTCGTTGATTGTAGTCCATGGTTGAGTTGACGTATTTCTCCTGTTTCTCTTTAGTTCCGAGTCGATGGTGAGCACAAAGTACTAGTTAATAGCACACTTGAATAAAGAATTCACTATTGTTTACAAAAACAACGAGATAGGATGTCACCTGATTATATTTTCCTGACGCCGAATTCATATGTGTAAGTTACATATATCTAACCCTTCTACTCCCGCTCCAAAGTCAAACCCATAAAACCAAGAATCCACGAGACAAAATATAAAATCCTAACTCTATTGGATGAACCCTAGCAAGTAGCCCTCTAACCAACCCATCTTCTCGCACTCTTGAACATTCTGACCCAAGGACCAAACTCTCCCCACTGATCCACTAGAGCTTTAGGGTTGTATGAACCAACATCTGCCATGATAGTTCGCTCAGGATGCGGCATCATAGCCAGTACCCTACCGTCCAAACTCCTAACGCCGGCAATACCCTCTGGACTACCGTTGGCATTATAAGGATAGCGAGTTGTAACGTTGCCCAAGTTATCAGTGTATCGGATTGGGATCAAGCCGTGCTCGTTCATAGCCTCGAGGTTCGAAACGTGCTTGAACGAAGCACGACCTTCACCGTGAGACACCACGATAGGAAGCGATGACCCATCCATACCGTGCAGGAAGACAGATGGGCTTTTTTTGTTGTCTTGGATCTTGACCATGGACACCCGGCCTTCAAATTGCTCACTTTCATTTTGTAGGAATGTGGGCCAATGTTGTGCCCCAGGGATAAGTTCCGAGATACGAGAAAGCATTTGGCAACCATTGCAAACTCCAAGAGCAAAGGTATCGGGACGTGCGAAGAATTTCTGGAATTCTGGCCGTGCGTTCTCTTCGTGCATCAGGATAGATTTGGCCCATCCTTGTCCAGCACCAAGTACATCACCATATGAAAAGCCACCGCACGCTGCAATGCCAACGAAGTCTGATAAGGTTCTTCCTGAAATGATGTCCGTCATGTGAATATCTATCGGATCAAAGCCAGCAGCCTTGAAAGCAAAAGCCATCTCAGCATGGCCATTGACACCTTGCTCTCTGAGAATAGCGACTCGGGGCACCTTCGCGAAAACGGAGGTAATTGACGAGGTCAGCGGTATGATGTTCTCTTTGGGATCGAATGATAACTTGTAATGTAGTCCTGGGTCTCGGTCATTCTTGATTGTCTCGAACTCTGATTCTGCACAGTCAACGTTATCTCTGATTCTCTGCATCTGATATGATGTGTTGGACCACATTTGTTGCATTTCGGAACGGCGCATGTGAAGGATTGATTGTTGGCCATAACGAATGGAGAGCTCCTGTTTCGTAACCGCAGGGATACGACCGATCTTTCTGACCATCCCTGAAGGTGGACCGCAAGTTGAGAAACAACTTCTGAATCTTGTCTCGTCTGATTTGCGGACTTGGAAGATTGCACCCAACTCCTCGTTAAACAGAGACTTCAAGACATGAGTCAAGGAGGAACTGTCTGTAAATCCATCAATCATGATCTCAGCACCGCACCGACCTGCAAACATCATTTCAGCCACGGTGGTGATCAAACCACCGTCGGAAATGTCGTGGTAGGCAAGCACAACACCGATCTCGTGCATTTGGACAATTGCATCGAAGTAATCCCGAATCAAGTCGGAATCTCTGACATCTGGAGCCTCGTCTCCCAGCTGGTTGAAAGTCTGGGCAAGCGCTGACCCGCCCAAAGCTTTATGGCCTTGAGCAAGATCCACATACATGAGAACAGATTCCCCGACATCTTCAAGTCGTCGAAGCGCAGGAGTCCAGGTGTTTCTGACATCTGCAACTGGAGCAAAAGCCGAGATGACGACTGTCATAGGAGCAGTAACACTTTTAGCGTCACCGGTTTTCTGATCCTTCCACGAGGCCTTCATGGAAGTAGAATCCTTGCCCACCGGAATGCTAATACCGAGACTTGGACACAATTCCATGCCGATAGCATGCACTGCTTCGTAGAGGGCGGCCCCCTCGCCGGGGTGGTTTACTGCAGCCATCCAGTTGGCAGATAATTTGACACGGGCCAAATCTCCTTCGTTGGCTCGAAGAATATGTGCAGCAGCTAAATTCATCAAACTTTCTGCAACGGCCATTCTCGCGGATGCGGCTGGCGAGATGAGCGCGAGAGTTGGCTTCTCACCCATGCTCATTGCCTCGCCAGTCTTGATTTTATCACCCATGTTCAGAGTTGTGACGGTCACCGCCACATCTGCAACTGGTGTCTGCCATGGACCGACCATTTGATCTCTGACAGTCATTCCTCCAACTGTGCGATCCCCAATGGTAATCAAGAAGGATTTGGATCCAACAGCTGGTAGGTTGAATACTCGCTCGACGGCCTTTCTGAGCAAGTCATGTTCGGGGAATTGGGGATATGCGTCAATGAGGGATTGTCGACCGTCGAAAGGTGTCAAAACTGGTTTTCTTGACTTGACGATTCGATCTAATTTTCTGCCCTTAGGGAAGAGGAGGGACATCGGTAGATCGATAGGCCGGGGATATACGTTCGACTCCCTGTCGGTAAGAACAAGGCTCCCGTGCCCATTTGCATCCATGGCAACAACTGTACCAACATCGGAGAACCCACAACGTTCCCGGTTTGCAATGCTAACGAACCGGTTCATGTTGTCCTTATTGACAATCATAACATATCGTTCTTGAGCTTCGCAACACCAGATTTGGAGAGGGCTCATGCTCCTGTCTGCATTCTCGACCTGTCTCAACTCAAACTTTCCTCCGAATCCAGCATCCTTGACGAGCTCGGGTAGAGCATTCGAAAGACCACCAGCGCCTACATCATGAATGAAGGCAATAGGATTATTGTCCCCGAGAGCCACACATGCATTGATAACCATCTGTGCACGACGTTCCATTTCAGGATTGCCTCTCTGCACACTATCAAAGTCCAACTCAACGGACCCTTCTCCAGAGGCATTACTTGATGCGGCGCCACCTCCAAGACCAATGAGCATAGCAGGTCCGCCGAGAACGATGACGTGTGCATCTTCCTTAACATCTTTGCCGTCCTTAAGAGCGTGCTGTGGTCTAACAGTACCCACACCACCAGCAATCATGATCGGCTTGTGATATCCCCGAACTTCGCGGCCGTCAACTCCAGCATCGACATCGGCGAGGAGAGTACGGAAACAGCCAGTCAAGCAAGGTCGGCCGAACTCGTTATTAAATCTCGCGCTACCAATTGGGGCTTCTAGCATGATATCCATGCTACTGGCGTAGTGTGCTGGCTTCCCAAAGTCTATCTCCCATGGTTGCTTGTGATCAGGAATCAAAAGGTCTGAAACCCAGAACCCACAAAGTCCAGCTTTGGGGGTGGAGCCTCTTCCTACAGCACCTTCGTCTCTGATTTCACCACCAGAGCCAGTGGCTGCACCTGGAAATGGAGAAATTGCAGTTGGGTGGTTATGTGTCTCAACCTAGGATGGAGTTAGTAAACAAAACCTTGTCATGTCTGAAGGACATACCTTGATAAGAAAGTGGACTTTCTCTTTTGTTTGCTTCCAACTACCAGTAGAATAGTCGGGTGCCCAAAAGCTTGCAATTTCTCCTTCCAATACAGCGGCGTTGTCGCTGTACGCAGATACCGTATATTTTGGGTTCAACTTGTGGGTATTCTGGATCATCTCGAACAATGATTTGCCCATAGAAATTCCATCTATAGTCCAGTTTGCATTAAACTGCTTGTGTCTGCAATGCTCCGAGTTGACCTGCGCAAACATGAACAATTCGATGTCATGGGGGTCTCTTCCAAGCTGTTTGTCTGCTGCAATCAGCAAAGGTTTGGAGAAATGACTCGGAAATTTGTATTGGAGGGGACTAGTCTATGGAAGAAAGGTGGACTCTACGAGGGGTATAATGTGCAAGTGGATAGACCAATAGCAAAGCCATCACTCACAAGCTTGAACCAGGTATTCCATCTCAAGCTGGTCTAGGGCAAGGCCTCGGAGCTTATTATATCCCTTCAACACCTCTAACCTGGCGGAATTATCCTCACCCAAGGCAATCACCTCTAGTGGAAATGGTTGGTCCTCTGCGAACATGGTATGCATATCCGGGGCTGATAATTCGAAGTTCTCCGTCATTCTGTCGTAAAGCTCGTCCCGGAAAGGTACATCTTTCGAACTCGATTTCTCTCCATCTTGTTCGACATTCAACAGAATAACCCGACCTCTTTCAATTCTATTAATTCCCGACTTCAATCCGCAGACGTATGCAATGCTTGTGGCCTTGGAGCTCCAGGGTGAGATATTACGCGGCGTAATGTGGTAAACTTGGGTCTGACTTCCGGGGTTCTTGAGGACTTCGCTGGAATCCGAATCCGATCCAGGAAGGAGTTGTCTAACTTTCTCTTCAACACTCTGCAATACATTAGCATTGTGTTTGCTCATCGAAGTAGTGTGGAGCTCACTTGTGTCGCGTCCCCGGTCTTGAAGTGCACATAATGCACCCAATATCCTCGAACCTTTGTGACCAGTGCTCCTGCATCGGAATTGTTGATTGCCTTCTTCAACTTTTTCGCGTCGGCAGACGTGAAGCAAGACTCTCCAGGAATAGTAAGGAACTCCATTGTCGCGGAACGTGTTGGGACAATAGGGTATCGCGGGGTAGAAAAATTATCTCGATGGAGGGGCAGGAGATTTTGATAAAGGCGGTGCGGAAAAACATCGGTCCGGGATTGGAGATTCGGGCTTGGCATTGAGCATCTAATCGGGTAAGAAGTAAATAGGCGACTCCATCTTTTCTCGGGGAGCCTCTTCTGATAGGAGGAGTAAGTCGTGAAGATTGACAATGCTTAGGAACGGTACATCAATTTCTATAGCATTGAATCTGTGCGGTTCAACTTATGGCATTCAAAACTGTTACGACCTACGATGCGCCTCGTATTCTAACCGACACGGGCTCGTAGCATCGCTGGCTATGCGACGGCGCTAAGCCTAATAGGGAAGACTAGGTGGCGAGCCTGCGACATGTTGACGTGAATGGCACTCGACTACGCTAGGCCCCATTAGGAGGGTCCCTCATGTATATATACTCGAGCCCTCCTTTACGGAGAGCTCTCCTTTCCTCCTTGTCTTTTCTTCTCGATTCTGAGCGTAGCTTTAGGCCCAAATACAAAGCTAGAGTCAACTCGCCGTATCAATGTTACGACCTACGATGCGCCTCGCATTCTAACCGACACGGGCTCGTAGCATCGCTGGCTATGCGACGGCGCTAAGCCTAATAGGGAAGACTTGGTGGCGAGCCTGCGACATGTGGATGAATGGCCCCCGACTACGCTAGGCCCCATTAGGAGGCTCCTTCATGTATTTATACTCGAGCTCCCTCTTACAGAGAGCTCTCCTTTTCTCCTTGTCTTTTCTTCTCGATTCTGAGCGTAGCCTTAGGTCCAAATACAAAGCTTGAGTCAACTCGCCGTATCAACCTCTGGCCAGCCGTAACAATCAACCTCTTGCTAGCCGTAACACGATGTCACAGGCGAAAGGCAATTGCCAGAACACTGCTTGTAGGTTTGAAAGCACGGACGTCAAATCCGTTATCATTTTGGCATGTACGAAGTACTTCGTACGAAAGGACAAGGGACAAAGATCAAAGATTTTTTGTCCGTGCTAAATGACCCATATTTTACTTATTACAGACGAGAAAGATTAAACCGGATTGGTTCATTGGATAACGCTCCATATAAAGTGGAATCTTCTAGTAATATGCACAGACGCCAAGTCTTTGATCTTTCTCACATGTACGGAAGGTACCAAAGTACTAATGTGTCTCCATGGGTGTTGATTCTGGCAGTGGACTGAACGGGATCATTGGCCAAGTCGAGAGACAGTCTGCTCAGGCGATGGTAACAGCTTGCTTAGTAACCACGGACCAATTATCGCCTAAATCATCAGCCTGGCACCACCAGGCACAGTGTAACCTTGATACTTCGGTAGATGATCCGCGTACCTTTCGTACGAAGTACGTACTTCCGTACATGACCTTTATTTCTCTCCGATTGGCTTTCGCGCGCCTAGTCAAGCTTCGCGACTCGTATCGCTTCGATGCACAGAAGCATTCTAGGAGCCTGACGATTACTTATCCCTTCGTTCCACAAAGACATTTTCCACGCTAGCAGGGAACGCTAAACGAGAGGCTGTTATTCGCCAAATGATAAGGCTCTCTTGACATCCGCCTAGAGAACCAATTAAAATCCCTTCATTCTGTCCCTGCTAGCGTGGGAAATGTCTTAGCGGAACGAGGGGTAAATCAAAGGAATGCGCCGGCCCCACTCTTTTAGCGGAATTCCGCCATTAGGCACGAAAATTTTCTCGCCTAATGACTCGAAATGAGCAACGGATAGAAAACATTTTCGATGGCATGAGAGCTTACCTGATTATTAATACAAGCGGAATACAAGCGGAATTCCGCCTCGGCCTGAGGTGTATTGTCTTGTCGTTTTAGTGTCAAAAGTTTTTTTCCCTTGCAAAACAACCACAACAATAAGAAAAAGTTATTAAAACCTTTTCCTCTATATTCCCCTTGTATTGAAGAGTATTCTAGACTTTTTTTTTATTGATTTATCTTGAGGATTGCTTGAATTCTAGGATATCAAATCGCGCTAGCCACGGCAAACATTGACACGAATGCTATAACCTTAATCCCCACCCCACCGTTTCTGAGGTTAGCTCATCCAGGATCAGTTTGCGAGTAGAAATGACGAGCTTGAAGACAACGAATGCTTATCATACGACGGATGAATAATCAGCTCATTTATTCCATTCCATTCCACATCTTTTATCACTAATCAGCCCCTACATTTCGAGGCCTTTCTATTTAAGTGGTTCTATCCCTACAAGAACCCTTTTGAAGATTCGATTTGAAAGTCATACTCAGAATCAAAGCATAATATCCCAGCTCGATCAACACAATGTCACTCCCCAAATCACAAACAGCAGTATTCGTCCAGGAAATCGGGAAACCACTCGTTGTGGGCACTCGCGATGTTCCCACTCCAAAATCGCACCACATACTGATCAGAGTTCAGTCGACCATGCGTATGTACTCTCCCCTTTTCACCCCTGATTTACCAACTAATACGTTGCAGTCCTCCCGCATGACACTTATGGACGCGACAAAGGTCTATTTTTCGGTGATAAGCTTCCCTACATTCTCGGCACCAACATCGCTGGCACAGTTGTTTCAGTCGGCTCCGCCGTCGAGAATTTCATCTTAGGCGATGAGGTCTTTGGACTTGGGTCTCCACTCAGTCCAGCTCCAGATGAAAGTGGACTGCAGCAATATGCTCTTCTTGACGCCGAGTGCAGTGCCAAGATCCCTAGTGGATATGATTTTGACCAAATGGTTTCGCTTCCTGTGAATGCAACCGCTTCATTCGCGGCACTTTTCAGCGAGGAGGGATTTGGGTTTCCGACGCCTGGCTCTAAGAAAGCGGAATGGGATCCGAAAAGCGAGACCATCCTTGTTATTGGTGGTGGTTCAAATGTTGGCAAGATTGCTCTACAGTTCGGCAAACTCATTGGACTTGGGAAGATCCTGACCATTGCGTCTGCGTCTAACACGTCTGCACTCAAGGGGCTCGGTGCGACACATGTCATCGATCGTCATCAGACCTCCCCTGAAATCCAAGCACAGATCAAAGACATCGTTGGATCTGAAGGCTTGAGCAAGATATATGACTGCGTGTCTTGGGAACATGATATGGCTCTTTCCCTATTCTCCCCGGACAAGCCTGGCATCTTACTTGGACTTCACGTTGTTGATGAGGCAAAGAAAACTATTGCCGAGAGAAAGCTCAATGTTAAAGCAACAATGATTCTTGGTTCATTCATGCAGCCGCATACTAAAGCCTTTTGGGAGAGCTTGCCAAGCTGGGTTGCAAATGGAGATTTGGTCATTGGGAAGTACAAAGCAATCGAAGGCTTCAATCTTCCTGCAATTGAAGAGGGATTAGACTTGTATAGAGATGGTAAACCGGTGACTCCGGTAGTGGTACATCCCTGGGGGACAGCGTAGTTGACGTTCAATCCTTTTTGAAAAGAAGAAACGAGGGTGGAAGGACAGTAAATAATCAATGCTGTTTTAAAACGTATTCGCATTGAACCCTCTAATTTCCTTCTATTGAAACCACAGCAAACTTCGTTCACAAGAACACTTTTCGTTTCCGCAAGGTCAGAGTCCTCGCGTTCCGATTACGCTTCCTGCTTCCGTTGAGTTAATCACGACGACCTGTCGATTGCTATGTCTTGTCCACCACTTAGCACTCCACCTTAATCTTTCAGGGACGCAGCAGAAGGCAAGCCACTGTTCTAATATTTTTTACAAAGCTACGCTGGTAGTCGGAGGAAGTAGGATTACTGTTGCGCCGGGAGATCGCCCTATTCTTGTCGGCAAGCTGAGCAGTTCCCCATCCTCCTCCTGCCATAGATAGATGCACTACGTCAAAGGGATCACTATCAAACTTCGTCAATTCGTCGATCTATGTTGAGGAACTCTACACCCTTTTCGAGTGAGTCGAGAAACATGCTTACACAAGGCCAAGGTTTATCGCCGAGAAATGACGTCAATATCCTCCAAATGCGACGCTAAGAAAAAAAAGTCAAGTCATTTGATTAAGGTCTGGGTGATACGTCATTTGATTAAGGTTTGGATAGCTGTGTAATTATTTGAGTTTGAGACTCTCTTACTCCACATACAGTAGTGCAGATATGTAAATAGTACTAGTTTTCTTTAGGCTTAGCCGGGCGGAATAGACCTTCACCATCATCATAGTGCAGATAATCATAACCAGAAAAAGAGATGGAGGAATCTTCCGAGACAACAGCAGAGAATCAAATAGCTCCGCAAGAGAGCGACACCATAGAGGTCCAATGGCCAGCTGATGTGGAACGAGAAGCGCAAAGCGGGCCGACCCGCGATCCGAACACGTCAACAAGAACGACAACGAATGAAGCCATCACGATAGAATTCTCCAACTCGCCAGGAACGTCAACGAATAAGACACGCAAGATCCTACCGGCACGAAAGCGAGCCAGGAAGGACACAGAAACTGCAGGAGACATCAGTCGGGTCGGCGCCATCGAGTTTACCGGCCGAAACGGAGGCAAAGGGACATGGCTAGAGGAAGTGGCCTGGCTGATTGCAGAACTGAAAACGGGTCAAGAGGAGCTCAAGGTGGAACAGCGAACGTTAATGACACAGAATAGGGAACTTCAAGCAGTCAACCACGAACTTAAGGCGGGCAACGAAGAGCTAAAGACACACACAAAGGCGTTGATTGAGGAACTAGCGGAGGTCAAAACCCAACTCGCAGAAACCAGGGCACAGTTAGCAGATGTGATATCGATCTCAGGCAGCTTTACGAGAATTGGATCAACAGGCGAATCCCCAGCGCCATCGTACGCGTCAGCCCTCACAGGATTGGATGGATTACAAATCCCGTAACCCGCGATTATGGTAGGCTTGAACCGCGGCATTCGACTCTCGAGCCCGTTTCTAGTTCAAAGGACACATCCCAGACCCAGCAACACCACCAATATGCAAAGGGATCTGACCAAGGGGTTTTATTGTAGTAGGACAGGGAAAACCCCCACCGGGGTTTGTGTGTGATTGGTAATACCTTCGAGGTTTGAACATTTTGAGTTTCCCATATCCTTATACAGAAATGAGCCAATGCTGGTGATTAGTGATTAGTGATTATGGCGATCAGTGATCACAATGTCGGAATCTTGCTTACAAACTAAAAATAAGATCACATGCCTTCAAGTTTTATGCCATGGCCAAATTTTTGCCTCTCCTTGCGACTATTTAAATATGCTGACCCTTCCCGGCTCGAAGCTTCAGAAGTGTTTCCGTGCCATGAAAGTGTATCTCACTATAGCACTTCTTGCTTGCTTCTGCCTCTTGTTAAATCCAAAAAGAAATATGTCTCAAAATGCTCTTCTACTTCGCGGCGTAGGTACGCCTTTAGTTCTGGGCAGTCGGCCGATTCCCAAACCTGGCCCGAACCAATTATTAGTCAAAGTTATAGTCACTAGTTGTGAGTTTGAAAGCACCCTCACGGAGTAGCACCTATGCTAACCCGTCTAGTGAACCCTCATGATCAAAAGACTCGCGACGTTGGCCTTTTTGTCACGCAGTTTCCTTATGTTCTTGCCAGCGAACTAGTTGGTGAAATTGTGGATATTGGCGAAGGGGAGTATTCCGCGGAATTCGCTATTGGCGATCACGTTTTCGGGCATACCGGTACATTCGTTAAGGGCGGCAATGACAATGACTTTAATGGCGTTCAGCAATACGCCCTTGCGGATGCGTAATTCGTTGCTAAAGTGGCAAATACCGGCTTGACCGATGATGAAGCAGCAATAATACCGGTTGTTGTGCTGGCTGGGTTCATTGCTCTCTTCTCCGAGTCTGGGCTCGGCCTTCCTCCACTATTCTCCCCAAAAGCAGCCTCTTTTGACTTCGCCGCTGCCACTCTCTTGGTCATCGGAGGCGGCTCGAATACCGGAAAGGCCACAGTTGAGCTAGGAAAGATGGCAGGATTTGGGCGTATTGTTGTAGTTACTGGGCTTCACAATGAGGTGGAGCTCAAAGCTCGGGGAGCAACACACCTTGTAGACCGCCACGCCGCCGATGTCTTGGAGCGAGTCCGCACCATCACAGGGGATGACCTGATCTACGCGATTGACACCGTCAACGCCGGCCAGGAACAGGAACTAGGAGTTGCTGCACTTTCAAATTCGAAGAGAGGAACACTTATCACACAGCGTCGAGGTGATGAGGAATTTGGTCCTGACCGCATTGGCAACAAGGTGGTGGGCTACGAGCGCAGGGCTGTCTTGGGAGTCTCACTAATGCATCCTGAAGTGACAGTGGGCTTCTGGAAGCAGCTCCCTGCTTGGCTTAAAGATGGAAAGATCCATCCAAGCAAGTACACTGTCGTGAAAGGCTTGGACGCTGAAGCTGTAAACAACGCACTGGATGGGTACCTAGCTGGGAAAGCGGTAAAGACGAATATCCATCCATAGGAGTAAGACTTTTATACAATAGGACATAAATTCCTGCGCTCTGAGATTATTTAAAAAATTTTGCTCCTATCACAAATGGCCTTTATAGAGGGTTGATTGTCGCTGTGATCGGAACCATTACTGATACTCCATTGAAAATCAACCCAACTATTTTCCCAGTTTGCCCATTAACAACCTTCATATCAGGACAAGAATCCTAGCCTTGAGCTATCCTGAAACAAATAACATCCATTACTGTCTGAAAAGCAGACCCATATCTAGAATACAATACCCCTTGTTCAAAAACCAGTTCTAATTCTTTTAAGTCTGGCTGCATCTTCTTCAGGGCTGTTATACCGAAAGGGAAAAATCTGTGGGTCGAATTGATTTTATTTGCAACCTTTGAATCCTTTGTAGCTCAGCTTTCCACATATCATCGAATGTTTCGGAGGTAATGATCATGTCTTAGGAAAATGCAACGTATATATTTTTGAGTCTCGACTTGGTACGGAAGAAAGTTTTGTAGATCTGAAGGGATCCGAACCGTGATTCGCGGCAGACTTGAAGGAGCGCAGGCGGTTCACTAGGGCTGAACGATCTGACGCCTCTTTTGCAGTCTACAGTGACGTTTCGTGGGATGGATAGCACGATGCCCCAGCTGTTGATGCGGATCTCGCTGGGGAGGGTTGGGAACAGATGGAATTCGTTGCAAGTTAACATCGTCGTGCCGCGCTTTGCCTAGCTCTGGTGCTATCTCGGGTTCCGTTCACTGATGGTGTGAAATTCTCTGAACGACGCCTATTCAATCAGACCGTGACTAGGTAATGACAATTTGAGAGTGCGTTGGAAAATGCTGTTTTGGAGTATGCTGGATTGTCTTGAATCGGCAACTGGCTGCTGATCGAGGGAGTGGAATTTTTCTCCTTCGTGAGTTGATATGGCCGGGGAGGTGGACTGATTTGGGTAGGGAGGTCGTTGGAGCTGAGAGGGGTGGTTTGTTTGGACTAGTGAGTTGAGGCAGCTGCGGGAGAGGATCGACTTGGAGAAGGAAGTTGATGCAGCTAGAGAGGATGTATTTCTTTCCCTCGGTGAGCTGATGTTTCTTGAGTGGTTGTATTTTTGGGGAGGGCGTTTCAAGTAGCTGGAAAATGAATTTGGCCGAGGAGCTAATGTTTCTCCAGTGATTCTGAGGTGGGCGTTTGATGTCGTTCCGGAGGTTGGTTTTGTTTTGTTTTGTTGCGGAGTTGCGGTAGTGCAGAAGCTCGGTGCTTCTCTGCTGCTGAGATTTAGAATCTCGACGAACGCCTTTGGCTGTGACGGAACTTGAGGTTGGTTATGAAGTTGTGGATATGTCGGAGAAAAGTAAACTCGACGTCGCGCCAAACGCGTCAGAGGCGTCAAATCAACTCCGCAGATCTCCAAACTCCAGCATGAGGTGTTTGGGTCTTTTGGAATCGTCATAAAATCTGCGACGCGAATCTGGAGTTGTGGTGGAGGTTGACAGTTGTTTGTTGTTGTTGTTGAAGAAGAAAAGAGACGAGGCTGCAGCGAAAGCTCGGAATGGTGGGGTGCATATACATGCGCGCTAGTGCAGCTACAAGTAGCTCCCGCTTCTGGCTTGAATGCGTTCCTATAACCGATCTATCCGGACCTGCATCGTTTCTGCAACTCGGTAAACTCGGTCTCCATATGTTAATCTTATCAAACCTCTCGGAAATGGATACCGTTCAGTGGTATGTAGTGGCGCTTGCAGCCATTGCAACCTTTTCTATTGTTTTTTACACGACGAGAATTTCAATCAGGTTTCTGCATCCTTTCACGACGTAAGTCATGCGCAACCGAAGATAGCAAAGAGGCATCACCCCAACAGATCCATTCACCATTATCTCCCAGTCAACTATATCTTGAAATATCCTAGTCAACCGCCCGTATGCGATACAGGATTAGGAGCAGGTAATCCCAGGATTCTCTCAAGTATCTGACTTGAAGACCTCCCAGCCGTGTATGGCCAGCTGTGCCAGCGAGCAGTTCACCATTGACTCTTGTGTATCTTCGCGATTGGGACAAGATTAATGTACCAAGATTATACACTAGCGTGGAAAAGGGAGCACACCGACGCTGGCGCATCTTGTCCCTTCTCGCCACTTCCCTTGTCCCCAATTTCCCTTGTCGCCAAATTCCTACAGTAGGCTGGATGGGAGCCAACAACGAATCCCGGTACGGAGGCCAAAAATCCTGGCTTTTTGAGAATAAAGACTGGAATCAACAGCTTTGTCCACATCGGGGCGATATAAAAGGCAGGAAAGATTGCTATGATGGATGAATTCTTCTGCACGTTTTTTGACGAGGCCGAGCAGATGCACATTCGGGCGCTCCAAGGCTGTGAGAAGGCACTTGGACCAGATCACACATCGACACTCAATACGGTCCACAACGTAGGCACCCTCTACAAAGACCAAGGCAGGCTGGCAGAGGCGGAGGCGATGTACATTCGGGCACTGCAAGGCTATGAGGACGCTTTTGGCCTTGAACTTGCGTCGTCTTATTTGCCGGCGTTGAATACCATGTTCGCCTTTGGAGACCTCTTCTCGCAAACCAACCGGAAATACATGGCAAAGAAAATGTATAGTCGGGCATTGTCTGGATATTGTTACGACCTACGATGCGCCTCGTATTCTAACCGACACGGGCTCGTAGCATCGCTGGCTATGCGACGGCGCTAAGCCTAATAGGGAAGACTAGGTGGCGAGCCTGCGACATGCTGACGTGAATGGCACTCGACTGCGCTAGGCCTCATTAGGAGGGTCCTTCATGTATTTATACTCGAGCTCCCTCTTACAGAGAGCTCTCCTTTCCTCCTTGTCTTTTCTTCTCGATTCTGAGCGTAGCATTAGGTCCAAATACAAAGCTAGAGTCTACTCGCCGTATCAACCTCTTGCCAGCCGTAACATGAAAATATGTTATTTTGTACTGAGATATTTGTGATTTAGTAGCGAGAGTCGAAAATGATAGGGATTCTCGCCTCGCAGGGATGTCGGTTAAGAATAACACTTTGTACAATGTGATGGTTTCCTTCTTCAGCTCGCCTCAAACTCTATAATTCGTTCACGGCTTACGGTAGCTTCTTTCTCCCAAGAATTCTCGCTCTCCGGACGACCCTTCCACTCAACAAGGTATTCAACCCTTCTGCGGAGCACTCGCTTCTTAAGTAGTCGCACGCCCGAATAATTCCCTTAATAGGTCGCCTCAAACTCTTCGACGAGCCCCGGGCCTATGTCCTTCCGTTTCTCCCACGTATTGCCCTCGTGCGGAAATCCTTTCCACTTTACAAGGTACCAAGTCGTGTTGCCTCGTTTCCACTTGGCAAGCAACGCTTCAGCCTCCCATATCCCTCTCTCGGCATCAATTACAACTGGCTGGCTGCCACAAAGCGGCTGTATCACCGAGCTTGCTAAGAGCCCTAGTGTAGTTGTCGGTATGCTTCCGTGACCATCCTCGACCGAATCGGCGATTGCTAGTAGACTTGATGTGGAAGAAGGAAGAGCATCTCGAAGCTCCGGATTAACTAACTCCATCGGAATACTGGACAGATATGATGGAGGAGTGTCGGGGCCAGACAGCATCTAGTCCTCATGAGACTCAATAGGAGAAGAAATAGCGTCTGCGATCGCGTCAAAGTTCTAAGTTTCGGAATCACTAAGGAGGTCGACGGTGGCAGCTTCCAATGGAGTTGTCCAGGGAGAATGGCAATCCTCTCCAGCCTGAGGCACTGCTTCGAGAATGTCGTCTGACAACGAAAGCGAAGTATCCGTGCTGTAACAGTCATCGCAATTTCCCCAGACGCTGCTAACTAGGGTGCTGCGACGTAATAAGGAACCGCTAGACACTACTGCCATCTCGACATTATCCGCTAGGCATAGATCAAAATCCACTACCGAGATATTCACAAATAAGTGGCCAAGAGGATCTTTAGAGCGACCTTTGGGGGCAAAATTTTGACTACCTAGTACTTTGTAGTCCTCATCTTCTAGCTTTCCTTAGAGTCGAGGCCGCTTCTTCTTAGCGACACCTGACATTTCGGCTCGTTCATTATCGCCCTCTTCTTGCTGACGTTGGCGCTTCTTCCGTGTATCTGGCTTGTGAGTGCTATGTATGTCTCCGAGGTGGTTCTATAAGTCTAATTCCGAATGAAGCACTATAGTGCATAGCAAATGCGGGCATGGAATAGAGTCCTTGCTATCTAGACTCTCGACATACTCTGGGATGCAGTTAGAGATATGTCTTTGCCAGCTTATTCGATCGTGGAACTGTCTCATCTGTACGGCTGCTAGTAGCCATTTTTTCCTCAGACATCCGCTGTAATATCCGGCGCAGGCAACGGCGTGGCGGAAAGTGACTGGTTCGCACCGGAAAGGCACATCGAGATTATCGATATGATCTTGACAGTGGGCTTCCTAATCTGTCTCGCTGGTTATCTATATGCTGCATCGGAAGCAAAATTCGGCGAAGCCACATTGCTTCTCATGGAAGTCTTTAGAGTACCGGTACACATGTTTCTACCTCTCTTGCACGACGATATTAACGCGTTCTATTAGCAGAAGTGGCACTAATGTGGGGGGACTATCCTTACTCTTTAATCTCCTGGCCGTAGGTCGGTCGGTACTGGATAGTAACCTCTTATAGGCCGTAACACTTCCTAGTACGTAACACGGGAATCGTTTGTGCGGAGCGCAATAAGGTCTTAGAGAGCGGAGATACCTTCTGGACTTCGCAACGTGGCGGCGATCGGTAAAGTACGAGCGAGGCGATCGCGCTCAGGAACTATGCGGCGGACAACACGGTCAAAGTAACTGCGGTGCCACTCGCCCTAGTCGTCTACCTTACATTGGGTGCTATGTACTCGCCGTTGCGTCCTGCAGTAGTTCGCCAACTCTTCGTTAATGAGCTTTTGACGCTAATCATAGACATAGCGCCGTTGAGCCTTAAGCTCTTAGCGCCCCTTCTCCGTGATGGCAGCCGTGATCTAAGCGGAGAGATTGTCAATCTACTCGCTAAGATCGGTAAAGTCCCGGCGTTGTTTTAGCTTATCTAGGCACTTTCCTGGAAGCGAGTGCTAGAGATCCGGGTTTCTCTTCATGGACGCAGAGCGGAAGTCTTCTATAAGATCCCGCCGTGGCTCCAGGCCGAGGAAGACTGCTGTACCGTCCACATTACTTATATTATCTAAGTAGTAGCCGACAAGAGTCTTTGAGTTCCTGTGCGCGGCGAACTTCATAACCTGCCCCAGTGAATAGCCGCCGTCTATTGCCAATTAGCCTGCTACACCATGAACTTGTTCGAAGTGAGTACCCCTTACCGTCCACCTTAATAAGCGCTTCGCGACGGGCGGCATAGAGCCCCATCCCTCCTGTAAAACTAGCCCTTTTTGCCTAGTCTAAACACTAGTGGCCCCACGCGGTCTCGTTTTTGGTCTTCTCGGTCGGTCCATCTATAGACATCTCTAGAAAGACTAGATCGTCTAATACCCTATCCGCCCAATCTATAATCCGGTACTTTCTGCCCGGCGGCGGTCTGGCAGCGAGGACATCCTTAACACTGCTGTAGTCCCTAAACGCGCCGGCCGAGATAATAATAGCGAGTAGAAACAAGAGGCCGTTAGTAGAAAGAGGAGGCGCGGGCTTTAACATCTCATATAATGGATGTTTTAGTCTATGTATAAGCTGTCAGCAACCCACTTAAGCTTTTGGAATGAACACTCTTGACTTACTTTTCGGGGTGTCTTGTATTCCTTTAGTAAACTCTCTTTTGAAACTTATCTTGATTTCTGGTTCTCCATCTTTCCATGAAACTATGCAGACAAGATCCTATTAGGGATAGTTAACACCGAAAGTGTCGCTCCATTCCGCCTCAGACTTAATATCTCACCTTATACTTCGCCTTGTATATTTCCTGTAACCTTATAGAAGTATAGCAATACATCTTTAACAAGGCACTTAAATCTACACGGCACCCTTCGTGGACGTAGTTGTGGTAGTCATGCTGCCACAAGAGCTCCTCCATGTCGAGGTAGTTCTCTATTGTCAGGAACGTGGGCGCCTTTTCCTTTATCGACAGAGGAATCGTGTATCTTAGCACATCTTTGATATACTTTCTCTCTCGTTAGTAAATGTATCACATATTGTTGGTCCACAGGTCCCTACATAAGCATACTTCGGTCTGGAAAGGGGGTGCGAGTCAAAGTCAGGGGTCAGAGCTTAGCCGGACTGGTTTCGGTGGAGATTCGGAGGGGTTTCGTAGTATATAGTCTGGCTCTCCTCGCACTCTTTTAGAATACACACAGATTTTGAACCACACATTTATTACTCTGTCACCATACTCGCATTGGAATATATTCACACATGCGGCGTGGTACATGAACCGGTACTGCACCGACACATATTAATACTTTGGAGTAGGCTTGCCCGCAGGCGCACTTACAGGAGCCACTGAGTCATGCACTTCTGGAGGAATGGTGAGGTTAGTCTTTCGCTGCTATATCGACATGAGTTTTCGCATCTTGTTCCGTACCGTTTTGACAGTTGCTCTTTTCAGTTCTTTGTCTAGTCTGCCGGGGGTTAAGCGTCCGACAGCTTTAGTGATATGCTTTATGTCTTCTATATTGCGTAAGTCCGATCCTGGATATTTCCTTTCATACCTAAGATGTGTTAGTGCTTGCTATTCTAGACTTGACTTTGTGATATTAGCAACGTACGCTTCCCAAAAATCCCACATCGCGTCGTACCGTGGTTAGCTGGTCTTTTCATTTAGTTTTCTGTGAACGGGATTCCTATCGATCCTAGACCTGTCCTCGGAGAGCCCATCCCTCAGGGCTGCCTCTATCTACTCGTCTGGATTCAGTCCTCTCTAACATCCTTTTGCCTGTTTAGTGCTCATAGCTTACAGAACCGTGTATGTGCGGATGTAGATATATAGAGTGGAGACGAGAAAAGAAGGTCTTTCTGGAAAAATGGGAGCGGGATTGGAGATAGGAGAGAAGGGGGAGGGAATATGAGTGAGGAGGAGTGAGGAGATGTGTGAGGAGATGTGTGAGGAGATGTGTGAGAAGATAGGTAAGGCCGTAAGAAGATGGGTAAGAAGATGGGTAAGAAGATGGGTAAGAAGATGGGTAAGAAGATGGGTGAGAAGAGAGGTGAAGACAAGAGGGAACCGGTCATTTATAGAATACATAGCCCGAGGTAAAACACAGAGGACGGCGTAAAACAACCTGAAGGCAGAAAAAGGTCCCACGCATGAAGGCAGGCAGACCGACTATCTGGGAATGAGCGTGCAGTGGGAACAGATTTGGGACCCCTGGCTGGGAAAGGGGGCCTTTTCGGGCTCCTCGTTAAAAGTTGACGATTTCTGGTGAGATGGGTAGAGCAGACCTGAGCCGAAGTTGAGCCAGGCCTGAGCCACCTGAGCAAAGGCGACGCGAGGTCACGTGTGCCTGAGGGTTGGGAGGTGTCGAGATTCCGGTCAAGAAACAGGCGGGCCATCTACTGCGCCGCTCGGTCGCTTTGCCAGGGGTAGGTGAACAATGGCCTAGCCCTCTTGGCGACCAAAATTGGCGGCAGGCAACCCCTACTGGAAGAGGCACGCACTGCACTGTTCCCCCGCAGTTAAGAATACCCATCCCCATCCCCATCGTATGACCTAATCCCTACCTTACTTGGTCTGCCTCTCTGCATCACGACCGCTATTCAAGCATGTTTTACCCATTTGAAGAGTTCCACGAAGTGGACGAAATTCTTGACGACCTTGATCACACATTCAGAGTGAGATTTCTCGTGTCTTCGACCTTTGCTTTATACTATAGTATCAAACTATAACTGATGTTCACATAGATTGGTATCAACGGCTTTGGCTCTCTCGGGAGGGCCATTTTTTGCTCCAGTCTCGACTGGCCTCATGTCTATGTAGCTGCGATAAATGATCCATTCGTGGATGCAAAACAGGCGGTTCGTTGTACTTCAACTCAATAGATTATTGTGCAGCGTCGGCATTTATGCTTACGCCGTGTATAGGCAGACATCCTCCGGGGAGACGATTATCGAGACAGTATGGGCCGGTTCGAAATAGAAGCAGTCTCTTCAAAAGAACTCATTGTCCGGGATGTAGATACATCTAGAACGATCACGTTCTACTCCGAGCAAGATCCCGCGGACATTGGCTGGAAGTCACCGAAACTCGGTGTCTTGCATGTCATTGAATGTTCTAGGAAATTCGTCACTTTCGAAGAAGCAAGTCGTCACCTACATACTGGTCGTACTTTTGATCAGGAATTGGAATTCAAAAAAGAGCATGGAATTTCAATCTGGGATGAAGGCGGGGCGATGAAAGTCCTTATCGCTTCTACTTCATCCGGTGTGCCGACTTTTAACCCAGGAGTGAATGAGCGGGACTGTAGGTTCCAGGATTATGTGTTGGGCTGTGATACACCGAAGCACCTGGAGACAGAGGGTGACCAAGATTGGGATTTGGGGAAGTATTCGCGCCAGGTTCTGAAATTATTAAGTAAGTCATGAGTGGCTTGCCAGCGCATCGCCAAGCTATGTTGTTCAAGGTGTCGTGCGCTGACCTCTTATAGATGTGGTGCTTGCTCGCGATGGCTCACTTGGAAGCTATATACATAGCATAGAATCGGGTCGTGGTCTCTATTATCCCGGGGAGAAGGGCCCGTTTTTAGTGCATATGGAGAGGATTCTGGCTTCTAATATTGAGGGCTCGGACCCACGAGACTCGAGTGATGATGACATGATAGAGATCGCGAATGGTCCTTCTCTCTTTGATACTGGCCCTTGTGGATGTTGTCAGGGTTCGCGGTCATGGAGAAGAGAATAAGCTAATCGAGGAGGTCAATGAAATACATCAATCCGTGGAATTTGACATGCGTGACCTATAGTATCTCGTATGACATATCATATATTTTATTGCTTCCTTCCTTGTATTCCATGGACTAGCCTCCTCCACAGCCACCTTTCGCTGCAACCTTGTTTCTTTTCTTCTTTACTCAAAAACGCACCCTAGAAGGATTTAAAAGCCAGTATTGCGAGAACACTGGACGCCACCCCAACGGATGGCACTGTACAGCAGAAAACGGATAGATTGATGGCGGCTGTCCTAGAAGCGGTTCACGCTCTAACCTATGGCCCGGCCATCGCCTTACGCAAAGAGATGGTGGACGCCGACCTGACACAACTACATCTTATATACATACATATACTGGAGAAATCGTGCCCGATCCGGGGGGCGTGCGGGACGGACCAGACCGGACCTCGAAGACCTGGCGAAAGGGGCATCCACGAAATACCATAATGCCATTCGACATCAAAAGAAAAAGCATTGGAACGAATTTCTAGCGGACAATGACAACATCTGGAAGGCCGCCAAATACCTGAACGGACGGATCAGGTCACGGTCGACTATAAGGAGCAGGCGGAAGAACTTTTCTCTAAGTTTTTCCCTCCCTGAACGTCTAACCCCCCTATTCCAGCCACCTCCCCTCCACTTTGCCGCCAGCTCGCTTAATTCCCCGCTACTTGTACGGAAGTACCTCCCAACTTTGATAATAAATAATTTTTGTTGTCAATCTCCTTTAATTTTAAATATAAGTTATTATTATAATAGAGCTTAAATGAATAAAATATAACGTTATGTGTGCCCTTCAAAATTGGTAAATATAAGTCTTTATAAAAGACATCACGTAAGGAAGGTATTCTAAAGTTTACAATTTCTAATAGTAATATAATAACTCAATTATATAAGGAAATTGCTAGTCACTTACAAAGGTTATTTATAATAGTATGTAATCGATTAACTAATTAGACTTTAGATTAGGAGTCTCTTATCCATTTGCACCGCGCCTTGCCCAGAATGCCTACTTTTGATGTGCAGTCAGTTGGGTGCATCGGCCGGCTCCTCCCCGCGGCAACACCATTCGCGCCTGACCCCCACTTAAGCCTAAGCTAAGGACAACACTAAGCTGACATGGCCAGCGGGGAACTGTGCGGCAACCTTACCCCTCTCCTTACTTCATCACTAATTTTATACACAACATCAGATCAAGTCAACCTACAAGTCCCAGACAACTCCATATTCTATCATCATGACGAGTGCCCAAGGCGCAAGAATCCAAGCCAACCCTGCAAAATCATCTGGGGCGATGGGGACTACGACCTCGACCTTGAGACCGACGACTGGGTGGAATATGCATGCGCTGTTAAGAGGGACTATGGGACAAGCTTCGGACCACCATTGACAATGACTAGATTTTGTCATTCGGCAGAGCAAGCTTGGAGAGAGCTGGATAGAATGTTAGGCGTATGGGCTAGGCAGATACAGAGCGGACAGCCGATGACAAAGGCTCAGTCATTGGAGATATTCGGGGGACCGAATGGGCGTAATAAGTTTGTTCTGGAGAAATTTCTCGATGAGGTTGAGAGGGGAGGAATGGGTTTGTGAAAAGGCTCAAGGGATTGATTTTATCACTATACAGTCTCTCCACAGATATTCGAGAACGATAAGAGAATGTATGCATTACTCTAGCTCTGCCTCGGAAGAGCTGGCCTTGAAACTTTATTCCTCACAGCCTTCTTCATTGCAAATAAGGACGAGAATCTTTATTCTATCTTTTTAACCAGACTCCTGTTGATCTACAGTTTCGTCAAACCGATATTCCATTGACAAGGCAGAATCATCATCGCAGGGACCACGCCGTTGAAGTGAACCATCGAGCAGACCATGTCTGGCCTCCATTTGGTCACAACGACGACAAATGATGCTCGTCCCTCCCAACCTTCTGCACCCACCAGTTCCGAACGTTTCTTCTCCTACATATTGATGTACACCTTTACTACAGTTATTTCCACTCTAATACAGGTCGGTAGCTTCGTACAACTGTCAATCCTCTCCCCTATGCTTGACAAAACCGCCAGACAGAAGTGGATGAGAGAACGGAGCCTAGGTTTGCAGAAATGGGGAACGTTTTTACCAGTCGTCACCAATATTGCATGAATAGGTGTGGTCCACTCAGCTCGTTATCAACCAGTAAACTGACATGTTCTCACTCTAGGCATAATCTATTCAGTGATTGCACCCTTGATCCTCATTATCAGCATCATTTGTTTTGGGTCGCTTTTAGTGCTCCACCGATCGTACCCTCCGAGGTTCACAGGATTGGACCTTTACCCAGCGGTCTGTTCTATCCGACGGCAATACGACAGCTGCTCACTGGCATCTACGTCATGGAACTGTGTCTTAGTGGTTTGTTTTTTCTTGTCCGCGATGCAGAGGACAGAGCCACATGCATTGCGCAAGCAATAATAATGATAGTTGCCGTAGGCTTGATGGCACTATTCCATTATTATAACCTAGATCATAATCTTGGGATACATTGGCTGTCTTTGTCAGGTGTTCTCAAACAGACGAAGGATAGATCCAGCAGCAAAAGCAGAGAGCCGCCTGATTGGAGGGGTAAGAGTGAAGCTACAGAGTTACCAACAACAGTCAAACCAATGACGCTTCAAGCAAACTTTAGTCACAACGAGGCTCTCAATTCTCCTCGTCCGGTCATCTGGATACCCAAGGACGACCTGGGCATTGCGGAAATGAGATTTACCACATGCGGAGAGCCAGCCCATGGCAGCATCTCGATCAGTAACAAAGATGCATCTCTCGATGAACGAGGCAAGCTGGTGTTATGGGGGCCCCCACCACAAGCCTCCAAAAAGGCCGAGCGATCTGATTTGAAGCCCGATAGCTGAGTGAATAAGATCCTCTGTGACATCGACGTGTAATAAAAAGCTTAATCTGCTACAGACATAGAATAGATCGACATTCAAATCTCTATGTGCAAGGCAACAGGTTAGCTTATATGTACTTGTGTTGATATGTAATTCAGTAGATGGGCCATTTTATTTCTGGCGTTGTCCTGTACAGAGAAGAATCTCTCCAATCAGGAGGACTACACCGAGACTTTTAGACGTTGCGTGCCAGCTCCTCAGGATACGGACTTGCTTGATTAAATTTCTCAGTCGCGTGAAAGGTTCCATATTGTGCGAGTGAAGACTTTAGTTTCATAGAAGCCAATATCAAACTCCAAGACTACTACAGGGTATCATAAATTCTCTGGTCTCATATTAATCCAACTGCTTCCCTTGGCCATCTAACAACTTCAGCCCATTCCTCTCCAAGCTCCGCAGAAATCTTCTCTACCAGCGCAAACCCTAATCCGTGCAACCACCACACACCATCATGCCGATGCAGAAGAACAGCCCAATGTGCAAGAACAGCCAGTGCACTGGGATGCCCTCTGTTCAGCTCAGAAAGTACTCGTCTGACACAGTTATTGCCCAACTGAGCATAGCACGGATTGTGAAGTGGTTCGTACTTGTTGCATCCACTGTAATCGCAAATGTAAGTCTTAAAAGTTCTATTGCCGAGCTGAATATGTCTCTCTGTATCTGGCCCTCAAAGATCATCGTCGATGTCGAGAAAGCGGTACACGCTGTCGCCAACCGTCTCAGAGAGTCCATACCAAGAAATGTGGACGGTGGTTCAGGTAGTTTCTGAGTTATGACTTGCAGTAGCGGACTTACGGTGCTGGTCGTGTAGACATCCAGCCACGGCAGTAGAAGGCTATTGATGCTTCGGAATAATGAGAGTGAGTCGAAAAAAGACGAGAGAATATCCTGGCCTGGGTTGGCTGGTCGATACGCGGCTCCAGCTGCAATGACGATCGAGTGCATCGGCACCAGACATGAGAAAGCGAGTACATCGATTTTCGAGGTATCGATAGTTTCCAATGTCTTGCAGAACTCAGCCAGACCGGTGTTCTAGTGCATTGCAGCTTTGACCATGTAATCGATCGAATCTGCAGATGATTCCAGATGTGCCAGGTGTCCCAAATGAAGAGCAGAAAGGGCAAGGATGCCACGCAGGAGAAATTTGTGCCGAAATCCAATGCGCACTAATTTTGTTTCCAATATTTCTTGCTCGGACGGGATATTGCTCATTTCCAAGTACGTCGAAGTTGAGAAATGATGCAACAGCTCCAGATCAGACGTATTGATATTATTATTCCAATAACCTTGATCTTCCGAGCCGGGTCTACGCGGAATTCCCGGTTGAGAAGCACTCAATCGGGAATTACATGCACACCTTGCTTTTTGGCCTTTTTTGGAAGGAGAGCCAGGCCCAGGGTATATACACTGAAGCTCGAATTCGAAGCAATTCTGACATACCGGCTTCTCTTCTCCGTACTTATATTGCCTGTTAATGACAAGCCACAAATGCAGGATACAGGTGAGGGGCTTACTTTTATATGGCGACTCTTGCATGATAGACATCCTGTCCTAATTACTCTTTCTGTGAGGCTTTCTAGATGACATGCTTTGTCGCTAGGGTTAAGTCGCAGTCGTGAGGGAGTACTTGTACGTACTAATAAGTAGTGATGATTTTGGATATAAGCTGTGAGATATGATGTGATGTGATGTGAGTCTGTAGGGGAGGAGTGCGACGTGAGACGTACTGTAGAGACTCTGCTTCCTCCACCTGTACCTGTGTTGTGAAGTAAGTTGTCGATATCAACTATCTCTGTGCGGTAGGAACTGCAGTAAGCAATACCGGGACTCCCTCTTCATATGCTCCCTTCCCAAAGTTCTCTCCTTAACTCCGACTGTCAAGTAGATTGCTTCGCTAACCTCTCTAATCCCTTCCTTCTGCCTTCCCACACCAAATAGCAAAATTAAACCCCTCCCCTCCGTCTGGTTCTCGTGTCAGTCTTCTTCCAATCTCTTTTCCTCCGCCGTGAAACGGACGAACGGTCATGACTGTCGCAAATGCCGATGGATCCGGCCTTCACGACCGGAGCGTCAAGACATGACGTCTTCTCAAAGCTTATTTAGCAGGAGACAGGGGGTGGTTTCCCTCAGCCTCATCTTCTTCGTAACATCGCTCGAGCCGTGATAGCTTGCAATCTCCCTTTTTCGGCCGGTTCACGCTGTCTCGAAGAAGAACCTTCGCGCAGGTCCACATTTACTGACTAAGATCTCGCTGCGATTCATTGACCCAAGTGATTGATTGCAACAGGGCCACATGCAGTTCCTCCGACGTGTGTCGGAGGGCTCTCGGCGGAAAAAGTCCGGCGCCCACGCTCGTCTCCCCCCCCTGAAATCTGCACTCGCGTCGGTCGATCATTCAAGATCAATTGTTCATTCATGGTCAGCAATAATGCCAATTTCCAGGTGCCGCCACGCCCTGCCATGGCTAATTCCGAGGAAGCCATACTGTCGTATTTCTGTACCTGCGGTGCAACGATCATTCCATCAGCCAGGAAAAAACGACCGCCCCCCCGGCCCGCTCGCTGAACAACAGACACTCAGCCCCATATCGCGACACCCATAAACATTGGGCTCACCAAAGTTTAATCTTTCTGGACTGCCCTTAGACTTTCTCTCGTGCTCGGCCAGTCCTTCGATCTGGCAATTTCCTTATCTACTGTCTCCAGAAAAAAGCGGATCCTGACCTCCATGGTGCGAGCGAACTAGAAGAGGCTACAAATCAATACAACATAAGACACCACCCACACCCTTCTTCTGCCGAGAGTCAACAAACTCCACGCTCCTATCAACTGTTTTCTTGGGGCTTTTCTCGTCACTCGACCCAACCAAGCATCAGGCAAGACATAGCATATTGACAATGGCGCCACAGGAAGAAAAGCACGTCTTCCAGTCGATGCGAAACCATGACAATTTCAATGGCGGGCGTGAACACCCAGGATACCTAGAAGATGATATTGAACGGCCAGCCACAAGCCTCAATGACAGTTCTACGGATGTGGACGACAATTTGGAAAGAATCGAGACTACCAAGTCGACGAGAGAACGTCATCAATTCGAGCCAGTCACTACCCGAGATCGTGATGAGCTGCAAAGAATAGCATCGGCTTTCAGCGGTAAAGGTGGTCTATCAAGAACCAATACCGGAATTTCTGGCACTTTGGAGCGGCTGGATACTTTGGCAGGAGTTAACATTGGGGATCCTGTACTCGATCCCGACTCTCCGGAATTCGACGTCTACAAGTGGTCCAGAATGTTCGTTCTTCCTGCTATTCTTGCGACATCCCTCTCACTAACAAACTAATTCAGGATGATGAGCTTGATGGATCAGCAAGATGTGGTTCACCGACGTGCCGGTATCGTGTGGAAGAATCTGAAAGTATGCGGTTCTGGATCGGCAATAAATATCCAGAAGAACGTGGGGTCTCTCCTGCTCGCTCCCCTTCGAATGAGAGAGTTTTTCGGCAAAAGAGCTGAGAAGGTAATCTTGAATGACTTTGAGGGCTGTCTGAAGTCGGGAGAGATGCTCGTGGTGCTTGGTAGACCTGGAAGTGGCTGTTCTACACTACTCAAGACGCTCACGGGCGAACTGACTGGGTTGGATATGAAAGAACAATCCTTGGTTCACTATAATGGTTAGCACCCGAGTCACTCGTATCTGATTTGTATTGGAACTTATGGAGGTTTGGATGTGCTAACAATCGGGAAGGTATTTCTCAGAAGCAAATGGTTACGCAATTCAAAGGCGAGATCGTCTATAACCAAGAAGTCGATAAACATTTCCCCCATCTCACAGTTGGTCAGACCCTTGAATTTGCAGCTCGCGTTCGAACTCCTCAACAAAGACCGATCGAAGGCATCGATCGGGAAACATGGGCCAAACACATAGCTAAGGTGGTGATCGCTACCTTCGGCCTTTCGCACACGTATAATACTAAGGTTGGAAACGATTTTGTACGCGGAGTGTCGGGTGGAGAAAGGAAGCGTGTCAGCATCGCAGAGATGGCACTTGCGGGATCACCAATCGCAGCCTGGGACAATTCTACCCGCGGTCTTGATGCACAAACAGCGCTAGAATTCACAAAATCCCTCCGCATGTCGGCAAACATTAACGGAGCTTGCCATCTGGTGGCCATCTACCAAGCCTCCCAGGCGATTTACGACGAGTTTGACAAGGCGGTGGTCCTCTACGAAGGAAGACAAATATATTTCGGTCCTTCTGACCAGGCAAAACAGTACTTCGAGGACATGGGGTGGGACTGTCCACCTCGTCAGACGACTGGCGACTTCTTGACCTCAGTCACGAATCCCTTAGAGCGAACTGTTCGCAAAGGCTACGAGAAAAGAGTGCCTCGCACACCTGAAGAATTCGAGCGGTATTGGAAGGAGTCTCAACAATGTAAGACCTTGAGTCGCGAGACAGAAGAGCACGAGGAAGAGTTCCCCATGGGCGGAGCGACACTGGAGCATTTTAATGTAAGTGGCCTTTTGTCTAGCCGATGGAGTGTTCTCATGGATCACGTATCCGTATAGCATGATTCGTTGTCGTTGTGCTAACACAACCCCTAGGCCGGGCGAAAGGGAATGCAAGCCAACCACGTCAGACAATCATCGCCCTACACGGTTAGCATCCCCATGCAAGTCAAGTACTGCACTCAAAGGGCATACCAGCGTCTCTGGAACGACAGTGCATCAACTGTAACCGCGGTTGTGGGGCAAATCATTATGGGTTTGATCATCGGCTCCGTTTTCTACGGCATTAGGAACGACACAGCCAGTTTCTTCCAAAAGGGCGGTGTGCTTTTCTTCGCAGTTTTGCTGAATGCTCTCCTCGCCTTAGCCGAAGTCAATGCCCTGTACAGCCAACGTGCAATTGTAGAGAAGCATGCCTCGTATGCATTCTACCATCCATTCACCGAAGCTCTGGCTGGGGTTTTGGCAGATATCCCGGTTAAGTTTCTCATTGCAATATTTTTTAATGTTATTCTTTATTTCTTAGCAGGGTTGAGACGAGAACCTTCTCAGTTCTTCATCTTCTTCTTGTTCAACTTTGTGGCAATCTTAACAGTAAGTTAATTAGAGCCAATTATATTGAGTGCCTTTATTAACATATTCAGATGTCTCAAATATATCGATGCATTGCAGCATCGACCAAAACCGTCTCTCAGGCTCTCGCAATTGCTGGAGTTGTAACCTTAGCAGTCGTTATCTATACCGGCTTCGTCATCCCACGTCCTCTTATGCATCCATGGTTCAAATGGATAAGTTGGATTAATCCTATCAGCTATGCTTTCGAAGCTCTCTTGGTTAATGAGCTTCACGGCCAGAGAGTCCCCTGTTCACAGCTGGTGCCTTCGGGCCCCGGCTACCCTAGCACTGGAAATCAATTCATCTGTGCGATTGCCGGATCTGTCACTGGAGAGCTCACTGTCTTGGGAGATAACTACCTAGACGCTCAATTTGAGTATTCTTACTCCCATATCTGGCGAAATCTCGGATTTATGTTCGCTTTCATGATTTTCTTCTTGTCTCTCTACCTCCTTGCAACGGAACTCAACTCCTCCACCGACAGCAGCGCTGAGGTTCTTGTGTTCCGTCGTGGAAAAGTCCCAAGTCATATGGAGGTCTCTGAGAAGGCGGCCAAAAACGATGAGGAAACCCCAATGTCGCTCTCAGCAAACCCCGGAATAGATGATGAGGGGCAAGATCAACAAATCGCGGCTCTGGTTCCTCAGACGGACGTCTTTACCTGGAAGGATGTTTGCTACGATATTGAGATTAAGGGTGAGCCCCGTCGGTTACTCGATAATGTCTCTGGATGGGTGAAGCCTGGCACTCTCACTGCTCTCATGGGTGTTTCTGGTGCTGGCAAGACTACTTTACTTGATGTTCTCGCTCAACGAGTATCTATGGGTGTTGTTACGGGTGACATGCTTGTCTCAGGTCGGCCGCTTGATGACTCCTTTCAACGAAAGACAGGATATGTTCAACAGCAAGTATGAAGCCGCTAAACATTCTGTATTCTCAAATGCTAACTGATGGGTAGGATCTCCACTTAGATACCACAACCGTCCGCGAGGCACTCCGGTTTTCAGCTATGCTACGACAGCCAAATACTGTCTCTAAGGCCGAGAAGTATGAGTTTGTTGAAGAGGTGATCAAGATGTTGAACATGCAGGAATTCGCCGAGGCAGTAGTCGGTGTCCCTGGAGAAGGTCTAAACGTGGAGCAACGTAAACTTCTCACTATTGGAGTTGAATTGGCCGCAAAGCCTGCTCTACTACTCTTCTTAGACGAACCTACGTCCGGTCTTGACTCGCAATCTTCATGGGCAATCGTTGCTTTCCTAAGAAAGCTTGCGGATAACGGACAAGCCGTTCTGGCTACTATCCATCAACCGAGTGCTATTCTATTCCAAGAGTTTGACAGACTATTATTCCTCGCAAAGGGTGGCCGCACGGTATACTTTGGTGATATTGGCCAAAATTCCGAGACACTACTGAACTACTTTGAGTCTCATGGAGCTGGCAAGTGCGGGAAGGATGAAAATCCCGCCGAATACAGTAAGTCGAATCTGTTTCTTGCTGAGGATTTCACTGACTATTTCTAGTGTTGACTATGGTCGGGGCTGGAGCTACAGGCCAATCTACCCAAGACTGGCATGAGGTTTGGAAGGCAAGTGATGAGGCTGGGGAGGTCTTAAACGAGCTTGCCAACATCAAGAACGAGATGGGCAAGGAGGTATCCGACGACGACAACACAAGCTTCGGCGAATTCGCTATGCCATTCACCAGCCAGCTTTACGAAGTCACTATCCGAGTGTTCCAGCAATACTGGCGAAGTCCCGGGTACATCTACGCCAAGTTCATGCTCGGCGTCGCATCAGCTCTCTTCATCGGTTTCTCATTCTTCCACGTCGATCCAAGTCAACAAGGTCTTCAAAACGCCATCTTCTCTATCTTTATGATAACGGCTATCTTTACGAGTCTCGTGCAGCAAATTTTTCCTCAGTTCATCTCTCAGCGCGATCTCTACGAAGTGCGCGAACGGCCATCGAAAGCGTACAGCTGGAAGGCCTTCCTTATCGCTAACATAATCGTCGAAATTCCCTACCAGATCTTCCTCGGTATCATGGTGTTCGCAAGCTTTTTCTACCCCATCTTCACACGTGAAGGTGTCCCAGATTCACAGCGCCAAGGCCTAATTCTACTCCTCCTCGTTCAATTCTTCGTCTTTGCATCTACTTTCGCTCACATGTTAATCGCTGCTCTCCCTGACGCCGAAACTGGAGGAGCTATTGCTACTTTCATGTTCACATTGGTTCTGACATTCAACGGTGTCTTCCAGACACCGGTTGCACTGCCAGGTTTCTGGATCTTCATGTATCGAGTTTCGCCTATGACTTGTAAGCTGCCCTCGATTCCACATGCAAACATTAGCAAGACTGTTACTGATAACAAGACACAGATCTCGTCTCAGCCATTGCATCAGCCGGTCTCTCCGGTCGCCCCGTCCGCTGCGCCTCCAATGAAATAGCAGTCATGCAACCACCGGCCAACATTGACTGCGGCACTTATCTGAATTCCTATGCCAACTTGACAGGCGGAGAAGTGTACAACCCTTCTTCACTCTCGGACTGCGAATTTTGTACAGCCACGGTTGCGGACCAGTTCTTGTCATCTGTGAATATTTCCAACACGACCCGCTGGAGAGATTACGGGCTTGGGTTTGTATATATCTTCTTCAATATTGCTGCGGCGGTCATGCTGTATTATCTCTTCCGTGTGAGGAAGAGGTCTGGTAAAGCGGTAGGTAAGAAGCGTTCGAACAAGGAGAATAAGAAGGCGGCGTAGGATCAGGTGGAGAGGGGGTGGGATTGAGTTGAGAAAAGAGCCAGAATGAGGGAAAGAAAGCAGTCGTAGATTTCATTTGTATTTTGACTGGGGCGTTTGCGCTAGGCAATGAATAGAAGGGATTAGTGCTTATAATTGTATATAGTCGTAACCTTGTGAACAACCTTTCGCTTCTTTTGTTGCTTTAGATCGATATGAGTGATTGTTGGCGAGATGTTATAAGTCGTAGTCTGTAGAAGATCAGCCATCACTATATTGAAGACGCCACAGAGGGCTCGAAAATCAATTGTGGGAAACTGCCGGATTTTCGTGGCCAGCCACCTGAGGTCATCATTGGCGTTTCCCGACGTCTTGTACCTATACCAACTCCCTTTGCCTGGGTTTCTAGTCCTCTCTTCCTTGCTCGAGTCTGCTGAAGGAGACCCTGCGTCGTTCGTAGGAGGGGTGTCAGGGTCGCAGGAGGTGGAAGCTCGATGAATGCTAGCACAGAGGCGGGCGAAATCCTCATTCGGCAACGTGTACAAGGTGGAGAGGCTAGAAAGGAAAGCTCTGGACGTTGAAGAGGAAGTTGTCTCGATGGTCTTGGTGTTTGTGTTGATGAGGTAGAGGTGGCTCGAGCGCCCACCAGCGCTAACTCGAAGAAGCATGGCACTGTCGCTTGGAGAACGCGCAAACCATTGATTGGTCTCCATGGTAGAAGAATAAACAAAGAATGCAGAGACGCCGGCGAAACCAGACAAGACACGACGAGACAGCTGATTTTTCGAAAAGACTTGACGAGACAGCTGCTTTTTTGAAAGGACTTGACGAGGGGAATAATGCTTTAGCGCCAGAAGAAGGGGTGCACGGTCCGGTCCTCGAGCAAACGGGCGCTGGTGCATGACACCCCGGGGTATGCGCCGAAGTGAAAGCGCGAGAGGCTAGGCTGGACTAGGCTAAGTTGCGTCATTCCCTCCCCACTGGGCTGCTCTTCTGCTGTTTCTTTTGCTGTCTTCGTCGTGCGGAGGGCTAATCTAAAGATTTATAAGCTTGGACCTCAACAAATGTGCTGCTTGCTGGCTTGCGCGTGAAGAGTTACTTCTACTTTATCGCCTCTATGACAGGTTATTTGATGAGAGTTGCCAAATTGCCTCCAAGACCATCAGTGGGTTTGCATATTACAACAACGCCCACAACAACTCCTTGGAATTGGAGTGTCTTCCTCGTGGTTTCCGAATTTAAAATTCGTAGCTTCACTCCAAAACACTAACGATCGAATTCTGGTTCGCAAAACGGAGAGCTCGCCAATACACGCCTGCTTCTGAGATATGTTCAGTTCGATCTCCTCCCAATCGTGTTCACTGAGATCATACCAAACCAATACTCAAAGTAGCAGTACTTCTTCAATACCGAACCACAACCTATCTTGCCCCAATCCCCCCTCCTATACACCGTCCGCTAATATTGCCAGCTGGCGAGCCGTGCCATTCCCTCACTTTGGACTATTGGCTGTTACACTCCCCAAGTACTTGCAGTCCAGTTTGCTTAGGGATCATGAATGTACACTGTATTATCGACAAGATAGATGAGATGGTTTGACTACTCGAAATTAGATAAGAGTGGTTGGGAGATGCTGATTACAAAGCATTGAGAATCAACACTATGCCACAGGAAGCAAAGTGCTAAGCAAAATATATTATAGGGGTAAATGAAGCACTAATCAACCCATGGCTTAAGGAGGTTCGCCTAAATCATATACTCGCTACAGGGCATGCCACAGGGATTTCCTGAGAGGATCTGCCAACTCCCAGCGCTGGATTGAAGCTGCCAGGAACAGGAAAGCAATTGACGATATATTTGAATTATCCAATCAAAGAAGCGTAATACATTCGTGGAATAAAATGTTACATAGTTGTGGAAGAAAATAAAGTAAATAGCACATAGAAAAGAAAAGACTGCATCGAAATATCAATCCCACAAACAAATGACCTTAAAGTAAGTAGTGTCCGTCCCCAGAGTGCCGAAGTACGTCCCATATAGCGAGCCAGCGAAAGTGTCCTCCACACACTGTACTGGATTTGTCAAGTTCGGACAAGTGAGCTTCCTAGGAGCAGTCTTAGTTCCTGTGTAAGTGCAATCGCTGGTCCCGAGAATGCTGAAAGGCATCTTCAAAGTTCCGTCGGGGAAAGGAATGTTGTTGGCCTTGATGTTGTTATCCCCGTATAATGAAGCAACGGAGACTCTAGGGCAGTCAACATGATGCATTTCGTCTGAGCAGTGATTATCGCTGTCTATTCATATTTGTTTTGAAGAGCGAATTTTCACGTGTCTGTCTTTCACAAAACGCTAAAAGAGTTCTAGTTCTCTTGTATCAATTCTACAGGATAATTTGTCAATGGTGGACTGGGATTACTAATTGAAAATTGACTAGCTCCAAATTTAAGCGAACGATTGGTTTTAGGCTGCTGATTCCGCCCCTCATCTTCACTCCCTTCTGTCTTCTACTAACAACAACACATCATTTCCCCATTGCTCACAGCGCACTCCTGGCCTCACGTCTCTATGCCATGGCATCTACAGCATTCACTCCGTATTGGAGGCATATTGGCAGACCGCGCGAGCCATATTCATTTGTCTTCTATGTCGTCGCCCAGGTCGCTGGGCGTCGCCGTCCTATCGCTGTAGTCTCCAGTAGAGGCTTTGCAGATCCAGAAGAGTTCGAAGGATCTGGTTCGCTTCAAGGATTTCCTCTTATTACGGCTTGCCAAAGAATTATCACTATCTTCTCGGATACGACAAACCACACTGCTATAAAAGCGGAAATGTCCCTTGCCGCTGACTATTACGTGAGAAATGGAGGGTGCGATGAATATCGTCCCGAACAAGTAGAGCTACTAGAGAGTGATGCGAACGACCGTTGTCCGAAACTTGAGGTAGAACCGTGGGATCATGTCAGCGTACGAGAATTTCCTTTTACTACCGCTTGCCTACTTCAAGGCGTTGCTTTCGATCCCCAAGAGAGCTATTGCTACCAAGCGACTACACAACATCTGGGTACCATCTACCGCGATACAAGCATCGAGTATGGAATGGTCGTCATTGATATCACGGAACTTAGCGCACTACGTTATGGAATTGTTGGGTTTGCGGCTGTGCCAATGAAATGGGCTTCTTCTATAGAAGCAATCTACAGACAAGCGGGCCCCCCGGGTACTTTTGATCCCATGTCCGAAGCCGGGGGCGAGTTTCGAGTCCCAGACGGGGTGCGATCCCGTGTCGTCATGTCGGCGGTTGAATACTTAGCCAGAGTCCCAGGACCAAATACAATCCCCAAGGACGAAAGGGTTACCAAGCTACTGGCTCAGATACCTCTTGTTCACCCGGACGCCCTTGAAGTTATCTGGCCTGCTGGCTCAGAGTACGACATCGCTCTTCCAATGGTCGATTTGTCAAATAGAACAAGTAAATCCTTACATGAACAGGCTATCAGGAGCCTATTTGTAAGTACTTGAAATTTCATACGTTACGTAGTGGCTTTATGTTCAATGATACAATGGCCATTCATTATAGTACAACACCCAGGGATATCAAAATCCCCTTTTAGTGTTCCCTATCGCAGCGTACACTACACATTTCTGATCATGATCTTGGACCATAGCAAAGTACGATTGATATTGATAACTTCGATATCTCTATCTTCGATAACGTCCGAAAAGTTCCAAATTTCAAGGAAATGCTACAGCGCAATTTGTTGCAATACTCTCCTAGACTTGGAAACACAAGTTCGGCAGGGCTTCTTCTAAGATTAGCCTTCGAAGATAGGGAGCATCTTAGCTTAGAACGACTGGAAGACATCTCTGTGGAAGCTATTTCAGCAGCTGTAAACTATCTTGAAATAGGTACAATATCGTCGGTTAGTCTTTGTATTAGCAGCATCCGAAACCTATCGACCGAGCTCATAGAGGGATTATCACGGTCGGAAACTCTTCGCGAGATATACTTCATGCAAAGCCCTTTCCGAAAAAGCGATACGCCAGACGTAGAACTTCTCAAAGCTCTCTCAGCTCGACCAGACTTCTTCTCCAGAGTCAAAGTTGTGTTTGCGGGTTCATACTCAGCTGCCCTCCGCAAGACTTTCTGGCTCCCAAATATTTCAGACAAGCCAAGCACGTCTACCAACACAGTTCAGGCAGTGCCTCTTTCTATATTTCCCGTTCAGCAAATGCTCATCAGTTACCGAGTTGGTTCGCGGGGCACCAAATACAAAACCAGTTCCGTCTACTTAGGCGACGGCGTTCTTAAACCTGAGCGCTTCGCTGCCGGCTTCCTGACTTACCTCCACGTATATACTCCACCGCTAAGAGATGTCCTAAATTCCTCTGCACGACTTCTCAGCTTCTCTAGCGCCCCAGCATCTCTTTCGGCGTCCACCCTAACTTCAGCTGAAATATCTCCTATCCCAGCCGAAAGCTTCGCCTTAGGCGATGACAAGCTTCCCGACGAGATCAGTCCCAAGATTCGAGACCTATCACCAGAGGGCTGGACCGTCCTCATCACGTCTGGAAAACGGTGGGATCCAGAGGCGTCCAGGGAGGATTTGACCGCCTACTGGGATTATATTCGTTACGCAATGATCCGCCCTCGCAAACAGACTATTAAGGTTGACAATCCACCATCTATTCGGCCTAGTCCCGGTGAGCTAGAGGTCGTTGGATTGAAGGAATTCCTAGCAATTACGGCCCCAGATATGGATCTTGAGCCTATTGATCGGCGATTACGGGAAATTGCTGAACATCGCGTTAGCGGGTATAACCAGGGTGTTCTACTAGGGAGCATTAAGCCAGTGGATGTTTTGGAAAATGAAGAGGCAGCAGATATGCTTCTTGCATGTTTGAAAGATGCTAGAGGACTGAATGAGAATTTGCGCAATGCTATGAAGGAAATATCTAGTGGTGAGTTCCTTCTATAATCTATAGTATTTTCGAGTTTGGGGCTAATTAGTGTTGATTTAGGTCAGCAATGGTATCCCGAACTTCTACAGAGGAACAGTAGTACCAACTAAGCACTATTTAGTGTCTCAGGGTGGGACAATGATAGAGTTGAAATACTAAAACGAAAAGGATATGTTTGGAAGTCCGAATTATTGATGGTGCGGAAATCTAAAAGTGTTTGGACGTCCGTCAGTTGAGAGTACTAACATGAGTAAAGTGCGCGTTGTACTGTATATATAATCTACAAATTATGAAGAATCCATGTCACTCCTTTAATGCTGGTCCATCGACCGCGGCTTGCTTAAGTGAGAGATGTTTCCCGCGACTGCCAATCGCGTCATGTGAAAACCACAGCTGAGTGATCAGATCCGATCGCCTGCCGTCACCTCTTCCAAGCAGGACCCTGTTCAAGATTCAAGTCTCGCTTTTATCATGCAGTCAGCCCATCCCATGCATAAGACATGCACTGACGGCCTTGGCAAAGTTGGGGCGCTCCTGGTCAGCAAGAAGATCCCAGTTGTCGAAAATGAAGGGTCGTCTGGTGGCCATAAATCGCGTCTCATTTAAGTAGGAGATGTTTCCTATGACTGACCAATCGCGAAGTCCATGATCTCGGTATCTAGATGTCAGCTTCTACAGGTAATACTACCCAGATGGTTCCCAGAAGGTTCCCAGAAGGTTCCCAGAAACGGAAACTGGTTATACTTAGACCATACCAGGTAATAGTACCAGGTAGCACTACCCCGACGTCTCCAGAACCGGGAACTGATCATGGATAGGTAATACTACCAGGTACTACTAAACCTGCGAAGGAGTGAAGTTGTTGGAAGCAGTTCATTAGTCGATTGTACGTATCTTGCAGGCTCTCTCTCTTGTTGTGTGGTGTTGGGTTCTACCCTTCCACAATATGCGAAAAATCAAGTTCGCAAATCTTGCTGTTAATTTGGCGAGCGCCCAGGTAAGGAATCCAAGGGTGTTCGGTAAGTGTGTGGGGTTCAAAGAGTGCGTAGATCAAGGAGGATAATGCAAGACGATGACAACGGAGAGCATTCGCGGAAATTGTTATTGAAGGAGAATCTCGATCAACGCCTTTGGCTGTGACGGAATTTGAGGTTGGTTGTGAAGTTGTAGATATGTCGGAGGAAAGTGAACTCGACTTGTCGCCAAACGCGTCAGAGGCATCGAATCAACTCCACAGATCTCCAAACTCCAGAGATAAGGTATTTGGGCCTCTTTGAATCGATATAAAGTCTGCGACGCGAATCTGGAGTTGTGGTGGAGGTTGACAATTATCTGTTGTTATTGTTGTTGAGGAAGAAAAGCGACGAAGCTGCAGCGAATGCTCAGAATTGTGGGGTGTATACACGTGTGCGCTAGTGCAGCTATCTCCCGCTTCTGACGTCAATGCGTCCCCAAAAATGGCCCATGATTACCACATCAGCTGACTGAATTTCACTTATATAATCATCTGCTAAGCATCTAAACCCATAGTTGGTTAGAACACGTGAGATTATGTCATTTAGGCGTTGAATAGGTCGTTGCCGTTGAGTTTGCCCTGTACCGTCATGGAATCATAGTATAGGTAACGCTTGTAAATGATATGGGGAAGGGTATATTATGAAGTAATCACATGTCAGAGGTAGAATAACTCGAAAGGACGGTTTCGACTTGGTTTACATGTATGTTAGGCGCCAACAGCAACACGGCCAGTGACCTAAAACCCTCTTCGGAGGCTGTTTATTTGGTAGTGGAGCTGCTCAAGGTGAACTAAGGCTACTACTGTATCTGGAATCCTGGTCGGTCGGCCACCAAGCGGTTGGAATTTCCCCTTTTTTTTGGTTTTTTTTGTTTGGCCATCGTTTCCGACTTCCCCGTCAGCCTCGCGGAGCCACGCCGTTGCACTACTAGTGGTGGAACCGAGTCGTCGTCGCAATCGAAAATAAGGCGAGAAATCGATAGCTCGGTGCGAATTGTTGCAAGCAAAATAGCAGACACAATTTGCTGACTCGTTGCAACACAGTTCCTACGGTAAAGGGAGCGCTCTGCCACTATCCCCTCGTCCGGTAGCCATTGTCCAATGCCGCAAAATGGAGAAGCGGTGGCTGGTGCAGATCAAGCCGCTGTTTTCCATTGAGGGAAGACTTCATTCACGGGCACTCACTCTCCTTTGGGCCAGCTCGAGAACTTTTATCTCCAGAGCTTTGCCTTTTAAACTTTCCCACAGGTTAATCCAAGAAACTTCGGCTTCATGCATTAATATCTCAGATATGTCGGAAAACGCCTTGCGCGAATGCGCGAATAGCAAGAGACACCCCTCTCCCGAACGAGAAAAAATGCCGCACAACAATTGTTTTCCTGGGATCCTGGGAATTGGTCGGCTACAGTAGTGGTTCCGAGCCCCCCTACCGAGAGACCGGCAGTTTCACGTAGCGCAAAGTTGGCAGCTAACAATCTTAGCTACTGTAGTACTTGACTCATATAGCTGGTCAAAACTCACGGGCAAAAAAACTTAAGTTTTTTACTTTTAACTAAATTAAAATAAAATTAACGAGGGTTAAAATAGCTGTGATATCTCGATAAGTAGGCTAATCGAGGGTTTTTTTTTGTTAATGTTTGAGTTGAAAGGTACGGGCAGAATTAGGCGGTGACAACAAGACTTACCCGCTGATTAAGGAAAATAGTGGAGAAAACAGCTACACCGCAGAGTGCGGCGAGGTCTGAGTACTTACGCACTTATCCCCAAGAAACGCCAAAGCCCCTGCATAATCTGTGAAATTAGTAGTCTTAGTTGAAAAGCTATC